>JAOQGH010000077.1:13431566-13663234 GCA_025769975.1 Gallinago jamesoni | reverse complement strand
TTCTGGGCTGCAAGTGCCCACTGCCTGCTCATGTCCAGCTTCTCATCCACCAGCAACCCCAAGATACATATATTTCAAGTTATATATAAATTCTAACTAACATACATTCATTTTTTTTTGCGGTTTAACTTTATGGATTTGTTTAGTGGCTGCACTTATTTTGTGGAAAAGGATAAAAAGTAGAGGTATTTGGGTTATTTGAAACAGGCTTGCACATAATTTCTTGAACATATGTTACAGCTTTCAGAGAGACCCTCTGGACAAGAACATACTATACAGACATAAACACATTGATATCTACACGTATCTGTGCTACACCAGCTGACTTCTGTGTTCACTCCAGCTTTCATTTAGGTCTTTGTTACGTTAAATTCCCAGACTCTCTTCCATGTGTGACTTTTTTGAGGGTTTCACAGACGTGTTACAGCTTGGGGGGCAGCAGTGGGTGCTACTGCTGGCAGCCCGCTTCGCAAGGGCAGAGCCAAGGGGCTGCTCCCTGCATCACTCCCTGTGCCCCTGTAGCCCTTGCTCCCCCAACGTCTCGCCTTGCTGCCACAGCATTTGTGTGACTGTGGGCTCGCACCAGCAAAGTCATAGCTGCCTGTAGGTCACCTTCCTTCACCTCCTTTTCCAAGGGGGGAACTGAAACCAAATGAAGCTGAGCATTAACCAGTGAACAGACTACTCTGCTGTTCTCACTTTTAGATGTGCTATTTCTTCAACCTTCTTGCTTTGAGCTGAGAACATTTTATGAAATAGTTATATTTTTCTCTAGAGCCTCTTTTGTTTACTTTTCACTCTCAAACTAGTGTTATAAGGAGCTGAACCGATATCCACCACAATTTCCCTACCTCAACAGAAGAGATGCACTTGGAGCAGAATGCAGCAAAGAAAACATTTTAGCTTTATTATTTAACCAACTAAAGCTAACCTCTTGACTAAAATAACCCTGAAATAATATATAATTAATTTCTCTAATAGCTCTTTGCCCAAGGCCTGGCTCCTTCCTCTGTTCTTCTTTCCCCCCAAAGTCTTCCTTGTAGATAGGGTCACGATGCACCTCGTTGTGGGGTGTCTGTGGCACAGACAACATGACTGCTCTTACCATGAGGCAGCTGCCAGCCCCAGTTAACCTCTGAAAAATAAGGACTCAAATTAGTACAAGTTGACAGATAACCAGTAATGGGAGGAGGGCGATGGTTTCGGTTTATATATTGTTAGGTTATGACCCAGCATATATTACTGGCTGAATGATTTGGCCTCACAAAGGCTGTGCATGGTAATATACCCTCAGCAGAGTTACCTCCTGCAGGTGGTCACCCTGACACAGAGCATGAGGGACAGGGAGTCTCCGACCCCATTGGGATAGCCAGGAAGGGCTCAATTACCCTGTGTGCAGGAATAGGTTTGCCAAGGGGTTTTGGGAAGAAGGACAGTGCTGTCAACACATGGATGGTGGTAAGATGATGCTGAGAGTCTCCAACCACTTTGAAACTTCTTGGAATTGGTTATAGTCTTCTGTGCTGTTTTGTTCTTCTTAGCAATAGCTCTCCCTCTCCTAAGAATTGTGGTATTAGAGAAAAGTGTAATTTCCTGTCATTGGTTGGAAATGCAAATATTCATAGTGGTAGATCACAGTTATTCCTGCATGGGAGAGTGGACACGCTTCTTCCCCAAAGATCAATGAAACAGTAGAGCTCATACTGTTACAGACTTGGCTTTAGCAAGCAAAAATAAAGCATTACTTTTGAAAGAAAGTATCACAAGAAATTATTATTCGGTTTGGAAATCCTGAATTGCTCTATTTAAAATCAGCTAAAAGAGTAAACACAAATAGTTCTGTCACTGACATTAGCTTGTATTTGAAAACAAACTTTGGTAATTTAGAGAGATATTAATGAAGTGTAATGAACTAAAAAGACCAGAAATTTGAATGCAGAGCATTCAAATATATATAGACAAATATATATATAAATAAATCATAAATATAAATATATATAAAATAAGAAGATGACTCTATTACAGCAGTGGCAGTTTTAGAGCTTCTCTCCCCCCATTTTCATTAAATCTGCCTAATTTTGAGCTAAAAATGCAGTTTTTAAAGTGGATTATATGGTACAGCTGTTACCCATAGCAAGGCACAGAGCTGTGACCCAGACCGCTCCTTCCACAATTGTGCATCAGAGCCTTACCCGGCAGTAAAAGCGCAAGCATGTAATATTGATCTTTGACTAACTGACAGTCAAAATGAAACAGGGAAATGAGCTAATGAGTGTCTGAATTGCATCTAAATATTGGAACAAAGTAAATTAAGCTTCTTAATGCTGACATAGATAGTACAGGAGGATTTTGGGTTCTTGCTGCAGTTGACTGTACAGAACATGAAGAAGTTGTTCAGTTTTTTTGAGCTGCTCTGTCACCAGCTGTAGTTCTTGTTTCACCTCTCAGCAAACCTGTGGCTTTCTCTCTCCAAATTATGTATTTCTTACTCAGTTTTCTCTTTGCTTTAAAAAGCTAAGTTTTCCATTAGCGTATGTAATAACTGGACTTGACATTTTGTCTTCACTCTTTTGGCTACTTAGAAAAATTTTAGCAAACAAAAGAGGCAAAAAAAGATGACAAACCTAAAGAAGGTTTGTCATCCTCTTCATGTAAAAGCATACACTTCACTTGTTCAATAATATGTATTGAAATAATATTCAATACAAGCTCTGGATCGTCAAATTGACATACAGGAATTGGTTATTATTTTTGTCCATCTTCTGGAATTTGGCTGTTCTTCAGTATTAGTTGTGGCCTTTTAAAAAAATAATATTCAAACAACCTCCAGCTTTTTTTGCTAATTACACCAGGAAATCAGAGTTACAGCATATCCAGCTTTCAGACATGGCCTCTGCTTTTGAGACACTACTTCTGTCTACTTCTGTAATACTACCATGCTGATACCTGGATAACCTAAAAAATCTTTACGGGAACCTGTCATCAGTGGTGCAAAATGTTATCTTTCCAGTTTCTCAGGGATGAGCAGCTACTGTGTACCATTCATGAGGCAATTTTTAAATGATGTTTTTGGAGCATAAAGCTATCTACTGAAATAAGACAATATTGTAACCTTCATGGAGATCTGCTTCCTTTCTCCACTGAGGTTCTGTGTTCTGGCACCCCTAGTTCACTAAACAATTTGCTTTGTATACAGCAACAAGTGACTCTGCTGAGATAGTTAAAAACACATAATAGACTAAGTCCTTAAAGCTTCTACTGCTCAGTCTATAGCAGTCCTACTTGATCTCCATATGTGGTTTTCTTTCTATATGAATTTAATCTTATTTCCAGTTTAAATGTGTGCCTTAGGTTCTATAGTTTTATAATATTTTATCTGAAGGAAAGAATAACTCCTTCCTGGAGGTAGTTTGTTGGTAGGACCTGTGAAAATGAGACGCTAATCAGGTATGCTGAAAACAACTGCTAGAGTTAAGGCAATGTCAAAATGGAAGCTCATGAATTCTGTAGTTTACTTATGCTCAAGTGGTCTCTATGGACACAAAGAAATGGCCTAAGTGCTCCTCCCCAGATTGAACTTTTATAAAACCGAACCAAACCATGACTCAAGCACAAACCCAGTGTACTGTTTCAGTCTTCAAGGTTCTTCCTCTAACCCTTCAAGGCATCTCCTCCTGTAGTCTCTGATCATCTTTTCTGGGCCAAAACTGAAAGTCTGGTTATTTTCTCATCCTCCTTGGTCAGTTTTGATATCAATAGGTTACTCCTTCCTTTCCTTTATTTTTTTTTTTGCTTTTAAAGTTCATTCCTCTTATGAATCTATTGAGCCTATGTTCAATATCTTACTAGCCCCACTTGCATTTCTGTCAGATACCTAGCATAAATTGCACATGCAGCAAAAATACATGAAGACCAGAGGGAGTGATGTTTAATTGACCACAGTCTATCAGATCTCAGTAGTTACCTGCGATTGTATTCACTAGAAAATGTTGAAGTTGGACAAAACCTTCCTGAAGTTCCAGGGGGATAAGAAATTTCTGTAAAAAGGCAGATAAGGACAGAGGAAGCTAATTGTCTAAGTACAGCAAAGGAATTTGGTGAATGCCTCAGCTTGGAAGTAATTGATTTTATGATTTTCATCTTACTGAAAGTTAGAACAGCCACAGCCCCTCAGTTAAGCTCAAGGCTAACTTTAGTTATAGGACTCTGCTTTTAATCATGATCAACTTGTTAGTCATCATCATACAGTGCAGACCAATTTCCAGTTCTGGAAGATCACTGTAGTCAGTTCATAAATATCTGCATTTGTCAGAGAAAATGAGTATCAGATAATATCTGAAGTGGTAAAGACTGAAAACTAACATCTTCATCACTTCTGACAGCATCTGGCATTCAGTAACAGCTACTAATATTTTTTAAATGTAGGGACTATCAGCTAATGATGCTGCGTGTGGACATCATATTAGTGCTCGGCTTTGTACTGAAACATAACTTCAGTTCAAAACAAGACTATTATTACTGATTTTGCATATAACTATAAACTTTAAAAAATTTTGAAACAGATAATTTACAGATGACTGATGTCATTAATTTTAAGAGTTCTTTAACTGACAACATTAGAATTATTTCAAATATGTCATTTGTTACTCTTGAGAAAATTGCTTTGTAGTATGACTAATTTCATCCAGTTTGATGAAATGAAGTCATCATCTGTTCCACGTTTAATGTTTCTTTTACTTATGCACTTGCTAAATGTTCTTGATGGGGCCCCTTTCTAGACCCAACGGACAGGAGATTTCAAGCAGCTGAGAGCTGCCTTGCACAGACAGAGATTGATCAAGGTAATGATTTTTTAAATGTGCCTTTGTACATGTTACCTCACATCAAATATTTCTCCTCCCATCAGAACTGTACGCATATGTCGTGCATCTTGTTTCCTAAGACATCCTTATCTCAACTGTTCTGTTCTCCTTGTATATTTGGCTTCCCCTGACTATTATCCTGGGACATTGCAAATCAAAGATATGATCCCTTGAGTCTGATATTCCAGTTTCCACATCTTCCAGTAAAAACAAACCAAGTTTGATGGCAGTATTGTGTAATCTACTGCATGCCAGGAATATCTTACATACAGTTCTTTAGAAGGACAATCTGGTAATACATGTCACCACAGTGTCTTTTAAAGATGATTAATGGACTTTTAAATGATTCCTCAGGTGAGCTGTAGATCTTCATTATCTTCTCTGAGGACATTGCACTGGATTTATTTGGAGAAAATGAAATTAGGGTCATGAACCTTTCTTGAATGGCTAATTTATATCTTCTGAAATATTGAGAAGCATTGCACTCATATCAATGATGTGATATGGTTGTTGATATTATAAAGTCAACCGTCAATAACATCCAAAAGATAACTGTTATTTCTTATTTAACAACTTGGGAAGTTGCTGCTGTCTTTAAAGCTATTTTTAATAGCTGCCATTCCTTCTTCAATTTCATCTGGATACACTCGAATTTTATCTGACTACCCAATAATTAGCTGCTGTCAATCCAATCAGTGTAAGTTTGGATAAGCTCTTTTTTTTTTTTTTTTAATGCAAAAGTTGTCATAACACTGCTTGACAATATTATGTCATGATGACGTTAGGTACTTTGCCACCTCACCCACTGCATAATAGCTAATTTGTGTAATGTTAATTAAATGATAGGATTTGGTATTTTGATGAACCAGAATTTGCCTGAAAAAGTCTTGGCACGCAGAATATTTGTATGCACTTTATTGGGATGAAGAACATCACAAGGAAAAAATTCCATCATTTCCTATTGATATATTAAACCCTTCCAAGTAAAACACAACATCTAGATCCGAAAATAGAGGCTCTGGCCTATTTTGCGAGCTCCTCATTAGCTGACTGGGAGTTTATGCAGCAATGAATCTTAAGTGCTTGGTTTTTTGATGCTCTATCGTTATATGTGGCCGTATATTTAATTTTGTCAGGGGTGTATGGAAAACTTTACACAGCAGATGCCTTGTACCTCCATGATGTTTGGGAAGTGGGTGGTTTGCCTGGAAGTACAATTCTGTCTTTAAACTTTTCTGCCGATCTTCGGTTTCTCCATGGTTTCCTGTGCTGTGACTATCTAAACACTTCCAAAAAACTGTTTAGCTTTAAGTGGTCTTTAGTGGTCTTAAACATCCTCTGTAGTGTGAGGAGGCTCTGCTGTTTGGATTGCAATCTTTTTAATACCTAATACATATGCTTTAATATGTAACTGAGATCAAAGAGGGCTTTAGCTGTGGACTGCTGATTAAACTGACATGTTCTAGAATTTTTGTATGTCACCACTCCGTGGTGTACATGTATGTACAGCTCCAAGCACAAGTCAGCTGCTTGGAAAGAGTGAGTATTTTTTGAAATACTGAATGGCCTTGCCTCTGGAGAACCACAAGCACCCATGGAAGACACTGGTGCACCTAGGTTTAACCACATTGCCCTCTTGGCTGGAATAAGTGCCTGTCACACACGTGCAGTGCACAGAACGTCTCTTCTTTAAAGACTGGCAGCTCCAACTGTGTTTCTGTAAGGGGACTGTCAACACCATAATAAGCGTCATCACACCAGTGTTTTGGGTGAGGAGGTCCATTGTGTGGGCACAATGTCTACTTGAGGTAAAACATTCTCAGTGCAATGGCTGTCAGAGGAATAAGGGTTATCTCCCAGATGCTGGCAAGCACTTTAAAGTCAGTTTTTAGGTTTTCAAGTCCACAATGGCATCTTGCTAAGCATGGACTGTCCATAGCATGTGTAACTCTTTCAGCCAGCCCTCTTTGAAGATGGCTTATTGCTCTTCAAACACAGGGAATAAATCCACGCCCTAATGCGCCCTGCACAATGGCTTTCATGGCTTCTTCAGGGTATGCTCCAAGTCCCCTTCCTTTCCCAGGGCACACATCTGTGTGGTTCCCTATGAAAGGAGCCTGAGCAGAGGAAGGCAACACAGACTGCGAGCTTCCTGGAGCCAATTAGCATTCTGTTCCCTGTGTGTGCATATTTTTCTTTGGTTATAAAGTCTTTCAAAATATTAATATGAACTAATCCCTTCATCTTTGACATTTCTTTTTAAACTGAATGCAACCTGTTACCCCAGATTACATCATCCACTAATTAAGAAAACTAGATAGAGTACTATAGTATTTTTCACCTGAGGTATTTCCAACAGCCTCTAATAAAGGGAGTTACTGTGGTGAGCCTCAGCGTAGTGAAAAAGAAAAAAAAGACATTTTGTCTACCACTGTAGAATAATTGTGGTAGGACAAGTGCCGAGCAGCTCCCCCGTATGTCGGTGGGGTTGTCATTGCCTGTGATTTAAAGCTCTGGAATAAATGTACAGCTTTTTTCTGAGCAGCTCAGTGGCAATGGTTAAAATAGCCTTCAACTGCACTATCACTTTCCTTTTAAAAAGTCAAAACAGGTCAGCGAGGGTGACAGAAAGTTCTTTCTCCCACTTGCCTTCATTAAGCTTTTGCTTAAAAAAGAGGAGAGAAGGGACTGAAGCATGCAGCAATTGCTTCAATAACCTTGCAGCAAACTGCCAGAAAGTTTTCCAAGGCTCTCATGCAATTGAACCTAGTGAAAGGAACTTACTCCCCTACTCCAGCCCACAGCCCTCCTTAATAAAGTTGCTGGAAGTGGGTTTTTTTCTAAACGCTTAATTGCACAGGTCTCCCAACAAACCAGTGCCAGCCTGAGAGAATGGGAGCTGACATTGCTAGCAGGGAAGGGAAGAACCCAAGCTGAAGGAGGACAGTCAGGGCTGGGGATCCACAGTCTTCGTTTTCCACTGCTGGCCAGCGTACAAAAGTCACCAGTTATGATTGGGTTACAGCTCATGACTATTTAGACTTGGACATGGACTTGAAGCCACTTCATGTCAGCACAAAGGGAGGAATGCAACACTGTCTCTCCAGTGCCAGGGGGGAGAGATTTGTAGGTTGGTATGTGACCTTCACTGCTGGCCCATGCAGGTGCTGTTCAAAAGCCCTCCCCATTCAGCTCTTGATACTGATACTAGATTAAAAAGAGAGAATGAAAAAAGTCGTTGTTAAAAACGGTCCTCTCTGTTTTTTCCCTTTATCTCTGCGAACAAGTTGTCTTTTGATTTGCTTGGGTTTGTGGGTTTAGGAGGCTGTTTTCCTTTCAAGGACTTACTCTTGTACTATGTATTTTTTCCCTTAGTGAATAACATTTAACCCGGTGAAAGAAGATTTGCCTTGAGGCAGTTCTTCGGTCTTTAAAAAAATTTTTTAGTTTGTGTGTGCGTGCTGTTTTGCATCGTCACTTTTTTACACTTTAAATTGTAGCTCCTTAATTTATACCTTTTCAGTGCCTGTGTTAAAAAAGTCAAATCAAGGAAAAGAGAAGCATGTAAAGACAGCAAATTCACATCACCCAAGGCAATTAAAACAATAGCTAATTATGATCACTAGATCTTACTGGCTGTCGATCAGGGAAGGGACCAGCATTCTCTCTGGGACCATTTTTTCAGTGTCAGTTTTATTTCTGAGCAGCCTGTTGTTCTGTTCACTCTGGCAATTCACAGTATTTAAGATGTTTTCAGAGATGACGTGTTTGAAAACTGTCTAGCGAATGTGCCGCACCACCCTGTAGACGGAAGAGGAACAGACCAGCCTTCCTCACCCTGCAAAGTAAATGACATCTATCAGCAAAGGAAGACTTTGCTTAGCACAGATGTTCGGGACTGACTTTTGGACTAGAAAGATCATAAGGTTTCTGGGGAGCTGAAGTGTGCAACAGAGCAAAGTTTATGTAAATGTCTTAACCTAGTAAGTACTTAGGTCAAATTTCTTCTTGAGCCCTCTTTGAAGGCTGCAGAATGATCATGCCCCCAAAATTTTAAAGACTGTTCTTTTCCTGTATGTCTGCTAAAAGGACCAAAATACATAGAACAGAATAGTGCTCTCTGCTTCTAAACTCTCTCCCTGGAATGCTACGCAGCAGAGCAAGCATGCCCAGCCTTAGCAGCAAATTTTTCCTAACCCTTATAAGGTTTTCCTACTGAAGTGGTTGGTATAATTAAGAAGCAGCTTGGCCACTACTGATATTCTTTGTTTTATGTTTACTGGAGAAAACCACTGGGTTGTTAATCTGTGAGTTTTATGTTATTATTTAATTACATTGAGGGACTATCCTGCATTTTGGCCAACTTATTTTGAGTCCCACATTTTCCAGGGCCTCGTTTGGTTCTAGCATTAATCCCTTTCCTTCACAGAAGTTTGCATATTGCTTTGGATTATTTTTACTTCACTGTGCTTCCAAATCCATTATTAATCACACAGGTATTGAAATACGTTTCACAGATAATACTGGACATACTGCTGTATTGTTTGCTCACATAATAGTCATGCTTTCACTCGGCAGGTTTCTCATACATCAAATTATCATTAGATAAGAAAAAATGTTACGGTGAAGATTTGCCAACAACTTAACGCTGAATTCTCAAGCAAAACCCTGATGTTCCCAATTCCAGGTGATGACTCCTGGGGACAATAAATGAGCAGATGCTCTAGTTAGATGAGAGCATATCACCTTCAGGGATGTGAACGTTGCAAGGTTCTGCTCAGTGGACTTAAAGGAAACCTCTTGTTCATTTTTTCTCCGGCAGCAGTCCAGATGACTAAACAAGAGAGATTTCTTTTATGGTTGCATTTTGGTTAGTATAAAAAGGGGCCATACTTCAGTTTTGAGGCCATCCTGCAGCCATCAGTGACTGTAAGCCTAAGAATGTAAGGCTGGAAAGGAACCATCTGGGTTATGGTGTCCATTTTCTGGGTCAACCAGCCTCTAGCAGCACATGGGCTGCAGGTCATGCTTCCCCAGGCTCGATTGCATCATTACAACCTCACAGCAAAAACTCAAAAACCTCAACTAAAAAGAATGGAAAGTCAAAGCAAAAAAGCAAGAGTGATCAAGAGGTTTAGCAATACTCTAGACCCTTGCAAGAGCAGAAACTATTGATTGAAGCTCCTTGATGATTCCAGCAGTCAGACCTAGGCCACTGTATAGAGAAAGGCAAATTCCAATGTCCTCTGCTTTGCTTGCAGGTTTTTCCACCCTGAACACTTGTGTAAAAATTGGGTTAACCTTGAGAGTTTGAACAAGTTTATCAACCAACCTCTGGGAGATTCTACCACTGCTGGGAGCTGCAGCTTGTGTATAGTCACTGATTACTACCATGGCAAGATGTTTTAGAGCCAAATGAGAGCACAGCTTTGCACATCGGAGGCAGCTAACTTGTGAATGTGTTTCTCGGGACTGTACAGTATAGGGTTGTTTGGGGAAAAGATCTTACACTGTGTAAGATGGAGGTCCAGGTTGGATCCCTGGTACGGTGTTGCCACGTTCAGTCTGGTAGGGATCTCAGCATGAGTCCCTAGCTGTGGCACACCATGGCACTGATCTGAAAGCCCGTCTCAGCTGGCACTGGTTTAGGGAGCTTAAATCTGGGCATATATGCAATGCAGGCACTAGGAAGAGCACATTAAAATTTGGGATCTTGGTGCTGTTCCCAAGCCAGAGAAGAATCTTCAGATACCTCTGTTTTTCCATTTCCACATCTGCAGTTAAGGGAAAGTAATAACACTTTGACATAAAAGCATTTTTCTGATCCTTGAATAGATGGTTGGTGCTGACATTAAGATATAAATCTGTTCAAGCTGAGGATTGGTTAAATAAGTAAAATATTATTACTGCAGCAACTCTCTTAGCTGTTCAAAATGACCTTATTTCTTAAATTAACACAAGTGAAAAAGGAATTATTGCTTTCTGTCTGCCCACACAGTCAGGCACACATGTAGTCCTCTGGGTTTATCAGACTTCACAACAGAGTGGAGGAGATCCACTGTGTCATCCTCATTGGTTTCTGCAGCATCTGGCTCTTTTCAGCACAGTAAAAGGTCAGTTTCTGTAGAAACAGAAACATTATTACAGCAGTAATAATGTCTACCTCACTCAAATTGGATCTCTTATCTGAAATTCAGAGGAGTAGCAACACAGGTTTACAGAATTTCCTTCCAGTGATCTCAAAGGACTCTGCAAGTCAAAAAAAAAAACAAAGCCTCAAAACCCCTGTCCCCAGTCATTGGGACCCAGAGAAGTGTGACTATTTTGCAGGTGGTGAAGACATGTCACAAGCAAGAAGTGACTCACCAGACACAGGAGAGCTGGGGCACAGCAAAGAGCAAAAGAACTTGACTCTTGCCCGCCTGTGCTAAAAGCTAATCTTACAAAAAATGAATAAATGCATATAATAAAAGTAGGGATTTGTTTCTGTTGCCCTTCGAATTGCAATTTAAGTCATGTGCAAATGACTCTGCATCCTTCCCTGTAGTGTAATATAAGCTCTAACTCAGCTTAGCTTTTGGGAAAGATGTTTGATTGACTGAATTAGAGAAGGAACCTCTGTCCACAGGCAACTCTACCAAAACCATTTCCAAGACTGGCTTAATTTCAGCCTGTTCTGGGGACTCATGAAATCTCTTTATTTGGTGATATCTATAATGTGGAATGATCTTAATCTTTATAATTTATGTAATTACGATATATTAATGTGGTTGCTCTATTTTCGTTTTTCTGCAGACAAGCACCGCTGTGCTTCCCAATGTACAGAATTACAGCAGGGCCAGGGCAGCATCCTCTAACCTGCCTCTCTTCGAGCTCAGAAACAGCCTTGAAAGCAAAACTTCAGGTTGCCTTTATGAGTTTCTCAGTCTTAAGTTTTCCTCTGAGAACATTGTATGAGGTCTCCTTGTTTTGCTTGCTAGTTCAAAAGCTTCTGTACTGCCTGCTCTTAGACTGTTAGTTCTGGGCTTGAAATAATGGGATTGCACAGAGGAAGCAAAGGGGATTTCTTGGGGTGGAACAGTGTCTTTGATGCACCTAGAGAGAGAGCTCTCTGGGGACAAGACCATCTTTCAGCTTTGTCTGTTGAGTGCCCAGCTCACTGGGGGACTGCTCTGGAACAAGAGATCTTGCCAAAGCAAGTGCAAAGCAAGAGAGCTTTACAGTAAAAGAGATTGATAGTTTGTTTTCCTGTAAGAAAGGAAAAGGTTATCAAAAGGAAATGGAAGTTTTATTTGGGGGGAGAACATTGCTGGATTATTATTTTTGAAAACAGCAACATCGTGACCCCTTCTGTGTTTGTGTGTCTTTTGTGAAGATTCAAACTATCTCCTCTGTGTTAGGGTTTGCAACATCAAAAGGACCATAGAACAGACTTCTTTGATGTTAAATTTTTCTGCTGATGCCATCTGTGGTCAGGTAATACCACATGATTAATGTGCAAAGATTTGACCTTTGCATATTTTCCCATGTTCACTAGCAATGCGAAGATGCAGTGCATCAGTGGGATATGAGATAGTCAATCAAGGAATTCCTCAGTATTAGAAAACAGATTTTTGGCTTCTCAAAATCAACCCTGATGTATTTTCTTTGTGTTTAATTTTTTGTGTGTTTGCATAATTGTTTAATATTAAAGAAAGAGAGCGTGGTTTCGTCATTTAGTTAGGAAAATCAGGCCTTGGGACTACCAGGCCTGAGAAGAACTTTCTTGCTCTGCTCCACTCGGCTATTGGCCAGCCTAAGCAAGTTGCTTTGCCTCTTTATAAAATAAGGATAATGGTTCCTCCATTGTAAAGATGTGAGACCTACTGCTGTAAAGCAGTACACGAGAGTTAGGTAATATTATTTCTGGCTCTCCTACAGATGTGCTTAGTGTTCAGTTTTCCCATCTGTAATGTGGGGATGTTAGAACTAATCTACCTCCCAGGGTTGTTTTGCTTAATTCCATAAAGTACTTGAAAACCTCACATGGAAAGAGTTATAGGAGCACAAGGTTTCTTAATAAAGCTCATTCATGAGTAATGTATTTTTGAAGTAAGTGACTTGAACCTTCACCCATAGTTGGAAACCAACATGAGCCAAGTCGTCTTTGTTGTTCAGCAAAGGTTGGTAGATATTTTTTTCCTTACATATTTAATTCTCATAAGGCTTCATATTTCTGGTTTCTGGCTATGATTGAAAGCAGAAATGCCACAATACCACAAGAGAAGACTGGGGTTTTTTACTTTTTTTTCCTGACCCTCCCAGAAGCTGGAAGTTTTGAAACACACAAGAGTGTTCCCCACCATCCCCAGTTCTCAGTTTCCCCCTGCAAAAGTAGGTGTCTGAAGTTGTTTTCTCAGAAGAGTGAGATTTACCCAAACGCAGTCCGTACCCTGCAGCTTGTGGGATCTGCCCAGCCATGTTGAACATGATGTGTAAGTGACTTTTAGATGTATCAGGGCTGCTCTGTTCAGATAACCACTAGGTGCTTTATCAGCATATATCTACCCTGCCTTGAGCTATACAAGACCACATTCAATCTCATCTGCACTGCACAATTATTGTTGTTGATTATTGCACAGACCAATGCAAGGATCTTTTGAGGTGCTGCACAAATGCCGAGGCTGAGATGGTCTTTATGTCAAAGGCTTGTAAGAGAAAACAAGCCAAAACTCATTTATCTCAGTGTCAGAATTCCTACTAACTGGGGAGGAAGTGAAGTTGGACCATCCCCGGAGGCTTTTAGAAAGCCTGGCCTTCGCACCGTGGGATGTATTACAAACCCGGATTTGCAGGATCTCTGGCTGCAAATAATCCATAGTCAGAGCGCTCTGCACATATCATTTGATGTGTGTAAAAGAGGGATCGTGCCAGGATCACAGAAGCTAACTTGGAGCCTGGGGAAGTTTTCAATCGGTTTTGCCAGGGTTTCCCTCCGTGGGAAGGCACGGACGGCTTTCTCCTGCCCCCTCCTGGTGCAGCCCTCAAAATGTGGCTCTGAAAGCACAGCAGGCAATGAAAAGGCTGAAAAAATGGCACCTTCATTTTTCAGGGGATGTGCACCTGGAGTGTATGGCAAAGTTGGTCTGTTTTCATGGCACAAAAAGGAGGTGTTATCCTTTTTTTTTTTTTTTTTCCTTGGCGTTGTAAATCCAATTGAGCTCTCTTAAAAGTAAGTTGAAGCTGGGTCTGGTTAATGCACTTGCAGTTGAATGGACAGCAAAATTTAGTTGCAAAGTCTTTCAGGTGTATGATCTAATGCCCTTCATCATTAGAATACATTGTTTCAGGAAATATTTTTATATTTCTCTTTATGTTGGCCTTGTATTCAGCCAACCAAAGGAAAATGTAATGCAAATAATTTAAAGTAGGTAGACAAGAATGTGTACTCCTCTACCGAATGTAGGAGCACTGTTCTAAGGGGTTTGCTGGAAAACCAAAATTTAATCTCAAGAATCAAACTTGGCAGCTTGTAAAATGTTCCATCCCAAAAGACAGCCCTTAAGCACTGTGGTACGTGGAGAGACAGCGCAGGGACTGCTGGGGTCTGTGGTACCACCAAGGGTATTTCAGCACAGTTGGGTGGACAGACCAATGCAGTCTTAAGTTTTGCAATATTTAAATATTTGCCCACAGAAACAGTAAATCAAAGTGTAATAACTCAAAATAGGTACTGTATGGTATTGTTCCAGACTCAAACCCTTTAGTCTTTTGGATTGAACACAATTTGAGTATGGTTGAATACAAACTAAAACACAACTCCCTAAAGGTGAGCATCCTAAATCTGGGCTATCTGTCTCTCTCCAACTCTGTGTTAAGCCATTCCACTTTTTTTAAAAGATTATCATTCACCAGAGCAGAAGAAGATAGTATGAGGACTTTCAGCCTTTTTGTTACAGTGTTTTCTTGAAACAAGGCTAAACCTTCCTTTCTCTGGACTGAAAATTCCATTCTGCGTTTGATGCAAGTTCCCTTGACACCAACACGTTTCTGCAAAAATACCTATTTTCACAAACTTAGAGTTTTCTAGTCATAACAAAAAGAACTGATGATGAGTTTCTCACCATTTTGCTTAAAATCTGTTCCCTTATGCCTAATATACGCTTATTGGAGAGGTTGAATAGTCTCCATTTTCTGACAATTTTGTACCTCTTTAAAAAAAAAAAAAAAGTAAGTTTCAGGCACCTGTGATTGTGCTGTATTTTCAGAGGCTGTTTGTATTTCATGGGAAGGTGTCAAGTCCATGTGGTTGTCTGAATTGGGGTGAGCACTATGTATGCAGTATATACAGCACAGCTATATCCCAAGCTGAGCTGAAGCAGTTGGTGCTTTCTACGCTGTTACCTTTCTTCAATATATGTGTTTGAAAGACTTGTCTTGCAGCATTATACAGACTAGCCTAAAAATGGTCCTCTTGATGAAAAATAACATATCTTTCTTTTACGTGTTTTGGCTGAGAAATTTCCATAGGAGGTCTTGCAACAAAGCAAACTTGGGCATCAAGTTTTCTGTCCAGTAGTTGGAGTAAGGTGGGCAACAGACCTCATGATCCTGGTGGCTGTGAAGCTGTTGGAGCGTTGGAGGGGAGACAGAAAACAAGACAATTCCTGCTAAACGGACAATATCAGAGAGGGGAGGAAAGGGCAGGACTTTCCGTTTTCTTTTAACCATGTCCAATAGCTTTAAAGAAGAAGGTTGGACTGCACAAAGCTTTCTCCACCTGAGTGGTTTGCTAGGGAAATTTCCAGAGATGAGTTCCTTTCAACAAGTTTCTCTGGACTTTTCCATTGCAGGGTGCATCTGGCCAGGTTTTGATTTTTATGCATTTTTATCCTATCAGCATCCAGCAGTGTAGCTATTGAAGCTGAAATGCATAGAAAAGTCTGAACAAAGCCACAAAACTTTTGAGGGGTGAATCATTTGTTCACCACTCAAAAATTCCATAGTGGTTTGACTTCTCGAGAAAATTTTCCATAAATTTATGTTTATATGCAGCAGACCACAAAGACAAAACAATTTCATCTTAGCTATGGTCATAGCTCTTTCCATCAAGAAGCAGACATGAACTTCACTTCAGGGCAGTGTGAATGTTTTCTCTCCCTTCAAGTTCACCTGGCAAACTGAAAAATTAGTTTTTTGTACAGGCCTCGTTGTGAATCATCTTGACTCAGATGTGTCCCTGCTGGGGAGGACACATTAGCCCCTGCCACCTTTGCATGGTGCTTTTGACTTTCTGCTTTTCAAGTTTACCATGATCCAGTTTGGCCTCAAATGGCTTGAAAAACACCATTTCTCAAAAATCACTTGAACTGCTACAGGGCTTCAGGGCAGGTAAGTACTGAGATAGGTATTAGATAACCAGAACCTCCATTTCTGATCTTTCCCAGACACTAGCATATCCAAAGAAGAATAATTAAAAAAAGCAGGCAGACTTACCTTCTAAATAGAGCAATTCAGACATGGAAGTTTTGAAGCATAACATAATGTTATGTTCAAATTTTCATTCAATTAAACCCTCTGCATAACTGAGGACCTATCCCTCCCCACTAGCTTTAGCGTCATGCCCATGACTTTTACTTGAATCGTATCAAAGAAATTATAGCAGTAGATGGAACCTTAGGAGGTAATCTAGTCCTACCCCTGACCTAAGCAGAACCAGTGACACTGAAAATGTTTTTCACAGAGATTTGTGTAAACAAGTCTGAAAAAGTCCATTGATGGTGTCTCCACAACTTCCCAAGATAATTAATCTGCAATGGTTACAAACTATAAAAAATTATTTCTGTCTCTCCTGGGGTTTGGGTTGGTTTTTTTAAGAAATCCAGCCTAGGTGTACAGTTGTAGCACCATCAGCATGTCCAGTGGTTAATTAGAGGATTAATTAGAGTGAGTTTAATATTTTAGCTCATTTTCAAGATTGGCTTTGAAATCTTTTTCCCTATTGGATCGCATTGCTGTACCAGATTAAGGCATCTTACTTGTGGATATCCAGAGCTTCTGCACTCTGATGGGACCTTGCAGTCATCACATTTTCTCTCCTGTATGCCACAGACTTTTATATTTCATGCTGTTACCCAATACTTTGCATTTGAATTAAACATAGCTTTTATTTTGGCTAAAATATATTTTCTGGAAAAGCATCTAATTTTGATATGAATACATCAGGAAATGGATAATCAATCATTTCCTTTAGAAGTTTGTCACAGTGGTTAATCGCCGTCACTGTTTGAAAAATTGTGACCGTTTTGAATTTCTGATTTCAGCTTCCAGTCACTGGTTCTCATTATGCTTTTCTCTGCCAGATGTAAGAACCCTTTAGTATCCAGTACATTCTCGTCTGGAAGTAACTAAACAGTGTAATCAAGACATCAGTCTTTATTTTTTCTTCCCAATAAACTCAGTAGATGGGTCTCAAAGTTTCTTATGGTCAGGTGTCTCCTTCATTCATAAGGTCAGTCTATTAAGTTCTTAATAGAGGTTGGTAAGAACTGGACTCCAGGGCTCTGTGAGATGTACTATGAGAAGGTAAAATCACATTACTGCTCACTGCTCCCTTGTTTGTAGGAGTATGGATTATGGGAACAACTTGACTTTTTTAAAGTCTTTCTGGAATTAGTAATTTCATGCTGCCTTACTTGACCACTGTGATTCCCAAATCATTCTCCAGAATCACAGCTTTCCAGGATCCATGGTCCCATTAAGTGTCTTTTTCTCTCTGCATTATAGATCACCTTTGCACTGACTGAATTTGGTTCAAGTGGGTTCCCTTTAACGAGTGACCCAGAATGCTCTCTGCACGAGTATTTTCTCCCCATCGTTATTTACCAGGCTGCTAATATTTGTGTCAGCCATCTGTCTGTCAGTGCTGACTTTATATTCCCTTGCAGAGCATCAGTGAAAATGCTGAATAGCACCGAGTATACTTCAAAGCCCTGCAGAAAGCCAGTAAAGCACCATCATTTGATGATGGTCTGATTGACGCAGCTGGGTTTTGAGTTATGCTAAATAGCCATGTCTTAGCCATTTAACATAAGTTTCCTTGATGTTATGTAGTGTTTATCTAGTAAGTATGTCATGCACTAAGTCTAAAGCCTTCAGAAACCTTGCTACGTCTGTGCAGTTAGCCTTTTTACAGGCAGAACATGAAACCAGTTTTATTCGTGAGGAGTTGTTTTCCATACACCCATGCTGACTTGTTCTTTCATGTTTCGGCAGTTCAGTCCTGTCTCAGCTTTTCCACTATTTTACCTGGGATTGATGTGAAGTTAACTGCTCAATAGTTCCCCTGTAATTGCACTTGATTTCCTGTTCTCCCCATCTCCCTCCCTCTCTCTTTATCTCTAACTATGTCTTCATTTTCCCTTTTTTCCCAGGCTACTACCCTGTTTCCTGGAATCCCTCTGATATTAAAATTTGTTAAAAATTAACATTGGCAAGGCAGAGTTCTCCTCAGTCAAATATATTAGGACTCCTGGGTGTCATTTATCCAGGCCTGCTGATTTAAAAATGTTTATCTCTACTAGATGATGTTTAACATCCTGCTTATTTCCTAATGAGCTGGAAGGTACTTACTCAACCTTGGTCTCGTGTAAACGCCATCATGCCTATTACTTTCTAAAATACCAAACAGAAACATTTATTGAACAAGTCTGGCTTTTTGTATTGCTGTTTGTAGTGTTACTGTAGCAGTGTGCCTCAGCAATTTGAACGCTCTCCAAAAAATCCTGCTTAGCATTGCCATGGACAGATTTTTCACAATCTCTTTATTTTCTGAATTCAGTTTCTTCTACATGGTAGCTCTGCACTTCAGACAGTTGCTATATTTTTCCCATTTGTTGAATCTTTAGAATACTTTTGGTTTACCACTGAAGTAGCTGGACCTTAGCCAGTCTGTCCGCAATGATGCTGGTGGACTGACTCTATTCTGAATGAACTTCTGATTTTCATTCATGTTTTCCTCTCTGATTTTTTCCTCCCACTCACTGTTTTATCATAATTTTCCTTAGCTGGAGTATATTAGCCATTGGGAAGCACCAGCTACACTTGTCTTCGTTTTGTCCACTTTTAATTACAAGCTCTTAGGATAATGTCACTTTCCAGCTATGTGAGTGATATATTCTTTTTTAATCAGGAGGAGTTGCGAAATAAGTAGCTCGTGTTGGATGCAATATCTTTTCCTTATGTAAATGCTTAAGTGCATGTTGTCATCAGATCACTTCCTCACTCTCATTTGGATGAACTGCATTGCACCCAGGATTAACGAGATGATTAAGATTTCTCCAGAAACTCAGATCTGGGAGTCTCTTCACTGCATCCAAGCCTGAACCTCAGCTTCTCTGGGGGTAACAGGCATCAGACATTGCTTTACATTCTGGCCTCATCTCACATTCGGTTCATTCCCCTCTGCCTAAGTTGCTCGCTGCTGCAGATGGTGTATTTATATTAACTTAAAGATTGCATTCCATCTTTCAAATGAGATTAATAAATTTTTCAGGCCATTGTGGTTATCTGACCCGACCTCCTATAAAAGCAGCCTGTAATTCCTCACCCAGATTCCAGCATCTGGTCCCATAACTCATATTTGAAACATGGCATATCGTTCTTTAGAAATGCATCTTGTGGACATGTAAACCCTCTGTCACTTGGACATGTTTCCCTATTTAGATTAAAATCTAGAATCTTGGTGATGTATAGACATCACAGTACCTATATGTCGTTTATTAGTGTGCGACAGTGACATACTCCTAACTGTATTTCAGTACCTGCGTTCTCCCTACCTAAAATACTGTCCTTAGTTTCTTTCAAGCATATATTGTTCTAGACATGAACATGGGATCTGAAAGCCACTGAGAGTCACAGATGGTTAATGAAAGATGCATGATAAAACCCAAAATAATCCAATTACCTATGGTAACATCCTTCTTAGACACATGTGCAGGGGTGCGTTGACTATATTTCTTTGATTGCTATGTTTTACTATTCTATAATGTCTTTCAAACAAGGACGAAGTGATAGTTATTGGAATTAGGAGGGCGTTGTCATTGGTTCTGTGAAAGGGATGTATCTTTTTGTATCTATGATTAGTATCAGAAAGCAGGAACTAGGGTAGTGTTCAATCTCTTACTAGTACTCCTGGGCTTTACACTTTTTTTAAAATTTCATTTAATTTCTTTTTCTATGGTGAGATTTTACACTGAACCCTAATATACTCCTGCAGAATGGCATTCTCCTGGGCCTATTTGAAATTCTTGATCTTTTCTGCATCTGTTTAAATCCTGCGTTCATGCACGTACAGTACAAGGTCAACCCTTTTGTTTGTTATTTTTATGGAGTTTAAAGAAAGTCCAAATACCTGACTGAGGTACCTGTCTGGTGCAGCCTTGTGACAGTTGCAAAATCTTCAGACTCAGCCACATGATTAACTGTTTCATGAGGAATACAAGAAACAATAAAATCAGGGGGTTTGCCACATAAAGGGTAAGCTTTGCCACTAACAGGTATTCAGGGCTGGCTCAGCGCTGATCAGAATTCAGGAGGTGGTGAATTGTGATCTCAGAGGAAAACAACCCAGCAGTGTGCTGTGGACCCAAGCCCCATGTACCGGGAGGCTAAACAGCTCACAGACAAACCACAAAGCTCAGCTCTTCCTTAGACTTACCATCCTCAAATTCAGTCTTACCCCCCCCAGCACGGCTAACCAGCTTCAGAGATCAGAGAGCATACACGTAGAAATTACCTGTCAAGAACTTTTGGGGTTATTTCTGCAGAAGTTACACACTTCAGTCCGGTACTGAAGTGGCACTTTCCAAGTCAGTACTGAACCGAGCCGCCAATTCAGCGCTGTTAGAGGTGTCATACTCCTCTGGGATTGTCGCTTGTCTCACATCTGAGGCTGAGCTGTCTGTAGTGGAACTGGCTGCACTGCTGAATCCCAATGACTTGCTTATGGAAGGTGTTGTTTTGTAATGGCTACAGTAAGCCCTGAAATTATAATTACTTTTATTTTTTATCTTTTTTTTTTTCCCTTCTTCCCAAAAGATGTACTCCCTCTAGACGTTGGAAGGGATTTTGTTATATTTCTGCTACATTTTATTGGTGTGAATCTTTGGGGAGCGGCTGATGTCTAAAGGAAATTTATTATTAAGAACCAGCTATACTGTTTCCCAGCAGTGAGCTTGTTACTGCCACATCTATGCCTAAACTCTATAATTGGTAATTATGTTTGTCTGACCTACATTCTTCTGTCTAATTGTAGCGAGATACGGTATTTTCAATTCCTGAGTAAAAATGTCCACAGCAGTTCTGGAGTGTTGCTGGGCAGAAGCTTTCACCGTCAAAAGGCAATAGCATTTTCGTGGTAGAGGATGCTTTTTTTTTTTTTTTTTTAATGTATAAAGCACTAAGATCCTATGGGGGTAAAAAGCAATGTAGAAATAAGTTAGATATAATGACATGATTTTTCAGAACCTAGGAAACTAAGGGTCAATTAAATCCCAGTGGAGGGTGCATATTAGCTTCCTAATTTGTTTTGGACCCATGACTGGAATGTGTACACACATGCTATTCAGTCTGGAGCATTCATGTGAAAGATCCTTTGGGTAATTTAACAGCTACAAATGGCACTTCCATCTAAAATTGTTATTGTGTTGTGTTTCTGCACCAATTGAGTCTTCAGTAACAGATCTGATGATCAGGTTAGAAAGTTCACTCTCTCCTACTGATTTTATCATTTAAGAAAGGAAAATTCAGATTCCTTCTGAGGTTCTTCAGAGGACAGAAAATCTTCTTTTCCACTTAACAAATAATTTTTCCTTTCCCATAAATAGCATGAGAAATATCTTCCCTACTGCTTCACCTCAGAAGTTTTCAAAGTTGTGCACCCGTGAAGACCGGAGCATCTAGTGGATCGTTAGCATTTCCCAGTATGTGGACTAGATAATCTGACCACAAGTCTGGTTTCTGCGCCTTTCACTCTCTGGCTCATTGACCCAAAAGTTTTTCATCTGTTCCTTGGGGGCTACTGAGAATTCTGATATTTTCTCCATCTGTTTCTTGAAATTTCCCCTGTGAGCACTCGGCATGTTTCCCTGTTCCTTCCAGATGACCCTCTCTTGCTGTTCCCACTGGGTGTCATAAACTCCATGACTACTTCCAAAAAATGTTAAGGTGAGTCGCATTTTATTTATTGTGCTGAGTAATGCCATTAACACGTTCCAAATTGATCCATCAAAGAATTCAGCCTGGAGAGCCTGCTCAGTGGCAACTTCAGGTCAAATATTTAGGTGGGGCACGGCTGTTCACCTGAGCACTAACTACGTGAAGTTGTTATCGAAGTATATTGCCTAAAATACCCCTCTGGGCTCTGCTGGAGTTGCTGGCCTATTCCATGAAGTTGACCAGCTGCTCTTTTTAGAGCCCCCTTCTGAAAAGTGAACACAGGACAGTGAAATTGTTGTCCTGCCAGATCATTCATCTGGAAGAGACATTATTAATAAGGAGCAATAGATTTCCCATTGAATTGGGACGAAGGTATGTTTATTTTATCGGTGTTTTGTTTTCTCATGTTTTGAGCCCAGCACTGAGCCCCTGAGCACAGCCTGGCTCTGAGACTGAACTTTGCTTTAGAGAAGGCTTACAATATTGACACTTCCAGTGGCTGCAATCAATGCTGGCAAAAGCAATCCCTTCATCTGAGGGAGACCAAAGTAGTCAAAAACCCCATAATCATGGGTGATGCAGCAAAGATATGAGGGATGCTGTCTGGAGCTTCTCAGACATTGCTTTTTGGTTCTCAATGTCTATGGGGGACAAGGAGCAGCTATTTTTTTCCCGAGAAACCCAAATAGGTTCATTTAAAAACCCAATAATTAACTTGTATTAGATCTATTTCTCTTTATGTATTTTGCCACGTGGCTTCACTGAAACTGTGTTGTGAGTTCCTCTTGATCCTGTTCTCTTCCAGCTGTGCATCCACTTTGGGCTGCACATACCATGATGTTTCATGGTCCACACTTTGGGAAAAGGGGAAGCAGCCCCTAACAGGAGTCCCAGCTGCAGGAGTGCTGGGCAAGTTGGAAACCTGACACACAAGGGAGAATGGGAAAAACAAGACCGCAGAATTACAGTGTCCCTGGTTACCAGGGAAACACTCCTAAATTGGAGCATTTTTTATTTCAATCAGAATATTTGTTTTCATTTGAAATATATTTATAAGGGTTTTGGGTTTTGATTAAAAAAATATTTTTCAGGGGAAAATCTGTTTTTAAACTCTTAATTTTTTTTTAATCAGTCTTTATAATCTACAGATTTGATTTAAAAAAAAAATGGTGAGCTAGTCATTGTCATCTTTTCAAAAACACCTAACCTTCATAGAAATACAGACATCATTGGTGGGGTCAGAGGGACTTAGAGAGGCCCAATGGTGGAGAACAGGATCAACTACTCCTGACTTTCTCCCAACAGATATCTGTTCAATGTGCTGGTGGAGAAGTTCCCATTGTGGGGATTCCCAAGTCATCTCAGGGGATCACACAGTTTTCCTAACCCTACAGTGGTAAGTTTTCTCTGATGTCAATCTAATATTTGCCACAATTTTAAAGCAGTTAAATAAAAATTTTGACTCTACTCTGTAAAGCAAGCTTTTGTGTATTTGTATTGTATCCCCAGCCTCTTCCATATACAGTAATGTCAACATTACTTTCTTGGTCAGAGGTCTATAATCCATGACCTTTCATGCTTATTCTCTTCAGACTCTGTGTCTTTCTTGAAGCGTCATGCCCACAGCTCACATGAATGGGTTTATCCCAGCATGCACAATTCTGATTGCAGAAAGGATCTTACTTTTTAAGCGATATCTGCATCTTTTCCTTTGAGCTGAGCAGATATCTCACTATATCCAAAACTGTGTGTTTAAACATATTTTACCCTTCATGCCTATATAACAACAATATTTTGACAATGTAATTCGTCAGTAGCGTCCTCCTGTTAAGAGCTATCAGCTATAAACTGAAGAAGTGATACAAATCTTAAGTACTCATAACCCTCTTGACTTGTTCATCGAAGATGATCTTACGTAGCCTTCACACCTGCCATTTCTCTGGCATTTTCCTCCACAGTATCCATTTGATGCTCATTAGGTTTTCAAGTTATTTTCCCAGCTTTTAACTATGTGTGCAATCTTGTATTCTAAATAGGGTTGTTTATGCCCCATGTGTTTCAGTGAGTATTTTGGTAACAGTACACATGCAGGCGATATATTTGTCCTACACATCTTTGTCCCAGCATTCTGCAGTTCCTTCCCACTCGTGCTTGAAAATTGGAGTACACTGTTTTTTTCCTTCATCTCATCATTGTTGTTGTATTTTTTTTACCCTTTAGCATTTTTAGAACATAACATATTTTCCTGTAAGTAGTGTTAATTATGTAACAGCAATTTATCTCATATAAGAGCTTTTATTTTTGTTGCAATTTTGCAATTAGAATGCAGAAAATTTCAGGCTTTGAACCCTGCCTTTTATGTCAAGTTGTCTGCCCACAATGATAACTATAAGTATCTTATTTGCCTCAGAAAAGGAAGTGAAAAAAGTACCATCTGCAAATTTATTGGGAATTTAAATATCTTGGAGGTATGACTGAAAGGATAGATCATGGAGTAGTCAAAGAGTTGCTTTATAACCATTACCACAGAGTACTTTGATTCAGCACCCTGAGAACCATTATCAAATGGCATCAAGAGTAAAAGCAGATCTTGCTTCAGACACATCAGGATACGGCAACTGGCCAGTGCCTGATGGGCAGAGAATTGTATGGCAAGGAACCTAAATGAACTTTTTTGCTTACGCATCACAGTTTACTGGGGTTCTTTGAAGGGGTCAGCTCTTATTATTAACCATTCTTATGTTCTAATTTAGTCAACGCACCATGTGCTTCATCCAGGACTCTGAGTGGATGGTAAATGACTTCCTGACTCCTGAATATGTTGGTTCCACACCAATTCTTTCTTTAAAGTGACTTCACCTAGATTATTTTTTTTTGTTAGGGACTTGAAACTAGCAGGGACTGGGCACTCTGCTGCTTCTTTAAGAGGGCTCAGTTTCTAAGGACACACATTAGGAGGGCATGCAAGCAAATTTCATCCAGCATTCCCTAGCTGCCTTCCTACAACCATGGATGTTGATGTTGTATCATCTTTAGGAGATCTTAGGTGGCATAGAACAAGCATGCTGGCCTTCCCACTGCTGCTGTTCTTCCCATGGGGAGAGCTGTGCTGCTCTGCTTTATACATTTAATGTTGTGAAAAGCATTTCTTTAGAGGTTCATCTACCTTTACCATCCCCCAGGATACTTTAGTGACACAGAGTTGTCACAATTACAGATCCTAATTTAGGTATATTTTCCACGTTGGTAGAACACCATAAGCCCCATGTTCCCTATGAACTTGCCACGGCACTGCTGGGTTATGGAGGATATTCCTCACTCACTGTATCTATCACTGTCAGATTTGACTGTCCTCATCAAACTGATCAGCTGACAAATAGACTGTATTGCTTTGAACGTCAGAGTAGATTTTTCTAACTAGGTCTAGCTACTGAGCATATGCAGGAGCAAGAATAGCAGTTGCCTGCCTTTATTTCATCCTCCTCCTCTGACAAAGCTAAACTAGCTGATGTTCCCTGCCCAATATGATCTTTCAGGCCTTTCAGCATTCTCTATTCAATCAATTTCTAACCCTCTGAAAGGTAAATTGTTGTTCCTTCAAGCCTGCTTTGTGGGGGTGGTGGAGAGGAATTATGACAGATGGGTAGACCCTTGCACCTATGTGACTCAAAGGATATCATGTATTACTAAGATGTGTATCCTCTAGACTTCTTCAAGTATGTATCTTTCTAACATCAGACATCCATAGATTAGCATTCTTGTGACCCTTCATCAGTGTCGAGTTAAAAAGAGTCTGATGTTCTTTTAGATGTGCTAGCATTGCTGGCTCTCTACTGATTTGCAGCGGAGCTCCCTGGTGTACAGACAGTCCTAATGACACAAAGTCCTGATGACTCTCACTCTTGCACCCTGCCAGTGGCAGATCCTTCTCAGCATGGCAAGAAGGCAAGTTTTTGTTTTGGGACCTGCATGACTTGGAGAGGGGGAGACTTCCCAGGGATACACAGTTCCAAAGGGCATGCATGGACATTCAGTGGATACTGTAGTGCTGTGGACAAAACAGGTGCCTATTTGTTATATTTTCCTCATGCAGCCAGGTTTAAATCAGTCACCAGATTTAGGCTGAGGGAAGAGTATTTCCACAGCAGGTAAGATATCTCTCTTTGCTTCTTGTAGTTTGTTTTATTCTGCAGGACGGTGCATGGTCCATTTCCCAAGGAGTGTACGTCCCAAAGCTTGTCTACTCTATCCACCTATATTAACTGGCCAAATAACAGTTATCAACTTCACTGATCTAAGATCACCCCACAGTTTCCCACACAAATGCCCATGAGTCACAGTGTCCCTCCCCCATCATTATATTATCCTGGACCTCTTCCATGGTCCAGTTTCTGAACCTCAGAACCTTCAGATCTTTGATGCTGAAAGTTTAAAATGGGTGCTGAGAGCTGTTCTGTGATTAGAGATGTCTAGGGATGGGGGGGAGGGTAACAGGAGAAAACATATTTCTTTCCTTACTAACCATTCATAGACAGTGATAGGGACTGTAGAGAACTGGTCCTGATGACCCAGCTAGACTGTTCCAATTCTGTTTTTTCCTCTCTCTTGAAGGACTGTGGTTCTTCAGCAAAAGGTAAATAACCCTGTTTCTTCTGACCCAGAAATACTTATATGAGTCATAATGTTCTAAATGTGCCCGTCGGTGTAAAACTACATGTCAATGTGAAATCTTTCTTAGGGTTTCAAGGTTGTTTCAGAACAAAGTGGTTTTTAATTCTTCACAAATGTTTGACTTTATTGTTCTTAGAACTGGGAAGGAAGGAACCTATGTGTGATGTTATTCACACAGGGCAAATATATGACTGTTTACTTCTGATCTCGTAACTGCACCCATAGCAAGGAAAGAAAAGGGAGAAGAAGAAAAGAGATTTAAGCAATTCTAACAAGGACAGAAAAGAAATCAGTGGTTCTAGAGAGTCTCTGTCTCCTAAATTTCTCTGTAGTGTCTACTGGACCATCCATAATCCTCACAGAGTGGGATTTTCAGAACTATTGGAGAGGCCACCGGGATTAGAAGTCTTTTAAAATTTGTCTTCCTGAGCCAAAGCGATTCCCCTCATTTACCTTAATGTTATTCAGCATAAGGTTATTCTGACTCAGTTAATCAAAGGGAGCTCACCTTCTAATGAATGTAACTGGACACAACACCATAACTAAAACTTATTCTTAAAACTTGAAGTTTCTCAAAACAACTCCTTTGTGAGTAGAAAAAGTGTAGGAGAGAAGGGGGCAGACCAAACTGAAAAAAATTGCTGGGAATATGAGAATTATATAGGGCCAATAATGAGTTTATCAAAAAGAAGAGCTGGCTAAAAGCTGTAGGAGGACAGTGACAGCTTTGCCAGGTTTTCTTGGTTTTTTTTGTCTCTATTTTGAAGTTTCACAAAAATGATCTGTTCTACACAAATAATTCTTTGAGATACTTTGAAATGTGTGGTAGCCAGAAAAGCTTCTTGCAATTCTAAAGGTGTTGCTTTTTCTGTCTCTGGAGAAACTGTGTCTTTGTAAGTCTCAGGTGAAAGGCCCTTGTAAGTCTGTTTGTTAAACAGTACAGACAGTCTGTCTAACATGGGCATTGCAGAGTTGGGAGATGCTTAGCTAGTTTCGGCGGTCTGGATCTGAACCTTGGGATATTATAGAAGGGGAAGTAAAGGCAGTGAATGGCATTGTCATAGTCATTCAGAAGGTATTTAAGAGAATGTTATGGAATGTGGGTCTATTGCTTTATGTTCCCTTTTGCAAACAAATCCATAAAGACAAGAGTTCCTCATCCTGCTGTAGATGTAAAGTTGAGTACAAATAAGCGAAGTGCAGGACAATATCTGGTGCCCCAAGAAATTAGAACAAATGAGCAACTGGATCATGACAGAGCTCAAGAATCACAGGCAACCATTGTAGGTTAACATACATCAAGGTTTTAAGGGTCTATATGTGCTTCTTTCTCCTGCATAGAAATCCACATCATGCCGTAAAATGCTGTAAGAAACTTAAGAGTGGTAGTAAAAGGTGTGAAACTGAGACTATAATATGTTGCAGGATAAGAGCAAGAAAAAGACAGTTCTGCTGATGTTTGAGGTCCCTGTGATAGCTAGAAATCTCTGTTAGAAACCACCAATGGCTTCTGGGAATGAGATTATGGTCCAGGGTACAGAGAAGGGGAGGGAGAAGGGTAACCCAGCATCACCCCTCCCAAAGAAATTCCCTCTATATCCAAATCTTGTTGTCAGATTGAAAATGGCTGTGTGCATGGATACCCTGACTAGCAGTTGGGAAGACACGAGTACAGGATACTCCAGACATGAAGCAGAGAGGTGAGGATATTCCTGTTCCTATCCCTTGTGCTGCTTTTTGCAATGGTACATGCAAGAGGAAAACAAAAATTTTGATCACAGAGCTGTGGTTGTGGTTACACCTGAGGCTGTGGGGATCTGAGTTTTTACTATGGGGAAATGATCAATAGCAAAGAAGTTTTTGAATTCAGATAATGTCAAATAGAGAGCTGGAAGCAGCGACAGCAGTGTGAAGTAATTATTTTTTTTTAATTTTTTTTTTGCCTTATGACTGTTTTTGCACACACTGTAACTGCTGTACATTGGTGCCATCTACTGCCTGGCCTGTGGTTCTCCCTGCTTGGGCTTCCATTACCATCACCAAAGCTACATGTAGCAAAAATGCAGAACTGGTAGGAGCAACTCTACAATTCTCTTCACATAAGAAGAAAAAAAATGTAATTATCTATCATGATGATAGCAGCATTGATTTAAAGAAAACAGACCAGCTAACCAGTAATACAGCTCATCGACTTTGGAGGTAGGACAGAAACCATGGGTGAGCATCTCTTTGAAGGATTCAACTGGATTCCTTAACTGTGTCCACATGCTATGGTATGATAAGTCTCATCTACCATACCAACAGCAGTGAGACAGTACCCTTGAGAGACAGGGGAGGAGGTGCTGTATCTTTTGTGATACTGATGGTATACGACTGCTTCACTGGTGCCAAAAGCAGAGGTTCCTGTGGCATCTGTGCCAGGAGCCTGGCCAGGAGCCTGTGCCAGGATCACCCCACAGCCATGGTGATTGGCGTCATGAGCAGGCAGCTGTACAGCTCTGAAAACCCTCTTTGCATGCCAGGGGTTCTCTATAGTTCATGTCTGTCTTTTATGTCATTGCAGTAACCCACTTGTAAAGCTTTCATGGTGCTTAAGGTGCTGTTCACAGCTGCTGTAAAATGTGTCAGGGATGTCTCAATCAGCTGGTCTGAACCCTAGAGCACAGTTCACATCAGCACAGTTAACTCAACTGAGGCTCCTCCAGAACAGTTTGTGTGCAGGGAAGGCATGACAAGGATGCTTAAATGTGGGAAAGAAAGAGTTTCTGTTTGTATGTAGAGTTACGCCATTAGGGGATTGAATAATGACTAAGCAGCCCCTCACTTATGTCAGATGTTGGCTCCTTAAGTAGCCATAGAAGTTGTGAAACCTATTTTTTCTAGCACAATTATTTAGGTTAAACTTTAGTAATACCTGCGTGTATGTTGAGTTGATCTACAGGATTCTTATTAAGAGCCTGTATGCTGCCTCACATTCAGCAGCAGTGGTGTTTTGAGTGAGCAGTGTCTCTGACAAAAAATTCCCCCAAAATGACAGAGGAGCAGAAAGAAAAGTTAAAACTTCCCAGCAGAAGAATAAAGGTCTGACCTAAGCAAGTGGAAATTCAGCAGAGTATGCCCTGTATCCTTATAAAATCCTAAGGATGAACACTTCATAAAATTAATGGACAGTAAATTTAAAATCTGAAAAGAAATGTCTTTGCATCACATGTTGTTGGTGTAATTCACTGTCCAAAGAAGGGGCTGAGACAGACGTGGTATAACTGAAGACCAAATGACTTTGACACTCAGGAGTGTAGTACAGCATCCAGCTCCTGAGGAACTGCTTGGGATGGTGATGGTGCTCCCTCAGGCAAGACAGCCATAGGAGTCAGGAGAGGGACCTGGCTTCCTTCCCTCCGAGAAGAGGAATAGGGTTAATGTTCCTTTCAATCCATGGAGTTGTTATTCTTAAGCACTGTCAAACTGGGTATTTAAGTCCTTAGAACCGCTGAGGTCAAGAATTTCATCATATTCAATGCAGTGTGCCCTCCTTGTGAGTGTCCTATCCTCATTTTACAGGCAATTGCAGCTAAAATCCCGGATCCCAGTTTGTGACCAGTCACCAAACCAATACCCAAGTGACAAGAGCGGTGCCAGCAGCAGTAGCAAGTGCCATCTTCCAATAGACCTGTCTAGGGGAAGAGCACCTGAAGAGAGATGCAGTGTTTGGCTGACACACAGTTCAAGGTGAAGTCTCATTTAATGACACAGGTCTCCATGTTTATTTTGTGACAGAGATTGCTTCAAGTACTTTAAATCTGTGGGTAAATGCTGACTTTTCTAACATTATTCTGAAGCCCTGCTTAATCATTATGATTACAAGGTAATCTCATAACCAAAGACACCTGTAAGTGCTTATGGAGTCCCTGGGTTCAAAAGGATCTGTCTCAGTTTCTCTACTTAGTTTTCTCTGCTTCAAATGAAGATCAATACTAACCATAAATCTCCTCAAACCAATTCCTGTCTGTGGATAAAAACTTCTGTAGATAAGAATGTATATTTTTATTTTTATGGATATTAATATTTAAAAAAAACCACAAATAAAAGGGTTTTCATTCTCCTTTTAAGAGGGAAATTCTTTAGAAATTATGGAAAATAGCCTTTCTGGGTAATTTATTTTTATAAAAATTGAGCATAAACTCTTTCTAAGAATATGCAAATAACGACAACATTTTCCCAGAGCCGCAAATCAGTGGAGCTTGCCTTTCAGGAGAAGAAACTTGAGTTTTCCACTGGGAGCTGATCCCACACATGACTTTCAGGAAGACCAGCCACGGCCACAACAGATACACCGTCAGAACCAAACGTAAGCCTTTTGGGGAACATGATCTGACAAGCAGCTGCCACTGCTGAAAACTTTCTTTGTAGACTGTGACATCTGGCTTCTTCAGCTGCCAAGCTTGGCCTCCTCCAAGGTGCCGCAGGAGACAAGTCACTGCAGCAGGTAGGAACTGGGAGGACAAAAATGACAATTTGATGTGACCAGGAGGTAGGAGATGAGGTTGGCGAGAAGCAAGGCGCTAATTTGCAAGCCCTTGTGACTCCTTTGATTTTTCTCTGCTTTGCTCATAACTTTGCAGATCTAGATGCATAAATTATGGCAGGAGAAGAAAGGAAAGGTGACAGAAAGGAATAGGAAGGTTTACAGTAAAACTTTTAATCTGCATATTCAAAAGGTTGGGGATAATTTTATGTGATTCCAAATCCAAGTGCCTCACTACATCTGAAATGATGTGCACAGCGATGTTGAAGGTGTCAGCAGAAAGAAGTGAAATGGGGCAAGCAGTTGTGCATTAGTAATATCTGAGCATTAGACAGTGAGGATGAAAATGAAGGTTTACAAGGTGATGGTCTCTTGAGCTATCTTGGATGTTGGGGACCTGGGGACCTGGAGACTCACCTGAGCTCGACACGGCATGGCAACACTCAGGTCTGTGTCTGGCGGTCAGGTCCCCACTGGTGTCCAGGGCTTTAATTTGACACACAGAGCACCAGCACTTCACTCCTGTTTCAGGTGCAGGTGAGACCAGGCTGAAGCTTTTTCGGATACTGAATAAGCCAAGATTTCTTTTGGAGAGGTGGTCGCTTGAGATCTGAATGGTGAAGGCCGTGTGAAGGGAAGTTCACGTTGCTATGCTTGGTGTGACTGCATCGTCACAGTGAAAACAAGGTGTTTGTTTTCCATGGCTTGCCAACTGCTGGCTGCCCAGGGAGGGAGGAAAAGACCACAATGACTCACTCTTTGAAAGCAGGGTTTCTCACTCCTACCTCTGAAGTATCTGGTCCCAGTGTGGGAAACAGGCTAGGTCACTGATTTCAGCGAGGATAGCACTTCGTGTGGCCTCTTGGCGCTGTGCAAATATCTGCTTTCCAAAAAGTTTAAATGGTTCTTTGCTTTATAATATTTTTTGCATATAATTGACTGAGCTGCTTTGTTCAAAACTTGGCTCCTACCAAGACCTCAGTAAGGAGGAAAAGAAATTGCCTGAGTTTAAATGCTCCCCTGTTTATAATCCAATCACTGCAGAACGGAGCTATTGCGTGAGAACTGGGAAGTGAACCTGACTACAAGCCAGCTCCTCACAAATGTGAAACAAATGTCAACTTTTCATTATCCCAGACAAAATGTAAAGCAAACAGCTACAGAGGTAATTCTCTTTTTAACTTATCTCATTGAAGGGTGGAGGTATTCCTAGCAATGTAGAACAGTGTCTTTATTGTAAATGTTTTAGCTTATGGGTCTCTAGCAAAAATCTTTTATATGCAGCATACATAGTTATCGCCAGGAATTATTAAACACTACCTTTTAAAATCTACCACGAGATGGCAGAGCTGGACTTAGAACAATTACATTTTTGTGTAAACTAGTGTCTCTGAGACTTCATATTATAAAAACGTCTTTGTGTCCTGTAGAGAACAAACAAGCAAGAGCCAGTCATTAAAGAAACATCTTCCCATGGCATGGAATTGCACATCTGTATAAAAGCAATAGTAGTAAACAAACTGACTAGCTCTGTCTAGACCTAAAGGCAGACACTGAAATGTGGGTTCCCTTTTCAATACCTTTGGCCACAGCAGAGGGAATTACCTGGGTCATGATGTGTAAGAGAACTGAGGAGTGATTTGGTGGTACCTCTATATTTTCCAGGGTCAGGCAAAGCAAAAAGCCAGCCAGCAGTGGTGTCAGAAATGCACGTGATGGCCCACTGCTAACAGTCTGTGTTCCCATTAAACTTCCATGAATACATTTGCTATAAAGAGAAAGTTGCAAAGTCTGACCCTTATAGATTGTCCCTGATAAGCAGCCACCTCCAAAAATAATACCTTCCCACAGCTGCTGTGATGTCTACCACACAGTAAAGTTGCTGTCTTTAGGGGTATCCTGAGAATCAGATTTCATGTGCTTCAAAATGATTGTATGATCACCAACATGTTGTACACCAGGTCCCTGCCATTTCTGCATGCCAAGATAAGGTAGGGAGGGGGGGTGTGGAAGTGATGGAGATACTTCTCTATTAGCGAAGAAGTTAGCAACATATACCCAGGTTTCTAGAAGCACAAATCAGCATTGCTTGGCTGCTGACAGCAGAATGATATGGACTCCTATGGGGCAATCTGGCCCTGCCTGTAAACCTTAGAACTGCTCTGAAACCGTGTGCTATGCAGTCTCCCTTAGCTGTGTGAAATTTTGTTGTTGGGTAGCTAGAAGATAACTTCGGCCATGCTCAGTTATCAAAACGATGGGATGATGACTTTTAATAAACTTCTGGCTGGTAATATTGTAAGCATATAAATGCACACATGCACAATGTTATGAGCATCATATATGATATAAATACATTATGCATACAGTTTATAAGTTTCGGGCCAGATACCCTTTAGAGATTAAAATGCCAACCTAGGGTTATATATCCACGGAGAGCCTTGCCTGTGCATCTGCCACGTTTCTAAAATAGCTCGTTCTGCTCTTTCCAAGTTTCTGAAATGTTCTTTAGCACTTTCAGTTCCCAGTTGATGTGCGATTTTCGCTTTTCCACTAGATGGCAGATTGTCATAGTTTAAATCCTCGTTCTGGTCTGTTAATGAGCATCGTCTAGTTGCCAGCTTTGTAGTTGAACTGTTTCATGTATAAAGAAAACATTAAAAACAGGATAGATATGGTGATGCAGTCTTCACTAATTTGTTTAAAACTCAACAAGTTTGTTTGCTTATTTATAGAGCTTACTGTACATCAGCCTGACATTTCGGTACACACACAGCAAGACTCATGGTTCTTGAGAGCATCAGATGCAGGCACTTTGCACCTCCATAGTACCTGCACAGCTACTTCGGGGCTCTTCAGAAAGGAGTGCATTGGCCAAACCTCTCCTGTACAAATCTAGGACATGTGTGCTGTGGCTCTAGGGTTTCTGGACACAGGGCATCTCAAATAGTCCAGCACTATGGCACAAACCAATTTATTTTTCTCTCGGAGACCTAAATGAATTGAACCTCCTTCTAAGACCTGTAGCTCTCCGGGTTGTGTATTGCAGAGTTTTTCAGTACCCTTTTCCCTTGCAAGTGGGGAGTTCCCTTCACTAGAACAGGTCCAGGTCTTCAAAAAGTCCAATGAAACCTGCAGTCCTGATGCTCCTGTGCTTGCGTGAAGTTCTCCAGGTTCCAGTTCTGGCTTCAAAATTCAAAGTAAACTCCACTGTAGCTACCAGATTTTTCCTATTCTACTCAAACCCATAAATTGTTACAGATCCTTGGAAAGATGGCCTTGAGTCACAGGATCATTGAGCTGGGTCCAGGTTTTCTCCTCTGGAATTTGTTATTTATAACCTTAAGAAATTCTTCTAGGGATGGGCTTGCACTAGGGTCATTCACTGAGTTTAAGGGATTTTTTTTCCTGCTTCACTTTGATGTAAGAGATCAGAGTCAGTCCTGTGGATTTCTCCCCTACCAATAACGATAGTGCTCTCCTGACTCCCCAGTCTCTGCTAAGGAAGTAAATTAGCTGTTTAAGAGTCAAGGTCTCTCCTTCTAAAACCACAGTGCAGAAGATTTCACATGCAAAGCTCAAACTGCGATGGGGACTGGAGCTCCATTAGTCACAAGGCAGTCACTGGCACCTGAAATTTCCCTTCTGAAAGAAGATGTGTGAGCTTTGCATACAAAGGCAAATAACAAATTACACTTCTGGAAGTGTCAGCTTTGTCATGTGCTGTTGCCTCAGCAATGGGGGCCTTTTAACAGCCCCAGAGAGGTGTGATGTACTCACACCTATCTGTATCTGTTTTCCTAAGTCTAGTGCAAGTCTTTCAAACTTTCATTTGGGAGGATGAATGCTTCCTAATAGGTTTTCAAAGGCATGGAACAATCTCCCACTTCCCTGTGACCTAGGTAAGGACCTTGGTGTCTTGCAGTGCTAATTGCAGCCTGTTACAGCTGGACTGACCTGTTAGAGTGTGGCAGCATCAGGCGCACAAAGGTCACCCAACCTCTTTTTTTTTTTTTAAATGATGCCCTGAACTTGTGGCTTGGGAGGGTGGTTATCTCACTTCTTGAATTTGAATGACTCCTGTTGTAATGGATTAGCACCAATGGGATGTAATAATAAGGACAATTTTGCTGCCCCACTCTCCTGGGAGCTCTCTTACCCCTGTTACACAGCAATCTTTTCCGCGCATTTTTGTAGATATCAAGCTGCCAAAGCAATTGTTTGTTCTTTCTCCCACCAGGATCCTAGTTGCTTATTCATGTAAAAGGTGGATTTGCAGATCCATCTCTCAGGGAGGTTTTGGCTCTTCAGAGAGCTGTACAAGTCCAGCAAAAACAGCCGTGTAGAAATATTTCATTTTCCCCAGACGTAGCCTTCAGGCTCCCAGCCTGCTTCAAGCCCATTCCCGTTTGTGTCCATCTGTAATTTGCTGCAAGAGTCTTTTGTTGCCAAATATTGTTTTGACTACATACAAACAGAAGATCCCTAGAAACTATCTGAATTGATCTAATGGAAATTGAAGACCTGTGGCAATGTAAAGGCCAGTCATAAGGCAGTGACAGGTTTTCTGAGCATAAAAAGCTTGTGACTAAAAGTCCAATACTTCATAGACTGCAGAAGTGGGAGCTTTATATCATTTCCAGCTCACTAATAGTGTTGCCAACTCTCATGATTTTATCATGAGTCTCATGATATTCTTCTTAAAAGCTTAGTTTCTGAAGTCAGGCAATTACATGAGAATCTTCCTCTCTCTCTCTCTTTTTTATTTTTTTAATTCTTTTCTTAGCAGCAAGTTTCTAGCCCTGCTGCTTCCAAGGAGGGGGGAAAAAATATAGAAAGAACTTTAATACATGATCAGGATTTGTCTTGAAGAGTCAAGAAAACCCAAGAATGCAAACCAAAAGAGGTACATAAATATTACTGTTTGCTTGTTTCTTTTTAATCTTGTTGGATTTTTAAAGCCAACCTCATGCCCAACTCATGATTTTTGAATGCTTGGGATTGGCAACACTATTCTGGCAGACTTAATATGTATGTGTAGCACTGGAAGTCCTGTTGTGGCATTTATTTTTAGAAAAGCTATTTTAGCTCATTTGGCACATTCTTTATAGATCCATCTACCTTGTGCAGTTAGACTCACGGGGCCAGATCCTTCACTGGAGCAAATTAGAGCAAGACCAGTGATTTAAACCATCTGGAGACTTAGCCCATGGTGCAGTCATCTGGCTTTACTGGAAAAGGGATACAAAATATAGTCCAAATAACATTTTTTAAAACTCCATAAAATGTGCCTAAAATAGTCTTCGTCGTTTTGGAGCACATGTGGTATATACAGACAACACAGGATGGAGAGCTTCAGAGGATTTTCTTGCTGCGTGTCTTGAGAGCATCCCTGTAGCTCACTCCATCAGATCTGCCTTTTGGGGGTTTTGTACTCTTCTCATGCACTGCACCACAACTGAGCTGCTGCTTAAGCAGAGCCGTGTCTGTGTCGGGTGCTGTAAAATCATCTTCGCATGTGTGATTTTCTATACCAGGGAGTTACCTACTGTGTTTCCTTTTCTTTATAATGTTTTATCCATTGCAGTAAAACTGTGCAGCTTCACATGCATGAACCAGCCCCTCAGGTAATAGCCCACATTCAAATCTCTTTGTGCTGGGCTCTCAGAAGTCCTCCGAGGTCAGACAAGGTCAGTGCCTCTCTGAGGTTGGATCACTGAAGGACCACAGAGGAGCTGCAGAAAGTGGTCTTGGTGACTCAGCTGATGGCAGTCCTCCCGCTGGTTCAGCATTGAGCCGATACTCCAGCATGACGTGAGAAGGCAATGTTTGCCTGGACATCCCTCAGACAAAGTACAAGGTGGGGACTCTAACCACTTTGTTTCCAAAAGGTATTACAAATCATTTTTGTCAAAACAAAAAATTGGAGTATCTTTTTCTGGAGACTGAAGTGATCAAAGAAATGTGATTACTAATTCAGATCTCGAGAAATGCATTTTTAAATAATAAGTAATTCATTCCCTGCCCTTCCTCCAGACTTCTTGCAGTAAGACTTTCCCCTCAGCATCATGCAGAGCTCCTGAATGTCGCTAGACCATTCCACATCGCTGGCTGCACTTCATGGGGCTGAGTTCCCCTTGCTGAACAGTTACCACTGTTAATTAGAGTTGTTCAAAGCTGCTCTTTGACTTTAATTTATGTGACACTTGACACTGCACTAGAAGCATGTGAGCCCCTCTACTACTATTCAGTAATTCCAATGACAATCACCAGATCAAATTAAACAGCAATGCTCTCAGCCCCTGTATTATCTTCTACTCAGCTATCTCAAGTCATTTCATGGAAGCTGGGTGTTTTGCAGCTCACAACAACTCTTTTCAAAGGTGGTGGTGGGAAGGAAACCTCAGCTCAGCAGCTCAGTTGCAAATTGTGCGATGCTCTGACCCACACTTGTGGCTGGAGCTCTTTGCTCCCAGGAATACGCTGTAGCTGGGATAGCCCGTTTCCTTGGGGACTGTACCCATGCAGGGCTCCCCGTGGTCTTCTGAACTACAGGTTTTGTTTATTGTGGGCTTTCTCGTGGTTGTTCCTGCGTCACTCCTTGATTGAGTTACTCTCCTAAAATACAGTTTGTTCTTTCTACCTTTTAACTACAGGGTATAGGCTGTGTCTCATGTTACATCAGCTCTACGCTTTTTCTTTCTCCATGTTTGCTTTGGATTTTTCTCTGGACTCATCCAGAATGTGATTAAATAACTTTGTCCAGGGCAGTTAACTCTTTAGAAAAGCTGGAGAAAATAGACATTGTCCAGAGAACATTTGGAAAGAAACACAGAGGTGAGCTGAGCATAACACCTCCAGGAGGGCCAGGGACCCAACGCAGGCTAATGGAAAGCACTGTAATTCTCTGTAGACTCACTTTCTTCCTGTCACTATCTTCAAAGGTGGCTCACACTTCAGATGGTAACTGTGATGTTCTCTGAAAGTTGAGGAAAAGGCTGGGCAAGCACAGTCCTTCAGGGTATACCTGATTACTTTTACCACAATTTATTCTTGTGTGGTCAGAGGGGGAAAAGTAATTTAGCAGTGTAAGAAAATGTTTCCCAGGTTAAGTATGTTACTGCCAGAATATTGCATGTTTTTCAGACAAGTTATGGGAGGTGTGTTGAGAGAAGACTCAGGATGGGACAAACCATCGGGCTGCACCAGGATCCTGTGAGTTACCAGCCTTGTTCTGGGAAGACCCTACTGCTGATTTGGTGTGCCAGGGCCAAATGACAGAAAGACTTGTCAGTATTCTTTCTGATATTTGGAATTTATAATAAGTAAGGACAACTGGGCTGTATTCAGTGTTTGTCAGCAACTCGAGATGATCTTTGCAGAGAGGAATGTTGTTTTTTGCATTGATTACAATCTGCATGGTCAGTACGGAGATGTTCACACCGTAAGCACCTGGCTTGGGGAAGCTCGTCTCCCCTTGGGGCTGCCTGGGCGACTGGGAGAAGCACAGCTTCTCCAAAGAGGGATTCACAGCAATAGCCTGATTTACGTGCTCTGACATGACCCGTGCATCAAGTCTCTCCCTCTGCATTGATACATCGGAAACCTATAGCAATACCCTCCTAGATCAAGATGTTCAGAGTGGTGCCCCTGTTACAGTTAATATTTAGGTTATGCCAGCTGGAATTGAGAATTTTGTAGTGATACTGGAAGATTAATTGGCCTATTAATAGGTCATATTACCACAGAACCATCTGTATCCCACATTTTTATATCAACATAATATCATGGGTTTTTTCATGTTTTATGCTAAACAATTTTGTGATTGCTGAGTTTGAGGAAATTGAGGATTAATAAACTACATATTAACAGCATAATCTCACTCTTCCTGGCATGTAAGATTGTTACTAGAGTATATTTTCCAGGGTTTGTCTCCTCCCAATTTTGAAATTCTCTAGAGACTGAATTTATTTGGTCTTGGTTTTTTTATTAGTAGAAATGTTGCAATTTTCATTCTCTTTTGGAAAACACAATATGAATCCATGCATCAGAAACAATGAATTTAAATAAGTGAATGGTAAGAAGGTGGTAGAAATGCACTTCAGACTTTCAGTGAAAGTTTATGTGGTCCTTGCTAGTCACCTTCTGCTGATACCGTTGTTCTATAAATATATTTAGAGATCTAAATAGTCTTGGATTATTAAATAGCTACTGCACTAAAGCCAACTACACTTCCATTGTGGCAGTGCTCAATGTGATTCTGCTGTATAGAAGTAGCGCATTTATCTTGTGTATTGCTACATGGTCTATCACATTATCTACCACTGAGGACTCTATCCCATCTGCATAGCCCATGAGACACATACAGATCATCTCCTGTGTGTAAAGCCAGTGGGATTTAGGCTGTTTTGGATCTTTCTGGAAGAAAGGAATTATATAAGTGTTACAGAACTACTTACCTGTACTTATTATCCTGAAAACCAATGCCAAAGAAAAGAGAGAGAGAGAAGTGGTTTAGTTGTGTGGAAAGGATTGATGCTCTGCATTTCAATGGAAATAACTTTTGTCTCTGTGGATGTGTAACTTTATAGCATCAGTTCCCTAAGCATATGTAAAATGTATTCTGCCAGTAAACCACTTCTTGTGTAGTCAACCTGCATATTTATTTGTAAAACATATGCACACTGTCATCTGTCAAATGTTTTACATGTTACTCAATTCCAAATGAGTAGAATAAAATAACTGCATTAGGCTGCAGTATACTGGTAAAAGTTACCCATTTTCTTATCATAATAGGATGTTCTTAACCTCACTAATGATTGTGGTTTGTAACACCAAAGCCTATTAAAAAGAGTATAAAATCTTGCCGTGGTGGCAGCCTGGGTTGTGTTCCCTTCATGTGACTCGCCGAGCAACACGTTCAGCAAAGAATCTCGAGAAAAGGGGTATCCAGGCATTAATCATTCATCGCAATGCTTCATAAAAGAAATCTCAGTGAAAACAAAAGCAGGAAACAACTATTCTGAGAAGCACTTTAAAGTAGCACTAGTTTCAGCTACCAGGTATTTGCACTATCAATCAAAACATATTTATATATCAGTGGAATCATATATTAAAACTCCAGTCTATGCAGAATAAGAGGCAGAAGAGAAATATTGAATGTATACATACAAAAATACTGAAGCTTACACTTTCTGGAAAGAATACATAAATGTCATTTGCTGACAGAAGAACAGATTGTTGTAAAAGGAACTCCAGAAATGACCTGACATCAGAATCACAATTTCCTGTGTCACAGGTTAGTGAGAAATTGCTTCTTTACAGCCTAACAATTCAAGGAAAAATGACCTAACATTGTTCCACTGTGAATTGGGGCCAAGAGATATATTTTTGCAGGTAGCAACAAATAAGAACAAACCTTGCAAAGAACTAGGTTGCATAAATCCTAAAGCACACCGGAGAATTCACTGGTTTTGACATAAGCAATCTATAAACAATATAACCAATTTGAAATATATTAGGTATGATTGCAAACATTACTTGTTTCTTCAGCAAAACCAGGCTGGACCTCTGTGGGCAGTACAGAGGAGGGTTATTATTTAGGGATTTGGGGTCCTCCTGCTTCCAGATGTTGATGTCACTCATTTATTCAATAAATGTAATGGAAATTCACATTGGCTTGATAGAGTTTTCAGACACCTCGTGCTGTTCAGCCAGCAGGTGCATATACCCATGTCCACATTTTTTGCTCATCATCGTATGATATTAGTCAAGATTTGTATTAAAGGATGGGTATTTTGGATGCCTGACTTGAGATAACTAACAGACATCTGATTTTCATAGAAGGCAGGCTACTTCTGAAAATTAGGAACCCCTTCCAAAACTCTTAGCATCTATACAACATTGTCCTGCAACCCTTGCAGAAGTTATCTTGAGAAAGGAGCCCTTGGTAACCATGAACTCTGAGATGTGAATTATATGGTTGTATTCTTATTTCTAATCTTTTTTATTCTTTTACAGCCTCCTAAAACTAGGACTGGTGCAATAGTCCATGCTTTTGCTGAAATGTCATCTAGGAGATCCGCAAATCTTCCCAGAAGACATAGAAAAAGCGACTTACAGAAGCAAATAAGGTGAGATGTTTTCATTTTATATACCCTGAAAGTCAGGATAGCAGAAAGAAGGCTGAGCTATGACAAAGAATTTCTTCTTGAAACAGCACTACCTAGTCGCCTGAATTTGGATTTCAGAATTGGGATTTCATTTCCAGCTTTATTAGGGACGCTTTATCTGGCCTTGGATGAAATAAGCACTAGATAATCTAATTAATATTCATATTGCTGGAACTGCAAAGGTTAAATGTATAAAGGGGTTTTGTGGGTAGAAAGAAAAAACTTTTACTAGAATCACTGGCCGTTGTGCGTAATGTTTTAGTGGTCTAACATGAAAGCAAATTAGTGCAAATTATTAATCAGTATATATACATTGATTACAGAGTGTGTACACATAATACAGTATAATGCGTAAAGGACCAGATTATATATTTTGTAGTGATAGGGACTCTGTTTTTCTGAAAAACCCAAGAAATTTTCTCTTCCTGGAATGAATGAAAAATCTTCTCCATAGTTTTCCCTGATGAAATGTAAGTATACCTTAATATAGCTTCCAACAAAACTCATTAACTTCATACCAATGGCCAAGTTTTTCTTTCTGTACATTGTCAACTCCAGTTGTTTGCAGGTATTCACACAATGCCACAACCCCAGTTACCATTTTGTGCATCCCACCTCCTGTTCTCCTCTCCTCCCTCTAAGGAAACAACACACATTGAGTAACCCAGTCAACCTTGGGCAAGAAAACTATTATCTAGCTCCTCATCAAATCAAGCATTTTGCTGGGGACAGAAAAAGTCCAGAAAGAGCCCAGCCAGGTTGTTGTGTGTCACTTCTCCTTTCTCAGACCCCCAGGCAGGCAGAGCCCTGTAGCCCTCACTGGCAGAGATTAGAAAAATGGGAGAAGAGGGGCAAAGAATGAGAAAATGCACAATTTCTCATCCATCAGAAGATGTGCATTTTATTTTCACACCCATGACAAAGAGCATTTCCCCACCTAAGCACGATGTACTGTTTCTTTTCTACAGCTGAAAATGCTTTGAGAAACATAGACCCAGACCTGAGCTTTTAATTTTAAGCTTTCTACAGTTTGGATGGTGGAGCTTGGGGTTTCTTCTCTTAGAGCAAAATGTGCTCTCTGTTTCAGATCTGAATGGGAGAAGGGGCTCCTCACTATTTGTTAATGGGATGGGTCTGGCAAGAGCAGCCTCAAGTGTGACACTTCCTGAAAACCGTGCAGACATGAAGGGCTCTGGGCATTTTGAAGAAGCTTCTGTCCTTCAGCTGAGACAGGTAATGGATGGCATGTACATTCCTAGTTCATGGTGAATGCACACTCAAATTTTACAAGCAGTAATTTCAGTGTACGTAGGCACGTGAATAAGGTCCTGCTTAAGCAGGACATTTCAGCTTGTGTTTGAAATTGAATAGATCTTGCATGCTCTCTGAAATGAAAGGCAGGCTTCCAGGCCAGTTTTCCAGTAAATAGAAGTGCTACCTCCTTTGCTGATGTAGCATACAAGTATTCTTTCACAATCACAGAAAAACCTTAGAACAGTTTATGGCTTTAGCTCAATATTCATGATCAAATATAGATTAAATCTGGCAAGAAGGGATCCTTCTAGTGGGGAAAAAAAATAAGAAAAAAGGAAGCAGCTATTAGGAAATTAGCTTTGAAGTTACACTTTGGATATACTTTGGAGAAACGAAAAATAAAATAAGGCTTAATCAAAATATAGAACATAGGAAAAATGGTACCTGCCTCAAGGAACTTACCACTGAAGCTTTAAACAAGAGACAACACATTCATGGAGGCAGATAGGAATCAGAGCTGCATATCATCCCAGTGAGTATTGTCTCACAGTCTACGCACAGTTATGATTTCCCTCAGGTAACAGGGCTACTTAAAAAAAGAAGGGAATGCATTGTGCCAAAAAATCTTCCCCATTCTCCTAGCAAATTCTGAGCCAGCATTGCACACAACACTATTAATTTATTAAATATCATGGTGATTAATTATATTCTATAGAAACGAGGTGCGTTCAGATTTGGTGCAACTTTGTTCACCCCAGAGCTGATACAGCTGTTTAAATCAGGGCAGAACTGATCATGTACTACTTCCTTCTTGGAGTGAAACCAGACATTGTAAAGATAGGAGTTGCATGAAACATGATTTTAGATGTCTATCTCCTAGTGATCATCCTACATGTAATTATTTTCTTCATTCTAAAAGAGAAGTATATTTAAAGGTGATTTTTTTCTGGTAGCTTCTACCCATGAGTATCCTTTAGAATATACAAATGGGTCTTTTAATTTATCATGAGGATCTATGAAAATTTGTAGAAATAAATCCTATAGACACAAACAGAACAGAGAATCCCCTATTGGTTTTTAAACTATTTCTTTAAATATCTTCTATAATAAAAAATTACACTCCTCTTTCAGAACTATATCAAACATTTTAAAAGCTGCATTTTTGCCTTTTGAGGCTAGTCTAGCTTCCTCTGTGGTTAATCAGATTCATTCCATTGACCTAACAGAAGTGGGACAGATCCCAGATTAGCAATCCTGGACCTGGTGATATGTCAATCTTTTATCATTGTGAGAGTTTTTTTTTTTTTTTTTTTAATACTGTGATTAAAAAAACCTCTTCCCTTAGTCTGGAACATTTTCGAATGTATCCACACACTCATGCTCCAGCAAGGTATAGTAGGTGTACATTGTCATATATCTTTATATCCCTACTTGGTTTCATCCCCATCAAGTTGTACAAGAGCAGGAGGGAAGACCAGAGGGAAGAGCTGCACTTTGACCCCCTGTTCATATTTTGGTTCTTTTATGTATACCAAATGTCAGTCATTCTGTCATCTATTTAATCTCGGACACCTATGGAAGATTAAGAGAGAGCAGTTCAATGAGCAGAGCAAGAGAGGGAAGGACAGATGAGCTACAGCAGTCAGATAGTGTAAAAGCCAACTCAAAGTTCTCAAAAAAACCTCCAGCCGTGGCGAGCCATCATCCTTCTTTAAAAGGAGGAGTTTCTGTTCAGGCTTAAAAATTGCCATCTTCTAAAACATTGACAGATATTAATTCTAGAAGAAAAGTCATCCTTCTTAACCACATAAGTACTCTGAATTAATCCTTTAATTCCTTCTTTTTTTGATTTTAAAAATGTTGTTGGCCAACAGTCTTGGAGGTATATGTGTTTGTAACTGCACGACAAGAATTTAGAACCCATCTAATGTTAATTTTTTATTAAAACCAGATAGTTTGTCTATCTGGTCCATCCATCCAAAACCCTCTTATTCTAACCCCCTTTCCAAGCTGCCAGGTAATCTTTCCCCAGTAAATTAACTTGGGAATACAAGTGGGCTTTGTCTTCTGGAGATCAAAGCCTTGATTTGTTCCTACTTCTGGTAACCAAAGCCCCTCTCTCCATTGCGGAGTGCTCTTCGGTAGTAGGTGCAATGCAACTCCCATGAGCACAAAATCACCCATCTGCATGGGGTACGGTTGTGCTGCTGTGCCAGCGTGGACTGCGTGTGTACCATGGTGAGAGGAGGGAATTTCTTTGGATGAGAAATGCATCCTAGTGCTAGTGCATGCTAGTGCTAGTCTTGGATGACAGAAGAAAAAGCTGCAATGTTGGTGGTTGGCAAAATAACCTGTTGCCTCACCATCCTCCTCAAGCTATCTGAATATGGGATTTGGGCGTGCATGGGGAGCCGATTGTCACTCTCAAACATCAGCCTTCTAATGCCATCGGGGAAAAAAAAAAAAAGGTGTGCAAACTTTCAGACAGAAATTGGTAGCAGGTTTTTAGGATTAAAGTTGTAGTATCAGGCCAGGTTGCTTTGCAGAGGCTAGACAAGGAAGGTTTCTCCGTGGCATAAAGCTCATTTTCCATTTGCCCGGACCTGGGCTGCGTGTCGGGCAAATCCGCTGGCAAATGTTAAAAATGCCCAAGGGACTGAAAGTGAAGCTGGGGGCTGATGTGGCATGCGGTTGCTATGGTACTGGCCATAATCCTGCCGGAGTCAGATACCCTGATGATACGGCGAGTTTCAGCTTGCTCTTGGGTACAGCGCGGTGACTTTCCCCAGCAGCATCTGGTAGTGTTTTAAACTTTCGATAAATTTCATAGCCAAAGAAATCAAAACAAATCGAATAACAAGCCCAGTCTGGCCAAAGTTCCAAGTTAAAACTGCTGCATTCCTCGTTGGTATTAGTGTTAATGCATCAGATCAGCGCAGAAGTGAAGATATTTGGGGTGAAAGCGGGGTACTTTTTGGAGATTCTTTTTCCTCTCCTCGTAGGTCCCAAAACACGAGGATTCAAATAGATGATCGTGCTGCGGTTCGGTTGGTTACCGCGTGTGGGGATCAGTCCGTAATGAACGCTTCTCCCTACCGAAGATGCTGGGGAAGGCTAAAGCCTCCCGAGTGAGGGCTCCCCGCCGGGCCGGGCTGGCCGCGGCTGCGGAGATGCTCCGCGGGGCTTTGCTGCCTCCGACCCCGGCAGGGCGGGGGCTTGAAAAGTAGCGGAGGGGGGAAAAAAACCCACCGAAGTTGGAAGAAAACCACCCCACCCTCCCCATCCCCCAGCTCCATCCCCGGCCTCTTGCGCGAGTGAATGTGCACAAGGCCAAACTTTTGTTGTTGTTTGGGAGAAGGACGGGGGCTACACTCCCCGAAGAATGGCGATTTTTGTGCGTTGCTTGCAGATGCCCCCGGGGTGAGGGGGGGGCTCCCGGCCCGCTCCGGAGCCGATCCCATCCCCGCGGCTCTGAGAAAGCCCCGCACCCAAACCGGTGCTGTTCGCCGAAGGGAAGGAGCGATCCGGGATGAAAGGGGATTGGCGGGAGGAGGGAGAGGAGCCGGAGCGGTCCGAAGCTCCCGCGCCGAAAGGGTGGGAAGGTTTTGATTTCCCTTTTTTTTTGTTGTTTCCCTTTTTCTTAAAGCGGGAGGGGAGGGAGAGAAAAAACCGCCTCTACAGCCAGTTCTCTTCTTGCCTCGGAGCTTGAAAGCGTTCCAGTGTCTTTCCTGCAGGCTGCTCAACTTCGGCTTGTGTGTATGTATGTATGTGTCTATATATATCTGTATATAAAGTATGTATATGTCTGTGCATGAGTGTGCGCACCGTCGAGGTCCCGCCGCCGGCCCGGACTGATGGGCAGCAGGAGCCGCCCGGCACCCGCGGCGCCCCGCACCTCTCCAAACTGCCGCCGGCCCTCCCCATCCTTCCTTCCCTCCCTCACTCCATCATCAATCCATCCCTCCTTCTCTCCCTCTCCGCCCGCCTCCGCGGAGCTGCTGCCAGCCGGGATTGCGCCGCGCCAGCAGCCGGGATTCTCGGCAGCTTTTGGCGAGGAGCGGAGCCGCGGCGGGGGGGGGGGGGGTGTGAGAGAGGCACAAAAGGGAAGGACGGAGAGAAAGTCCCTCCCACGCCCCCCTCCCCCAAGTTTATGATGGGGGTCCGGAGGAGCAGCTCTGCTCCACAGCAACCGCTCGCCTGCTGAAAACTTCCTGCTCCGCCTTTTGGGTAAAGTTGATGCTTATTGTGTCTTTTCATTGTGCTTTTTATATATATATATATGTTTTTTTTTTTTTTTTTTTTTTTCCTCCCGCTTTTATCGGAGGTGCCTCGTTCCGGGGTGGGATGAAGGGGGGGGAGGGTAGAGATTTTGCGAGGGGGGGGTCCCGTCCCGTGTCCCCCGCGTCCCCCGCCCCCGCAGGTGAACGGGGCAGATGTGTATCTGTGTGTGTGCGTGTGTCCCGGCCCAGACCCCGCCGGGACCGGGCTTTGGGCCGTGCTTCCACGGCCATTGTTTTTCGCGGGGGCTGCGGTGACAGTCCCAGACCCGGGCCACTGCTGGGACCGCCTTGCCCCGAGTCCCGGAGGACAGCCGGGCTCCCCAAAGCCGACACCGAGTTGGGTTTTTTTTTTCTTTTTTTATTTAAAAAAAAAAAGTTGCCCCCCCCTCTTCTCCTTGTCACCCCCCGGGAGGGGCAATCTTTCGACAAGTATATTTGCTGAGGAATTTAAAAAATTCCCTGCTGCAACTTGATCCCTGTGTGATGAGGAGCGGCTTGGAGAGACCCGGGCTCCAATCCTATTAAGGATTTAGAGAGTTGAGAGTTTTTCCCCCGGACTCGGTGGCTTTAAAACAATCAGGGGGGCGGGGAGGGAGATGGGCTCCTCTAGATCCCTTTTCTGCCTCGAGTGATTGCCATCATTTCCTGGGAAACCTGACTTTTCCAGCGCGGGGGATAAGGATGTTTTATCAATGCTCCTGCCGCTGGCCCCGCTGCCGGCTTTCCCGGGGTTGAGGGGGTGTTTTATATACACGTTTTTATTTTTATTTTGTTAACCTGAACCCCGGGCTTCAAAACTTCCCGGGATGGGACCGCGGGCGCGGTGGAGGTGCGGGTGCGCGCAAAGCCGCGTCCCTTCCGCGGGACCGGGAGCGCCGGTGCCGGGGGGAGCCGGGCTCGGGCTCGGGCTCGGCTGCTCCGGGGCGGGGGGAGTGTCCAGGCTCCGTCTTCGCCGCCAGGTACATGGGTGCGAGTGAGCAAATGTCCAGGCGTGAGGGTCACCACCAAACTTGTGCCTTCCTATAGACGCACTCGTATTTCATACAGCTCCAAGTACTGGAAACTTGTGTGCCCGCCTTTGTGTGTGGAGAAATTAGCACTTTATTAGCGTATCGTGTTTATATTTTTACAGCCGTAGATAAAGGGACTAGTTGTAAAACTTTGTCCACCCCCTGCCAACCCCCCTCACTTTTTTTCTTTTTTTTTTTCTTTTTTTTTTTTTTTTAGAACTGAGGCTCTTGGGATGTACAAGAATTTGAAAGTAAACGTTTGACTAGCATGCTGCATAAAACAGCATTTAAACAAATATTGTATTGGCATGCACTGTGAAGTTGGTGCCAAAAAAGTAAAGTAAATAAGCCATGAAATTCAAAATATACAGAAGTGGAATAGACTGATTTGTTATAAGACTTACTGATTTGATCTGTTTGTTCTAGCTACCTTGCTTTATAAAAAAAATAAACAGTTTGGGGTTTTTTAGTTCTGCACCTAGTTCACTTCACTAGAAAAGAAACTACATTCACCTGGAAAAGAGGATCTTGCTAAATAATTGTTTACGCTCCTGGGATGTTTGAAATGCATGGTAATTACTGCATACAGCAGTTGGTGAATTGGTTTGGTTCAACTTTTCTGATGGGCGGATATGGTAATTTGTATTTTGGCTGGAACTTCAGGAAATGTTGGCACCTGTCAAACTTTGAATTGCAATAAAAATGTCATATTGAACGTTATTGCAAAACTGACAACTTTTAAGGAGTGAATGAAATTCATTATGGCTTTTCCACTGTAAACAACTCCTGGAAATTTGTCATTTGATTGAAAACATGACCTATCCGTAGCACTGAAAAGCGCCTGATCCACTGAAGATGAACTGTTAATCTACGAGTACGTGTATATACAACCTCTGGTGTATGTTTGTGAAAGAGCTAATCTTTAAAGCAAGGTGAGGTAAGATTCACTTGATCTTGAATGTTGTTATTGCTCAAAGTATGTGACTTTGAAGTGCCCAGAAATGCAACTGCTGTTCTTCAAAGAAAAACAGATCTCAAGGACTGTTTCCAACTTCCTTTCAATGTCTTTTTTTTCAGTGTGTCAAAGGGGATGTATACAGATGGACAAATACTGTTTGTGTTAGGTCATTCATTTAGAGAAAAATTAGAGCCATAGAAGAATTTGAACTAGATGCATATGCCAGTATAAATCTAGTATAATTTCATTGAAGCTACTCCAGTTTATACTTTTATAAAAGAAAACAGAACATGACCTCAGATATCCAACACACAGCAGCCTCTGTTCCCTAATGTCACACTGAACACTGAAGTCACATTTAGAAAAAACAGCCTTTTTGCAGCATATATGTGTTATAACCCGGGTTCAGTTTAAACTTTTATGGCAAAGAATCATTTCTGACTACACTTTCTGTGATTCTAATGACCTTAAGCGTTTATACCACAACTTCCCTTTCACTGGCACTTTTGTACAGAAGATGCCCAGGCTCTGGGGCTATGTGATCAGCTGTATAAGGGAAGGGTTTTGTGATCTCTACAGCACTGTATAACTTGAAAATATGTTTTTCGTGATCCTGATATTTCACTTCTGTTGAGAGAGTCTTCCCTCTCTTTTTTCCTCTCTTTTTTTTCCTCTCGCTTTTCCTAATGAGTTTTCCAGTCCCCTGGCCCCATCTTTTTTGTTTAGGGATATGGTAAAGGTTCTGACCTAATAGCAATCGCATTATCCTCAGCCTGTGAGTATGGAGGACACTTGGTTAACCGCCTCCCCCTGTTTTTGGTGGCCCTACTGTAAACCAGTTGTTTGCCCTGTAGTCTGAAAGGTACACAGATACTTCATGGTTTTGTACTCTGAGAAGTGCTCTGTTCATAGTGAAGTTTCCAGTGCAGATTAGAGCAGGCAGCGGATTCAGTAAGCAGTCACCAAAATCTGTATGTATTTGTGCAGCAAACACCTATCTATTGCTCTGTCACAAAGCCCCCACTTAATAATCTGGCTAAGGATTTCAAGGCAGCGAGTTTTTTTCAAAAAAGCTACTTAGGAACATTAGACGTGACTATAGCATCAAACTAATTAGTTGCCACTCCATTTCTATGAAGCTTCCAGGGCTTTATAGAAATGCGATATTTGCACTTCTCACTTGCTGCTGAGGCATTGAGGTTAAGCAGTCTCTGCTTTTTGTCTGCTTTTCTTTTTTTTTTTACTGATGGGAAAGATTCCAGGGCATTGTTCGAGAGCTGCGCAACCCCCTTATATACCTGGGTAAATATTTTAAACAGTTGCGCATTTGGACAACTTGCCACAAAGCATTAAGTGGTATTTAGGGTTTGCTTCAGCTCTGTTCCCAGGGCCCCTTTAAAGAAAACCAAAACAACAGGAGGTATTTGGGAATAAATTAAAACAACACTAAATAAAATAATGCCAAGGAATGATTCCGAGTGTGAATGACGTCGAGAAGGCATTGTGTTAGGAGGTAGATAATACACGTGCTCCTGTACATTTCTATGTATATTGTACACACACATATGGGTGTATGCACGTAATACGTACAATTCTTGACACACGCATGCAGCAGATCCCATATAAGTGCATCTTCTAGAAATTCACTGGTATTTGGTGTACAAGTAGTGAGAACTGGCAATACTGGGTACTTGGGTCTATTTTTCTGCAGGCCAGTTCCAGTTAGAAGCAAATACATGTTAGACATGTACAGTCCAGGAGAGGCCACAGAACTTTTCCTGACTCATGCTTGCTTACTGCAAAACCGCACTCCATACCCTTTGACTTCTTGTAAACAAAAGAAAACCAAATACACAAAAGCTAAAATTCACTGCGTGAAGGGAAAGAGAAAGTTGTTGTCCTGTAATTCGAAGATCAGGGCCATAAAAGTTATTTGGGATTTGTGAATATTCAGTACCGCTGAAAAAGAGGCCTCGGTGCCTGGAAGTGATCACCCAAATTAGAAAACACATTAGAAAATAGGTTCCTCCGAGGGGGTCAGAGGGGACACCATTGTAATGCATGAAAGCATTTCTGGTTCTGTCATGGGCATGGCTGCCCAAATACATTAGTCCGTGGTGAATCTTTTCTCATCGTTTCACAATTATTTGCGATTGGCTGTCACATTTCTGCAATTATAAATATTCCAAGAGGAAACAATACAAATTAGAACTGTAGGTACCAGGATCTTTTTACTGGATGTATTTCTTTTTTACTTTCTAAGTGTTCTTTTTCATATGAAAAGAGTTTAGCAGCTTTATCCTTATTCAAGTCTTTTCTTTTTGTATCTACTGGGGAGAAAACCATTAATTTTAAGGAATGGTGAGAGTAAGCCTTAAGCTGTCTTTGACATTTTAGTTTAACTTGAATAGGTTAATTTTTTTTTTTTAAGAAAACAAGTTGGTGGGAAGTGTGTTTTAACTGTGAGCTCCCGATTTCGACCATTAGCATAAGAAAAAAAGTTTTAGTGCATTTACTATTGTATTGAATGAAGAGTTCCAACAGTCAGGGAAAAGAAAGTAAAAAGCTGTAAAGAAATGATGGTCTATTCAATTTATTCAGCAGCCCAAAGCTCTGGTCATCTGCCTCTGAAATCTGTGATCGGGATATCACTTTTATCTTCCAGTGCCTTTCTCTCGCCTTTTTCACATGTTCACTTTTGTCAAGGTTTATTGATCATGTTTTCTTCTCTGCAAATCTGTGGAAAATTTAATGAACCAAAAACAACAGAGAAATAAAAGGAACTTTTTATTCATTAGCACTAGTTTGAATTTTGTTCTATAGTCACTACCCTCTTGCCTCCCATGTGTGTCATTGTGTCACTCCTGCAGCACTTACAGTACCTACAGTGGGGATGGCTGCATTATTAATTCTTTTCCAGGGAAAAGTTTGTTTAATGTTGTGATCTCATGGCAGAGCCAGCCCTGCTGCTTATCTCCTCTTCTCTGCCCTCCTGACACTCAGATTCTTGACTGTGGGGCTTCTGCTGCTAAATACCTTAAAGTGTGTATTCTGCAGAGCATTTACCTCTTCAAGAATGAAATGTATTTGCTGCCTAGCAATTAAACCCAAATTTAAATGATTGCAGATTAGTAGTAGTTATTTACAATCCTGATTGTTTTGGTGCTATGATCCTTGTTCATTACACATCTGCTTTGCCACGGTGCTGCCTCAGAGCGCTTTGTGATGCAAATGCTTTTGTTAACTTACAAATAGTTTCAGTATCTAGATCATCTCAGGTGACATACTTAAGTCTCTTCTTTTTTTCCCAGATGGACTTAAAAAGCTGTAATTAAATGTGGCTTCCAGTATGATTAAGCTTTGCTAACATTTTCCATGGAACGATTTACTTGAACTCTGGCACTTTCTGATCCTGTCACTAAAAGACTTTTCAATAAAGGCCCTTTTTAACATTAATTTCATTTCATTTAGTGCAGCTTGTAAGTGTAGGGAAATGAGTTAAAATGGAGCATATATCTGCCTGAGAGATTTCTTGGGTGTTTCTTGATTCCAAAGAACTTCACTGCTACTTTATGCTAAATGCTAAGTTGTAAATCCCAGGGGAAAGAAAACGATAGAGTTCTGTAGAACAGTCCCAAATACTCCTGTAATGAATAGTACCGTCAATGCTGATACTTTTAAGGGATGAGCTAAAGGCCACAAAAGGGCATCTGTACTTGAGCTTGTAATTTCAGCTACAGTGATGGCACATCTGTGACTGCATCTGTTTTTCTGAGCACTGAGTGACTCTTCATTCTGTAGGAATACACACCTGCAGTCTTAAACTGCCTTTAAATCTAGAGAAAGGACTTTGTGCCCAGCAGAACAAACCCTGCTGGGAAAATCTGTTCTCCTCTTAAAAAAAAATAAAAAAAATAAAGTCTTCTGTCTGCTATGAAATGTGGGATTTTACTGTAGACAATTCATTCAAATGAAACTTAATGAAAATCTCTCCAGAGGAACATGCCTTCTCTGGAATGTTCTGCTGCACAGTCAGTACAGGTCCAGCCCCTCGGTGATGAGCCCTGCAGTCACCATCCCTCACCCCCACCATGAGGTGTCAAGTACCCCCAGCGGGGGACCGCCTGGTCCTCCCCAGCATCATCTGCAAGGGACGGTCAGCTGCACAGTTTATTTCCTGTGGCAGCAGTGGAAAAACTTCCAGCGTTACAAATGCAATTCAGATGAGTAGGAGATGCTGTAATATCACAGCATTGTGGTTTATACTCATCACTGGTAGCTTTAAATGTCCAGTTTCTGGTAGTTAAATCCTTTTTTCTTTAAAAGTCCTATATACTTAGGGATTATATTCTCTCAGAGCAAGTGGATCACCTGGAGGTTGTCTAGCACTGTGTTAAGCACTTTGATTCAGTTACTAAAATTCATCGAAAATGCCTTGAAAACATCCCACTTTGTTTTTTGTTTCCAGCTTGAAAAGTGGCATCCCTAGCTGAAATCCACATATTTCTCCCCTCTGTACTAACCTGTGAAGTCCTGTTAGAGCGCCTTTTATCGTGCCTTCTTTAAAAGCAAAGTCTGTTGATTGCGACGGTGTTAAAAGAGCATCAGTTCCCAACACCAAGATAGCTAGCTCCTTTTCAGAGCAATCCTCAGCAATGCCTCTTTGTGCAGTGGACAATGCAATAAGTCAGACAGGACTTTCTGAGCCACCTCTATAAGGAACTGTAAGGGCTGCTGAAGTACACTTGTGTTAAGTTGAATTGATTGAAATTTAATGGCTGTTAGTAGCTATGAATGGTAATGATTTTCTAGAGTATCTTCACCATGCTTGACATTAATAACTGGAGAGTGTGTACGTGTGACGCTAGCGTGTTATTCATTTTTAAAGATGCTTTCTCCCAGCCCTCTTTCCCATAATTTAGTTGTTTTGATGCTTCAGGAAAAAAAATCTTGGGCTTGGAAGAGCACGTACATCTTGTCAACATAATTTTGTGCTCATGATTTTTATTTTTTCCAATTCCAACATAAATCAGACTACAATATAGTGAGAGTGATGAATGTGTTTTACATGCCATCATGAATTAATGTTATGCAAATAGAAGCTTTACAGGTGCCATGATTTACTTAATAATTTCAAGTTCTAATATTTAAGCTCATTCATTATGTTTGAGTACAAAAAACCAGCAAGTTCATATTTTTTAAATGTGAAATGTGAGATTTGTGTGGATTTGCTGTGTAAGCACATTTGATGGCTAAGAAAGAATCAATCAGTGTTTGCATTCAGCATCTTATTCCTGTAGATGTTACAGAGACGTTTCAAAGAGAATAATCAAATATTTGCGTGTAAGGAGAGGAAGATGCTGGTAAAACATCCTTCAAGGATATAAAGAAGCAGAAAACTGCCAAAGTAAAGTTTTTTTTGGTCTTTAAAAATTAAGCAGAGCAGCGTGGTTTCTCTATGCAAAGTGGCCTTTATTTCATCCTGCACAACTCGCTGCGAGCTGCTCCTGGACCTGCTGTCTTCTCCATGAGGACGAGCCGAGGAGTTGGTGAGAGCTATAGGCATCCTGGGTCAAAGGTGAATGTGACTGTGATCGCAGGGTTTTCAGGCTTTGATATCATTTTTAGTGTGCTTCCCAAAGGCTAAGGACAAGTCAGAGGAAGTTTGACACATAAATACATCTTGAATCTCTGAAGATAAGAATAGATTTTGACTTTATTTCTCAAAAAATTGAGGTCACTGTGGTCTGATGACAGGCTGAAAGCCCATCATTCAATTTTTTTCTTTTTCTTTCTCTTCCTCCCCCCAGTCCCCAAATAAACAGACAGGAGCTTATTTTTGATACATTGTGTACGTTGAGTTAGTGACAGCATATTCAGGTTTTGAAGTTTGTGGATCCAAGGTCAAGGTTTAGTGTCAACATCTGGGCCTCCCTGCCCCTGATAGCAAGGATTTTACTGATTATGCCGCAAAGGACCCAAATGTCTTAAATCTGTTAATGCAGAGGAATTAAAAGTGAAGCTTTGCAAAATATGTTTGCTCCTCATAACCCGACCATGTGTTTCTGTGATAGCTACAGCCCTTAGTCATGGGAATAGGCTCAAGAGTTGGTCCTTGACCTCTTTAAGCCCAGGAGACCGTTGGCCAGGGAGTAGAGTGGTACTTGGCTTTTAGTAATTTTGACAACTTCTTTTGCTGTGTGTGTTCTTGAAGAACTCAGAGGAGAAATTCATCCTTATGTGCTATTCAAGTGAAGGATTTAGTTGGGTGTTAAAGGGCCATTTGGGAAGTAGTGCACAGTGTATGTACCGTGATCGAGTTAATTATGTTGCTTTGGCAACCACAGCTTTGGTATTTCCTGACTATGGCTCCTTGATGGAGTCATATTCCAGTATCTGGCGTCATCGACACTAAAACCTCTTGCAAAATTAGGTCAGTTTTGTCAAAAAGTGGCAGGAAAAAAAAAAAAGAGATGAAAGATTTTTCTGACTGTTAAAAATTCATTTTTTTTACAATTAAATGCAGGTGTTGTGTTGAAGTAAGTTACCATTTAGAATTTTAAAGTAAAATTCCATGATAAAAATACAGTAGCAATACAGTTGATTTTCCAGTAGGTTCCAAGTGATAGTTTTAAAATTAATTTTGTAGAGAATTTCAGCATTTTAGGGGTTTGTTCCAATTCACAATAAGTCAGATTTGGAAATCTTAAATTCCTTTGTAAACTGCAGTAACTCTATTCCTAACTTTGCTCTTCCCTTTTCCAAACTGCAAGAGAATACAGGGCTGAGCATAGTACCCATGTCACCGAACCATGTCCATGGCTAATTTTTTTGACCTTTGATTTATTGTGTGTGCTGCTGTCCCTAATTGATTTTTAAAGCAGAGGGTGGGAAACCATTGCTCATATGGGAGTTGCATAGCCTCAGCAAAGTCATCTAATGACTGACTCTTAATCTCTAGTTTTTATTCAGGAAAATGTTCTTGCTTCTGCATTTTACTCCAAGACATCTGGCAGGGCTTGCTAAAATTTAAACTATGCGTTGGACTTATTCTGAGAAATTTACTGGTTCTGGAGGTGAGTTCATCTCTCTGGGATAAAACACACGGGGGAAGGTGGGCGGCGAAAGGCAGGTGTGGACCTGCATCGAGGAGACGAGGATGAAACAGGGCAGCACCAGCAGCTGCTGAAGGTTGCGCCATTCTCCCAGAAGCGTGCAAGGTGAAGGATCCTCCTCCTTTGCTTTCCAGAGGGCATTTCCAGCAGTGCAGATGGCAGGGAGATCTTTGCCAAAGCATTCGTTTTCTTTAATCTCTTCTCAGGGTAGAGAGAAGTCTCGTTCAAGGGCAAGATGCCATCCAAGCTGTTGAAGGTGGGAGATGAGCAGGGCTTTCTGCTAACAAACAATGACCTGGTGTCGCTCTCTGCTGTCTGTTCTGGGCTGGCTCATTTCAGGTCACCTTTGGTACCTCCACACTGCCTGATGGTTTGCTGAGGAGGCACTGCCTCAAATTAGGCTGGAAATTTTTGGTGCGTTGGGTGCAGTCAAATGATGACACACTCCAGCTGTCAGGCTCAAAACAACTTGGGACCCCTAGTTCTGGTCATTTCAGTGTCTTCCTCCTTTGCTATTGAAGGTGCAACTTCACACTTTCCCCTGAAGGGACCTCCTGGCTTCACCCTAGTTCTCTCTCCTATCACTGCGTGTGGAATAACCAGCATGTTCATGGGGTTTACCAGGAGCAGATCTTCTCAGTGCAGTGTTGGACCCTCCAGTGCAGGTGAAGAAGGCAACCACTCAGGGTGTCCCCTTCAGAGTGGCTTTTCTCTCCTTCCCGTGGTGGCTCTCTTCTCCTGATGAGGTGAGGCTAAGCTGGATGTCTCCTCTAATAAAGGAGGGGCAGTTGGCTTTCTGTTGGTTTGTTTCCTCTTGCTATGTGTTGTTAGTTGTTAGGATGAGGTCTGTGCTTCTTGCGTGCCAAATGGTGTGCCTTCTGGGTGTACTAAATCACACATCTCCACAAACCTCCCATGTAGGCTGGACCAGGAGCCGTTGGTGCAGCAGTTCAAAGAAAGTGCAGTGCTGCAGGTGCTCTTTTGCTGGCTGATTGCTCCAAATGTCACACCTCTCCTCGACTTTATGTCTACATTATTTCAACATCACCCATTTCTTCCTCTCTCCCTGGAGGTTACAGATTTCTGGACACCATAAAGATGTAGTTTATGGAGTTTTAGGGTCATTGGTGGCATTTTTTAGCCACCCTGCAGCACCCTGTCTTCTTGCCAGATAATCAAATGACTAATTGGTTCTTGTATCACTGCCGTTATCTTTTTCTCTAGCTTTGATTCAGCTCTGAAGGATGAAGCCTGCTAGGAGATGACATCTGAGAATTACTTGACTGGAAGCTTAGAGGCAGATATGCTCAAGAGACTCCATGTGAGCAGTCATTGGTACCTGCGTTGGTCTGTGCACCTCAGTTTGTCCATGTATATTAAGGCATCCATCAAAGCACAACATTTAAAAACAGCCTTCTTAGAATTATGGCAACAGAGATACCAAATACACAGCACCTTTAATTCCATTGTAATTTGGGCTATTTCTGCCAGATTTTAATTATTATTTTTTTTAAACAAAGGCAGCTGTGTACCTATATTTTAGTTCATTTTGGTGTACATGCGTTTTTGCATAAAGGTACTTGATCATGCACCCTCTAAAATGCTCAAAAGTAGGGACTTGGGCAGTGCAAACCTTTGTGTGTATCACAGCCACATTAACCCACTTTATTTCCCACTTCTCTCAGGTGTTGATGGCATCTGGTGGTGACAGATGCTTTCTGATAAAGCCTTCAGATCAACATGCCTTTGGAGACACCAGTGCTCTGTGTCGGTACTTGCAGACTGCTGTATCCAAATACTCTTCTTTAATTGTCTTATTAAGTAGAGAATTAAGCTCTGTGCTTTGACTGTTTTGGTGCCAGTGATTCTTATTGCAGGCTTCGGCACAGCACCGCATTGTGTTTTAAAGAGACAGCATCACTTTAATGATGTGGGAATTGAGTTGGAGGATAAAAATCCGCTGAGAACAATGGCTGACTGAGAGTACAGTACGTAAAATCTGATTTTATGTTCTTCCTTTCAGACTGTTAGGTGGGGGGTTTAGTTCAAATGTCTGTGATGATTTAAGAAATAAAAAGCAGAAATTCTCACTGCTGCCAGACCACAGGCTCCTCAGCGCCAGACTCACAGACAAATGTCACATGTTGCTGTATGTTTTGAAAGCATACCATGTGTTATTCTTTAGCTGTCTCAGTCCTCCCCCCCCAGCTATATAATCTTCTCCCTAGCCAATCTCACAGAAAAAACTTTTAATGAAATAAACTGTCCTCTTCCTCCCCTCCTGTGCAGACCCTCGGACGTGTTTTCCCCGTACCTGCTACTCCACGTGAAGGTCTCTGCCCACGAACTTGCAGAAGTGATGTTGACTTCATGTAACGTTGCCTCTCATGCTTTAAACCAGGCGCTTTTGACACTGATATTGCAGCTTATGTTGTGTGTTAGGATCAAGAGCTCACAAATGACTAAACATATGGTTAAAACGTCTTTTTGAATGAAATATAATATGTTTCAGTTTAACTCAGCTGTGGGTCTTAGATAACGAGTGTTTGCTGTTAGAATCACTCCGTTTCCAGAAACAATTTTTTACTCCTTCTTTTCTACTGTCTTGGATTAATGTTTCCTCCAGCTAATGACAGGACCGGACATGCAAACTAGATTAGAATATAGTGTGAATAGTATGAGCTGAAAATGCTGGCATCTCACATTATTGCCTACAAGGTTAAGCGGTTTAGTGTGAGGTCGCAAGAAGTAAACTGAAAGCAAACAGGCAAATTAATCCAGATCTCATGGGTCCCTCCCATGGTGAGAGCAGCTCCCAGGGGACTTGCCTCTAAAATGTTCTTCAGATCTCCCTCCTTGCCCGTCCCCCTGACCTGTGATGATGGAGAGCTTTCCCACCAATGGCCAAACTGTGTATAGATGGGAGGTCAGAATCTGGCCACCCATCGGGTACCTGGGTGTCACTCTGGCAGTGCGACAACAGGATGCTGCTGCTCCTCCTCCTCCTGATCTTTGGTGCCAGGATGGATGTGGCAGAAGAAGAGATGGCAATGGCAACCCGGTGCTGTGGCTGCTATGGGTGGTAAAGGCTGCTTCACATTAGAGTCGCTTCCCGGGGCTGCCTTCTGCAGGAGGTCTGCTCCTGATTTCTGCATGGGCAGCAGGCAGCCAGAGCTTACACTCGACATCTCTATTAAGTTTGCCGCATCAAAAGAACCCACAGCTTGGGAAAGCCTGCTGCTTGGGTTTCCACAGAAAAGAGAATTTGAGTTGGTCTGGGGGCAGGACTTCAGGTCACATCACTGATAGGCAAGAAATTGTTGGGAAGTTAGATTAAATCAAAAGAGAGATGGTGAAGACCAGACCAAGCCAAGCTGGTAAGAGCTACGTATGCTAGCCACGGGTACATTCTAGATCTCTGCTGTAGTATTTCTTTCTTATTCCTTCTATTTTCCTTTTTTTCCCTATTTTTTTTTTAACACTGCCATGAGTGGGCGTTGTGTAAGCTTCTCCATCCAGCTGTATCTTCTAATTGTAGGTTCTCCCACCAGCTTGGGACCTTAGGTGCTGGGTGTGTTAACTGATTTCTAGTTTGCATCTATACTGGCTGGTCTGGGGACTGAGTGGGTCTGCATACTTATTCTACTCAAAAGCTTAGATTTGAATCCACGTTGAAAGGCTGGATCCCAGCCTGTGTCTCGGGTGTTGGGCTTGGAGTTCTCTCCAGTAGAAATGAATGAATTATTGGCTTTCCAAGAAAACCAGAGAATAATAGAAAGTTTGTTTCACATTTTCACATTATGAATGTGATGTTTGAATGATGAGGTGTACCGAGTCCAGAAAAAAAGCTGGCACTGTCCCATGTGAGTGCAGGGTTTCCACCAGGCCATGTCTCTGATGAATCAGTCTGACAAGTCCCGCAGTGACTGGGACCTCCATCTTCACCAGTTCCTCGTGTTTGCTGGGGACATGCAGTGCTCAGACTCTATTGTAGCAGCAGAAATACTGCTGTGACATGCAAGGGCCCAGCCTGGGCCCACCAGCCCAAAGGAGAGTAAGTGCTCTGTCCTGCCCAGCTGAAATATACAGCTTGTATCTATGGGGAGGAAGAGGAAGACCCTCATCTCCCACTGGGGATATCACAGGGGAGACTGCTGGAGAACAGGGGACAGATTGATCTACAGCAGGGTTGGGACCATGTGGCATTGAGGTAAAAAGGTGAAGGAAACCCATGAGAAAGCAGGTGTAATGATACCTCTACTTACAAAACAACTTGTTAAACTCTAAGTTATTTTTTTCTGTTCAGGACTGAGTTGTGTTGACTGCAGGAAGGCTCTGACACTGCTTGATCTTAGGCTAGTGCTACTCACTGAGACGAGGTTGGGGGCAATTTGGGCCATATTTGGAGCTAGGCCAGTTCTTGTCCTAGTGCATAAAAGGCGTATCTAAGGAAGCATTTTAGCCATTTTAGCCTCTGTCAGGGTACAGTTTTCCAAATGTGCAGTCAGGTGGCACTGGTTGCCTTTATCTGTAATTTGAAGGGAGCTCAAGAAGAGATTCCTGTTTGCTGCCATCCAAATGCGGCCTTCCTCCCTCTGGAGAGCTTGTGGAGGAAGGTGGAGGATACAGTTCTCAGGCACCCGGAGTCCTCAGGGATATGGTTTTGAGATGAGGAGCTGGAGCAGAAAACTCTGCTGTTCATATGGACTGGTTGCCTACATCTGGCAATAGAGCTGGATGAAGAGTCAGTGCAGCTGCTGTTAAAGCTAACCCACCTTCAACATCTCACAAGATGGTTTTGAGCTCTCCAGAGTCATTAACAGTGCTGACTCTGTCTCATCTCCTGGAGAAATCCCAGAGGTGCAGTTTCTCAAACATTTCTGCTCCCTGAAGAAACTAAGATGCGGTGTTGCAGGTCGTGCTCTCCTCCCTGCTGCTCTCGGCTGTCAAGGGTAAGGGTGTTACACAGGGCCATTTGAACCATGTTTGCAACACCAAAGGCATGAAACCCTGAATCAGTATCTAGCATGTCTTTCTATAGGCAGAGAATGGGTGACCAAGTATTTTCACATGACAGGCAAATGCAAAAGGATAGCTTGACCTAGTCCCTTCGAAATACTGGTAAATGATGAGCTCTGGCACCCTCATCAAGGGAGCAGCATGGCTGCTCTTTGTAACATGGGTTCACAATAAAAAACTCGTGAGGGATGTCTGTCAATTTGTGAGATCAAGTGTGACCAAGGGGGCTTTCTTCCAGCCTCATGTATTATTGTTTCCCTCTCATGCGGACCCCTGTCACCTGCTTGTGCTTATGTGCTATGTGCATGGGGCTATGCCTTGAGCAAAAAGCCCTCTTACCCTGCATCCCTTCACAGACAAAGAGTAACACACATGTTCTGCTGCAGGTATGCAGGTGCCGTTCAAGATAGCTGCTATAAACTAGAAATCTCCATCAAGGTTTGGGACTTGTGTTGTGTGATGGACCTGTCCTTTGTAACATTGTCATGGTGGCACATGAGAAGCTGGCTGATTGCCTCGATTTATGAAAGAGGTGGTTGTAAATTTGGTTATTTCTCATAGGGCTTCTCAGAAAGCAATGCTTTCCCTGCCTTTTCCTTATCTGAGAGCGCCTTTCCTGTGGCTTGGAAAGGTCATCTTATCTTCAGGGTATTTGTGGGACATATATGTGTTATGGCTCTGGTTGATGGTGATGCCTGTGTGGATTATCACAGAAGGCATTATTGCGTGAGAAGTGTATAGACCTTTTACAGCCTGTTTTTTCTTTTTTTTTTAAAGGGAGATCTTTGCCTTAAATTCATTGATCTTCAGTGGAAGAGCCAGTGCCCTATAGAGGAGAAGGCTGGAATGTGGAATTAGCAGCTCTCTGATCTGCTAGACCTGTGGGCTAGTGAAACAGCGCATTTAGCTCACAGCCAGCCATGGCATGTGCTGCCTCTTGGCTCATGTGTAGTTAAGGGACATGAAGGAGACTTGAAAAAACAGGTTTCCGGATAACCTGCTGGCAGCTGGTGTAAATAACCATTGGGGAAAGAAGGGATGTAAGACACCAAACCTGTAGGAAACCAGTCTTCATTAGTTCTGCAACCCGTTGAACAACTCACGTTCTTTTTTTAACTTTTTATTACGGCAAAAGTGACTAGAATAAAAATAGTCTAGGTGCCAAGAGGATAAACAGTGAATTAAAAGGATTAAGGTCTGAGCATTTTATTGCTTTTAGAAAGATGTTATTAGATTTGCTAGCTTAAGTTAAATTTACATGGCTGAATTAATTCTTAACTTATGTAATGAGTTTTGTGGGGAAAACCCCATCTGGTTAGGTGTTTTAGAGGGACATATTCCAGAATATATCATAACTCTTTAGGCTGTTATGGAAAGTAAAGCAGCTATCCTTTCTATCATAAGCTAAACGGATGCTTACTGGGCATTTGAGTCTTCTGGAAGTCAGCGTGACCCACACATTGTGTAGGAATTGATAACAACTCTAGTGGGTAAGATAGCTAGGGAACCATTCCCAAAGTTACATTAATTATAGTGCCAACTGTGATATTTTAGATTATTTCAGTTTTCAAAAACTCCTGGGACCCTAAGACAACTTGGGCTTTTTTTGAACGTATAAAAGCCTTTGTTTTCTGAAGATAGCTCATGGTAAACCAATGACTGGCAGCAGCAATTCTTTTGAGGTCACCTGCAATAAACTTCTCTCCCGGTGCCTGGCGACGTAGTTGAGTCCAGTAAATAACCGGCACGCTCCTGCCCTCTGTAGCGCTCAGGGTTGCCGGAGGGGTGTGTTGGCTTCCTCTGAGTCCACACTGCTTGTGTGTGGCGCTTTCTTCCCACCCCCCAGCTCCTCATGCAGCACACTTGCACGTTGGAGAGAGTCCAAATTTCCTCCCTCCTGGGGATTCCTTTGCTGTTAATTTAAGTGATGGCAAATGCAAACTTCTTGCCAGAGCTTGCTGTGTGTTTTTGAATGCTTTTTTTGGTTGTTCCCTGAGGGGTCAGCTTTTGTCCTTCTCCACCATACTTTCTGTTGTAGGCAGAGAGGCCTTGAGCTGGAGCTGATAGGTCCCACCTGGCTTTGAATGCATCCCTGATGTGGGTTCAGTACCTCAGTGTCTGTCACAGTTTTCAAAGACTTTTGCTTTGTTGTTTTCTGTACAAAGCTGGCCTTATAATAACGTGAGTGTTTATGTAATCTTTTTCTTAATAGCAGAATGAATCATTCATGCCTATAATAGAGTTCCTATTAGTTGATTGTCTGCAGCACTGAAACGTGTTGATTTTAGATGCTGAATGGAAATTAAAATTAGGGAAAAAAAGACTATTTTTAATAGGTATGCAAAATAGCTTTTCTCTTCAAAAGTCTTGTGGTGAAGACGTGGTGTTAATATGAGACAGAGCGAATGCATTGTAGATAAAAGAGTGCCCATCTGCTGTAAGTCTACACCAAAGATTTACAGGATATCTTCTCAAACTGGGGATATGCAGATAAATCAGACCATGGTCTGGAAAAACACTCAGTGGCCACAAGTCTCCTTCTAGGTAGACCAGCGGTAGCCAGCAGTGTGTGCTAGCCAGGAAAGCTGGAAGACATCTTTTCTGTTTGAAGTTATCTGTGACTTTGCTGACCTCCCTCCAAGGGATCTGCCCTTGTCACTGGGGGGGTTCAGCGCCTGCCCCGGTGCTGAGCTCTGCTGCCCAGGGTTATTCTCCAGGGCCTTTGTCCTGCTGTGAGGATTGTGCTTGCACAGCTGAGAGCCAGTTCAGTTGTGGTTTTACCCCCCGTCAGTTATTTTCATCAGTCTTCCTCTTATTTGTCCAGACAGTTTTGTTGGAGGATCTGTGCAGCAGGACGTGTCCGCAGGATGGGGAAGAACAGGGCTGGCTTTATTAAGATGCAGGTGTTGGAGGAATGTCATCTGTTTATGCTTCGTTTTGCACTGGGCTTCCGCAGGGCGCTGCATTTTCTGTGACCATCCAGTCTGATTTTAAAATCAAAGTACTTGGGTTAGCACAGACGTTTGTAACCTCAGTCAGTGCATAGGTGGATTGAATGGCACTAGTGTGATGTCCCCCTTCCTGGTGGGTTGAAAGTCCCTGGTGAAAGAGGTGGTGCATAGAAATGCTCTGTGATGACACCTGGTAGGCAAGTGGAGAAAATGGTGAGGGGGTTCTCCACCATGATCTCCTGGATGGAGGGTTAAATCCTCGCGTGAGGATGGGAGCAGCATGGCAGCTGGGCTCAGCATTTGGTGAAGTTAACAGGTGAGCTGTGGAGAGTGGGAAAGCAGCAGCACAGCATTTCAAAATGAGATTCAAGTAAGAAAAGGATGTAGACTATCTGGGGAAAAAAACAAAGGAGCAGACATCTAGAAAGAAGGATCTACTGGGATACCAAGGTCCTTGGGAAACAATGGGTGAGTATAAAGAGGCTGCAAACTTGCTGCTTTTGGTAACCTAAAAAGACCCAAAGAGGGTTTGGGTGCTTCTCCTGTGTGAGGAGGCAGCTGGGGCTGAGGATGTAGTGCTGGTAACCACAGGAAGTGTAATGCATTCAGGTCTGCTCCACTCCATTACCACAGAGATTGACAAATTGGAGAGAGTTCAGGAGGAAAAAAAAAAGTAACAAGAGAGCTTGAGGGATTGACTTATGAGAGAAGACCGAAAGAGCTGAATATGGATAACTTGGCTAAAGGATGACAAATGGGGTGGTTGAGATATAAATCTACAAATATCTGAAGGGTGTAAACACCAAGGCTATGAAGAATTATTTAGAGTGGTACAATGGGGTGTAACTAGAAGTAATGGGATGAAATTTAAGAGAAGGCAAATTTCAGTTGAATAATGGGAGAAGCTTTTTGACAGTGTGATGTATTAGTCCATGGGATGCTCTTCCAGCAGTAGTCCTATTGCTCACTACTTAGGGCACAGCCCTGTTTATTAAGAAGCCAGAGTTTTCCAGAGTCTTTATTAAGGACAGCTTCAAATTCATGCCTTTCGGTTTTTACGTGTTTGATGTGGAGGCGTGCAAGCTGTACACCGAAACTGCGGTGCCCCTCAACCCGTGCACTGCCTCTGGGTGTGAGGTAGTGGCTCTTGGAATTGCGGCAGTGGAGGAGAGGGCACAGGTCAGAGCAGGCCTGCGAGCCACGGCTCAGCCCAGACGGCCCTGTTGGCACGGAAATTTTGGCCGGGTTGGTAGTGTCCGCTCTTTGATCAGGACCTCCTTCTACCTCCCGCACTTCTCCCCATATGGGCGTTGCGCTGTTACCATTTTGGGGGTTACTTCAGTTATGGTCGCTGGAATAGACATCAAAGTTACACTGCAGCTCTGTGCAAAAACCAAGAAATCTCCCACTTTGCTTCAAAGAAATCGGGACAAACAAGATCCCATTGATGTGCACGGTCTACGGTCTTTTATAAATCTACAATACTGTACCTTAACTTTTTCTTTAGAAACTCCCATTTCTTCTCCTGCTTTTCACTTCACTTGAAATGCAAACTAAGGTCAAAAGATCACTTTCCTACTGGCAGAACACACTGCATTGTCTGTCATTTTAAAATGTCTTCCACAGTAACTGAGGAAAGGTTTGTTTCTCTACTCTTTATGCCTAAGAGAGACTCTGAATGCATTTTGCTTTTCCTTATCTCGAAGGGCTAAATTAGAAAATTACGTAAACTAGCTGTGTAAATCAAGTTAGAGCATCTCAACTAAAATGGTAGTTTATCTTCAGCACGGGTAAGATGGCAGATTCATGTAATTAGAGAAACAAATGCAGCTGTAGCACTTAGCATACACTGGCAACTTGGCTATTCTGTGGAGGAGAGGGAGGACAGAAAACTTTAAAGCATTGGCATGTTCAGAGCATAAATGAGACAAGAGCCGAAAGTGTCTTTTATAATTGTTCTTAAATGTGTTTTGTATTGCTTGTGCTGTCCCTGAAGAGGTCTGTGTCTGTATGCTTCAGGGAAATTTCTGAATTATATCCTCTCTCGGTCTGTGGGAAGAAAGAACCGCTGAAGGATTTCATTCTCCACTGGAGGAGGATGAATATTTTCTTTGCTGAAAAATGCAGTTTGGGTCTCCTCAGAACTGGATGAATTTGGGGAATGCTTTTCATAGGAAATTTTGTACAAGGAGAAATGTCAAAACAATTGTGTCTTCACTGCAGCCCTTCCCGTCACTGAGGGCTGTGGTGAGAGCACACTTCTGGATAGGAGAGCTTTGCTTTGAATCATTTTTCACATCTGCATCAAGGGTGGATGTGTGCTTAGGCCCCCTCGTCTCAGGAGAGCAACATAACCACTAAGCTACCTCAAGTTTGCCACCTTAATCTAAGTGGTTTCCATTCAGCAGAAATAAATCATTTATGTCAGCATGACTCCAGAATTATTTTTAAAAAATTCTTTGGTTTCACTACTGTGCGGGAGTATCAATTATTCTCCCTACTTTATTTCTGAGGCCACTTAAAAAAGGAATTTTAATTATGCAGCTGAGGGTTACTAATAGTATTTGCTGGAGACATAATTGTTTGTTGTTGGGCTTGTTTTTTTCCTGGAGTTTGATTCATGATACTTTTGTACATCTATTAGTAGACTTGGGTCCTACCCCCTTCCAAGTCAGACTTTGCAGCCATACACACCTCAAGAAGAGGAGGGACCAAACGTCATCAGGTTTCTTTCAACTGCTATTACAAATTTCTCCAAATCCCATTAGAGAAGCACGTTGTTGCAAAACCATGGCCTGGAGCACACAGAGGGAAAAGCTTGTTGGTCACGAAAGGAGGCATGTGAGAAAAGACACCTTAAAATAAACTGTTTTGGGGTCACCAGATGTCCAGGCTGCTTTCTTTGGTGATGGAGGTCTTACAGCATTCTTGCAAAATGTCCATGCGTGCCTGCAGCTTCCTGCCCTTCCTCTACCCCCCTGCAGGTGTCTCTGTGCCACTCAGTTCCCAAGCTGGTATTTTATAGCTAATCCTTCACAGCAGGCCTGGATTATGACATGGGGCATTTGGAGTGTTTCCACCTGGTTGGTCAGGGTTGATAATCTGCAGCTGAAGGGCTGGGGAGATGGGTGTGAGCTATGAAGTCCCAGCAGGAACTGCAGAACTTCAGCTCCCAGAGCTTGCCAGAGCTAACCTGTGCAGTGTGGTAGACTATGAGGCACAGTAAGTATGCTTTTATCAATATAAGAAAGAAAGAAAAAAAAAAAAAAAGTTGTCCTCCCTTCTTATCTGTTGAAGGCAATGAAAAATCTTGAGCCAGCTTGTGCAGTGAAAGGATTAATTTGCTAACGGTATTGGACCTGTGTGGATGTTTGATTAATAAAGCAGTAGTTTATCTTCTTACATTTCCCCATAGCAACTGCAAAAGAGTTTCAGATGTGCGTGGCCTTTCCTGCTCTCCTTCTACCATGAAACAGATATTTTGCTGACTGCCTCTTGAAAGGACAGAGCAGCACCCAAACCCACCCTCTTCCAGGATACAAAGAGAAGCCCAGATTGAGGGAGTCAGCCCAAATGCAAGAAACGCACCTTAATTTTTCTTCTGCCATATGGGAAAAACACATAAATGTGTGTGCATGAAAGCCTTACTACAGAATCAGATTATTTTGACTCAAAATACGCTGTTCATTTTCTTTAGCAGCATTTTAAGGCAGGAGAGGTTTTAGCTGATTGTACTGTAGGGTTGTATGGTTTCTCTCCTGCCTTCTGTCTTTTTCTGCACTTTTATCCTCCGTTTCTCTAATACTAGTGCCCTGACTTTATCTCCTGCAATTCCTGCTCCTTGGCCCAGCACTGAGGGCCTCTGAGAGTAAATGTTTATAACGTTCATTTAGCTTTTGGTGAAATCTCTTCCAACTTTCAAAGAAAGCTCTTTAGTTTGGTCTGCACAGATGTAAACTTTGAATAGGAGAAATTCCCTGGATTCAGCTAATGGCTTCAGGACTCTGAGTACTACTGATGCACTATAGTTCAATGTCTTTGTAACTCTGTGTAAAAACTGTGTGCTACCTCTGATTTTGAGTTTAAGCACTCGATGAGAGTGGATTTAGGTCTCCTATACGTGCAGCATATACAAACAGTACCTATTTTTGTTTATAGATAAATATGATGTCTCTCCGCAAGATCTGTTGGAGGTCAAGGAATAAATAAGCAATGGAAGAGTTATTCTGTTGTAAGGTGCAACAGAAGTTTATTTTATTTACCTGTTAGAGTAGGAAGTGCTCTGAATTGTTAAAGTGTGTTGTTGCTTTCTGTTTTGTTGGGTGCTAACGTGGCTCTCAGTCACCTTTGTGTTCTCTTTCCCCAGGAAAAAAATTATATCAGCTTCTTTTTACAGTTATTTTCCTTGGCAAAAGTTGGTATTTTGTTTATTCTTAGCTCTCATAGGCTATAGAAGAGCTACCTCATCCTTGGAGGTACATAATTCACTAATTTACTTTGTGTATTTATTAAAACAAATTGCGGAGATAGCACCAGCCATGGGTGATGGAAGGTTTTGCCTTGTTGCATTCTCATTTCACAGCAAATCCAGATCAGTAGTGACTGAAGGTTGTGATAACTAGGGACTGTTTGCTCTGACTGTCAATACCCACACAAGAGCTTTCCACCCATACCTCACAAAGTGCTTTGAAAAAAACCGCCTGAGCGCTATTATGCCAGATGCAGGTGTTAAGAAGCTGAATCAGGGAGGGACAGTCAAAGGTATCAATCAGGACACCCTGGTGTCTGGAAATGGGGGCCCTTGGCTCCCTGTCCTGAGAACTGAACCACTGCTTCACAACACTGTGTGCATTGAGTTTCCATTGAGGTCAGGTTCTTGCTAAGTGATAGTCTCCATCTGTGTCCCACCATGTCCTGCAGAACCTGGAGGCAGGACACCAGGTCTCGGCCACCTGCCGGCACCACAGGATACCGTATTCTAATGCAGGACAAACTTCCCAGGATTTATTGGGATGTCCAAAGAAATCAGCTGTCTTTGTGGTATGTCCACCGTGGATGAATGATTTCTTGTCACTTTTCTCTGACGAGACAGGGAAACTGAATGGCCGTGACTCTGAACTGTGTCCTCAGCGTCTCTTGTGAGGGCCAGGAGGAAAGGGCAGCACTGGAGCTGGTGAAGTGCAGCTCCAGCACCTTTAAGTTAGCATCAGATAAGCGAGTGATAAGGCAGGTTTATCAATGTCCAGGCAGCTCGCTGACGAGGTCACGCAGCTTGATACTGGGCTGCCTTAGACTGGTTAGCCCCAGCTTGGAGGTGTCTGACATGCTCCATTCACAGCACAGACGTGTCTGCAAATGACTTCCAGTGCTGCCAGGCTGAGGACTTTCACCGCGGTAAAATTCCCTTGGAAATGTAGAAATTGAAGTGGAACAATTAACAACCAAGCAGTGCTCTTGCCCTGAATTGGTCTTCCCCTGGTGTCTCAGAAATTCTTCCCTTATGGTTGACCCCTATAAATCCTGAGAGCCATTGTAGGGGCTTGTGTGTGTGTGAGCGGGGAGAGGAGGGGAGAACTTCCAGTATTGATCAAACTGGTTCTTAAGCTCTGCTTTGCGTCAGGGCAGAATGGCTTAGTCAAATATATTTGACATGCACTGAAAAGCAACCCAGGACTTGGGTAGACCCTGCATCTAAGTGCTGCTTGGGGTGATTGAGAGGTGCTGAGTCGGGCTTTAGATTTTGGACATGCGGTTCAGACACAGAGTTGTGCTGGTGTCCCTAAACTTTCCTGGTTTCAAATAACATTTTTCTAGCTGACGTTTTGCAAGTATGAAGCCTGAAGCCAGCTTAAGGAAACTTTATGATGTGAAAATTAAGTTTTCTCTAGTAAGCTGCAGTTTGTCAAAACAACAACACACATTCCAGTTGGGCTACAATTTGGCAAGATGCAAAGATTTCATCTCTCTCTTTGAATATCCGAAGAAAATGGAAACCTGGCATCCTAGTGCTGCATGGATTTCTACACATCCCTTTCAACAGCTGGGATAAGCTACTCTGCTTTATCGCACATTTCCCTTGTGTTATGAATCACCACCTTCTCTTCAGGCAGTTCACATGCAGGATTCTTCAGTCTTTGGAAGCTCATGTGTTTGGCTAAGGGGAGCAAAAAAAGGTTGTAAAGGGACTTGCCCAAGGATAAGATAGATCTCAAATTTGGTTGTCTGACAAGAAAGGAATAGTCATATAATTGGAGCTGGTGCTAAGTGATATTTCTGGTTTTGGGGGAAATATTTTGCGAAAAATCCCTCTGTTTCCCAACAAAGCTCTTAAAAGTGTCTCACGAAAAGGAAATTCCATACTTTTTTTTTCTCTGGAAGCAACAAAAAGAACTGGTTTTAGCTGATTATTCCAAAATGAAAGAGAGGAGCTGTCTGCCCTGACTCCCAGAGCAGGGCACTTAAAGCCCCCCTAAGCTTCGTGTAGAGCTTGGACTCATGGAGCTCACAATCTTCTGGTTTCTGCCAGCATCCTGGGATGGGTGTCCGGGCTCCCAGCTGCAGAAGGCAGCCCAAGAGGTGGGGCTGCCTGGGAACAGCAGAATCTGGAGGCTTCAAGTCTCTGCCCAGACAGCTGGTGAGAAATTAGGCAGTTTTCTGACCCACCCCACCAGCAGTTAGCTTGAACTGATGCACAGCCGCAGGCATTTCCAGTGTAGACAACTTGGTGTTTTCTGTTGGAAGCCTCTTATGGCAGGAGGCTCCTGACCTCTGTTATGCTCATGTTGGTACATATGTGATGTGTAGTGTGTTGCTAACAGGGTTGTGTAAAGCCATTCCGATTTGGAGTCTTGCTGGAGTGGAGCTGAGTTGGGGAAGCTGCTCTGAAGGTCAGCACTTGGACAGGAGGTAAACGGAGGTGCCCAAACAGCTGTCAGCAGGTAGTCAATACACCAGAAGTGGCTGAGTTATTCCCTTTCTGCTTTGCGACCTCAGTATTTTAGTGCTTTCCTCATTATGAAACTCGCCCCTGTGTGAATTTACTCACAGCTGTAAGAACAATTTAGTTCCACTCATTAGTGATGAAGCAAAGGTACATAATAAAAAAGAAAGGATAATACATCACCTAATGTATTTTGCTCCTGGGCTTGATGCATACAGGGCACTTTAAAGTATTAGTTGTTTCCAGATATAGTAGATGTACTGTTGTGTGTTTTGGAAAACGTAACTGTCTAACTAATAAGAGACCTCAGCCATACACTCCACTATTAAATCTTTGCTGAGAAGTATGGAGAAACTGGTTTACTCTGTGTGTGTTTGTGTGAATTATGGGCTGTGCAGATCAGCAAAGTGCAAATGAGCAGTCCTCTACTGTCCTGTCATATCTTGACTCACAATAACAGAGTTCAGAAGTTCATTGCTTGGGGGGGGGGAGGCAAAAAAAAAAATTAAAAAAAAAATAATTAAGAAAGTTTGCTCTGACTTACTTGTGCTTTTATGAAGACTGTCTGGAGCTGAATAACCCCTGGTGAACTTGTATCCTCCACCCCAGCTGCAGCCTTTCAGCTCCAACAAAGACCACTCACTAAATCCAGGAAATGGAGCGGCGCGTGGGTGAGTGGCTGCCTCCACATTCACACCCCACCGCCCCTCCGGGGGGGAACGCCGGCCTGTCCGCCTGCAGCCTCCCAGCAAAACTCTCTGCGTACGTGTGTGCGTGCATGGAAAAAAGAATTCTTTACCGTCCCCTGAAAACTGCACTTTCCATTGAGTTTTTCCAGCGGTGCAGCGTTTTAGAAACCACAATAAAAACTCCGGGCTGCCGGATTTTTATTCTCTGCATACCTCACAGCACAAAAAGGGGGACGCCAAAATGTTTTTCTGGAAGCAAGATTTCCAGCCATGAGGAGTGATTTAGGAGGGTGAGAGTATCAGTTTTCAAGAATGTTTCATTTGGAAAACTTTGAGATTCGCTTGAGACGCCACTGATTTATTTCCTCTGCTTTGTTTGCTCCACTTCCATATACATTTAGCCACTGGCTGTTGTTCTTTTACTCTCCAAAAATCCGTTTTGATGCCTCAAACATCACCATCTTTGTTATGCTGACACATGAGATGGAGCAGTGTGCAGAGAGAGAGATAAAAGCAGTGTTGTTTTATGAATCCTACACAGTGTACTTTGCAGGAACTTTTAAAATACTTTGCACAGCGTTCCTTAGTAGGCTAAGTGTTCTTTAAGAACATTTACAAAACACAAACAAAAGAATATTAACAAAGATGAGTAAGCACAGATTTCCTCATTTCACAGGTGAAGAAACAAAGCTGTGTAAAACCTATTCTTTGGTACAGGGTCTGGCCAAGGCTCAACCTGCAGGGCGATTGCATCCGTGTGTCATGGTGAACCCAGTTGGAGGCAATGGCAGTTTAAAGTGACTAAGGATAGAGTTACATATGTAGTAGTTCAATCTTTAGTCTTTGCTGCTTGTATGGTGTGAAATATTTAAGAGATGTGTTTAAGTAACAGGGGTTTCTATCAGTGGGGTGAAAAAACAACCGAGAACCTCAGTACCTCTGCCAGAAGCTGTCATCTTTTGGATTAGGGAATTTCACATTTTAAACAAAAATTTAAATTTTGTGGTGCTCAAGGACCGGAAGTTTCCTCAGGAACTTCTAGCACTGCAGCCTGAAATGAAGTGGGTGAACTCTTGGGCCAAGAGGGAGAAGGTCCCCAAAGGAGCAGCTATCGAGGAAGAGTTCCTTACTGGCCCCATGAACTCCCTGAATGCATATTTGTGTGAGAGCCCCACTATCCAGTTTGTAGTTTTTGTTAAAACCAGTGGTTAGTGGTTAAAAATAGTTATAATAAATCTTCCGAGGAGTTGTTAATGCAGAGTTGGAGCTTTGCACATCTCCCACTGACTGTGCTGTGCCAGGTGCTCCCTGGTGGCCTCTCCTGGCAGAGGACTTTCAGACTCACTGCACTTGGGGATGCTTTTGGTCAATGGCAGATTCTCAGGGATGCTGTCAGGAGGGGACTTGGAACCCACTTGTCCTGACTGGAAACTGTCCCCAGTGCAAATGCCAACCTTTGAGAGGCTGAAAAGTTTTCCCAGAAGCCTTGTGGAGGCACATTCGTGGGCTTTTCTGGCCCCTTCACTTGCACTAGGTTTCCTCAATCTCTGCTGCTTCTGTGAGAAGGCATATTTAGGATTTTTCTTCTTCAAGGTGTTGGTCAAAGGCAACTTAAACTGATCCAGCTGTTATGGTTCTGTTTCCATCTTTACCCTTCTGGCACTCATGTGGTCACACAATATGCACATTCAGATGCTGAAAACTGATCCTTATCTTTTTTCTTCCCTCACGCCCCCTTCCTAGAATCAGGTTTTTGCCCTGAACTGATTGACACTGTAATTGCATTAATGTGAGTGCAAGAGAAAGGGAGGGAAGATGGGAACAGGAGGAATGATGGGATCACAGAATCACGGGTTCAGTTTGGTTTAAGCTGCCTCCTTGATTGCTGGGACAGGCTGCATTTGTGATTGCCAGTGGGGCATAAATTTGAAGATAATGTGTGCAGGAGAGTATAGCAAAAAAATCCATTGACTGATCTCCCAGGCCACTGGAGGTAATCCTCTCTGTCAGCTAGTACACAGCCTAAATAATACTCTTAGACTTTTTATTTCATTTTTTTAAATCATTTGCCTTGCAGTGGTTTCACTCTATGTCATCCGTACATACTCTTGCTTCTGCAGAGTGATACCACTGCTCATCAGTGACTGAGATTGTGCTGCAGCTGGAGCTGAACCCCTCATCAAGCAGCTCCAGGAGGAGAGTTGGTCGCCAGGGTCTGGTCCAGGCAGATGGACACCAAGAGTTTTGTAGCTTGCAAATGTCAGGCTGATGTTTTGTCATCTTTTGACTGGACCTTTCTGTAGGTAGAGCTACCTTTCTTTCAATTGCCTACAGCATCAGGATGCAAACTACTTTGCTTCTTGGTGCTTACACCTTGCTGCTTTTCTTCCTACTGGTTGTACTGGTATCCAGGGACAGACTGACCCTGGCCTCCTTGCGAGCTGCTCCCTGCATGCTTTCAGCTGTGCTTCAGTCATGTCTCCCACCAGGCTTGCCAGTAAACTGGAATCATCTGTCTTACAAATGTTCTTGTCTTTAATTAGAAAATCTTTAATGTCTGCAAAGTCGCATGCGAGTGCCAGAGTTTGCAGCTCTGTAGTGTAAGTTCTGTTGCCTTGTTGGTTTTAGGCATAAAGTTTTCGAAAATAATCTCTCGATCTTCAGGATAACAGTACCCATTGAACCCTGCTAGCAGATGTTCCATGGGATAGTTCTGGCCAAAAAATCCCCCTCTTATTCATATTTTTCCCTCAGTGAGACATTAAAAAAACCTTGCAATTCATTTTCTTATCTTTATCCCCTATGGCCAGCTGTATGTGCAGACTCTATTTTTGTTTTCACTGTCTCTGTGCTATTGTGGTTTTTTTTCTGTTTTTATTTTGTCCTATAGTCCAGTATCCTGAGCCTGTTTGCTCTGTGTCAAGCATTAGCTAATTTTTCTATTAATCACATGTAGCTTTAGCTTTTGCTGTCTGGCTGCTGCAGCCAAGTTTCATATATATCATGTGCTGAGTGGCACTGAGAGACCCCTAACTGCAACACATTTCTGATGAGAGAGCTCTACGGGACCACGTAGGCTTCTTGGTGTACCCTCCAAATGTCTCTATTCCATGTCCATCCTGTGTTATGGGAACCTACCTTGCTCCAGACTTAGAAGGAGCCACGTCTAAGGGCTCCTAAGAACCTTGAGCAAGTTCTTTACAAATAAAAGCCTTGCACATTTTTCTGACTTTGTAGGAACCAGAAAAGCATGATCGTGATTCAGCTCATGGGGTTGTGGAAGAGGCAAAGTCTTTCCACTAAGATTATCAGCAGCTGCCCTGGAAGAGATGAAGCACAAGGCTAGATGGACCACAGAATCACAGAATGATATGGGTTGGAAGGGACCTCTGGAGATCATCTAGTCCATCCCCCCTGCCAAAGCAGGTCCAACTAGAGCAGGTTGCACAGGAACATGTCCAGGTGGGTTTTGAATGTCTCCAGAGATGGAGACTCCATTCTGGTCACCCTCAAAGTAAAGAAGTTCCTCCTCATGTTTAGATGGAACTTCCTAAGTTCCAGTTTGCCTGTTAGCTCTTGTGCTGTCACTGGGCACCACTGAAAAAAGATTAGCCCCATTCTCTTGATGCCCACCCTCTAAGTATTTGTAGGCATTGATCAGATCCCCCCTTAGTCTTGTCTTTTTCAGACTAAAAAGATCCAAGTCCCTTAGCCTTTCCTCATAAGAGATGTTCTGAACCCCTAATCATCTTTGTAGTCCTTTGCTGTACCCCCTCCAGCAGTTCCCTGTCCTTATTGAACAGGTCACCTGTTTCCTATGTCTTTCCTATAAGTTGTTCCTATATGTTGTAGCATCAGGAAAGTATGCTGCTTCTTTCCAGAGACTCAAACTCTGAGAAGCACTTTGTGGACAAAGCTTGTTGAGTTGCGCAGAGAAGACAATTAACAAAATAAAACAGCTTCATGAGTAGCAACACTTAGTGCTTTGTCTGTGAAAAAGTCGGTCTTTCATGAAAGACTTCATGTGCCCCTGATTTATTTATTTATTTTTCCATTGAATGAGCAAGATTGTTTAAAAAGGGTGGTCGGGAAGGTCGCTGGGGAAAAGCCCCCTCCTCTACTCACTCATCAATTCTTCTAACATTAAAAAAATTAATTTAAATTACCACTTTCCTCAAAATGAAGTGTAAAACTTTCATAGTTCTGTTGTTTAATTTCCCAACTGGATATGAAATTAAGGAAATTGTAATTGTTTGACCTCTCACATCAGGGAGTCTAGGTATTTTTTCTTCTGTTTCACAAGAGTACATCTATATGAGAATAACGGCTTCCCTAGAGGCTCCATTTCTTTTAAAATACGATCTAATGAATTTAAATATATCTCCTCTTGTTGGTGCTTTTGCACGCTGTGACCTGCCTTGAGTTTGAGTTTGGTGTGGCTCCCATTGAATTGTCTGAAGGCGCTCAGCACATTTCCTCCTGGTGAATTGTTCTTCCTGAAGTTTGTCCATTGATTTCATCCTCTGGATTGGGTCGCTTGCCTTTCTTACATGGTTCACTAATTATTCCTCTCTAAGCATTGCTCATGTGCTTTTCATAAAATTGCAGCTTTTTGAGCTTTGATCCAGGAACTTTTCCAAATTCGGCAAAAACAGCTAAAGAAGTGGGACTTTTTTCTTTTTTTACTTTTTTTTCTCGTTTTCTTTGTGTCCTTTGTTATTGAAGAGGGCTGCAAATATTTAATACCATTTAAAGCTAGACAAAAACCCCTCTCTTTTGGTGATTTCTCCAAAACACCATTTGATTATTATTGGCAAGGACATCACACTGGAAAGGACTAGCTGTTCTTTGTGGTTTTGAGGCCAGAGGACTGCTGGAATTGTCCCTGGTGTCTGGGTGGAGCTCGCTGGGTACCTGCCTGAGAGCCACAGGGTCCCCATGCAGCAGATGGACCTCTGTTTTGGTGAACAATAGGTTGATATCAAAGAACAAAGCTCCTCTCCACTGAAGGGCAGAAAAAAAATTACACTGAATATCACTGAAGCAGCAGCAAACATTCTGCTGGAGATCTTTTGAGAGATCTTGAGATCTCTGTGCTCTGTATGTCTTATACAAGGTTTTTCAGAGGATTTAATATACTGCGTTTCAGAGAATAGCAGGACACGTCAGAGTGTGCAAAGGGTATAAAGATGCATTCATTTTTTAGGGCTCTTGCAAAAACATATTTGTCCTGAAGTCAGCACTTTCAGAGGTTTTCCATGTGGTAGGAATGAAGGCTGAGCTGACTTGCCACCAGAGCAAGGATATAAGGAAAGGTGAGCAAACATCAACCTCATGGATATATATTGTAAGGATGAGTTCAACTGGATCCGTGATGTCTCGCTGAGCCCGTATTTCCCGAACAGGCCACACAAGTGGCGTCGTGCACACCCAGAGCAGCTGGTAAAACAGCTCCCATTGCGCAATGGGAAGAAATTGGCAGGAGAGGACTGTTGGGATGGTTTTGCCAGGAGTTCGTGACAGAGAGGTGACTTTGTCAAGGCCGCGGAAGACGTTGTGTCCTGACTCGATCAGAAGCCAGGGCTTGCTCTGTCCCACTTTTGGTATTAGAAGCTCTGGCTTGCGTAGCATGTGCACCTGGGGTTTTAATAGATAAAACTCCTTGCATCTATTTCCCGTTCTCCAATCCTGCATTGCTTTAAAAGGAGAGCAACTTTCCAGCATGCCCCAGATACGAGAGTGGTAGAAAGCAGAGGACTGACAGTGCTTCGAGGCAACCCCCTCCATCCCAGGCGGGCAGAGGAGGCTCAGCAGCTGTGGGTGCCAGTGGGAGACGGTGTTGGGGGGGAAAGGCAGGAGCCCCTCAGTGCTGCCAGATGGCGTCGGGAGCGAGCGGCAGCTCTGCCTGCATCGGGCAGGCAGCTGGGAGGCAGGCAGCGGCAGCCAGCTCGCTGAGAGCCCAGCTCTGGCACCGGGAAGAATCGAGCCCTTTGTATTTAGCCATCCAGACCTAACATACTGACATGGTCGTCATCAGATACAGTTGACACATGTTTAAATGGTGTATCTCGCTGCTTTGAACAAGTGGGAATGTGTTCTTGGACTGCTTTGCTCCCCGCATTTCTGCGGAGTTTCCCACTGTCCATTTTCCATAGTTACTTATAGCAATTAGCTGGAATCCAGGGCTGCAGCGGCTGCATGCATAGTCTCTCAACCACACCTGTGGCTTTTTTGTGTCACATATAATTCATTACTGAGTGACGCTTCCTGCCTTGTCATCTCTAGTTCAAGATGAATGAATGGTGTAGCTAAATCAGCTTAGCACCAAACTAAAGCGGGGGTTAATGTTTATCTGTGTCTCTCGCACAAGTCGTGCAGAAACTTATTTGTGTTGGTACGGCTGGGTGTTCGCTGGAGGAGGCTCCAGCTCTTTTGATATCGGATCCACTCACAGCTTGTGTGTCCTGCCTCAGCTTTATTTTCCCTTCCAGAGGCATAGATACTGCATGAATCACTGTGTCTCTGCGGAGGCTCTAACGGGTGAAGGTATTTGTGCTGAAACCTCACCAGGCTGTAATTAATCTGTAGACGAAAGGAAATGGTTCTGTGACAGCTAAAGGAAGACCAAATAATGCGATGTGACAAAAGGTATGCTCAGCAGTCCGATTTGGGATCTGAAGTTTATATGCGTTTAGCTTTACGGTGAGCTGAGGATGTTTGAAACAAGAATTGCCTCAAGTCCTAGGTAGTGGCAGACAAAAGTAAACAGGAAAACCCACACATAATTATGTATTGATATGCAGAAAACTGAACAGAGATTTAAGAAAAAAATTACACCTTGTTATTCAGTGTATTTGAAAACGTTCAGAAAGTTTACATGTAAATTGTGTGCAAGTGCTCTATGTGGCACGTGCTTTATGAATTAGATCCGTGAGATCAGGGTACGTTCTAGGAAACAGACTCTCCTCTTCGGCCTTTAGTTATGCCGAGATAGAAAACATCTGATAACCTTTAAAAAAGTATTGCTGTCTCTTGTAAATCAGGCTGGGTTGTGGTTTTTTTTCCAGATTTGGATTTGTTTTGCAGAAGGAAAGAAGTTGTTGATCATCTTGTTTGAAAGTCAAATGATTCTCCAGTGAAACATTTTGAGATTTTTTGTTTTGTTTTCAAAGAAGGAAGTAATATTTTGAATTCATGTTTCTGCTTGCTCATCATCAGTTGTACCTTTTGATCCAGGTTCTCTTGCATTACTTCATGTGTAGCTGAGATTGTTTTTAGCAAAAAGATGCAGGATTAAGTCTGGCAGCTTCCCTGGAGTTTGGTGACAATGGCCTTTGGAATAGGCATTCTGAAATTGGTTGATACTGAACATTTCAAGTATCAGCCCTAGTAAGTCCTAAGCTAACTTGATGATCTTCCAGAGTGTTGAGACTTCTCAAGTCCCCTTGTGTAGAATCACAGAATCTTAGATGTTTTGAGGGGCAGAGATCTGGGGGCAGGGGGTCTAACCCAGCCTCCAGCCCCAGTGGGGATGGTCATCAACACCAGCTCAAGCTGGTCATGGCTCATCTAACAGGGTCTTGGAAACCTCCAAGGATGGAGGTGCTGCAGCCTCTTGGGGTGGTCTGTTCCAGCACTGCATGGACCTCTTAGAGAAAAAGCTTTTCTGAATGTCCAGCCTGGATTTCCTAAGATGCAATCTGAGGCCCATGCACTGTGTATACCCCAGCCAGGAAGGGTTTGGTTCCATCAATTATAACTGCAGACTCTCGTATTAAATCATACATGTGTGTCTATTTTCACTTTATTCTTAGCCATTGATAATAAAAGAGCAGTTTGATTGTCTGTGTTCAAGCTAAACCCAGATCAAATTTACATTATTATTTTTTAAATGAAATATCTTAATTTCACTGTGGTTATATCATACCTTCACCTTAGTAACATTGTAAAACTGTGACAATTCTGTCATTATTACTACTATTGTTATTATTGTCACCATCTCTATACTTAATACGAACATACCATTTCAAGTTGTTATCCCTATTTTTGATAGCAGAAAGCAACATTTTTTAATGACTAGGCAGAGATGCATACTGAGAATGAGTTGGATTCTGTTATGACTTTAGCATCATCAACAAAATGATCAAGTATTGTAAATTTACATTATAATTATGATGTCAGTCAGAAACAATATAACTTGATTTTCAGGTTGACAAAGAATGTGCCTGGGAATTTGGAGGGAATATATTTGTCTCATTTGTAAGCTGAGTAAGTCCTAACAGAAGTATATCAAGAATATATATGTAGTATAATGATGTTATATTCAGCAAGTGTTTTCTAATTAGCTGAAGTTTTAAGGCCAGAACATTTCATTTTTGGTTGCTGTTTTATTTTTTGTAATAAATGATCTCAGGATTCTGCACCTATGTTTTTTTAAAATAATTTGCACGATACACATCTACAGCAATACTCTTTCTTTTTTTTTCTGTGATAAATTGAAATTTTGTCCAAGATGTGCATTATTCATTCAAATAAGCAGGCTGTAGCTAACTTGAATCTTGAGAAATAAATGATGGAGGAAAAGCTTTGTTTTCAATAGTTTGGCTAAGATGTAGGTAAATGTTTTCAAAAGAGCATGATGAATTGGCTGCTGGGCTTCTTACGGATGCTCTGGAACACATTTCTACATGCACAGATGGACTGGGTACCTAACTCCTTCTGGCTGTATAATTGCTTTAAAACATCTTGTGATGGACATCCAAAATCCTCCATGTGTGAATGATGGCGATATCTAAGCCACACTTTCCCTCTGGTAGAGAAGACATCCAAGACCCCAGATGCTTCTCAGAAGTCACCAGGAGGAAGTTATTCTTCTTCAAAACAAATCTTTGTACCTCTAGTGATTTAGAGCTTCAGGAGAACTTTGTCTTCGAGATCTTTCTGGTCCTTCCTTAATGAAGGCCCTTCTTGGTCCTGCTCAGGGCATTGGGGGTCCTCTGGGATGACTTCAAGGAGGCACTACAAGCAAAGGGCATGGTATTGTGGAGAGCAATGCTGTCACTCATACCACAGTGGGTATGAGGACACATCCACTCTGTTATGAAGCAATACCTCTTCCAACAGCAGCTTGTTTTACTTCCATTTGTGCTGGTGTCTGATACGAGTCAGCTGCTTTGTGGACAAACAGCACCCACTGGAGCTGAGCACCCTGACAGTGCAGCAGCACGGTTCTGCGAATTTGCTTTCTTTTTTCTTTTTTTTTTTTTCTTTACGACACTTTCTCTTGTAGACAGCAATATATGATTAAGCTGCTTTTCATTTCCATCACTTTTCCCTGCTGTGACTGAATCTGTTGCAATTAAATTTTAATTGAGATGCACACTGCTTAAATAGACACAAGACAGCTACAGCTATTGCTAATTAATTTTCTTCCAAAATGACAACATTTAATAATTATATTCCATGTCACTTTCATTATTTATACAAGTTTAACTCTGGGAGTTTTTTTAAAGAAACATCAACTGTGAAAGCACTTTATGGTGTTAATCTCCTCTAAGGCAGTTGTGATTAACTTGAGAAGTGAAAGTATGTTCAGGGTGCATTTAGTAAAATAGCATGTAGCTCCCCAAGTTGCAAGAAAGATTGAGATATTTCCATGAATAGTTACCAGCGTTTCTGGTTACAGCATTCCAATCCAGAGAAGCCCTAATATTAATAAGTTGTGCTTCTGTATTATCTTTGATCTGAGGATCTCTAAGTACTTTCTGCCTACGAATGAACAAGCAAACGCCTTATGACAGAGATTCCTCCCCAGCCTCTCACTTCACCTCGCGTTGCACAAAGAGATCATCTCCTGCCGCAGCTTGCAAAATCCCTTGCCCTCTACTACCTTGCTCTAATGCCAGGCAATGAAAATGACCTTTTCATATTTTAGTCTGAAGAATCCATCACTGGTTGCTGTCAGACAGGGTGTTGGATGAGGGGGTCCATTTGTCTGTTGCGGCGTGACAGTCCTTAGGTGGTGCTGTGACAATTTGGGGAGTTTGTGCAAGAATGCATAACTGCTGCGTCATTGGCATGACTTGGTGTTCACGGAGAGATGCATTGTCAACCTCCCAACTTCAAACGTTCACCAAACAAGTAGAAACTTCTCAGGACAGCTGCAATCAGAATTTTTCTAGCTTTTTCTGTGGAAGTGCACAATGGTGATGCTCCTCCTGCAGAACAAAGGAGCCGACTTATGGAAGGTGAGATTCATCAGCAGTGCTTGCGCCCCACTTTCTCCCTGGTGGGCCTGTCCCAGGAGCCGAGGGCAGCTCTATTTCACCTGAGGAGACAAGAATCACTTATTCCTCTAACAAATAGGCCTCTTCCTCTGTGTGTTTTCCCTGAAGTTATTTACACCTGGTGGTGTTTGCTTTGAGGTCTCACACACGCTGTAATTTGCATATGGCACTGGAGTTACTGACAGTTTGTTCCTTTGATTGCTGATTCTCACGGTCCTGAAACATGTCTTCGGCTGCCAGTGCGGTTGTGTAGCTCTAGGGGCTGTAACCCAAAAGGCCACAGGTCTGGTAAAAGCTGGAAGAGTTTTCTTCAAGGCGTGGGGTATGAGTGGTCATGTCCACATCCCAACCAGAAGACAGGGCAGGAGCCACACGGCTTTGGGTCTGTTTTGTACCGTTGCACTGGCCAGCAAAAGGGAAGGGATAATCAGTAATGAGTGTTCACAGCTACCAGTCTTCTGCTCTAAAAATCTCAGTGGGGTATAGCAATGAAAAGCCAACCCTGGTCATGCTTCGGGTTTGTTTCTCTGAAGGCATCTGCCTGGATGTATTCACATAAACGAAGACTCCTCTTCAGTTGCAGGAGTGCTAAGGGAAGGCATCTAATGCTTTCTCAGTGTGCCACTAATGATTTGGGGATGGATGATGTTTTTTGTTTCCAAAAAATATGTTTTCTCTAACTGTTTTTCCAATAAACATTTGATAAGTTAGCAACAAATCTGTGAAAATCTGAGTTTGCGGTGGAGATACTGGCTCCAAAATAGAACGTGTGTCGAGCTCTCTCACTTGTAATGTATGAAAGGCTGGGAAAGGCCCAAGGGGGCAAAGCGGTACCAAATGTTGGGTAGCTGTGGACGTGGTTTAAAGACAAGAAACTGTGTGGGCATTTATAGCTGGTGACAAGTCTCCCATCCTGTGCCTTGGCTGACTGTAGAGACATATGTTTAATTTCTTCAGTGGAGAAAGACCTAACTTGCTTTTCAAGTGCTAGGTTATGACAGCAATTGGGATGAATACTTGAAGAAGTGTTTCAGTATTTCTAGTGTATAATTTTGAATGTTGAGGTGCCCTGACGCTGTGTGTTATATGCATATGTGTGTTAGGAGAAATACATTCTTTCTTTTAGTGAGGAACAAGTGAGTTACGAGAAATGAGTTATTCATGTGGTTATTCACAAAATAATCACAAAAATACAGTGCAAAGACAGTTAACTGAAGAATCCCAGTATTTCGCCTAAAATCAGAACAATGGATGCTAACAAATATGTTCACTGGTTCCTGATTTTTCTGAGGGGATCTGATTCTCATCTTGGAGACCTGTAATAGAGCAGAAAGTGCTCCACGTCAATAGTTTCGTTGATGAAAACTAGTTATGAATGAGACTGGGAGTGGACAGATATTTCTGGTCTGTATAACCAAACTGACTCGAACACATATTTAGACCCAGACAGAAGAAAGTGAATATGCATTTACTGAAGTCTCTCTGAAGCCAATGAGATTGAAAGCCTAGTGTGGTGGGCTTTGGAGGGCTTTGAAAGAGGAGACAATGGTTGAGGCAAAACAAAGGAGCATGCCATCAAAGGATGTAAAGCAAAGTGACAGGAACAAAGTGACAGGCTAGGAAATTGCTCTTTGCTCCCACATTTAAATGGCTGTGAAATCAGCTTTGTACTCATTAGAGGTGATGTAAAGGAACTTGCTGTAAATGAAAGTGAATGGCTTAGAGGCTGGTTTTTTGAGTTCAGATGTGTAGGTGAGTGGCAGGAAGCTCAAGGAAGCGCCAAACTGAGACATTGTGCAGAAGGAAGAAGCAGGAGTCAGAGGTGGCCTAGAGGCGAGGTTGGAGGAACCTGAGGACCACCCCAGATTTCAGACATGAGTAACAAACAAGATGCTCTCCACCTCTACAGATTTGTTATCCTTTGCCACCTTCTAACCATGGCCAGACAGCTCTGAGAAGATATTTGAGAGCAGACTGAGGTTTCTATGTGGTTGGAGGGAACCAGGTCTGAACTAGGTCTGTCTGTGAGTAAAATGTAGGAAAGATTTAGTGGAGAGAAATCCCAGAGGCAACTGGGTACAGAAGATTGGATACCGCTTAGCTGTGAATGAGGAGAAAGATGGAATGAGAGTTACAGGCACAAGTGGGATTTTGTTTTAAGAGCAGAAAAAAGAGAGGGCATGGAGAGCAAGAAAAGGGGCTGTGAAGATGGTTGTGGAGGAGTGAGGTGATTAGAGGAGAAGAGCAGATGAAACTTTAGGAGCAAGGAGGGAACTGTGGATGGGAGGTAAAAGACTTGTCTTGTTTTGACTGTTTTCTCTATGAAGAACTCAACAAGCTTGCATGCAGTAAAAAAAATACAGAGATAAAATATAATTATCTTATGCATTAATATACAAAAGAAATAATGTACAATAACTACAAGGTAAATAAGTAATCACTATTACTGCAGGACTAAAAAGCTGTATATACACGTGTGTATGCACACACATTGCTATGAAAGGGTTGTGTTCAGAAGAATTCATATTAATCCTTTGCATTTTGTCTTAAATTAGATAGTATCAAGGAATAAAAGCAAACAAGGAGGAAGTATTTACAGGGTCTTCTCAGGCAAGCCTTAATGATTTGAATCTTATGTTATGAAATGGTAAAAACACCCTTTTTTACATGTGTGTTGTCTAGTGGCCACAGCAGTCCCTGTGCCCCAAAGTCTGTCATAGCTTCTGAATAGCTGTGGGGACACAAGAGTGAATGCTTCTTCCAATGCTCCAACCCTGGCCTCATTACTACCAAATACATTTCTTTTACTTCACTTGCTTCAACTGCCCAGTTACCTGCACACAGTGTGGTTCCTAAACCATTCCTCTGAGGCATAGTAACCTGACAACATTTTCTAAAAGTTTACTGCTAGTCCTGTAAGTTTTGCAGACATGAGATGTGCTAGCCTGTCAGCCCAACTTGTTTCGTATGTGAAAGAGACACTATAGGCAGTGGAGGATCAAACCTCCTCATATTCCCAGTCTTCTGTAGTCTATGGAGCACCACCTCTGGGGCTAAGAAAGGAGGTTTTTCCCTTAGCTTTTACAACAGGAGAATAAAATAAATTGCAATGCTATTTCTTTCCTTTTTGATGCTGGTGGCTGCTTGCCAGACCAAGAAACCAAGTCAGTTCTTGTAGGCTACCAAGTAAAAATTGCATGATATTCTGTTGGTGAACAGTTTTATATTTGTCTTAGTCATCAAAATACTTGTAGCACAGTAGACATAACTGCATAGTAAAGGAATGTACTTTTGGCAACATTGCCATTGGCAGGACATAAACACCTTAGAGTTTATCAGTGGTCTGGGAGATGTTTATTACTGGAGTCTTGCTAAGTCCTTAACACAAAAGAAAAAAATAGAGAAGTTGGAAGGTTAAAGTGAGTTTTGCTTATCAGCAGAAACAGGGATGGTAAGATTCAGTCGTTATAAATGCAGATGTTTTGATCTGTGAAGTTATGGCAAACTTATAACACACTGATATATATGTGTATAAGATCATAGAGGATCAAGGTACTGTTCTAGTTGGACTTTCGTTATAACGCCATCAGAGGACTTCCCTGTACTTAAACCCATCCACGTACAGTGATAAGTCTTAGACTACAGCAGATCTTCTGGAAAAACATCTGAACAAAATGTCAGCTCTACAGTGCTGGAGTCTGTCACCAGCCTGAATCCAGTGCTCTTCTCACTCAGTTGAAACTGAGAGGTTTGTTTCTAATTTGAATTTATCTTGTTTGACTCCTAGCTCTTAGTCTTTGTAATTGGTATTAGGTAACTAATTTGTTTAGTCATAGATTCTTGTAATGTCCCTTACCTCTGGGTCAAAAAGCATCCATTCTTTTATGTTTGTTGATTATATGTGTTTTAATATTACTGATCATGTCATTCTGCAGGTACCTCTCTTTTGAGGTCTCCTTCATTTTTCTTATGGATAGCACTGAGGACTTTGCAATTTTCATCTTTCTGCTTGAATTGTGGACACCAGAGCTGGGCATAGTGCTCTGATAGCAATCGATTCAGGGTTAGAGAGAGAGGCATTATAACCTCCCAAATTCTGCATAGACAAACACATTTTGCTTTACTTGCTTGGATACCAGCAACCCCTGTAGAGCTTCTCTGTTTGTCCACCATAAACTTCAAGTTGTCTCCGGTCAGTGTTTCTCAAAACAGTCTTAATTTTAATCAATTGCTTTCCAGCTGTGTGGCCTTGTATGTTGTTGATTTAAAATATATAATCTTTGTATCTAGCCCATCTAGGGATAGAGAGCAGCCAGCTGGTGCAACGCAATAATCTTCATTTACTGTGTCTGCAGTCATTTGTCATTAACAAACTTCATGACTCTGTATTTGTTTCCAGTCACTGATATGAAAAATCACTGTACCTCTCCAATCGTATGAATGTTTCCACCAGATTCAGTAAAACTGGTCAGGACTAATTTGTGTATTAAATGAGCTATTCCACTTCTTGTTTATTACTCAGGTTCTCAGCGTTAGAGTCTACACAATTAAGGAATCTCTTCTGTTTGAGTCCCTTGGTACCTTGATTAATTTCAATCTTGACATCTTGATTTCTGACTAAATGAGTGCTCATTTTCACTCTTGTCTTTTGTCATTAGCTTAATACCCTCCTGAATACTTTAGCCTGTTTCCTGAAAGACTTATTCTCTTCCTCTGAAATGACAGCCAGCCACGTTGCAGTCTCTTTTCTCTGTAGAAGATGGACCTGCACTGCTGAAAGCTGAGGCGGCTCTGCCTTTCACCATTAATTTTTGGAATCTTATGTAGCCCTGTAACTTGAGTCACGGCTCGCAGAAGTGAGCACTGTTGAGAGTATTAATTTATTCTCCTTTATATAAAGTCCCTTGTAGGGCCTCTCTTGGTTGTTCTTGAATCTTTCTTCACCATCGTGCTTGCATCCTTGCAGACTGTGTTGTGATCCATGGGTATGTCCCATAGAGATCAGTCCTCTACATCGACCGTCAGATGTTTCAGCAGGTTTGAGGTTTGCAAATGCTCTGTTACTGGTGAGTGTGAGGCTGGACTCGGTGACCTCCATAGGTCCTTTCCAACCCCAAATACTCTAAGATCCCATCAGAAACTCATCCCGTTCCCATCTGGATGAATTTTTCTCCATTCTCCAGTTTATGAACTGCCAACCATTTTATGTGGTCTGCATCCTGCCTTCAGCTGGCAACTGTAGTCTTATAAAGACAATATGTGTTTCTACCCAGTGTGGAATAGCAGCTTGTGTGGTGTATGGGTTCAGCAGAGGAAAACGAGCCAACTGAAGTGTTGCTTTTTTGTTTTTAATTACATTCTTGTTTCCTTCCCAGGCTTCTCTTTTCTACATACTTACACGTGTGCCTCCGGAGGGAGGATTCAATAGGCTGATGAAGTGAACTGGAATGTTTAAAAATAATCCAAAATTTTGTAATGAAACAATGTTCTGAAAGAACCCAGTTGCTATAGGGATTTTTGCAAAGATGCAGACCTTCATCTTGCATTGCTCAAAATAAGGGTTTTCTTTCTTGAGCCAAATGAGGGTTTTCTTATCCAAGCTTTGGAGTCTGTTCAATGTCATATGTATGGACTAGTCGCCACAAGACAATATTTCTCATCTCACTCCTACATAAAGCAAACCCATTAAACTTCACTGCATATGATTTGTATTTGGGGTTTCATTCATGGGAGTTGAAAGTGCCCAAACTGCTGCAGTACAGAAATGAAACCCTGAGAGGATTCTCCTTCAGTCACCACCAGCCAACAAAACATTCACTTCCACCTTCTCAAAAGCTCCTGCAAATCTGATTTCAAGGCAGGTCTTTTCCTCCTAGCCAAATCTCCTGCCTTGACCCTCACCTGCTCTATGAAACCTGCATAAACCTCTCTGTTCGGAATCAGAGTTTCTGCTCCACTTGTAGTACATCCAATTTACTTTCTTGGTATATTTTGCTCATAAAACTGCTGAAAAGTCAATAGGTTAATTATTGATGATTTGGAATCGGAGTCTAATTTTATTGTAAACAGTTTAACTGCTGGTCCTCCACCCTGGTCTTAACAGCTAAACACAGACTGTATTACTCACCCTGGTATATCTGCCAAGCACCACAGATGTTTTATCTGACACATTAGTTATTAACAGTTTTTGTTCTTGTTGGAGCATGAAGACTTGATGAAGGGGTTTTTTTGGTTTCTTCACTTTTTTTTTTTTCCTTTTCTTTTTCTATTTTGGTGTGCAAAGGTTTCCTAAAATGAAAACAACACTTTTTCATTAGATGCACGTGCACACATATAGATAATATGTCTTTTTTTTTTCTTTTTGGGAAAGCCCCAGAAAATTCTATAACAGGAAATTGAAAAGTTCTTTGGATTTATATCAGAAAACAAACTTAGACAACTCTTTTGCCAAAGTTCTCTTTCCCTTACAATAAAAAACAAACAAACAAAAAACAAGTGGGGATTTGTGGACCGGTTGTAATGGTGACGCATCACTTTTGAGCAATTTTTGTTTACCTGGGTGCATCCTCCCATATTTTTGCAGCATGTTAACACAGCGTCTGAATGCAGGAGTGTCTTGATTATCTTCTTTGACAGTTTTTTGCATGTTGGAATTCGTCTAGTAAAAATTTTCTCATGATAAGACATGTAAGATTGGCTTTGTAAAAGTACAAGCATGACTTTGTTTTCCTGTTCCACCACAAAAAGCTCTTCCCTCCAGCCCCCATTCCTCTATCTTCTCAGTTCTTCCAAAGTAAAAAACAAAGATAACTTCTGAGAGAGAGGAGGGAAAGTCAGGTACCCCAGCCTGCATGCCTCAGCATGGACCAATGCCGAATCTGTGTCTGGCTTTGAGCTTTTATGTCTGCTCGTATGTTTTGATGATGTATTGTAATTGTTTATAAGCCAACATCTGAAAGATAATTTCTGTTCAAGGCTCTCAGGTTGGCAACTCGAAAATATACTTGAAGTGGCAAAATTATTCAAATTTATCTGTTATTTTATAAATTGGTATTATTTGTAAGGAAGCAGCAACATTAAAGTTACATTAGTGTTCATGAAAAATATGAGCAGCGGGCTAAACCCATAGAATGGGTGAAATGAGTTCCTTTATTCAATATCATCTCCTTTCCAGTAACCACAGCCTGTGAAGAAAGTGGCTTTAGAAAGGGAAAAACCATTTACGTTTTAATTCTGTGGCCTCGGTGTTGTTGTCTGGTGCCATGGAGTGTCCTAGGACATCCCGGCCTCTGGTTAACATTCCTGAAGGATGCGTGTCTCCCGTGCGTCCTGTGCCACATCTGTCAGCTCTGCCCAGGACAGGGGTCCCAGGGTGCTGGGGTGCCCCTGTGCAGACACTGGCACTGCACCCTTGCTGTCCAGGGCCCATTAGCGTCTGGTCCGTGCTGGAAGGTCTCCAAGGAGCATCCAGATAGTGAATGCTAGTTCTGGAGCAGGTAGCCAAATACTTAAAGACCTTCCAGATGGAGATAATTTCTGATCATCACCACTAACTACATAGGCCTTGTTTGATATAAGTGGAAGGCGTTGGGAGGGACAGCACTTGTGACTCTTTCTGAGATGTATCTGACATTGTTTCCTTTCATATGCCTGACACCACATGAAGCACTGGATTGTAGCCTTGTGTCTAGGTACACTGGGCACAAAGAGTGACAGAACATGCTGGAGGGTTGCATTCCTAGGACCTGTTTGCAGGGCGTATTTCTTCCATCAGAGACCCTTGCATCTCTCTGCTTTTTGCTTCCCTGCAAGATCCCTGAATATTTTCTGTCTTTCTTACCTCTGTGCCATGCTTCCCTGCCCTGTCCCTGCCATGCTAGATATCATGCCGTGCCCTCCCCTGCCCCAGCAGGGCTATGTATCTCCATCTCCCATGGTAGCAGGTCCATCTGCAGCCTCTTTCTTCCTCTTTCCCATGCTACTGTTTTCTCTCTCAATGGCTTTTCCATTGCCTGCCTCGTGCCAGTACTTTCATTTGCTCATATTCTTCAGTAAGGTCTTACCTACTCCAGTCTTCCCCTTATTTCAGCTTCCTCTCTGTTTTCCAGGCTCTCCTCCATCTTCAGAAACCCCCTGCTCTTTCCTCTTCCAACCAATTATCTTTGCAAACATTCCTCCTTTCCTCATGTGTCCTTCCCATCAAGCATGGAAGGAGTATGGAAGTATGGAAGTTTTCCTCTATTCTCTACCACCCTGGGCAGAGTTGTGCCCATTAGTGCCTGGAATATCCCTGGATCTTCTGTAGCTGGTTGTCCTGATGAGGTTCTGAAGTTGTCCCATTACAGAGAAACACTGTGAAGCACCAGGCAGTCCTGGGTGCACTTTGACCCCTCACAGTAAGGCAAGAGTGGCTTCTTCCTCATGCTTTTGGTTTGCTGTTGCCATATGGAAATGGCAGATGGTGTTGATCAGGAAGTTAATCTAGAAGCGTATCCGTTTCATGCCGTACACGAAAGATTTCTTCATTAAACTTAGAACTCTAATTTAAAGCCAATTAACAGAGTGATTTGAAGAGACTTGCTGTTTGTGAAGTTCAAAAGAGATGCTAAGTCTCTGATTTCAACCTTTGTACATTCCAGAACCTGTATAACTATTGCAGTGTTGCCAACTCTCCTGGGGTTTTTTTGCCTTTTTTTTCCTCTTTTTATTTTTTCTCCCCTCTCATTTTTTTTGAGTGATGCAACTTTTGCTATGGGCTGGAACTGTTTAGTGAAGCCTTATGAACACCCAGCTTTCTTAGCATTTTTAGCCTCACATTTGGGATGGGTGGGCAGAACTCATGTGTCTTTCTGTCCTCTTTGTTGAAAGCCAGCACAGGTCCCTCCTCCCTCCCTTTGTCAGCCCAGTATTGCTCTTCTCTAAGCAGGACTTGGGGAAGGAGGTAGAAAAATGGAAGAAGCCCTGAACAGCTCTGTGCCCTCTTAACACCTCTTCTGTCAGTATGGGGTCATCTCCGCTTCCTTTCCTCCCTCCCCATGACATCTCCCAGAAGCTGGTATGGACCCACCACAGAAGATTCTCAAGCGTGGAAGGGTCAGCTCCAGTCAGACAGCTACTGCTCTACATATGCATGCCACAATGTACAGCACTAATTTCCATATGTAATCAACACTGTAGAATTGGCCCAAGCAGATCATTCCTAAGAAATATTATGATGGGAAGCCTTGTGTCAGTAAGACCCCAAAAGTGATGAGTTCTGAATTAATATTTATGCTGCTTTTACCTGAGATTGATATTCTTTAAATACTTGTAGATCCTTCAGTGACAGACAATATGTTTGGATACTCCCAATTTTTAATAGTAGCATGTGTATAGGAAAAACCTTCCTAATTTGAAGCTGTTGCTGATATAAAAGAAAATAAAAGGGTCAAGTTTTGCTGTGGTATAGACCCTATGACTTCACTAGGTTAACTGCTGCTACTTCCATGTAATTGAGAACATAATTTGGCTCAAACCCTGGGAGACTGAAAAGAATCACAGAAACCACTGTATTAAGCCAGTGTTCAAACCAGTTGGCTCACGCAAAATTTCATAAGCAGACTGTGTATTCAGAAGACTTTAGCTGTATGACACAGTCCACTGCAAAAGAGAAGATGATGGGAATATCTCTTTGTTTATCTTAACTAAAACATCATGCCAGGAAAAGCTCTCAAACATGGTATTGTCCCTACAGGGGAGGTGATGTGGCAGAAGAGATAAAGTATCTCCCTGTTGGTGCATGAGGACAAACCTGGTGAGAGCTGTGCGAAGGCTGCCCTTGGTTATCCCAGCTCTCCTTGGTCACGTCAGGAGCCAGCAGCAGTGAGGTTTCATCCTGGCCATGCTGTGGTGGAGGTGGTGCAGGTGTCTTACTACTAACACATCTCCATCGTGTCCTCTTAGGGGTGATAGCACTTCTCTGGTACTGCTGGGACTGTACATGAGGACATCAGATAGAGATAGACTTAAAACGAGGGAGAAGATAGACATCAGTATGAGAACCCAAAATATTCACAAAAGGAGAATGGCTGCTGGAAGCATCCTTTGGAAACCCCTTCCTGCTGCCCCATGGAGCTTTCAGGCATGAAGGTGGCATTCAGTGACTGTGGTGGCTTCTGGAGGATTAGACTTGTGTTACAGGTCTAATCATCACTGGTTGAACCTGCCCTCTACCAGAGAGGCTCAGTCCTGGGTTGGTACTTAGTCTTTGAGGAGAGGTGGCCAAAATCGGTGATTTGCATTTCACAGAAAAGCTTGGGGGGGCAGAAATCCATGTATTTCTGTGCTGTGTAGGGCAGGAGAAGGGGTTTTTTTGATGTAGGAAAAATCCTGGAGAAAGAAATAAAGCCTTTTCAAGAAAAGGGTGTGTGGGGGTATGGCTGATGAGTATCTGTTTATTCCCAAGTTTGCTGGCAGCCCCTCCAAAAGAGACAGGCATTTTGGGACAGCACTTTCCACCCTTCCTTGAGCACTTAGCGGGAGGGTTTGTTTTATTAGGAAAGTTTACGGCTTCTTGTTTTCCCTCAAAGGCAAATGTGACTTTGTTGTTTTTAATTCTGTTGGGATTTCTCCCTTTTAATATACAACGCAGCTGTTAAAATATCTGGGGTTGTCTAGGGCAAATCATATAGCACTTTCCTTGTTCAGATCTCAGATGGCTGCCTTTTTAGTGTGGCTGCAGAATTATATTACATGGCATATGAATAGTGCTGGTATTAGTGTCAAAATCAATTACCCAACCCTCCTCCTGCAGAGAAAGCTACAAACCTTAGGAACAATCTGAGTAATCCATTCTGGGTTTCTAATTCTGAGTAATGACGGAGGGCAGAGACTTGTGTTTGAATAAGTGCACAGGGTCTTTCTCTGTATAGTCACCCCTAAATGCATGCTCTTTACAGGAAAAAGCAGGCTCCCTGTGAAACCCTTTTTCATGCCAAATGGCTCACTGCTAAGATTAATCTGTCATTGAATTTATACATTCTGTGTGGCAGAAAAAGTTTAGCATTGAACAGAAAGCAAACTATGTATTGCTTAAAAAAATGAATATTGTACTCCTGGATGGTGTGGATTGACTGCCTCCATCAATATATCTTCTTATACTGGTAATAAAAATACATCCATAGCCTTGTGCCTCCGAGGATCTCAACTTTGCAAACAGGGCAAAGTACTCTTTCCTGTTTTACGGCCATGGAAACTGGCTGTAAGTGAGGTAAAGCTTTTTGCCCAGAGACACAGAGGAGAGCATAGCAGAGCCAAGGTGGGAGCCTAAATCTCTAGAGCTCCAGCTGTCTCCTGGTCACACACTGCACCAAAGCACAGTGAGGCAGTCTGCTGGTCACTGACACTCAGCCATCGTCCACAAAATCCCAGGAGGTGGGATATGAAATCAGTGTTGGTGCTCCTTTGCTCCCTGGTCTCTGTCCGGGTCCGTGGGCAGAGATGCTGAGCAGGACAGGATCTGGCCAGGGAGGATGCTTCTGTCCTCCTGGGCTAGGAGGGTCACCTCTGGTTGTAGGAGGAGAATGACTTTTGGTTGCTGCTGACTTGGGGAAAAGCTCAGAACCTCTCATCCAGCCTACTCTGCCCCAAGCACCTTTACAAAGCAAAATTAATTATAGACTGATTACTCTAAACCCTGTAAGATTAGAGTAGTTGCAATTTTTGATGGTTTGGTTTTTTTTCAAATCATTATTTGAGAAGGATTTGCCTGTTTGATGCAACCATTTAATAGAAACACTTTATTATTTTTTTCTTTAAATCCATAATTCATCCAAAAAGAGAGCATATGGCTACAAAGGTCAGATTTTCAAATATGAGCCCGATCTCAAATTCCAGTTGGATAAATGACCCATCCGGAAAACCTGGGTCTCAACTGAGGTGTCTGTGGCAGGGATTCAGAGATCTCACTTCAGGAACCTCTTTGGAACCTGCGTGTTTGACAGGAGAAGGATTTCTGTGACTGGTTTCTTGCTTCCCCTCCCTGGCTGCTGTGCTCCGCAGCCCCCCAAGGAGGCTCCCACACCATGAGGCTGCCCCGAGGGTCAGGGTACCGGGGAGGGGGCAGGCTGGGAAGGGTACGAGGGCGAGCGTCTGGTTTCAAACAAAAGTGCAAAGCCTTGAAAGGAAGGACTAAGAAGAAATAGGTGAGGGGCTAGTAATATAGCCTCTGAAGTTTATTTGCTTAACGAACAGAAGCCCAGGCTGTCAGACCTAGGTCAAATACTCCTCCAGTTTGAGTATATTTATTTCATACGTGGTCTGTAACCCAACCTGATTTCTGGATTAAACCTCTGTAAAGTCCTGGCCCCCAGGAACCCATCCCGTGTTTGCCATATAGCCCAGCACATGCTGGGCCAGGACCCTGGGGGGGCCACCTCGGTATTCACTGGAGCCTTGTGTCATCAGTAAAGCCTGTAATTGTGGGTCCTGTCATTTCCAATGCAAGCTTTGCAGTTTACAGCTGCAAACTGAGACTGTGGGTCCATCATTTAGTGGTACCATTAATGCGAGTCATGCCTGAAGGCTCCAGGGATAAGCTGCTGGGGCTGCAGCACACAGCAGCTTGGTGGGCCACCATCCTCCTGGAGCCCAGGTGGTGGTAGCAAAGCTGGAGGACGACATCCATTTCCCTTTGGGGTGCCAGCATGGGTGGTATTGTATTTATAAGAAAGTTTTAAAGTAGCCATTGAGCAGAGGAAGAAGGGGTTTAGGACAGCCTGTCTTGGACAGTGGTGCAACATGGAAGGTCTCCAATGGTGGGTGCGAGTCTGGGAACATGGGGCTGTGTGCTAAGCCATGGAGCTCATCAGGTAGTGGGGCAAGAGAGGCTTTCCTGCTTGCCTGTCCTGAAGTTACAGCCCCCAAACTGCTTGAAAACTAGCAAAATAGCAAGAGGGGAAAAAAAAACAACCACAAAATGAAATGCTTATGCCAGGACCATGGACAACTAAAGGGTAAAATTTACAGATTACACATGGGAGTTCCTAAAAATCTTGATGTGCCTTAAAGTTTTTAGGAGTGTTTATTTTTTAATCCAAGATGTTCAGGAGTCAGTTAATCCTCCAGAGTAAAGGGAGGGAAGTTTAAACTGACACAATGGCGGTAAAACTACCTGCACACAAAAAACAGTTTTCTGGTTTCCCAGACATTTTTTGGCTGATTCCACCACATTAAGGTAAACAGATAGTGTGCTTCAGAGGATCTCCTGGGAGCTGAAAAAAATTGGATCTGAAAATTTGCATGTGAAAAGTTGCAGATCTGCATTAAAATTAGAAAGGAAAGGAGGAATTAGCAGTGGGTTTTCCCAAGACCAGCCTGAGGCCAGTGGTGCCAGGTTGCTGGGTGGGTTCTGTGAAAACAGGAGTCACATGAAGACATTTGAAATAAAACAAGTTAATACGGGGTGAATAAAAGTATTTGCAGTCAAAAATGAAGCATGCCTCCTCATCTAAGAGAAGCCCTGTCTTTACATTGCATTTGGGACACACGTTTTTTGGCTTTTGGGAGATGAGACACATTTGAATTGTGCAGGAAAAAAAAATCAAACTAACAAAAATTTCAGGACTGTTGTTTTTCATGGATCTAATTAAAAAAAAAACACCTCAGGTTATTTGTGCTTTGGTATCTTCTTTTGTGGAGCTTTCACTGGCACTTAATTCATCATGTGTAATGGGGGTTAAAGCTGTAGCTGATTTTCAGATGTGAAAATCTCCCTCAGTCAGGACAGAATAACTTGCTTGAGAGAGTCAGGAATTGGTGGATGTTAGTCCACCAGTGAGAGTTGGATCGGCTCTGGCAGACCAGCTTAGCCTTATCCATACTCACCATTGAAATGTTCTGATCAGAGCACTGTTTCAGAACCAGTGCGTAAAACAAGCACCAACTGGGGAAAAAGCACTCCCACCTTAAATGTATTTTTATTGAAATAAAAACATGCTGACTCAGTGTTTTTGTTCTGATGGGCTGGCTAGGTCATGTATAAGATGGACAGAGTGGTTTTATTTTTGTGTCTCACCTGTCCTTTCATCCTGGAAAGCCCTCTGTAACCTTTTATTATGCAGCCCAAATGTATTTTGGTCCTGATCCTATTATGTTTTTGACTGCCTGAAGCAGCGGGATGTGAGAATACCTATCCCTTTGCAGGGCTGTGCTCTTTCTGCCTGTACTGGCTGCACCACTAGACATAGAAAGCCAGGAAATCTCTGCTGCTCGCTGTTTACCTTTGAGCTCTGCCGAACCTGTCGGCTGCTTCTCGTGGAGTTGATTTTGCCTGTTTTGTGAGTGGTGACCAGAATCTGGTTTTGTTTTATGTCCTGTAGGGTTGCTGAGCTGGAAGATGCACGTCTAAGATGGAAACTTCTGCTTCAACTGCTGCTGGGAAAAAAGAAGGGAAAGGTGCAGTTCTGGAGGGGAATGGCTTTACGGAGACGGGGAAGAAACCCACTCCTTTAGCAGCTGCAGGAGCAGCAGTGGCACAAGGAGGTACTTTATGTTTTCCACACTTTGAAAGCAGCAGGGGTGTTTTTCATTAGACTGTAAGAATTTAATAAGTACGGTGGCATCTGTCCTCCTGTGAACACGCTGAGTTTATTGGGGTTCTCGGCCGTGGGAGGTCACAGAAACGGGAAGCTGTGTCACCGCGTGGCATCCAAATGTCACTGCGCTGTGGGCAAGTCACCGCCGCTCCTGGAGAGCTGGACTGGGGTGAGGGAGAGGACGGGTGGTGAGAGGTGGCCATGGGAGAGTTGAGGCATCCCCATCTCTGTGTGGCGTAGGCAGCATGGTCCCTGCTGCTCCTCCATGGAGGAGGTAAAGGGCGGCTGGATGGAGCTGGGGGAGCGCCCTGTTGTCATGGTCAGGGAGGGGTGCCTTGTGCCGCCTGTCATTCTGCTAATGAGCTAAACAGACTGCACCATCTTCAGCCATTGCCTATGGGATTTCATGGATAGGGAGGAATTTGGGATTAGCCAGCCCCCAGTGCAAGAAGGTTCACAAAGAAACACCACCGTTTGCACCATTCCTGCTCACGTCAGAAATAGCCAGGGTCCCAATCTCTTTTTCCGATGGTGTCATTGGTCTTGCTGGTGTTGAAGTTGGAGATCTCTCATGGACACCCACGGACATGGGGATGTTTTCAGCAGGTATAACACCAGTGTGCAGAGGGACGTGAAGGCACGTTGGCCCTGCCTCCTCTCGCCTGCTACAGCAGGCAAAATACAGCCCCTGAGCACTCTTGCCTCATTAGCATATGTGTGCTTGTGGATCTCCAAACTGGTGCCAAGGCCCTTCATGGTGGCTCCAGCCAGGCTGTGGGCACCAGGGAGGCACCACACTGCCCTTGCTGAGGACTGGGACAGGGCATCCTGTCTGGACAGGGTGTAAGGAGGCACACTTAGAAGGGGTTACAACAGCTCGGATGTGACAAGAGACGTCCCAGCTGTGTAAACTTTGCAGGCAGCATTTTTTTCATCTTTAAAATATACCTTATTGCTAGTGAGAGTCTACCTCAAAATGAACCCTTCCCCTCCCGTTCTTTCACTGCAGGGTGGTTTCTCATCACCCCAGGAGAGCAGCACGACTCCTCTGCAGGCTCTGCTGTTTCTCACAGCTCGGCTGAGTTTTGAAGATAGTTCCCAGCCCAAATTGCTTAAATCTGCTTTATCTATCCTTTCTTTTCAGCACATTTGTTACCCAGTTTTTCCAAGTTTCCACGTTGACCTGGGAAGACTCAGACATACAGAATAAGGTAGCGGCTGCTAGATTATAACCTATCAGATTAGTTCATGGGTGTGATAAATTGTTTTAGCTTTTGTTAGCCAAAGGAAAATTTTTCTTAAAAAGAACTAGAAAAATCTTTTACACAGAGTTGTTTGGAGAGAAACACAATTTCATGCTGCTGAATGGGTTGGAGCTACCTTCCTGGTGAGGACTATGCAAAGTGGCAGAAAGGAAGGTTGAGCGGGTGGCAGAAGCAGGGAAAAGGCAGAGGCAGCAACATGCAGAAGTCTGCCATCTGTCAGCAGATTTTCATCCCTGTTGAAGAAGCACAAGCTGTAGGAGCCACAGCGGTAGTCTACTCAAGGTAATGTCTCGGTGACTGGCAGATCCAAAGGGCTGATTGGCACCAACGAAATCTAGGCATGTGCTAAAATTCAAAGCCCACAGATGTGCTGTTGCAGATAAACACTTTCTACCTTCTTGGCACTTGCTTTGGGAGTGTCTCCACCAAGGAATCAGATGCCGCATTTCTAGAGATGGGATGGAAATAAGGATGCCCCTGAGGTGGAGTATCCATCGGCCCATTTGGCACCCCCAGAGACTTGATTGGTTTTTAAGCATCCAGTATTATATGTCCCGTTGGCAGTGTGCTCTTTACTTTGGAAAGAATGATTTACGGGCTCAATATTTCTCTTTTTATTAAGAGGAAGTGGAGAAGTAAGTGGAGGATTGTTTGAAGATGTCAGGAGATTTGTGATGAAAACATTCTGTAATGAGATGTAAAGAGCAAAATCTATGTCTGCTGTGAAAAAAAGTGCTCATAAATGACCTAAAATGGCTAGGAGTGAAGCAGGGTGTGATCAGATGCTGACCCCTGGACTCTGCAGGTGATGCACGTGCTCTTGTGGTTTGGAGGGCTTTCCTTTGAATTCTGGCTAGACGTAATACATGCTCCTACAAGGGAGCAGCACAACGCATGTGCTTCTAGGTAGAAAAATTAATACAAAGTCCTCTTATAACATCAGTTAATTTCAAGGTGTGATTTAGCAGAAGATAACAAAAAGTCTGGGTAGCGATGAGACTGTACGTACTTGGTATTTATGCTAATATAACGTATTTGCTTCACTAAAGTAGTGTAATTACTCATAACAGGCCAGAAATCTACATATTTATGCTCATATTCTTACAGAAGAAAGGAAACGAGGCGTGGAGATTAATTACAATGTTCAGCTTGAGGAGGGGAACAGCATTAAAGGGGGGGCCTCTGAGCTCCCCACTCTGCTTTGGGGCCTTATGAACAAGTCTTTATTCTCATCCAAGACAAACTCTTGATTTTATTTATTGTAGAGGTTTTATTCTTTGTACTAGTATGTGAGAAAGTGGCAGCAAGGCGCAGCTAGTGCTGCAGATCACCAAGCTGCTCTCCAGAGCCAAACGTAATTTGCAACACATTTCTTCTCCTTTATTCTACTGAGTCACACAGATGGAGTGCCAACATAGCATGTTTCTCAGATCATAAGGTTTTCTTCTTCCCTCGTAGAAATTAATAGATTCATAAGGTTTTATTTATAATTAAGGTAATTGAAGCAATAAACTGAATATTAGTTAAATAATTGAAGAATAGCTGTTTTATTATATTATTATTTAGACTATATTATTATTATAAGGTAATAATATGCGTACTCTCCATTTCTACTTCTCTTGCTTTGGATATTTGTCCCAAATGTTTGCAGCCTTGAACAAATCAAGTTATAGCTGTAGGGAAAGAGATTGGTATAGTTGATGCTGTCAGCAGAGAAGAGTCCTTTCATATTAACAGCCTGTATCTCATATTTTTAGTCTACTGAAGCTGCCATTTTAGAGATCTTCTGTGACTTTTTTTTTTATAACAACTCATTGATCAGATATTCAGAAATTGGTCTCAAAGAAATGACACCAGGGAAGTCTCCTAATTTTTCATAAGTCATGCCAGCCAAAGAGACAAAGCTCCTCTCTTCTGTTTCAATAGATGTGTGCGCGTGTGTGTGTGCGACAGAGATGGAAGCAGGTTTTAGTGCAAGTATGTAAGACCTACAGACATCTAGATCTACAGAAGAGCCTTTTGCTTTCAGGGCCTCCACTTCTGGAAGGGCAATTCATAGCACCTGGTGTTTAGAAGAGGCTTTTGCCAAGTGTGAAAGTGGAAATTGCTGTGTAGGGTAAGAGGCTTTGGAGCGGAGCAGCACGTGAGGGAGACCGGGTTGGGTCCTCCAGGGCAGTGCTGCCACGTCCTCCCTGTCAGCACACATGAGGAAGCCCAGGCACGTGGCTGGAGGAGAAATTTAAATGAGCCACTCTTTCAAAGGCAGAGATATCTAGGAAGATGGGTTTCTCATCGTGTAATAAAAATTAAATACAAATTCTCCTAAATGCTAACTGCCTGACTTTAACAAGGCCCAGAATGCACCTTTCCCTCTACATCCCACCCCAGCAAGACACAAACACCAAGTTCCCAAATTGATGGTGTTTATGTTTGAAACATTTTTCTGATGTCTGGCTCTGTCAAGACTAATTTTAGCATTTCTAAAGCTGGGTAAAAATACAGCCTCATTACTTTGATGTCAGAGCATAGTTTACTATTAGTATATTCTGGGGTTTATCATTTTAGTCATGTTTAACACGGCTGCAGCAGGCATGCACTATTAAATCTGGCTTATTTTACATTCCTGTCCGAGATTATTTATTTGGAACAATTTCCTCTCTATCAAAAGACACAGCTAATGCTGAGTTTTAATGTGTTATTTACACACAAAATAACCTATTTACAACTCAGTATCTGCCGCAGGGAGAATGAATGGGGCAGTGCTCCCTTCATCCTGTTGTATCTGAGTTTAACAATCTGGATTGCTAATAGAACCATTTATCACAAGGTGGTAATTTATTTTATGTTAGCTGCACAGGTCTCCCTGCCTCTGATCTATGAAAATACTTTGTATATAATGAAGTTCAACAAGTCATTTGGTGTAAACATGGGGAAGCCAAGCTGCAGAACCAGTAAGACTTTGGCTACAATATTTTTTTTTTCCAGGAGGTAACGACTCTCCTCTGATATTAAGGCTTCAGTTGATGAAATACAGCTCTTTGCCCTGTGTGTGCTTTAAGGGCAGAGCATGGGCCTTTTTTGCAGTGGATCAGAGATTGGGATGGAGTCTGGTCACCTGATTTATGGGCTGGTGGGAATGCTCAGTGCTGCAGAAGTAGCACACTCAGCCCTTTCATAGGCAGAGGAGAAGGGCAGGGAGCACCTCCCATCGCTCTCCAGAGGTCTTCTGTAAGCAAGTCCCGAGTGGCATTGGCAGGGATTCCTTGTGCAGTTCAGCTTGTGTCAGTGCTGGATTATGGGAAGGCCATGTAAATGAGGAGGAGGAAATACCAGCATCCCAACAGACTTCAGCGCACTGAAAAAATATATAGTTTGTGTGGCCTGAAACTAAGACAAATTAGAAGGAGAACAGCCCTTATGAAGTCATCTCCTTTGTCCACCCTGGAGGGGCAGGGATCTTCTCCAAAGAATGTTTTTCATTCGGCTCACATTTTCCAGGAAAAATAATATAACCTGTACGAGCACATTCTTAGATTCCCTTTTCTGCATTGCTTTGCTGTATACAACTTAAAACTTTGAGATATGTGGTTAACATAAAGGTCTGTGCTGCCCACAGCAGGGAAGGGGCAAGTGGTTAAAATGGAAAGAAGGGAAAATGCTGTAATTGTGTCATTCTCCTGACAGCTGCGCTCTCTGTGTGTGCCTACTGCCTATAGCTCAGTGGCCCCCACCTTGGACAGGGCTTCAGTGAGACACTGCTCTAAGGGCGACAGCAATCAAGGATCTTATTTCTTCCCTAAATGTTTCCCTCAGTCTTAAATAAAAGTAATTAATTCTGTTAGATCTTAAAGGGCGCTTCTTTGGTGCCATAGGCCTTCTGGCTGGCCAGGTGGCCTAGGGGTCTCTCTTGCGGGCCCACTCTTGTCCCTTTGGGAAGGCAGAGGTCTCAGGTGCTTAGACTGGTGTAATGCCGAGGCTGTTCCTCAGTCGCAGGATGTTATGGCCTGGGACTAGCTGCCAGCTTTGGATTATGCTGGTTGCCTGGCACCTGCTCTTTGGAATGTTTTAGAAGAATCCATGTAGAGATGGTCCAAGTTAAAGCCATGCCGCACCATTTTTATGTTCAGTGAGCAGTATCTGGTGTGCGGGCATAGTGGAGAGCACTCTGGAAGCAGCAGGTTTATTTCTTTAGCCATTAAAATTGCCATAAATTGCCACAAGAAGCACATCTTTTCTTCTGTCTGCCCTCTTTCCTCTATCTGTGGCCTGCAACACTGAGTCTTTCTGTTCTCTTCTCTAAAATAGTCAGCAATTCAACTCAGTTGGGTAACCCTTTCTTTTATTTAATTAGAGATTGGAGTCCTGTTTCTTTGTCATTTGGTTTTTTTTTTCCCTTCTGGGGGAAGCCAGAAGGGTTTCTAGTGTGGTAGCCCTGTGGGCAAAGATGCAACCTCAGAGTGGACAACCATTAACGTTTGCAGACTTTTTGGTTCATGTTGCATAGCCCTCACAGGTGATACAGGAGTCCATATCACCAAGGAATTTGATGATGCGGCAACTTCATTATATCAGCCCGCATTTGCTGATTGTATACAGCTCCCTCAAATTGTCATACCAAAAATTCCTACAATTTCAGCCCATTACTAATGCCAAGATACTTTCAAGACAGAGCAGTTTAATCTTATCCCTAACCACATTGCAGGACTGCATGCCGACTTGAAAAGTTTTTATGAGTTTAAAATGAAAAAAGGTATTCTTCACAGGCTTGTTCTGGCACTGATGATGCCAACCACTAAGTATCATCTGAAAGGCCTTTGTATTTTGTGGGTGTGTTTATTATTACCCTTAATAATAGTAATAATAATAATAATAATGATAGCTTCCACTTTTCTATTATGTTGTAAGCTCCAAAAGCTGATTCTGGCAAGTACTAATCTATCTTCTGTGGATCCAGTTTAGACTTTGGTAAAGAGCCTCTCAGAGGATACCTAAATGTAATATTTTTAACTGATGCTAAACTTACCTATTTGTGGGTTGGTCATTTATAGTGAAGTAAGAAAATCCAGTGGTAATAATGGATTATATTTATCATGGTGCTTTCATGGACTGTCTCCTCTGTACTGCCAGCATATTCCCATCATTTTTTAGTCTCTTTAGCAGCTTTTTCCTGGAGCATCTGAGAATTTGCACAGGTTTTGTAAATTAATTGTCCCGATGTCATCCATTACCTATGGCATTTGAGCCTGCCACAGTCATGGGGTACCAGGAATGGGACTTGTTTTGTCTGAGGTTGGCTGCCTAAACATTAGGTGTCTAGTTTAGGAACCCTTTGCATTAGGGTGAAGTAAATCCTGTTGTGGAGATGACTGCTTTGTATGCCTTCATGTCTGTTTTGAGGTGGCTAATGTTACGTGGACGTATCTTGGCCAGTCTACTGACTTGGCCAAAATTGCAGAGTGGGGTTAAAGCAAGGAATCAAGGTGAGACTAGATTAATGCGTTAAAGCCCTTCATTCACATTCATCAGTCCATAGCCTGATGAGCAGTCTCAGAGCCTTGACAGCCAGCTCTGAACTGAAATTTCACCCTGTGGCTTCTCAAATCAGAGGCAAGCTCAACATCCAAGTGTCAATGCAGCCAGGGGAGCCACTTCCCGGAGCTGCTCCAGTTTATACCAGCACTGACAAAACTAGTCTTTTAACAGCCTGTTCAGAGGCATGGGCAATTTAAAATCCCCACTAAAAAGTCAAGGAAAAAAAACTAGTAAATTCTAAAGTCTGCAAAAGACTCCTAAAATAACCCAAGTGGAGGAAGGCTATTAATGCAAAAGTAAATAATTATGTTAAAGGAAGCAACTAGAGAGGGCAGTTGTGTAAATCACTTTAAGGAGAACAAGCCTTAGATAAAATCCATACTTTTATCACACAGATTAAGTCTTCCTTTTGACACTAAATAATTGATAGGGTTTGGCAGAGCGTTCCATGGCTGCCTGCGCGGAGCAGTGGGACTGCTCCCGGGGTCAGACAAATGGCAGAGAAAAATGTTCTTAGAAATGCTGTGCATCCAATACCAGCATCAAGAAATGGGGCCTGTATTCCCAGAACTTCCTAAAGAATTGCTGCCTGGCCTTGAGGAAGACAGCCATGCATCTTAGGGCAGGAGGAGGACTTGGGGTTGCTCATCTCCTCCTTAAACTGCCCCTCAAAAAAACAGGTGGTGTGTTTTCATGGTTTCATGTGGCAATGAGCGAGGCCTGTGAGGACACAGCCCATTCCTCTGCACCTTCTTTTTTTGTTTTTTTTAATTAGAAACATGAATTTTGCTGTGTGGTACCTTCTGGGAGACCAGGTTGTATGGGAGGCTCTCTTGCCTTGATTAGCCCCAGTAGTACCTGAATACTTCAGCCTCTTGCACTTCTCTCCGTACACGAACATCCTGATAAAACAGGAAGGTGCCATTGCTCCTGGTCTGCAGACGTGGGGCATGGAGGATTTTCCAAGTCCAAAGTGGTTGTAATAGTTTTAGCTGTTTCAGAGAGATGTCAGGAATTGGTTGTTTTTCTGACTTTGAAAGTTCATAGGTGGCATATGTGGGACATACCATGGTGGTACAGAGGACTTAGCCCAGGTACCTTGGATTGCCATATCCACTAGGAAGTCCTTTCTCTCTCAATTATATGCCATGTAATTGTGGTCAAACAACTCAAATTCTCATGCCTATCTGCCAAATGGGGAAGTTGTTTCTTTCCCTTCAGGAGAGTTGAGCATAAGGTGTCTATGTGTGCCTTTGAGACCATCACTCTGCAGCTGTCAGTGCCATTCCTTTTGGTTGCATAAGGATATGAAAATGTTCAGTAGCACTTATATGATTTTACTGAATTTAAACTCATTTTTGACCATGCATTTGTCCAGTACCTAGCACAATGGGCTCATAACTAAGGAGCTACAATTTTTTTCCAGAACTAAGTAGGGCATAACTTGTAGAAACCTTAAATCCTGAAATAAACCACTATACCATGAATTCTGTGTGCGTTCGGTGTTTGGCAGGATGAGTTCTCTGATCGTAATAGTGACGACAGAGAATAAACCTCAGCCGAGATTGTAAGTTTGGCTCTTGGAGGAATGAAGTGGATATAGGCTCTTCTACCTAACTTGTTTCAGATTGTGTTAAACCCGTGAGTTTACATGTGTTTGGAAGTGATGTGCACTGGGTGTTCTATGACTCTTGTAGTGTTGTTGAGCTGATCAGGCAAACCTTTGAGGAAACAACTGAGCAAATGTTTGTGCACATAGGCTGACTGAGTCCAAAATGAAAATAAATTAAAAAAAAAACATTGGGTGTGATCCCACATGAGTAGAAATGAAAAAGTTTTCACACAAACTTGTCTGAAATTAACTCTGCCTTTTCTACAGTTTGTTAGAGAGCTCCAAGGGTTTTTTCTCTTTTTTTATACCTCTTCCCTTCTCTTGGAATCTCTGATATTTTTAAGACTGTATTCCATTAAAAATGCTTCCAATTGTAAGTAAATTGTAAATAAGAACAGGAGTATTGCAAGCAAAATATTTATATTTACTGCCACTAATACCTGTTTTTTAAAATAAAGCCCCATTTGCAGGGATTGAAAGGTGCTGTTTTGGCCAAAAAGCTGATCTCTCCTCTTACATGGATCAGCTCCTGACTCTGACAGATTTAAAAAAAAAAAATCACAGCTTGCAACAGATGTATACTTAAGTAAATAGTTAAAGTAGATGTTTTGATGATTTCAGTTGTATTGAAGTAAAAGATCAGTGTCTGAGCATTCCTGAAAACTATCCAATAGAGGAGGTATCTTCCTGTAAGCCCCTGGCCCTATGTGCACTGCTTCAACAATAGGTTAATCATTTAATCAAAACAAAGATACTTCTGCACCTAAGGAGATGCCCTGAGCCTAGGGAGAGTGGTAAGAGCTCACCACTCCTGACACTGGGTCCAAAGTGTTGGGAAATGTTTAGATTTTCCCCAAGTGAAATCTTTGCTCCATTTGTGAGAGGGGGAAATAACCTTTCTCTGCTCCGTTTTTCTGTCTGGGGCTCACCTCTGGGTTCATGCCTGCTCTTTGTTGGGTGGGGACAGCAGTGACAGGGGAACCAGGCAGCTGTCACTTCTGCATGCTGGCTGTTGTGAATACCGGTGTCCTGCATGAAAGAAGTGCCTTCTTTGTAAGGCTGGAGGTTAAGCTAAGTCCTGTTCATATCACTTCACTGGTAGAGTTGGTGATGTTCTTTCGGAGGCATTTACAGCCATGCTTTAAAGTAAAAACAGAGAAACACAAAGGTGAGGACTTTAGGCATTGGTTTGCACATCCCATTTTAACAAGAGGAATTATTATGTGTTGTGGGAAGCTGACCCGACTCCCAGAGGCTGCTTGTGTGAAGATACCCAATTTTTTGGTGGCTCCCTACGGTGAGGGCACAGAACTGAGCCTGGAGAAAATTAGTTGCAGTTCCTGATCCAGCCTCAAACTTCCTTCATGATTTTGGGAAAGCTGCTTGACTTCCCTTCGCTCCTCCTTTTATATAATGAACTGACGTTGTTCTTAGGGCCTCCAGGCCCATCCATCAGCATCTGGTTAGCATGTTTATGGCATTGGTCATACTGAAGCACTTAGCGGGTCAGACTTGCAGAGAGGTTGCCGTCCCCCCCCTCCCCACTGCCTGCCAGAGGGTGCTGCTGCCCCTGGGCACTGTGTTACAACGGTGACCTTGTTCATATGTCTGAGGTGTCAACCTGCTGCTCTCAAAGGTGTCCAATAAAACAGATTTGCAGAGTTAGGGAAGATAAGGTTAAGTTCTTATAGCAAAAGCACTTTGAATATCTGTAGTGGGAATGCATAGAAATTGACTGTATCTAAGGGTCACACTGTACTCTGGAATAAGAAAGTTTTTCCTGCATTCTCACCTGGCAAAGTCAGTTAGAGAATATCATGTTGTTAATAGCTGTGTAAATCTGAAATGAGAGAAAATTAATTTTTCCAGTTTAAGAGGGTTCCCTACATACATGATCTATGTACGGGTGAGGTTCATCAGACGGTTTGCTGAGGTGTAAGTACCTGGACAGAGTTTTGGACAGACCTGGATGAATTCACAGAAACTCTGCAGAGCTTCAGGGTTTCACCCTGACCCTAGCAATAGGCAGTGATTTTAGCAAAGTGTTTTGTAAGTAGATTCTTAGGAAAGGTGTTGTTCTGGGGACCAGGCGATGGAAGGAGAAAAAAATCACTGACGTGGGATGACAGCTTCAGAGAAAACCTTAGTTTCATCTTTCCTTCTCATTAGCCTTCTATGCACATGTACTCTCTAATACTGTAATAAGCTCCAGAGGAGCTGGCAACAGCATTGTTTGGTGCAATTTTTTCCCTTTGGAAAACTCTGGAGGAATCTTTGTGTGCTGTTACAAAGATGTCCTTAAAACATCTTTACTGCAGGGTCCTGTATTTCAAGTTCTGGAGCAGTGACTCTTAAAATAGGTATGAGATGGCTGAATGTGTGAAAAACATTTGCATCTGAGCTTCATGCATGCTGCATCACTTCTGCAAGCAAGCTAAAATGGTTGGGAGGGAAAAAAAAGAGTTTTGCAAATTTCTGTGCTGCTTTTAATTCCACTTGAAATGAGGTCTTAGTACCTGAAATAAGATCCAAGACTATCTTTCGGCCACATAGAGTCACTGACACTTGAAACAGGCTGGATTTATATGCAGTTACTAAAAAATATATAGCAAAATGAAAGTCCCAGACACTGGGTTCATGTGCATTGCCCATTGTAAAGATAAGTAACGGCTGTTATAAGATCACTTAAATGGCTACCTTTGGGAAATAAAAGGGATCTTTGAAGACAGTAAGTCTTAATACAGAAATGTTTACTCATAAAAAATACATTTGAAATGGGGGAGGGGAACACATTTCCTATTAATGTAGTTTTTGCCTTTTATGGCAGGTTGTAGCAGGTCTTTAACCTCTGTAGCACTTGAGCGGGGATAGAAATGAGCTTCTCTAAGTATCAGCCCGAAGGGCCTTTCCTCACTGCTCATATCTGCAACGTCTCTTGTAAAGATGGTTTTAGTTTATTCTTCCTTTCTGTGACCCAAATGAAAAACTATTCATTTCCAACTTCAAAACCTTCCAGTAGTTAAGTCCTGAGGGCAGAATAGAAATGTCCTCCTGAATTTTCTTGACTTAACCTTGTGTTTTGTGAGGTGTGGGGCTGTGGCCCAAACCATGCTTAGACACTGGGAATTTGAAGGCAATGGCAGCTAAGGCATGAGAACAGAAGAGGGAATTGGCCCTTGAATGCTGTGATTGTAGATACCACAAAGGAGGGATGATGTTTCTGCAGATACTCACAAAGGGTGCAGATGTGTGAGTCCAACTTTCCTGATCAGCCTCTGGGTACATGTGAAGCAGCTAGTGGATCACAGGAGAGCTGCATAGCTCATGATGCACAGAGGTAGCCGGGTCGCAGGTGAGTTTTCTGGTAACAATTGTGCAGATAGCTTTTTCTAGACAATTGTTATGCTCTTAAGGGAGGCAAAAGGTGATGACAGCAGCATTTGATCAGGGCTGAGTGATTCCATAACTAAGGAGGATATAATTTATGCTTCAAAAATAATTTATGCTTATAATAAATAACTTATGCTTTTGCAAAATTATTAGTAGATCATAGAATGGTTTGGGTTGGAAGGAACCTTAAAGATCATCAAGTTCCAACCCCCCTGCTAGAGCAGGTTGCTCAAAGCCCTATCCAGCCTGGCCTTGAACACTTCCCAAGGATGGGGCATCCACAACTTCTCTGGACAACCTGTTCCAGTGTCTCACCACCCTCACAGTGAAGAACTTCTTCCTAATATCTAATCTAAATTTCCCCTCTTGGGATAGGACACAAGATGCCAGCAGCCTCAGCGTGGTAGAGAGAAAGTTAGAAGGTTCTTTATGGAAACCATAGTGCATTATGGTTAAAAGTGTCTCTTCAGGTATGACAATTTACAGAGCAGCAGAGGTAGCCTGAAGCAGAGGTGCAGGAGGAAGGCTGAGTTGTGTAGAGGGATTGGAAGGCCTTTATTGTCTGGAGGTGTGAGGAGCAAGACTGTAGCAGTAGGGTTTGAGCCAAAAGACACAATTTTGTGGGATGTTCAAAAGGAGAACTTGGTAGCAAAGGAAAGGTTTGGAGTGGAAGAGTTATACAGTCATAGATGTATAAGAAGGAAGTGGCTGGGTGCAGAAAAAGGCAAAAGGCAGAGGAGTGAGAAAGAAGTCCATGTTTCTTATGGAGATGAGGTTACTAATCTGAGATGACTGGATTTCTGATGAACATTTTCTGTAAATCTGTGGCCTAGTGCTAAATTAGATCTCCACGTGCCAGTGATGGGGAAGGACTATTAGTTGACTTTGTTACTGCTATTTCAAAACATGGTGCTAATCCAGGCAGCAATCCTTTAGGCAAATAACAGAAATTAGGTTTTGAGTCACATACTGACCTGTCTTTGTAGTTAGTACAACATGTTCTGGTCGTGTAATGAGACAGAGGACAGATTAAGCGAAAGACAGGCAAGATTTTCATCCAGGAAATTGGTATGGTAATGACAGATATGGGATCTTGGCATGTTTCAGATAGGCTTCATCTAGCTTCTTCAGGTAGCAGATACAAGCACAGTGCTTGCTTATATTCACCCAGTCAAGCATGAGGAGGTAACAAGTTCTCCGGGGAGGCTGGTATTTAATTTTTGCCAGATGACTGCCAGAGAATACTGATACAGATCCCAGGTTTAATGTGCCCTGGGAATGCAAATGGTTGGTAGCAACATGCCTTGCCCGACAGCCACATCTCCCTTAGCTCCATGGCAGAGCTGCCTGGATTTTCATCCCCTACTATTTGGATTGTAAAAGCAATGGCTTGGTCAAAGAAGCCTTTGCTGACTTTGCTGGGAGATTTTTTGGAGGGTTAGTGAGATGTTGAGGTTGCCATCAGGGTATCATATGGATGGGTAAGGGGAGTCACAACATCAGTTGCCCCAGACATCACTTGGACCGTCCTCTCAGGCAGGACAAGCCAAGTGCTGTGATGCAGTGTGACACAAACCCACGGGGAGGGTTTGTGCTCAAGGAGCACTTCGGCCAGTCCCTGGGTTGTGTGTATCCCCCCCGAGATCATGGCAAGGGCAGAGGGAGAGTGGTATGCCAGCCTGCCACAGCCCTTGCGGGAAGGGACAGCTTGTCCTTGAGCTGCAGCCGTGGACAGGACTTCTATGAATCTGGCTTTCTTACCAAAAAAAGGAAACGAAAAGAAAAATAACCCCTGCAAGGCTCCATATAAATCAGGGCAATAAAACTGCCTGTGGTCACGATCAAATTATACGGTCTAAATCTATATAAAAGAACTGGAGCAGGTTCAGTCCAGCACTAATGCCCTCCTTGCTGTAAGCAGTGAACAGGGGGTGAGGAGAAGAAGGAGGAGGAGGAAGAGGGAGGGCAGGCGCTGGGCTCCCAACACCAACACACCGGGGAAACAATTTGCTGAGGTGTTTGAAGTACATGTTTTCAAAATTTGTTTGTGTCCATAAGGGTTTGAGAAGAGGATGTCATCTGCTTACTCGGTAACTTGTGTGTGGCCTGTGAGTGGTTTCAGATGCTTGGCCAAAACCGAATAATCTCTCCTTTTAGGAAATTTGAAAAGTATGCGTTCATCCCAAAAAAGAATGGAGATTTGCAGTGACGTCCTGTGCTTCTGCCGTGGCGCCTTGTGTAATCGTGGCACCACATGCCAGCGAGGTGAGGAGGGAGGGATTGCTGAGCCCTCTCTGCTAGAAACAGAGACCAGACATTATGATTCGGGCTTTCATGAGAATCTGAGTTAATAGATTGTTTTTAATGGGAGAAAAGACTACCGAGGTATGTCGTATATCTCCAGAATTCAGCTGAATGCTGCAAAAATATCCAAATTAGGACATGGTACTTACTAGAAGTGAAATAACAGAACTAGTGAACTTTTCACAGTGAGAAGAACTTGCAGATAAAGTTGAAATTTATGATGGTGTAGAAGATTTTTAAACTGAAGGTTTTGACTTCTTTTCTGAGTACCCTGGCCACACTGACAAGTTTATAAATCTCTGTGGTCTTTGGCTAATATCCTCAGGATCTTCAGCGTCCTACACAAAAGTGGTAGCTGCCTTCATTACTACTTAGGGACTGCATTAGGGAAGAGTGGTGGGATCAAGAGGGGTCTTTCAAGCCTGACAGCCACTGCTTTCAGAGGAAACGAGCAGGGGGAAACATCAAATCTCCTGGGGCCAGGGTGGGGAGGGGAAAAAAAGCTGGGAAGCAAAAAGCAGTAGCAGTAGCACAACCCATCGAAGACCACTGCAGACTTAGATGGAGGAAATGATACCAAGAAATTTAATAACCTGTTATATTTATGTAGCACATTTCATCCTCAAAGCATTTTACGAACTTAATGATGTGCAAACTACGCGCGCACGTATCCTTTCATCTGCCAAGGACTGCTGCCGCTTTCGTGGTGAAGCCTGATGATGGCTGCTTTGCAGCATCACAGCAGTATATGAGAGCAAGAGGAAAATGCCTTAAGTGATTGAATTGGGGGCAGGCAATTTTAGGGAGGCAAAAACTTACCCTTTGGGCAAGACAGAGGGATTGAGAACAATTATGCTGGCAAAGGGCACGTACGACAGTATCTTCTGTGACTACCATCAGTCAGTGATTAATCTTTTAGAGATCCCACCAGATAGAGCTTTCTTGAGGGGAAACTTGGAAAATTAACCTTAGCTGGCCAGAAATCTTCAGTGCCACTTGGCAGTCTCCCACTTCAGAAAGTACTTGCTGACTCTGACTTGCATGAGCTGCTTTTCCACCCAAGATCCAACAGGATCTATGGATGGCAGTGTGATGTTGTCCGTTTCTTAAATTTTCCCACTTACTGGCATCCTTGTCTCAAAGGAAGGGTGATTATTTTTAAAAAGGGTCAATAAGCAAGCATTATAAATCCTAAGAGGTGTATGAGTTGATAGCATTTCAAAGTTGTTAGGAAAGAAAAATACATACCACACTAGCAGCTTTCCCCCTGTTATCTTCCCAAGGAAGTTCTGTATTTTCAACTATCAAGCATGATAGTTTTCAATGTCACCCGCCCTGCAAGAGTTTTGGTGTACCGTCTAATCCCCCAACTTAATGAGTTCTGCAGGGATGCACCATGATAGCTAAAGATCATTTACCTGAATTGCTTTTTAATTTCTGGAATGGAAAGCTGCTTGTGCAGCAGGATAATTACATTATAATTTACAGCAATCCAAAATCAATAAATTTAGTCATATTGGGATAGAGAAGGAGGGTGAAAAATCCCCCCACCATTAAATTATTTCACACTCAGTACTTGATGTTCCAAGAACTCAACAATATACTTTGGGGGATGGGAGAGAGAACCACCAGCTTCCTGAGACTGGTCAGTAAATCAGCTTTGCCCAGTGATTTCCACAGTGAAACAACACATGTTTGTGTTTGCAGAAGAGGGCAAATACAGCAGGCAATGTCCTTTTTCTGATTTATTTTAATTCCAGAGTATTAAAGGGGAGAAAATGCTTTGTACTCTCTGGCCCCTTATTCCAGTGGGGAAAAGCTGATGAACCATCACCACCTGCAAGTTAAACCCCGGTGTCCACCCGAGCTTTGCTCCCCACCTGAATGTAGCCACTATGGGAACTGGTGGGTTTTCAAGCTCTTCTTGTCTTCACCAGGATGAGATCCAGGATGAGATGGGAAGTTTTTCTTCAGGTTAGTATTTTTGCCATGTACAAGCTGTTGGGCTTATTGCAGGGAGAAATTAATGAAAGCACGTGAAGCATGTTGTAAAGACAACAGGCTATGTAGACTTTGTGTTTCCTAAGCTTCAGAGCCTCTGCTCCTCCCTACCCTGTACCCATCTAAGGGACGGTTGGTTTCCTGGAGTCTTCAAAACCCAGCAGTGCTCTGGCTGCTGGAAGACTAAGGGAGGAGGGATGACCTTTGCAGTGAGAGGGTTGGTCTCAGGACCTTTGAATCTGCTGCCAGCACCAATCTGGGGCAAGCCAAGCCAAGCAGTGGTCTGGCCAACCCCTAGGCCACTGGGCTGGCAGCATCCTCAGTGCTCTGTGTTTTCCAGGGTCCACCCAGGAGTCAGGTTTGGTTCCTGCAGGCAGGAGCAATGGCAAATAGACACAGGTAGCCCAAATACACCCTGCATGATTTAGGAGAAATATTATTCGAGTTGACAGTTCAAAGGGGTTGAGTTGGGAACACGGAGATTAGAGCTGTAGTTTTGGTTTTGGGTTTTTTTTCTCTTCTGTTTTCTTTAAAAGAAAACTTCCTGGTTGTATTAAATCTCACCCATTTCTTCACTGAGGTATGACCTGCTGAATTCATCTCACAGGAAGATGTATTAGGCGTTTCTAGACTTCCCTCACTCAGTCTGACTTGATTTTATTTTTCCTTTGAAACCACAGAAAAGCTGTCAATGCTGCACCCAAAAAAAGGATGTTGTATGAAAGGAAATCACTTTGTCTCTTATATTTGAGGAGGATTATGATCTGGCATGACCTCATTATGGGTTAGGCGAGGATATTTCTGGAAATACTAATTAAATACTTTTTCCATCCCTTGTGCCCTTGTAGCATGTGTAGACTTTATAACAAGAAAAAGAGAAAAAAATCTGTCTGCAAGGAATTTTTTAAGCTCTTTCTCCAGTCAAATGAAGGAAGTACAGTTGCAGTCATAGTAGCAATATTAGAAGCTATTAAACAAAGTTTTCTTGGTTGTGATGAACTAGAGGAAAATAATTATCTGAAAGAAAAGGATAAAGCTGGAACTCTCCAGGCGTTTTTGTCTATGCTTGACTTTAGGAGTCTGAATAATTCTTATAATTTCAGCAAGACCAGTGTGGATTGCTGAAAACATCCTTCCCTCTCTGTGTTTTTTTTTGTTGTGTGGTTTTTGTTTTTGTTTTGTTTTGTTTTTTCTTTTTATTTGTTTTCACATTCAGGTTCAACAAGCACAAGCAGTAGTGCACAGCCCCACAAACCAGCTCGTTGGCCAAAGCTGGTGGTGAGCTGTGGCATGAGGGGGAAATCTGCTACACTGCCACAACCGTGGAAGAAATTACACAGCACCACGTCCCAATATATTTATTAATGGACATCCTCCTGCTATTTCTTATGGTGGTGTCCTCCTCCTAGACTTACCCTTTTTTGCACCAAGAGCTGTGTCCTCAACTTGTGGCATTTTGGTGCCTTTTAGCAGCTCTGAATTTGGCCCTGACCGTCTGAGCTGCTTCCTATTGAGGTCAGTGGGAGTCTTCTAGTTAACTTCAATGGGAGCTGGACTTGGCTGGTGACAAAATGTCTTTAAAAAGTGCCTTCAGCAAATAAGCTCATAAATGTTAGCACTAAAATACCAGTGTGCAGGCCCAAATATGTCTGTATTGAAAACACATACTGTTAAACAGATAAAAATGCGCTCTTACAAAACCTTCAAGCATTACTGAGTGAAGGTTGTAAAGGTATTTTTGATTCTTGATTGTGAAATGATTTTGATTGTATATTTAGCACTTTGGTTAACTACCCTGTTGTTTGGTGCTTCATATAGGGTTGAGTCTAATGAGGTGAACCCCTGGCTTGTCTGGAAGAGCAGTCAGTGTATGTTGTTTTCAATTATTGTTCTAAATTTAGGGATGTGGTGGTTCTTTTTTTTCTGTGAATGTGAGATTTTCTTCAATTTGCTGTATTCCAGTGGTTTATAACAATATCCAGTCCTGCATTTTGTTTAAAGTCTCATTGCCCCCACGGATAAGAAATGGGACTGCTATATCGGAGCCAGATGAGGGAAATGGATGCATTCTCATGATAACTTCAGGAATGACTTCTTGACCTGCAAGTGGCCAACCTTACATTGTAACATCACAAATGGAGAGATGATGTGGGGGAACTGCTCATGTTTTTCAACTTTTTCTCCCTCTGCCTTTCCCAATGGTTAAGGTAAATGAAAGCTCTGGTTAGGGTGGCTGGGACAGAACGATGAGTGGACCATGGCTGGTTGCTCGCTTTGCGCCACTGGAGAAGTTTGTCTGTCGTCAGCATCCTAAGTGCTGCACTTGAGAGAGTGATGGTTAAGGCAAATGGGGCCAGGTGATAGTTTAAATGCCTGTTGTAAATTGCTTGATAATGGATAACTTAATTCAAGGCAAAGTAGGGGCAGCAGTGGAAGTGGTGTCTCCATCAGCTACCCCAAGCCCTGCTGCCTTTGCCTGTCAGTGAGCCAGCAGCACCTGGCCTTCGGCAGAGGAAAATGAAAAGATTTTATTTGAGCTCATCTGAGATGACTTGTGTAACCATCCTCATCCTCCAGATTGAAGTCGGTAATGTTTGAATACTCCTCCCAGCCATGCGGGTGATGCAAACACTGTTGTTGCCTTTGTTTCTGTTTCTCCCATCAGAAGCACTTCTTTGCAGGGGTCAAAATCAAAGCTCTTCCTATGAGGTCTATTAAAATAAGTTGAACCTAACTGCCCAGAATAGGGAACAGGAAAATCTTTGGCAGGGTAAACCCTGTTGGGGAGCTAATACACGCTGGAGCTCAACAGATAAAACACTGAGATGGGCTGGAGTTTGCCAAGACAAACTCTTGGACTTTTCCAGACCATGTCCTCGCCTCCCATGGGACACGCTGGTCCCTGTGGGTGCTGGCAGAAGCACAGTTTTGGTGCTATTGGTTTGGTGTCACTCCCTTTCCTCTTGTGGGAGGACTGCTGAAAGAAAATCTCCTGTTAGTCAGAGCTTGGCATTTGTATTATCTCAGAGAGACCTCTCCTGCCTCATCTGTGTCAACAAACCGCTCCAGTGGAGAGTACAGTTTATACCAGCAGAAGGGCTCTTCCTGCAGCTAAAACCCATTCCTCAACCCAGTGTAGGCTACACAGGAAAATTATGCTTTCCCGCTCGCTCCTTCCTTTTCTTTTCTTTTTTTTTTTTTTTTTTTTTTTTGGCCACTGTGTCTGTCTGTGCTCAGGGCTTCAGGAGGGTAGAGCAGAGTGTATAGGAGAGGTACCAGGATTCATCCCGCTGCAAGGGAGCTGAGGAAACCTGCAGTGCTTTTCAAATTGGATGCTGGGTGGCCAGTCAAGTCTGAGCCCACCATTTAGAGGAGAAAAACATGCAGAGGCTCCTGCACATAGATTTATGCACGTCATGGCATTTTTTGGCTTTGCAAGAGAAGGGACCCCCATCTTCCCTTTAGCCAAGGAGGCTTTTGAGAAGCCCAGACCTTCCTCCTCTCCAGCTCTTGAGGTGAAATAGGTCTGTACCTTTGGGTAAATGCACTTACAGGATAAAGGTGTAGATGGTTCAGGTCCTGGTCACTGCTGTGGCAGCATGTAGAGAGACTACAGCACAGACAGTGAGTCCAAGCCGATTATGTGAAAAAGTAACATATGAGCAAATGCAGGGTGAGGCAGAAGAACAATATGGGATTTAAAAATCTCATCCCTGTTATTAATTTCTCTGGAAAAGCTGAACTAATGATTCTGCTTTAAATTCATTAGTATTTAGGCTAAAAATATGTTGGCTCAGAAAGAAAAGGATAGAGTAAAGGGGAAAATGTAATAAAATCTCCCTCCTCCTCTTAAAAAAAAAATGTTTTGCACAAAGCAAAGACAATTCACTGATTAGAAATGAAAGTTGTAGTCCCGTGGGGCCAGGCTGGAATTACTGCATACCACTTGCCTTTGAAATCAAGGCCTCCAACCTTCTTAATGTCCAGGTGGGGAATTCCGGTGGCTTTACTCTAATCCAGGCAAATCTGAAATCCAACCCTGTTGGGAGGAAACAATGTGGGAAACAGATTCATTTTGATCTCGGCTTTGTGCCTTGGAAAACGATTAAGACCAACTGTTAAGCAGCTCCTGATAGAGTTCACAAACCTGCCGGCCTCTGTGTGACACAGATTTCTTAGTTCAGGCTTCACCCCTTAAAATAACAGATGGAACTGATCCAGTTAAGCTACAAAGTGGGTTTCTATTATTCCCCAGTTGTTAAAATATTATTATGTAGCTGCAAATGATTTTTAATATGATTGTTTTGCTGTGATTAATTTTTTTCAATTTCTATTGTTACTTTAAAAAAAAAAAAAACAACAACAACCAAACAACTTAGGTCTGCTGACAGGCAGCCACACTGACTCCTTTGAGACCGATGCCCTGAGACATTAAATCCCATGCAGTACTGTGGAGGTCACACACATGGTCTTATCAAACTCACGTGGTAGGGTTCCTTCTATACCCTTTTTCCTGTCCCAATCTCAGTAAAGATAACTGCTTTTATAGTAGCTTTTGAGGATTTCAAAGTGATTTAGAAAATCTAGTCCTTTGAGGTAGAGGAGCATTCACATTCTGCACATAAATAAAAGGGGAAAGCAGAAAAGCTGCTCTTTGTTAAAGCTTATTTTGGCAAATCCATGAAGAAAATGAAGGACTCTCAAGTCCATCTACCAATATAGTTAGAAAAATTTCCTCAAGGGAACCTGCTTCCATGAGATTTCAGACTTGGTGAATGTTGGAAAGACATCCTGACCTTCCAGAGACTTCCTGAAAATGCACATTAGAAAGTTTTGAGGTCTTTATGCTTCTACAACACTGGTTAAGGGAAGGCGATAAGAAAAGAATAACTAAACATTCATGTAATCTTTGTTATTTTTCTTACTTATGTTAATTGCAAATGGTTACAGTCAACACCCATGGATAGCAAACCTTGCTGCTGGTTTGATTCTTGGGCAATTTTGCAAGTGGTTAATAGCAGATTGTGAATTTTGGCACCTGATTATGCTATTTAAGGGAGGGATTTCAAAAGCTTCCAGTGGAATTCAGAGCACAGATCCCTCCATTCCTCCCTAGCAAATATAGACATTTTATTCTCTACAATGGATTTATCATTATTGCAGTTTTGGCAAGGATGTGTCAGCAAATTTTGTTTAATGCCATTCCTCAGCATTCCATTACTTAAAAGGCATAGGCAGTTTTGTTCTTCTCCCTTCCTTTTTAGACAGCACATCCAACAGGCAATTTTTAAAAGTGCAGTTAAACATGCAGTATTGTGCATGCTTTTTGCACTGTCTCGATAGTGAGATGGTCATTTTTGGAGACCATCAATATTTTGCTGAAGCTGTGTGTGTATTATATGCATGTGCATTGGCCACCTGCTCCATGCTGTAGGCATAGTTGATGTCTCCTGGTATGACCAGGAGGAACTAACAAGCCAGAAGAAGAACCAGTCTGAAAGTTGGTTTCAGCCTTGGAATGGTCTAAGTTGGAAGGGACCTTTCAGATCATTGAGTCCAACCATTAATCTAACCATCACTAAACTGTGTCCCTAAGTGCCACGTCTATCCATCTTCTAAGTAACTCCAGGGATGGTGATTCCATCACTTCCCTGAGCAGCCTGTTCCAGTGTTTGATAACCCTTTCAACAAAGAAATTTTTCCTAATACCACACCTAAACCTCCCCATTCCTTGAGATTTGGTTTATTTTCCTCTTTACCAGCCACATTTTCCCCAAATGTGGCCCCATTTCACCTTTTGGAGGTTGCCCAGAAAGTTTGACGTGGCACATTTGGGTTGAAACTGGAGCTTTCTGGCTCGTGGGCTGGCTCAAAGAGACATCTGCAGCCCCGTTCCCAGTGCCCAGCAGGGGCAAGGGGTGGGTGGCAGAGCTGGCACCTCCCGTGGGTGCAATGACAGTGCAGCCCCAACAAGGCAGAGACAGGGGGGTAAAATCTTCTGCTGATCTGTTTCAGGGTCTGTGCTAGGCCACCTGCAGGTGGTCCTGATTCCCATTGCTCCTTGCCTGCAGGGCTCCACGCTTCTTCTCCACCAAATTTCATCCCTACCCTGTCAGCATTAGTGCTCAGTTTCCATGTGCATTTTGGGGGTGCCTTTTCTGAGTTCAGTGATATTTAAGCGTGTCCTTAAAGTTGAATTTGAACACAAGAGTTGGGCTGAATGGGGATGTCAATGTAAGAAATAAATGCTATAAGGTTATGGCTGATTTTGCTATTCGCCTTTGTAATTTTGTGGAGTTGCTTGGGTGTTTCCTTCCTACATGCTGGGAATGCAGTAAATAAACGGAGAGTGTAAAAGAGGGCTGTGTTAACACCATGCCAGAAGTCCAGTCAAACAGTCAAGGAGAAGTTGGAAAGAGTTTGAGAGAGATTAATGTCTGTAAATGACTAGGTTTTTATGTAGCAATATACATATTTAATTTATGCTTGCAGCGACAGCAGTTGCATATGCAAAAGCAGGCGTGCAATTACATGTGCACTTCTGCTTGGGATTCCAGGCCTTAAGAAAGAAGCGATTATCGTCATAGATGAGTTACACTGTAACGGCTCTTCATGTTGGATAAGGAGCATCTGTATGCCATATTATGCACATGTGAAACTATTTTTATTATGTTCACTTGATTTCCATGGGAGATTGTATAGTAAACGTTTGCATTTAATGGCTGCATAGAAACTTGCCTTGCAAAGGGTTCCCTATTTATGCACATGGCTCCTGATACGCAGACCGTACCTGGATGGTTAACATTTAGATGCGTACAGCTAGTATTTTCACCATGAAAAACCCAGTTGGCTTTCCACAGAAGAGATGCCCCATGAGATTTTCATTGTAACTACAAACATGCAGCTTGCCAATTATTCTATTTGGGTACATTTCTTAATGAACAACAAATCTGTTTTGATAAGACTTAGTCCTCTGCTCATTGATTATAAGAGAATGATCGGGGGTGAAGGATGTGAAGGGGCTTTTGCAATTGCCAGTGTGACATTTATGCTTTTCTTTATTTATTTATTTTGAACAGTGATTTCCTCTTAGGTTTCTCCCCATGATAGTACTCTTCACTTTTCACAGGATGTAATTTCCTCATTTTCCTGGTTCTTCTAAGGCTTAGGGAAGTACGGTTCAGCAGTTCAACTGCTATATTGAGCTACCTTGCCTCAGAAGCAGTGGAGTATTTAAACTTCTTCCTTTCCCAAGCTCATCCTTTAACTTTGTTATTTATTGTTATCCATGCAGACGCTCGAGTCTTTTATGACTTTTGCTGAATTCTTGTCCACACTAATTTCTTACAGCAAAGGATTCCCCTGAGTAGCCATGTGTCAAAATCTCTTACTTTTGCAAGAGGTAGTGAGCGGTGCATTACAGCTGACCATCTTGATTTCCAGTTGAGATTTCATTTGAACAGCCGCTTTTGCTACTGACTGTGCTTTTCCTGAGGTTCACAGTTTCCAATTTTCAAATTGCCTCTGTCACAACCAGGAATATTTCTAACTTCAAAAAAACCAAATAATTCAGGAAGGAGAGTGCATGGGTGAGCAGCTCTTCATGGTTTTCATTCTTTGCAACACAATAGCAGGATAAAGAAATTACAAGGGGAGAGATGGATTCTAAATAATTATGTAGATTCAGTACACAGAGATATGCCAAGCTTTGCCACAGAGGTACTGCTGCTCTGTTTAATGTGGCTTTTACATAGCACAGAGGGAGTCCTGTGAGCACCACAGCAGGCTTTCAAAGTCTTTAAGGGCTGTTCCAGTAGACTACAAGTCCCCTTCCACAAGAAGTGCTCGGGGGGAAGTGGGGAGGAGAAGAGGATGCAGAGGACTGCAAAGAAAATTAGTGTACATTAACAGAGTGTGATTTTTTTGGTACAAAGTTAAAGGTTATTTTTGGCACTGGTAAAGTAAATGTTCATCTGTGAGTTTTGTTAAGTGAATATTTAAACTGTAGGGGTAGTCTAATGTTGATTTATATCTCCTCGGTGGGGCTTTTCCCATTATTTTTAGACTCTAGGTTTAATAATAGTACTGTTCCTGTCATATATTTTAGATAATGGTCATCATATTTTACTCTCTCCGTAGGGACACCGTGAAAATTAATTAGCTAGTGTTTATCAAGGAAGAAGCTTCTATTCCCTTACCCTGTCTAATTAGTCTCTGAAACCCATATTGATTTAGCAGGAGTGTTCCCAGTATAGAATGATACTATCAAGGGAGAAGACCATCCAAGTCTAGCCAGAAGTGCCTTTGGGATGACACATGCTGCTGGTTTTCCAGCCGGCTCTGGGGAGTATATTGACAAATACGATACTTGAATGTATCACCTTCCCTTCTCCAGGCTCTGCAGGATGCATTTATTGACACTGACTATCACTCTCTGTGGTTTGTTAGACCAAATAAAACATGACTCGAGGAGGAAATCCTCAGGTTTCAGGGTCTGAATGTTGGGAAAGGCATTACCTACTCTAGTTTAATATATGTATAAGTGCGTGTGTTTGTGTGCAGAGATAATGTTTGTACATGTTAAATCAGGAGAAATGTACTCCAATATGTATATTTTTTCCTGATCTAACAAGTACAAACTTCATCTGGTGGTAAACGCATCAGTTTGTAATTGCATTTAATAAGGGGATGGCCTGGAGCCAGGCACCCAGAGATCCCAGCACGGCTGGGTTTGGGAACGAAGCAGATCTTGATCAGGGCTCTGGGGTGCAGACACATCCCTTCCCTGAGCTCCATCCTGGTGAGGGCTCTGGCACCTGCTGTGGGTAACAGGTACGACAGCTCCAACTAGATTTTCCAACCAGAGAAACTGGGATTTCAGGCAAAAACTGGGCCAGAAGAATGTGAGCTGAGATGAAAAATCCAATGACTAAGCAACCACCAGGTAATACAGTTCCCTGAGTTTACCTGTTGTTCAGATAGCAGCAGCAGTTGAACCTCAGCAGCCCAGATTGCAAAACCCTCTCCAGCCCTGTGCAGAATTAGCCCGTCCCGAGGCCAAACTGCCACGTTTCATCTTGCTACCTGATCCAAAGGCAGCTCGCCCTGGCCACCTCATAGCTCTTGGTGCAGCTGCACAGCCCCTCTGAGCAAAGGAGGTCGGTGATGCATTTACACCAAGGGGATGGAGGACAAATGCGATCAGTGGTGGAGAGAGCAGGCTGTTAGCCCAGCACAGCACTGATTTCATGGTTTGCAGCACTCCAGGACCACAGTGCAGCCCCTACAGCATATGGGGCAAGCAGACCAGCTCCTCCAGCAGGCTTCAGAAGCTTCATATCTCATCCCTTGCCTACCACCAACCTCTGAACTGAAGGAAAGTTTATTCCAGGCCCCAGGTATAGAGCAAAGTACATGCATTTCTGCCTGCTATGACTCAGAGGCAAAGTAGCAGCTTTGGTCTGGCGGAGGTGGAGCTGGGTATATGTTGCAGCCCAAGCATAATAAAGGTCTGGAGGCTATAAGTGGGGAAAACCGTTCAAAAACCTGACTTGGCAAAGCCCTTAAAAAAAAAAAAAAAAAAAAAAAAGCTCTTTGCCCCAAGCCAGAGAGCCTCCTAACTCTCAGTTGGTTCCCAGAATTCAGATACCAGTGTTCCTACAAGAAATGAACACACACAGTTCATTTTAATAAGGATTGAATTGGCAGCTGCGTGGAGTATTAGTTACAAGAACATAATAGATGTGGTAGAGGGAATCTTTAAGCTGCTAAAAGTGACTACAGGGATGTTCCTGTCACCCCTTGAGTCCTTTTCCTTTGGCTTCTTCCAAATAGTCATGCAGCAGGAATGTATCATCTGGGGGAGGTGAAGACGTGAATGTCCTTTCAGTGGGACAGTGCTGCTTTTGAGGTTTTTGCTGCTTCCTAGATTGCATTAAGGGTTGCACTTTGCTGCAGCTTTTGGAGATGGCCTTTGTTTTTGTAGGCCTTTTCCATAACTGCTCCACAAGTTCAAATGTATCCTGAGTGTCGTGACCTGACAGCACAGCATGTATTTTTTGTGTGACTCTTGCAATGTTGCCTCATTTAACAGTAATGTGGCATCATCTCAGCTTCATAGACTCAAGGGTCAGATACTGTGATGACTCAGTTGTGGCAGGACAGCAATGCTCACCGTTATGAAAGTTTCTCCCTGCAGAAACTCTGAGAGTGTGTGTGTATATATACATTTTCATGGTTTATTCTCCTTTAAGTAGCCTGAAACCTCTGTGGATCCCTGGCTAGGTACGGGGAAAGCATAGATGTGACTCTAATTTTATTTGGGACTTAATGGCTTTGCCTGATGGAGCAAGAGGTATGTTGTAGCGGAAAGGTCTTAGATAGTATTTCTGTGCAGCTGAGCACAGAAGCTTCACTGAAACCACATAAACCCTGTTTGGGGCAGGCTGGTAGTGGTGTACAGACAAGCAAAGCGAAGCTTGGACAGGTTTAGGTCATGGCATCAGAGGATGGACCTGGAAACTGTGAGTTTCAACCTCTTTGGCAGTGTGGAAGAGAAGAAAACAAAGTTGCTGGTTGGCCCTATTTGGCCACTAAGTATGACTGCTCGTATTGTACTGCTGCAACATAGTGTCTTCATCAGAGGTGGTCCCCTACGTAGCCTGGATAAACCACTGAGGATTAAACCACAACAAAATATCCTCGTCACTAAGTCTGCAGATCTGGAGGGGGAAGAAATGAGGGATAGAAACAATGGATGTTTTTTGCTGGTTGACAAGATTTATAATGATGATTACGATGATGATGAGTAGCTGAAGGAATGTTGCTCACATTGTAAACCACTGATCTCCTGACGCTCATCAGCAGAATTTCAGCTCTCACATGTTTTTAGCGCTGGGGTGTTTTCTATCCTCCTCCAAGGGGTTTATTCAATACAGCTGCAGCCAAACCCCCAGCATGGTGGCTTCCAGCTGCAGAGCCTGCTAGCCCCTTCCCCAGGCCCTCTCCTCGAGTGGCTGCCGTGCTGAGAGACCAGCACAGGGAGGAGGAGGAGGAGAAGCAGCAGATGTCACCATGTGACATATCTTGTTTATCTTTTATTTATTGCAAGTATTATTATATTATATTATACAGGGCAGGTCTCTCTGTTCCCTGCTCACAACTGTGCACCAGCCGCGGCTGCCGCTTGCCAGGCAGAGGCAGGAGGAAGGCAAGGGAAAGAGCATGAATAATGCAGCGCAACATATTTATCAACATTGTCAAGTTGAGCCTCAGATCAAGTTTTGTGGGTAAAGAAGGGCCTTTGAATTCCTGCCGTACTAAACATTAAGATTCAGACAACTTGATTTTGTAAAATAAGCGAGTCCGAGAGGCTGAAACCTGGGAACTCTGTGTAAAAACTGTAGCTCTGTGGTTTTTTTCTTGTTTGTTTGTGTTGGGTTTTTTTCTTTTTTTCCCCTCCTTGTGTCACTAGTGGGACATTTGAGGGGCAGGGGGGGAACTTGCCTGAAAAAGATTAGTCGGCCACGAATACACTTCTCTCCCTCCTCCGCCGCAGGTCTCTCCCACGCTGCAGGACTGCCACCCCGTGTGTGGAAGGGCTGTTTCTGTGCCTCCCCAACCCTCATGCAACTTCTGGCACTTCCTTGGCGTGCGCCATCATTTGTAATTGGCAAGACAAAATAATTCCAAGTCAGTAAGCCCGGGCAGCCAGATGGATGGTATTTCAACTACTTAAAGCCTTTACCTGCTCTTGTGAGCCACAGCCCCGATGGAGCCAGGCAGTGAGTTGTGTGCCGTTTGGGCACTCCTCAGAAACACTGAAGATGTGTTTGATGGCCAACTTGGACACTGCTGAGCTCTGTGGCATCCCCTGAATATCAGTCCTACCCCCGCCAGCACCAGAGCTCAGCAGAGATGAGCCATTGTAGAGTAGTCTTCCCAGGCTCATCCACCGTTTTCCCTTTCTTCCCCAGCTTTGGGGAACCATAAAGATCATCTAGTTCCAACCCCCCTGCCATGGGCAGGGACACCTCCCGCTAGAGCAGGTTGCTCAAAACCCCATCCAGCCTGGCCTTGAACACTTCCAAGGATGGGGCATCCACAACTTCCCTGGGCAACCTGTTCCAGTGCCTCACCACCCTCACTGTAAAGAATTTCTTTCCTGTCTGTCCTTTCCCCATCACAGGCTGTGGTGCAGCCATCACTGCTGGTGTCATCTGCATGTCAGTGGTTCTCCAGCCTCATCATTGGTATACGTGTGTATGGTGCAGCTCGTGGGGTATGGCCATTGTGCCCCAGCAGCCCTGCCTGCCATCTTCAAGCTTCCCACGTTGCCCTGCTCGACTGCAGGAACAGCACAAACTGCTCAGGCTGAGAGAAAAATGATTTATTTATTTATCTATCTGCCTGTCTGTTTGTCTGTTTATTTATAGCACTGGACTAGGACTTGAGAGAGATGATCTATCACAAACTACTCCAGTTGTTTCGAACAAGGCATTAGGGCTGGGATTTTCTTAAAGCACGCGGCAAAGGTTCAACTCTTCTGCTCTTTGAAAAAAAAAAGAAAAAGACAAAAAGTCCTGAATAACATCAAGAGGCGGGAAGGAAAGAACTGAAGTGCAAGTTAAATTAACACTCAGAACTTCAGAAACCCCCACCCTTCGTGTTCCTATTTTCATCTCTGTGCAATGGGAGTGACACTTCCTTACAGTGCAAAGCATCCTGAAAATTAGGCCACCAATAGCTGCAGTGGCTTTGCAACACTATGGACATACATGACTTTTTTCAGCAAAAATTCAGGATATTTTTGTATATAAAAGCGTGAACATAATCTATTTTTAACAGGAGTTGCTTGTAACCTAGACAGCCTGTGTGGTTTGCGTCCTTGACACCAACGTCCCTATGGCCCATCTCTTTGATGTTAAACCTTGGTTTAGCCCCTGGGTTTGGGGGAGGCAGGTGCTGGTCCTGGAGGCTCTGAGGTTAGGAACTCATCCAACTCAGCCTCTTGCCCACAGGTACTCCTTCATTAAGGCATAATTCAGGTGACATTTGTTTACCGATACCAATTTTCAATGCAAATAGTAAAGCTAGATAGAAGCCAGGCTGGCCCTTCTGTGGTGTGTGATACTGGTTTATAGCCCCTGGATTTTAAATGTCTGTGCAAGGACAACCTCTGTGTGTGTGTGAAATTAAAATGGCATCATTACCCGGCATGCATTTTAAGTGCCTAACCTCTCCATTTTGAAGATATCCTTGTGCTTTGTGGGAAAGCTCATAAAGCTCATACTCCTTAAATTTTTTTTTTATTTTTTTTTTTTAAATGGTGGGGGGGAGAAGTCCACAGGGAGTTTCGTGGGCAGTTCACACTGTCAACTCAGCATTTTTGCACTCTCGAAAAACACAAGTCTTCACAGTCAAAAAAAAAAGAAAAAAAAAAGCCCCTGAAGAGATGATCTTAATTCTAAGCAATTTTTTTTAATATATAAATGTGAAGGGTCTGAGCTTGGTTTTTATTTAAATTCAAACAAATAAATATTTTCCAGAGAGCAAACATAATTTCACTCTGTCTACAGCACACAAGGGAGAGGGAGAAAAGACTACTTGACTCCAGGACAACATGATGATTTTATTTTATTTTTTTTTTTCTGTTGTCTAGTTGTGGTGCAGGAATGTGCAATTTGCAATCGGAACTGGCAGACATGCAACTTTTGTTTGTAAAACTGACTTCATTATTCCCGCTGTAGGGGTGGGCTGGCTGAAGATTTTTGGGATGCTGACGGTTTCTGGCCTTCCTGTTGAATCATCCATATATTTGGCCTGGACCGAATGAGCAGTAGCGTCGCTAAGTTCGGATCCAGGGTCTTGGGACTGAGGGAGCAGCTGGCCTGTTTTAACCTTAGCTTTTTAGCACTAGTTCTCGTTATCTCAGCGTTGTCATGATTTTACTCCACCCCGTCCCCTGGCTTTATTTTGTCATCTGCTGAGACTACAGACTCTTTGGACCGGGGTCGTCTCCTCGCATCGCATGCACAGACTGGGGCAGAGATAGTTTTTACTGGAGCTTTAGATAGGACTATCACATTACAAATAACTATGATCTAATGTTATATATCGCCCTAGAGCTAAAAATCCCAGCCACCCACCAGTACTTAGCTATATTTTACTTCTGATGGCTTGTGCGGCGCTGCACCTCCTGCCTGTATCACTCTAATGACTGTCTTCCCTTATTTACCTTCTCAGATGTCTGCCCTAGTCTGAAGTGATTCCCTTAAGGTTAAGACAAAGGCTCTGGGGACAAAAATGATGTGTGATTTTGTAATTAAAGCCTGTATTAATATATGCGAGAGAGTCTGAGCAGCCCAAACTTTTGCACTTCTTTTGGAGCTCTTGAGTCAATTTTCTCATTTGTCTAGTAAGACTAAACATTTTTTTCTCCTCATTTTCCAAAGTGAAATTTCTTTGTTTTCTTATTGGAAACCCCAGTTCCTCTTTGCCCAAATATGATATTTCTGTTTCCTTTGCAACCACCCATGGGGTTTGAACCACAGACCTACAGCACTGTAGCAGAGGTCTCCATCATGTGGGAATTAAAGGGATTAAAACCAACGTTAGACAGAAGGGGAAAGCAGCAGCAGCTCAGGGCCGGATGTTGGAAATGGGGGTTTGATGCAGGGACACATCACTCTGTGACAATCCCCACATGATCATGCTGTCTCCATGGGTCACCTCGTGCGTCCCCCTGTTGCTGATCAGACCGCCAACCATCCCCGTTTGTTGCCTGTCCCCTTCCACCTCTCAGCTGGAAACTTTCCCTTCCCAGTGCTGCCGGACTGGTTACCTCCTCATCTCTCCCTCTCTGCTGTTATTTATCCCTCTAATTGTGTAAAACGTTTTGGGCTGTAGTTTCTATGAAAAATGCTATGCAGAATAAAGTTGGTTCTGTATATACAAAATTGTGATCTGTAATTTGTATTTCCTCCACTGTATAACTCAAGATTATTAAATAAGGATGTTGCTGAATGTAGTTATTAATATCAAGTAGACAATGCAATTTGTTTTCAATGTTTCCTTTTGTTGATCCCTCTTTATTACTTCTCATCTTACTTGGAAACACAGAATGTTTGATTCGTGGCTTTGTGAGCATTGTAGCAGCGGGTCAGAGAGGCAGGAGATGGACAGGAGGTTAGAAGGCATGATTTGAGCGTCTGTGACACAAAGTGACCAGCAAACTCTCCCCAGGGAGAGTTTGGTGTCTGCAAATCTCATTAGGTTGTTTATTTTATCTTAGCTTCCTAGTATTTGATACTAGGTAACACTTAGAAATCTTGCACTTCTGAATTGTGTTGGCCTGGGATCTGAAGCACCGAACACCTCATTACTATGGCAAAGCTCAACTCCTTAGTGTCTCATGACACTCATACAACTTGATGACCTGGGTGGTGGCCCTACCAAGGCCTCTGATCCTACCTTTTTGTTAGTAGAGAGAGAGAAAAAAAAAAAAAAGAAAAGGCATTAAAATTAAAGTCTCATGACTGTAATGAAAAGGTTATTTCCCTTCTCTCACAAGTTAAGTTCTGTGCAATTGCAGCTTACTTTGTCCTGTCCATTTCGTAGTCTCATTAGCTGCTGGGCCACAGAGGAATTGAGGAGAGAGAGTTGGGGGTTTTATCTGCATGCCGTTACAGCATGGAGGATTCAGTGAGACGATGGCTTGTCATTTTTTATTAATGAGTTGGAGCCTGATTCATTATAGATGTGTAGAATGAGCTCGGTGTGGCTGCAGGGGGAGGGGAGGGACTCTGCCAATGAAGAGGTACTTCCACCATGGGTCTTCTCCTGCTTAGTCTTAAGCAAACTGGCTTATCAGCACAGCTTGCCAGCATTCTACGGGGCAGCTGAGTTAGTGTGCAGCTCCAGTTTCCTGCTGCCCAAGCCTGCATGTTTCAGCGTGTGACAAATAGCCCCAGAGGAGAAATGAGTATTTAGCGATGCTCAACGATTAGACATTACAAAGAGGTTTCTAAGGGACCATCCTCTAGGGTATGGCTGGCTGGCAGGTTGGTGGCTGGGAAAAAGGTTTCCAGATTTTCTGTCTGAGGGGGTAAAATGCAATGGTGGAGAAAATAATTTTCTTGCCAACAGAAGCAAACAGCTGTGTGTCTTTCAGTCCTTCCTTACATGCTGGTGGCATGAATCATACATATGTGTGACGTGTATATACAAATACACACACACATATATATGCATATATGTGTAAAAATATATTTTTAATATATATATTTATAAAAAGCCATGTGGTCAGAAAAAACACATTTTTGTTCAGAAGGAGGTGTGTGGTGTAAGTACTGAGGAGGTTGAGGGCAGGTGATTCTCTTGCCTCTGGCAAATCCAAACGTCCTCAAGCAGAGGTGGACAGTGACACTTTGGGGAACCCCCAGCCATGCCACCACAGGAACCCCCTCTTGGCAGGTGCAGGCAGAGGCAGTTCTATCTGCTGTGGCCACTGCCCCTTGGCCAGCAGCTACCAGATCTGGTGGCCCCACAAGTAGGCTGTGCCCGCAGTGTACCTCTCCCTCATGGACCACAGACACCTACATAAGATGCTTCCTTGAGAGGAGGAATTTTGATAGTAAGAGCTTTTGAGTGTTAGAAGACAGAATTAAATACTTAAAGAGTATTCAAACCTAGATAAAAGAGTATTTGAGCCACCTTAAAAAGCCCAGCCACTGCTCTTTTCCTTGCACAAACTTAATTCTATTTTTGGTGCTTCTGTGTTTCTGGCTATCACTACAAGAAGCTCTGAAAGGCTGCGAGAAGGGTTCCTCTCTTACACTTTTTGTGCTATTTCTATGGCCAAAGTGCAAATAAATATATCGACTTTTGGAAGCATCTGTGACAATAATCTGGCTTTTCAGAGAGTCACCAAGTTGCAGCTGGAGGCAGAGTGGGCCTCATTTAGCTTGTCTGTTGTATTATGTTTATTGTGTGTTTAAATTTGTAAGCTCTTTGCTCTTCAGTGAGATAGGTAACCGTTCAGCATTAATCTCGGTGCAGACTGTCAGAAAGAGATATGCAGTTGGAGTTGTCTCTCGTGTTCATCTTAATCTAAAGTGCAAGTCATTCAGATTCAAGTTATCTGGCTGCTCTTTGTACACAGAAAAGTGGAAATTCTGCATGTTTGGCGGTGATCTCCCACTGGGAAGATGTGGTATGTACCCCTGTGCCATGCTGGTGTACCAACCGGTGTGCAAGTTTCTTATTTACATCAAACCACCAACTGAGAGCAATTAAGGAAATGTTGTTGAGCATTTTAGAGAATTGTTAATCTAATAGCTCTTGTTGAATATGGGAAATTTTTCCTGCTTTGCACTTACACTTAAACTTAGATAAATTCTGGCTGAGGTTATGTTCTGGAGACCTGCAGAGGACAGAACATTCTGTTTTCCAGTATTGTTATTTATAAATGTGCAGCGTGGTTCAAATGTTTTAAAGGTAGCTGCACAACTAGGTACACACAGAAATAAATATATGCTGCTCCTGTTGTCAGTGAGAGCTCTCTTTTCCATTATTATTTTCAGGCCCCCAAGTCTTCGCAAATGGTTGGGTGTACTATGTAGAAACTAAAATACAAACTCCAGGTGCTGTTTGTTATTCTCTGCTTGCAAGGAAAATAAAAGATCAAACTGTCCTTGCAGTGAAAGTGCAGGCTTGAAAGGGTTAATGCAACAAACAGACCTAAAGGAATCTTTTCCCCTTGTAAAATATGCAGCCGGCGTGACAGCAGTATTCCCAGAGTCAAGTTGTCTTTTACATTAGTGAATGTTGTTCCTAAAGCTTTAGCTGGGGTAATAAATGATTCATGGTAACCACACCTTTGTGCACAGTCGTCCACTTGATGTTCAGTCCATACGCGACTTCAAGAAGCCTTATGCAGCAGTTCTACGGCTCCAGTTCAGCAGCTTTCTCCCAGTAACTGTGACAAGGTGAAAGGCATTTGAGTAACAAATGGTAAGTCGAAGGGAACGGTTTCTCTTCTGCCTCTTAAAGTGTAAATTAGCAGCATGTGTTTGTGCTTTCTGTGCAGCCCAAGTTTGATGCATGCTCCTGAGAGTCTGGATGTGGAGAGGAGACTAAGGAGGAGGCGGCTGAGTCTATTCTCTTCGGAAAGGAAGAAAATAGGAAGGGAACTTTAAAAGTTGTGTGTGTCATGTCAGTTCTCCCAGCGCTTCCCCAACATGCAACTAATGAGACCTCCCAGTACACCTGTACTGCGAGGGAGCAAGGGAGACAGACCCCCTTGCAGAGGAGCTCCAAGTCAGATGACATTTGGAGTTGGGCTGGAGAGCAGGTCTTCCACACCCTGACCTTCTGCTCATGCTGTTAAATGTCCACCGAGAGACTGAGCTCCTTCCAGACCCTTATGTGCAGCTGTGGAACCAGACTCTTTTTTCTGGGAGAAAGCAGCTGGCCCAGGTGGGAGCTCAGCTCTGGATTTTGGAAGGCCAAGCCTCAGTCACTGCTGTCTCCACAGTTTGTCCTGATGGGTTAGTCATTTGACCATTAGGATGTCACTTGATATGACATGTTAGATATGTTAACTTGACCTGACCTAAAGCACAATACATGGTCTGTGCTACACTGGTTAAGCCGTTGGCATAATTAGAGATGTGCATCCAGACAGTTCTTCATCTGATCTGGAGGGCAGATTGTAAAATGGTCAGGAAAATTGCTTTTGAAAGACTCTTTCTGCAGATATAGGGGAACTCACAAAAAGTTACATGTATGAGAGATGAAGCCTGTTGTTACTCTCTCTGGTTGCCTTTGTAGGTCAAGAACCAGGGCAGGACATATTCTCAGGCCCTGCAGGCCAGTTTAACAGCAGTGCTCATGTCCACAGAGCTACACTGCCTTCATCCCCAAAGCAAAGTGGTCTTCTCCATACCATGTACAGGGAACACCCCAAGACAGTGCTCTCCAGTGCTTCCTGGGCACAGTGTGGGAGGGAGGTTGCTGTCAGTTAAACAGAGCACCTCGATACTTCCTTGGTGAGACTCACAGCCCTGCTGATACTTCTCCAATGGAGATGACTAAGAGGATTTTGAGACCCTGTGATTACTAAAGATAGATTTGCCCAACCAGTAGTACTTGTGCAAGATTAAAAAGATCTAGAAAAGAGTCTTCCACCTAGGACAAACAAGGTAGGCACAAGGTTTGACCCAATTAGAGAATGGACACGGCTAACAGGCCATTATGTCAGGACACTGGATGGTGATTAATAACACTCATTGTTTCCAAGAATTGGGTGGAGAGAGGAGCCTATCTAAAAGTAGGCTTGGACTAGCCTGAGAAGTTTCTCAGGAGTTTAGAGAGGAGCCCAGAACTAAGTAGGAATGCAGACATCCAGGAGTGACAAGTATTAATGAAGAGAATTGGCCCAGTTCATTCAGTTTTCCCCACAAAATCATGTGGGGGAGGTTTTTGGTTTTTATCTTGAATCGACTTCTAAACAGATCGTCCTTAGTCATTCCCCTTATGACTATCCCCTGTGTGAGCATGAAGTATGGCACCAAGTGTTTAGCTGACTTTCCCAGAGTCTGGTTTCAGAGTGCCACAGCTATCTGGAGCTGCAAGCGTAATGTATTGGAGACCTGCGTTTTATGTATCTCTCTCTCCAGCTTTATGAATAGTAAGCAGAGTGAGTTTTACAAGGACAGGTATGGAATAGTCTCTATTGCATTTGAGCAGAAAGTGCAGCGTACAATTGACATAGCTCAGTCTTGGGTGTTTGCTGGTTTAAAACAAAAAATGATTTCCAACAATTGAGGGTTTTTTCTTACCAGACCAATCACAAACTTTTGAAGCATGAAATGAATTTCACTGGTCCTTGCCAATAAGCTTCTTTCTCTGATATTGGTTTTTATGAAATGGCTATAATCTTTGCAGGTAATGAATGAAAGCTACACTATGAAGTCCCACCTAACATTCTTCTTCTTGATTTATGGTGTATTGGTTAAAATAGTAAACTGATAATGATCACAAAATAGCGATAAATCACTATGGGCTGATGTATCAGAAACAATAGAAAATGTTCTTGAGGAAGAAACTTGGAGCCAGGCGGGGAACAGCTGGGTGTTCTGCAGATATGAAAGATACCAGGGAATCCACAAAAATACAAATTAAAAGACTATCTCCTTTTTTTTCTGTCAAGATTGGGCTGTTCTTTCTTCTGTATGAAATAAATTCAAGACATTTATGATGAATTAAGGTTCCCACAGCCCCCAGTGTATCAAATCTAATTAGAAAGTGCTGGTGGAAATCTGTCCAGGCCAAAATCCTGGCTGGATCTGAATTTTAGATCTAGATGTGATCATCCCATTTTGTACAATTCTGCAGAAGACGGGTATGTAGATCTTAGTCCTAGCAAAAAATTACCCTTGTGGATAAATGTATGCGTATGAGTAGCTTTCTAAAGATGAAGCAAAGTAATGTTGTTATTTTGCATTGCTTCAGCTTCTAGATGATGCTGAAGGTTTGCTGTCCATCAGATGTGTTTTCAGACTGTCCATATTGTTTCGTTGAGATCATATAATTGTAATGTATTCTGGCTCAGATGTGCTTTGGGGAATGATATGCCAATAGAGGAAAGAAAAGATGGAGCGAAATGACCCCTGCCTAAATGTAGTTTGAAGAGACCATGATACCTCCAGAGAACCAAAAAGTTATCTGATCTTTTCGGGACTTGAGTGACCCCAAACTGATCTTCCTAGAAAGGTTTTGGGTTAAATTCTCCTTCTTGTCTTGTCTTCGTAATGGAAACTTTCTTTGGACTTGGTGCTAATCATACCAATGAGCCAGCTCTGATTGGTACTAGCTTGCAAAAGGCCTCTTTTGTTCTTGTTAGAGTATCTAACCTCTAAATCTATTTAATACCCTTTCCCTGGCTGTCCATCATTATGACACATGATTTTCCAAAGGATTTACTATTAGTTAGCAGCACAGGGCTTTCTCTCTGGGGTAGCAGCTACTTGCAGTGAAGAAAATGCATGTTCAATGTAGCAATTTGTCTTTTTTTATATATTTATTATAAGAGTAAATGAGTTATTGTGGGGGACTTCAATATTATTGCAAATTAGGTGCTACAAGCCAAGCCGTGCACATTTGTTATGTTTCCAGGCATACACAGCATGCATAGCAGTTCAAAAATCAGCAGTCATATTATATCTAGGCCTTTTCCTGGGCAGCTGCTACTTTGCAGGTATTTTTGTAGTGTGACTGTTCCATAACTCTGCTTACTTCAAATGAGGGGAGGGGGGAATCTGTCACAAAAGTGATTGCTATAAAAAAGGTTTTGATGAGCATGAAGGCATGAATTATAAAATCTCCCCAAGATTTAGTTTCCAAAGTAGGCATGGGCTAATGAATATACAGAGAGCATTGGTTGTCATATATTCCTTCTATAATAGTAATTTATGAACTGGGTTGGTTTTTTTCACTTGCACCTCTCTGGATGTACTTTCAGGCTGGAAACTTATTGAAATTATGTATTGCTCCTTTATTCAGAAAAGTGTACAGAATCAAGCAAAGCATATAGAACTGAATCCTACCTGACCTCTGCTTCAACAAGGGGCTTAAAATAACTGCAGAACTTTAAATCAGAAGAATTAGTCAAATGTTTTGGTTTCAGCAGTTTGCCAAAGTTGGGGTCTCTGTGCTGGGGATTGGAGAGGAGGGATTCTGCCCCAGGGCAAGCTTCTGAGCTTCTGGTTCAGGGAAAGCCAGATTCTCACCAGCAAAATCTCTTTTTACATAATTTAATCTCACAGGGATGCAGAAAAGGACAACTAGTCGAGAGACCTTTGCTCAGATCCTCTGCTTCCTAAATTGAGCCCTTTTCTCTCTTTTAGTCATCAACCTAATCTTGGATTTAGAGACTAATCTGGATTCAAACTCTGTTTCTTTTGATGTTCCTGCAGGACGGGTGGTGTCTGGTGGGAGGGGAGAACATCCTGTGTACAAAACAGTAAGGAGAAAAATACTGAAAAGTCTCCTTGCCTCCATCAGCTTTCAGAAGAGAGGAATAGATGAAAAGGTGGAACCCTCCTGCATCTCTTCCCTTCTACTTTTCCTTTTTGTTTTTTTTTTCCAAGAAGAGAGAGCCCATGTGTCATGCAATACAGGTTGTATTCATCATAGGTGACCTGGATCATTTGTACTCGTGGTTTATAGTCTCTTGACATGCATTGTTTTCTCTAGCTTGAAATATAGCACATTAATGAGGTATGCATCTGCTCATGATGCATATGTCATCAGTCAGCTGATGAAAGATGCTTTGGTAGCACTTTGACTAGTTTGTCAACAGCTAGCATTGTGGCAGCTGTAGAGAAAAAAAATCCCAAATTCATACAAGGGACTAAGAAAATCTGACATTAAACTTTGGGGAGCCATGTATATGCATGCTGGATCTCACTATAACCTCCCTAATCCAAGCTCCAGTGAAGTAGCTATCACATTACAATTAATGCACATCCACTTTGATGGGGTTCTGTTCCCTCTTTGCTGGGAGTGAACTGCAACTGGTGTAGCTGACAGCCTGAGATGGTACAACCCTGCTGGAAAATAACACCATGCTCACAGCGGTGCACGTTGGAGAGTCAGGATGGGTATGTTTGGTGAGATGCTGAAGGTATGGTGGGACAGCCTGGGGAGCTGCTGCCTGGGATGCTGCTGCAGCTGGACCAGGTTGTGACCTCCAGCATAGGAGATACATGCTAGCCTTCAGTCTTTGTAGGATGGCCCATGCAAGCAGTCTGTTCCTCTTGCTCTGTGGAAACTTCCCATTTCATCCTTCCCATTGAGCCTGAGCAACTGGTGCTCAGGAGTGCCCACCTGGGCACTTTGCTGTAGTGGCTCCCTGTGTGCCAGTTGCTTACTGTTCCTGATATTCCTGATCTGCTGCAGTGGCATTTTTGCCCTTCCCCTCACAAAAAAGGGGTCACTTTTTACTGTTTTCCTATATGAGAGCTGGAGTTGTGCAGAGTTGCTTAGTGGTGAGAACAAAACAACTGGGAAGTGCTGGGAGTCCCAAATTTAGCTCCTCATTTGACCATGTTACAGCTTTGTGCTTACAAGCTTTAGCAGTGCCTTGGAAAGCTGTTATTGGATCATCTTATAGCTGTTGACTTCAGTAAACATTGGACTAGAACGTATTTGCAACATGATATTAAACCTACAGGAGCATTGGGAACAATTTGGATTGTGTTCCCAATTACCAAGGCAAGTTGCAAAGATGTATCAGACATATTTGGGGAGAAAAAAACCATTATTGCTATTTCTCCGTCAGACAAAGAGAAGAAAAAGAATTTTCTCACCAAGAATTTGTGAGGTTTAAGCAATTGCGGAGTACAGTCCTATCACTGCACACGAATGCAGATTTTTTATTATTAATATACAATCATCCAGGAAGCTGTCTCGCTTTTGCAGAAATAATTTTATTTGCATTAGTGCCTTCTGTATCAATGGATTACAGGTACAAACCTGGATTGGCATACTAAAGACAAAGAACATGAAAAACTACATCTTGAAATCCATCTAAACTTGAATAGTTCAAGTCTCAAGGGGCAAAACTGTTATAAGTATTCCTGGTGAGTAGTGACAAGTAGTCCCATTAAGCAGCAGCTAGAAATCAGCATGCCTCTGAGACAACCCAGCAACATTTATTCAGAGAACGAGTTGTGGGTGAGATGAGCGGCAGTATCTTTGTACTTTGCTCTGAAATACTTATCCCCCAAATATTATCCCTTTGAGCTCCTGGGTTTCCAGGGGCCAGGGCCGCCTCTTAATCTTTGTTTGCATTCACCTCTTGGAGATCAGTATTTTCTCGTTACAAATTATTGTGCTTCTTAAATGACAATAAAAGTAACTTTTAGCCCAGTTGTTTGATTTAACTGAACTGGTGGTATATATTTAGGGGCTTTCTGATTCACAAGAGTTTGTGTGTATACGCTCTTAGGAGAATCTCTGCTGTCAGGGACTCTTTTTTCCTTGTATAGAGGCTCTTTATCAGCACTCAAGCAGTACACTTTGCAGAAGCTGAGACCATAAGAAGTTTCTCCCAGCTGTACAGAAATCTTTACTGCCTTTAATCATTTAGTATTCTGCAGAAATAGTATTGTCATCTTTTTCTTTTTTCAATGCGCCGCTCTGATATAAATGCATCTTTTATGTTCTCAGATTTGGCTAAACCAGTATGTTATTTCAGCTACTTTTCATTAACAACTTGGGGTATTTTAGCTGTGCAGTAGCTTTTTCATTGTGTTTCTATGCTACTTTACTATTGAATGAAATTTAATACATTGCTTATAATTAGCAGTGAGGAACGTTACCCTATCATCAGTTCGCTGCTATGAGGCGTGCTTAAAGATTTTAACAAAGAAAATATTCTTTACTCTTGAAATGCTTTGCAGTTCCGCCCAGGCTGCTCGAAATAAACATTGTTTTTGAACCAAACTCTTCCCCCTTACCCCCCCTTCCAAAACAAACAAAATATTTTCAGTGGCCATCAGATAGAAATTTGACCCTAATTACATGTTTTGTCTATTCATGTCATGTAGTAGGGGTCCAGAGAGTGATAGTTTGAAACTGAATGCACTTTAACATAGCATCAGGTACTGGCAGAAATACACAGCGTGTGTGTTGAAAGGTATAATGAGGGTTATGTGCTCTTGTAAGTTACAATTTGCATACGTGAAATGAGGTGGGATTTTCTTCTGCGGTGATTAGCGGTTCTGGGACAAGCCCAGAAATCCTTACCCAGCTGCAACTCCTGATGCTCAGTCTTTGTTCATATATTCATAATGTAAATGGAACTTTTGCATTCATTGAGTTTCCAAAGACCATCCCATTTCTTGCACCACTGTGGGTTTCAGTAGTCTTTGGGGCAAATCTCCAGGACTCCACAGCGCAGTTTTACTCATCACCTCTGAATCAGGATGCAGAGCTTTGTGGGGATGGGGGCCCATGGAGTAGCTGCCCAGCTCTCTTTGCTTCCTAAGTCCCCATCCCATTGCTCGCACTCCTGGGCATCTCTCTGGGGACCCTGGGAAGCCAGATGGCTTCTGCCTTTCATAAGCAAAGCCCCTGTTGATGGCTTGGTACTTGCAGCCCCCAAAGCCCCAGCAAAGCAGCCGGTCCAGGCTCTGCTCAGAAATGGCAAAGCACTGACTGGTGGATTCCTTGGGGTGCTGGTGTGGGAGTGCCCACGTGGAGAGGTGAATCACTCAACAGAAGAACTATTCACTCTTCCCTGAGTTGCTATGACCTTGTTGTACTGTATTAGCTCTCGTGCCCCAGGTTCTTTTACTAAGCTCAGTTTGCCACGCAAAGGTCCGGTCCTTCCCAAACTCAGTGCCTCTTCTGATGCGCAAATTAAAAATAGTAACCTTAATGTTGTTTTATTTCCCTTTGGTGGTTCTTTGTTTGTTTATTTCCTTGTTTTGAATTCAGTTTAGACTTTGGTTTCTATGATGTATAGGAAAATTTTGTGGTGGTTCCTCACAGGCGTTACTTCTAGGCAGCAACCTAAAACAAAACAAGAAGGAGAGAGAAAAAGGAGGAGATTGTCTCTTAGTTACAGAACAGCTAGTTTGTTTGTATTGAAAAAGAGACTAACTATTAAAGAATACACTATGATTTGTATTGTAGATCTAATTTGTATGAGTCTTAAGTGCAGCGATGCATTAGAATGTTTGCAAAAATTTAAACTTTGAGATGTGGGAAGAGATTGAATTTAATTTGTAATTTGTGAAAACATTTTAATCTCCCTCACAGAAGACTTGTGAAGTCTTTTCAAGCCCAGAATGTTTAATTGCTCAGATAGAGCTTTTCCAAGGGGCCCAAGGTAAGCAGGGACAAACTCTCAAATGCAAATCACATCCTTGGCTTCTCTCCCTGTTTTGATCAAACCTGCAGTTTCCGCCTCCTCCACATGAGCTACCAAAGAAAAATACTGTGGTGGTCCTGTGTGGTCCATGAGCAATGTCAGCTGTGGCTTCTGAAGGAGGCGTGAGCATGCATCAGACACAGGTGTTCCTGCCTATCTCAGCTCTAAATGGCATCTAATAAAGTGAAGAAATCATAAGTACATTCAACGAGCCAGCATTACAATCGGATACGAGAATGAGAAGGAAGAAGTGAATTTGTTCAGCAACCATGTTAGAAACTCAGTTTTGAGCTGCTTTGATGGTTCTGTGACTACTTTGGTCAAAAAGAGGAAAGAAAATGAAGTACCAGTTTATGGGATACCTCCCAGTCTGAAGTGGCTGTGCCAGGATGGGACATTGACAGATGCCTGTGGTGGTTCTGCAATAGAGGCTTTTCAGTGAGAAAAATTGGCTAAATAAACAGAATTGTTCATTTAAATACATTTTTATAACTACCTTTGAGTGGTGTACCTCAACGTTTCCTACTGGTACCAGTACTATTTGATATCTTCATTGATGACATAGACAGTGGGATTGAGGCCAACCTCAGCAAGTTTGCAGATGACACCAAGCTGAGTAATGCAGTTGGGACACCTGAGGGATGGGATGCCACCCAGAGGGACCTGGACAGGTTTGAGTAGTGGGCCTGTGTGAAGCTCATGAGGTTCAACAAGGTAAATGCAGGGTTCTGCACCTGGCCCAAGACAATCACCAGTGTCAATACAGGCTGGGGGGTGAAGGGATTGAGAGCAGCCCTGCTGGTGGATGAAAAGTTGTACATGAGCTGACAATGTGCACTTGTAAGTAAGCCCAGAAAGCCAACTGTATCCTGGGGTGCAAAATAAGAAGCATCGCCAGCAGGTCGAGGGAGGTGATTCTGCAACTCTAGTCCGCTCTGGTGAGACTGCACCTGGAGTACTGATTCTAGCTCTGGGGTCCCCAGCACAGGAGGGCACAGAGAGGGCCACAAAAGTAACCAGAGAGCTGAAACACCTTTCCTATGAAGAAAGGCTGAGAAAGTTGTGGTTGTTCAGCCTGGACAAGAGAAGGCTCTGGGAAGATCTTATTGAGTTCGTTCAGTAATTAAATGGGGCTTATAAGAAAGATGCAGAAAGACTTTTTACCAAGGACAAGGCATAGCGGCTTTAAATTGAGAGGGTGTAGGTTTAGTTTGGACATTAGGAAGAAATTTTTTACGGTAAGGGTGGTGAGACACTGGAACATGCTGCCCAGAGCAGCAGTGGATGCCCCATCATGGGAAGTGTTCAAAATCAGATTGAACTGGACTTTGAGCAACCTGATCTAGTGGAAAGATGTCCCTGCCTATGGCAGGGGTGTTGGATTAAATGATATCTGAAGGTGTCTGTCAACGTAAACCATTCTGTGATTATAGGTTCTGGTTGATGGCTTGAAGCAGGTATGCTGAATGTTTCAACAGCATGAGACAAGCTGCCTGAAAACAGCACAAAGTTTCAAAATTTCTTAAAATCCTCTTGGAATATTTCCTGTGTGTGGTGAGGCTCTGTTACACCCTCTTCAATCTGCTCTGAAGAAGGTACAGATTTGGAGCATGACTTGCTGCAAAGGCACTCTCCCAGACAATTTGGATGCTGTACTCCAAATATTACTGAACGGTGTGCCATAAACAGGCTATTTTATATTTTGCACACACCCAGTCATCAATGGCTTCCTGCTTGGAAACTCTGGTATTCAGACACATTAGCAGCAGCAGTAGCAGCAGCAAAGACATGTAAACACAATTACACCTGTTAAGTCAAGGCAAGAAAAGTGTTGAAAAATGTTGGCCCATTCCCACTAAGAAGTGGGAATCATTAGCACAGGTACAGCTCATGGGCTGGGGTGCTTTCTGGAGCAGCCCAGGCTGGTGGCTGCATCCCAAGGAACCTCCTCGATGTTGGGGTTGACTGAGGTATGGGCCAATTGCAAGGCCATTGCATTTCTCTTCTTTCTTCTGCTCTGTTGTGAGTTTGAGGGATGATGGCTGCTTTGGTCATAGTTTATTGCTGGAGTAATGTTTGTTTCTCCAAGTCACCAAGGGGTTGCCAGTTTCACTATTCATGGTGGAAAGACGAGCAGAAATTACGTTGAAACCCACCATCAGGATCTGCTTGGGCAAACACCTGTTATTTCATAATTAGCTCTGATGCTTTTGGCCCAGCTGCTTAGGAATCAGCTCTAATCTTCTTATGAAGCCAAATTTCTGTTTTTACTTGGCCCTGGCAGTGCTCCTGCAGTAATGTTGTGATGTCTGGCTCCAGTGATGCTTACAGTGTGTTTGTATGACCGAGTGATCAGGATGGAGCAATCATGCTTAGACTGTTCTTAAACACAAGCTTCAGTGGAGTACATTGTCATGTTTTTGTCTGACACCACAGGGCGACAGTTTTGTAGCTTCATCAGTCTTGAATCAGTATTGGAGTCAGTATTTTTTTACCTTCATGTGTGTAGGTGCCAGCAGGCACCACTTTACAGGCAACTGAATGTACTTTAGTATCAGTGCTCACTACTAAAGATTTCCAAAGTGCTCCAGAATAAGCTGCAAATGGCTGAGCATAAGGCGAATGAAAACAGACTCCGATGTACCTGATGGTTTGCTTATTAATTGACCTACTGATTGATTATTTTTTTTTTAATGCATTTTGGGAGTATGTGTGGTATTTTTACAAGAGGCAACTTGCTATTGCAGCTCCAGCCTCAGTAGCCTTAAAGGACTTCTACACACATTTTGCAATGGGTCTTTGAAGGCAATGACTCATACGTGGGTTTGGCCTGACTCCACGGAAAAGTGATTTTGAAGCCTTCCAACGAGGGGCACTACTACCAGTCTGTGTCAGCCAGCACACGCTCTGTTCTCCTTCTGTGTATTCACATTTCCCGTGAACCCATGACAAATCTGAGCACGTGTGTGGCAGTGTTTTTCTTTTCTGAGCTAAAAAATGCAGTAGCGATGGTCCAAGTAAAGCCAAACCAAAGCACTTAGATACTTTGGGAATGTTCCTGTTATAACAGATAGGAAAACTTCCATTGCACAGAAGGGATTTTGCAAATCCAAGTGAATAGCAGCAAATGGAAAGTTCATTAGAATGTAGTCATTAATTCTTGAGCTAAATTAACAAGGTTAAATATAATTTAGTGAGTTTCTCAAGGTAGGTCTGCCCAATCCATTAACAGGAGTTTAAAACAAACACACTGTGATAACCACATTTCTTAGGAGCTGCATCAAAAGTGCTTTTGCAGAAGGTCAGCCCCGGATCTGTGATATTTTGGGCTCTCCCATGCTCTTGGGACCACTTTCAGCATTTAACGTGCAACGAATAAATAAGCACTCTAGAGCCCTTTCTCTTTCCTTCCTTCATTTCTTTTTTTTTCTTCTCCCGCGTGTGAAAGGCTCTGAGAAACAATATTGGCAGCAGAAACACCTTGTGTAGATCAGAAGAAAAAGCTCTCCTCTGACTTGAACTGACTCCCGCTAATTACACGGCTGGAGATGGACCTTTAGGGAAGCTTCCCCACGGCATTGTCCTGGACAATCCCCACCAAATTAGGGCCGATCAGGCTGAATGCGAAGAGCGTGGTGATTACCGAGATTATTTTCTTTTTAAACATGCTCCTTAGCTCTGCTTTGCTGGGTGTTGGTTTTCAAAGGGGACTTATAATAAACGTGGGCCATCTATATATAGCCCAACTTTTGTTCGTTTGCACAGTTCAGAAAGCCTACTGTTTGAGGTTAGCCTTGAGTAAACTTGTACCATTTACTTTGGAGCATTTCAAAGGGAACAAAAACACAAATCATGATGAGGCTAATAAGAAGTTTGGGTGTTTAGTTTAAATGTGTACACAGCAATCATTGTAGAGGAAGTCCTTCTCTTTGGGAGTACATTATTATTAAGCAACATTGCTGTTTGCCTGGTTTTGTCTGGTCCGCAATTTGCATTCACTTGATGGATTGCCAGGGTCGGAGGTGCACTACTTGGGAAACACTGAAGTGCCGTCTCAGCAAACTCTTAAGAGGAAGGGAACACTAATACAAGCATTTGCCCAAACTCCTTGAGTCTTCTTAGGCTTCCTTAGGCTGTGCTAGATCAATATGACAGTTTGCTAAGAAGCTTTGGACATGCATTCACAAACTCTCTCTATTGGCTTTCTTGGTGTGTTGTTCAGGAGGTAGCTGCTAGTGAAACATGTCTTCTACCAGCACAGAAGATTTATACATGCATTTTCTTCTCCTGCTAAGTGATTTATTTACTAGAAATAATGCCTTGCAGAGCTGCTTGGTCCAGTTTGCAGAACTCATTATGTCGACCCTCAACAATCTATAGATGAATGGGATCGCTCGCTAGCTCTCTTGTTGTTTTTTTTTCCTTTTTTTTTCCTCTCTCTGTCCTGTTTTTTTAAACGTGGTCACATGGCTCCAATCCTCCTGTTCAGTGGAGTGAGATGATCCCAAGCCGGTGAACATTTCTTTCTAAACTATGCACGGAGGTAAGTTCCCTTGTGCCACCTGTCTCAGAGCGATGAAGGGGTTTGCTTGCTTTAATTGCAGTCATTTGCTTTCTGACTGCTTACTGTCAGTTGCTTGTAAATGGACAGTTTTATATATAGGAGACAATTTATACGGCTTATTTCCTGCGATCTACAAGCCCTGCAAAATAGAACAAAAATGTAACACTGCAAAAGTTATTAATGGCAAAAACTCTGTTCTGGCCTTTACTCACAGAGCACTCGAATCTCTTCTGTTCTCGTGCCGCCAGTGTCTCACGCTGGTGCCTCTCAGCCCCCCTCCTCACTGGCTGGCTTTAATTCCTGCCTCTCCTCAGCGCTTGGTGAGGTTCAGCCCTTTCGCTTCCAGCTGGCGGTGGATGGGAAATTGGCTGCTCCGACAGCTCTGGCTGCCGATCCCTCAGCCAGTGAGGCTGCGCAAAGGTGAGAGGTGACTGGATTATTCACATTTTTATCTGTGAAGCACTGGCGGTACTCTTCGTGTCACTTACAAGAGGGATGGAGGCAGTCTGGTCTCAGATGCGCTGGGGTTTTTGTGTTCCCGTCAAAGCCCTGCATGTCAGAGAGGTGCCTCCTGGATGGGAGGACCGCTCCACCCGCCGTGCATGGATTTTTCACTTGGCAGTGGAAAGTGCAATTCAAGATTTGAGTGTCACCGTCCTTTTGGGGAGTGGGAAGCCTCGTCCCGGTCTTCCCACTTCACTCAAGTCTTTTGTTCGGGGAGCTTCCCAGCACTTTTGGCGTCATCCCCTTCCCCAAATGCCTGCACAGACATATGATTCCTCTTTCACGTGATTTAAAAAAGTTCCAGGGCATCTTAAACCGTTTTGCATTTCGTTAGCCCTGCCAAGTTCTAAGCACACCTTGAATAAATTCATAGTTGGTGGTTGTGGCGTATGTACCTTGGCTATCGTGGGTGGATAAAAAATGTTTTATACCTCCGAGGAGCAGCAAAAGAGCGAGCTCGCTCCATGCAGCAAGAGGAGTGAAAAAGTTGGATTAAATCATGTCTGTCTGCCTGTGGTTGAACTAGCAATGAGGCATTTTCAATCAGAGGTCAGGGCTGTGGTGAAATTTCTGCTTCAGTTTGTGCTTGCCGTAATTTTCTCTCATACCAGATTCTCTGTGAAACTCCAGAAGGACCGAGACACTCTCTGTGTCTGACCTTTCGGGGCAGGATTTTTCAGACAGTCCTGTTTCAATTGAACTCGCTGCCAGAGCATGCAGGAAGGAAGCGACATGTGTTAGTCATACACCCCGGTGTGTGTTTAGCATCCAATTTGTGTACAGTCCAGGAATAACCCAGCATAATTCTGCAAAGCTGGACTCACGCTTAGATATTTTGATGTTTGGGCAAGGAGGGGATTTCTTCATACATGAAACAGGCTTTCAGCACTCGGGAAGGATCAATACCTCCCCCCGGGGAGTTCAGGCAATGAAAATATTTTTGTAGTAGATGCCGGAGCTCAACCTGTACGAAAGGCAGGTCTCAGACTCAGCAACAGCATTTCAAAGCTGGAGTTTACCTGCCTTTATCCACCCAAGCCATCCCCAGGGCACAAGGGCATGGCTGCCGTGGCTTCGTGGGCAGCATTGCACCCCAGGGACAGCTGATGTGCCGGTTTTGGGGGCAGCCTGTGCCACTAGAGGAAGATTGTGAGAGGTGTGGGAAGAGCCCGAGTGGGCTCGCTTTACTCACCAGCCCCTGGAAGCAGCACTGCGGGCAGCCGCGCCAGGCTTGACATCTTGAAACAACATTAATTAAAAGTAACTTTTTAATCCTTGAGGGAAGAAAAACCAGAAGTGACAGTCTCCTGGCTACAGCCCTTCGGTTTTAATCCCAGTTTTGACTTTTTGCCTGGGATCGAAAAGCCACAGAGAACAAAAGCATGTTTTAAAAAGTTTCTTTCAAGGCAGATGAATGTTAATCATGAGGGTGGGATATTTTTTGTTGGTTTTTTTTTTCTTCTTTTTTATTTTTTATTTTTTGACTGCTGCTGGTCTGGAGGAACTGGAACAGCAGACAGCCTCACACACAATGAGTATCATTCTGCTCCTATACCTAGGACAGTATTTCTGCTCTTCAGCAATTGCAGCTGTACATTGTGTCTGGCTATTTTTGGGATATCAGGCTGCTGTGCAGGATGACTAGTCCTTTGCATCACATGAGTATGGTCCTGGGACGGTCTCTTTGAAGGGTCCTTGGCTGTGGTACTCAGTTGTGGGAAGGACTGGGATGCGCTGGTATTTGGATCCATGTAGTTGGGATGTCCTTAAAAATGGGCTCTTGGAAACCAAACTGGAAGTAAATTGATGCAGGGGAGGTAGGAGATGCCATTTCTCTTCTTGCTGTAAAATCCCACTCTGTTTTCCCTCTGACACAACATAGTGGTCGGCACATCTGCTCCCTCACAAGGACCTTGGCCCGTTAGCAACTGGGAACACTTCAGCTGACTTTCTCAGCTACCTGTTAGAGCAGCAAGCCAAGGATTTCCAAATAACCCGTGGATCCAAAAATATGTGTGTGCGGTACCACAATTAACATTCCTTCTGAGCGCCTTGCATTAAGCATCTCTATATGTCTCTTGAAGGAAAGCTCTGAGAGAGTGTCTTTTATGGAGGAGTTATAAAAGATTTCTTATGGCTGAGTTCACCTATAGAAAATACAGAATTGTAAGTCTATGTAGTTCAAGAAAGAAACTGAATTAGCCAGACCCAGACAAGAATAAGTTAACAGTACTCACTAAGGAGCCTTGAGTGGAATTAGAAAAGAGAAAAATGGCCTGCTGATAAAAACAAAAGCCTGAAAACTCGAAGAAACCCTTCCTTCCCCCATCCCCATCTAATCAGTCCAGGACAGAGCGGGAGCAGGGGTAGGAGGGAATGAGGGATCTGCTTGTTGCCAGTGGTGTATCTCCTCCTTCCCTTCTTTATTTGACCCTCTTTTAGAGGAATGTTTAGCAAAGCTGTTTATTTTGCATAAACCCAAGTAATAACATGGCCCCGGGTGACAGGACCTGAATGAAGATGACAGCAGTTTGATTTAACGATTAGCCACCTGACCCGATAGCACCTCTGGAATCTCAACTGCAGAATAAATTCCTATTCTTCCTGCATGGGTTGCATGCTAATCACGGGAAGAAAAGAAAAGGGTGGTTGTAATAGGGCCATTGTTCCTGGGGGGCGAAGGCTTGAAAAGAAACTGCCCCTCCCTGCCTGCTTTGTGCTGGCTTCATGCTGAGCCTTGGACACTCAAGTTTCTTTTACTGCTTCTGTATCCCCCTCCCTTTGATGAATTACTGGTTTCAGTCTGGTTCATTCACCCAGGGACTTGCCTTCTCCCTCAATTATCACTATATAGTTTCTAATATTTGTTTCAGCTGAAAGTGGGCGCTCGCAGTGCAGGAGTCTCTCTATTTGCAGAGTTAGCGGAGCAAGTCGCTAACTTGCTTTTTCCTGCTTTTTCCAAACACTCCCTAAAGCAGCTTAGCAAAGTGGTAGGGCTTTGTTTTGAGAGAAACCAATTTGGAGAAATCTTGCTGTGCTTTTTGTTTCCTCCCTCCTCTCCCCCTGCCCTCCCAACTCTTTCAGAGCCCCTGCATTAAGCGCAGTTGTAATGGTACAGCCCTCGCCTTAGCAGGCTAATACTCACCTTCCAGCTTGGTAGCACAGGGAGAGATGTGGCAAAGGGGAATTAAAAAATGATTGCAAAGTCAATGGTTTAAAGAGTAATTACAGAGTCATTAAAGGTTATTACAGGTAAATGTTCAGCTGAGCAGTGATTAGCATTCCTGATACCTCAAGTTCACCACGATTTGAGGGCACAAGTGAGGCGAGTTGCAGAGGTCTCTGCCGCGAGGGGATGGAAGCAGCTCCCTGCCTTCCCTAGGGCCACCGGCTCGGCCGTCAGCTGCACCTCGGGCTCGTAACCAGCTCCAAACTACACACTGCCGCCCTCTGCCCACATCAACACTCACTGGGGTTAGCTTGTGGCTGCTGATCCCAGCCAACCATTCAGAGCCACCTCAGTCCTTCCCCGGCTTCCTACCCGTGCGAAAACTTTCAGGTGCCATCAGGATTCAGCAGTCTCACGACATGGGTGGTAGAGGGCTGGGTGCCAGTGTTTGCACCTGCAAATAATTTCGGAGGTTAAAACTCCCAGCAGGCAAATTCCTAAAACCCCAGCACCTCAGCGTCGCCCTTGCAGGGTCACCACGATGCACTTGCGTGGCCGTGTCACCCCCATGCCCAGAGCTGCTGGGGTTTGGGGTGCTCTCCTTGCACAGATGGACCTTGCTCAGCCCTGGTGGGAAAGCCTGGTATCCCTCTGTAATGTAATTCTGAAAGTCTTGAGTAGCAGCAGGGGCAAACACTGTTATCTCTTGTGTGTTTGTGTTTGCCCATATAGAGTGAAAAAACCCACAAATCAAAGTCAGGTCTGTTGTGTCAGTGCACAGAAGAAGAGTGAGATGCTGGCCAGGCTCCCCAAAGTTTCATAGTGGTGAAGGCCAAGTAAACGTTTAAACAGATAAAACCCGTAGGTAAAATAAAACTGAGTATTAATGACAGCATTAGCAAGTTATAAGTATTTAGGTACAAAGCAGGTACCGCTCTCATTGCTCAGGCAGTTGGCTTCTGGTTTGTGCTGCTGTTTGGATTTTCTTTTGAACATTGAAAAGGGCATTAATATGTTGCCAGGAAATATTATTTCCAAGGTAAATTAACACAAAAAAAAAAAAAAAAAAAAAAAAGAAAGAAACGGACACAGTAAGCCAGCAGAAGCCCTGGGATATGCCGAGGCAGACCCCGGGGCGGGAATGCACCTGTGCTGGAAGGGGAGAGATGGATGGGCGCATCTGAGGCATCCCAGTCACTCTGGGCCAGTGAGGAAGACTCAGCCTTCCTTCTTGGGTAAAATAGGTTAAAAAAGAGGTGTATTCTTTAAAAAAAAATCAGAGATGACAAAAAGTTACTTTTTTTTTTTTTCTTCCTCCCTCTGAGGGTGAATATCACTTAGTTTGGTTATGGACTGACAACTCGGGAAGGAGACACTGTGCGGCTCCCCCCGTGTCTCCTTCAGACTGAGAGAGAGCATCTTCCCCAGGGGCCGGCAGCCTGTCCGAGGAGGGAGGCCGCTCTCTGAGGCTGTCCAGGCAGCTGGTATTCATTTATGTTTTACAAGAAAGCCTCTCACTGCAAATAGCTTTTGCAGACCTCTAAGATGTCGGAGCAGCGGAGGGAGGGGGGAGGCCGCGTTCTTGGCTGCTCAGGGCTTGCTTCTGTGGGGCTGTCCAACACCAGCCTCTGATTAGCCCCCCCGCCCCGTCAGATCCCTGCTATTCTGCTCTTGGCAGGGGGTTTTTCATGCTGATGTGACCAAAGCTTATCCAAACACATTCAGTAAATTTAGTTGATTTCATTATTCCTGTAGGCTGCTTCCACCCTCTCTTCGTAAATCCTGCGACGTCTCAGACGGGGAGTGATGGAGGCCAGATTTTGTATCCTAGGCTTTCGAGGCCCAGCAGCAGCAGCAGAGAAGTAGCCAGACATCATAGCGTGGTGCATGATAACTGCTTTACATTTGAGCTGAGAGCACTTCTAAGGCTGTCAGATTTGCCAAAGTATCAAGAATTAAAACAGAACCTCTTGCTGGTGCAAAGAGCCAGGTCCCAGACCAAGAGCTAGTTTGGGGCTGGAAGTTGAGGGTTTGCAACACGCTGAGTGAACAAGAGGTTACCCTTCAGCAAGCGAAATAGCAAAAGAGAAGGACACCCAGCCTCTGCAGGTATCCAGGAATATTTCTCACCTGTTGTTTTTTTTTTTTCACCCACTGGTGGAAAGAAGGGCAGCCAGAGGGTAACTATTATGTTTAGCTGAACAAAAGACATTGGAGGTGAGAAAGACCTAACTCAAGCAGGTTGCTGTGCCATGTTGGGGAGGGAGGCTCCGTGAAGTGTCAATATAGGAGCATCAGCAAAGGTGGAGGTTAAAGTCTGTCCATCCCTGGCTTCATCTTCAGACAGAGGCGAGTGCCTGGTTGCAGGACAGGTGTGCAAGAAGGGACCAAGCACATTGCACCACTACCCAGTTCTCACAGCCCTGCATATTTTCCAGTTCAAGGACTGTTCGAATTGCAGGTGGCATCGGTGGGTTTTTCTTCCGTGAATTTGCAGTCCTTTTCTGAAATGGCACATCTTTTTAGCACAGGCACCATCCTGCAGTGAGGAGTGCCACAGCTTAGCTTTGCTCTGCACAAGGGAACATCTTTGATCATCTTAGCCCACGTCCCTTCAGTGTTATTTGGTGGCTTGCAGGTCTTGCATGGGAAGAGACTGTGAACTAGCAACCTGTAGTGCTGTCTTCATCCCAGCCACAACTTGCTGAACCCCAGACAGTTGTTTTTTTGCAAAGTGATGAGTGTAGATCTGCTCACTTTCTGTATCCAGCCTCATCACAGGAGCAGATCTCAGTCTGCTGGACCTGAGGCTCCTTGCTTTTAAGTGCCTGCAGTAGGAAACACGTCTCTCCAGGCGTCCTCGACAGTCAAAAGAGAGAAAAAGCCTCTCTCCAGCAGGGGAGCTGGGCCACCCAGTCCGATCCCCTTGTTTTTCTTTCTGCATTGCCTTTACAGGGAGACCCTTTATGTAGAGACCTACAAGGTTCAGATGGTGTGATTTTCACCCTGTAAGATAAACAGCTCCTATCTCTGACTTTCAAAGGACTGAGTGGCTGGGTGCTGCTTGGCTTTTGGTGGGTTCCTACTAGGAACCCACCAAGATAAGGTGGGGTGCTGCTGGATTTTTTGTGGCGTGTGTTTGTTTGGGGTTTTTGTTTCAGTTTGGTTTTGGATTTTTTTCCCAAGGAATGGATGGAAAATGGACCCCTCTGGTTATGTACTGGTGATTGCTGGTCTCCTCTGAGAATTCAGGCTATACTGTCTTTTCTGTAGGCTGCTAATGGTATGTAGTCCTGTATTCATAGTGACCAAAATATATAGCTTCATGCTGGCAGTCCTTTCTGCATGGCTTGCCCTTTCTGTTTGTATTTTGGTTGCAGAGGACTTGCAGTCCCTCCCTCTGACGTATCCTCCAAGGAGCAGTATGTTTTACCTTAGAAACAAGATGCAAACATGGAGATGTGTTCCCTGCGTAGTTAGGAACACTGATGATGCTCAGGGCACTCTACAAAATGCCTGAGGCCCTACAGAGGTGCTTTGTGCAGACTCACAACCCGCCGGCTACCTGCTTTTCCCCCAAAATATTTTGCGAGCGTGCTGGGGCCTGGGGAAAACGGAGGATTTGGAAGAAGGACAGGAGCCGGGGATGGATGTTTGGGCAGGCACTCAGCACATCTCTACCAGCTCAGCCCCGACCTCTGCCTTCTCTGGCCTTTGCCCGTCCCGTCTACCTGGCAGCGGTGGGGCTGGGAGCGCAGGCGGGCGCCAGTGGGAATCTGCAAGCTCCTCTTTGAGTTTGACCCACCCAGGATGAACGCAGGTCTCCACGGGTGAATGATCAGTCCCTTAAACAATCACGCTGCGCTCTCCCAGCATCTAATTACCAGGACAAAGCGGTCCATAATAATGGATATTGCAGAATAGCTTATTCTCCTGGAGGATTTGATCCAAACCCCAATGAAGTCGGTGGAAAGACTCCCATTGATTTCAATAGACTTTACATCAGGCTGCTAGTGTGCTGTTGGTTGCTTTGCCCTTAACCGCAATATGCTTTTCCAAAACTTTTTCATTTGAGAGAAGATCTCAAAATCATAAATGATTTAGTCAGAGCAAGGAAGCGTCGTCCTTTTCAGAGCAACTGTTCCTCTATCTTGTACTGAGATATTGATTGCTAGTAAAATAGCATCACTTTTGAATATCACCTAATTTAGCTTTAATAATGACAATTGGTAATTGCTTGCATTTTTTTAATTTTCCAGTAAGTAAAGCTGTGCAAGAGTTTGTCCTAACATCATACCTTTTCAGGAGCCTGGCAAAATATTTTATTTGCTTCCTCTGCTGTAAGCGTACCTGACGGCTGACATATACACTAAAACACTGTTCTCTTGTGCTTTCACTCCTTGTGGCTACAGTCTCATTAACATTGCTGCATGTAAAAAGCTCCTGAGACTTTTTTTTTGTAAACTAAACGTTTCCTCATCTGATATTTTCATGAGTCTCAGGAAAATATTTTGATATAAACTGATGGAGGAATAATGAAAAATCTATATTATTTGTGTTTATATATATATTTTAAAAAATATGTAATGCTTTAAAATTCTTGTGGTCCCATGGGATTCCTCATCACCACACAATGGGGAAAAATGCTTGTGTCCAGCTAACACAACCATGTCCCTTTAAATGGACAATTTTATTTAGGAAACTAAAATTTCAAAAGTTGAAGACGTTCCTTTGCTCCTTCCTGGTTTGACCCTGGTAAGCAGGAGGATGTGAAATGACCATGACTTGATGGTCATTCCTTTGGTTGGAGGTTCAAAATCTAGGGGACGAGCCTCAGAAGTGCTGCGGGAGATGCAGCCTTGACCCACGGCGGGTAGGTGTTGAAATGGACATCTAGGAGGGGGAAGGCTTTTGGGTGCCTGTGGGTAGTGGAAACATGCCCAAGAGCAGTGGTGACGTGCCTGAGAGGTGGGGAAGGGGCTTGATGGGGTGCTGGGAAGTGCAGATGCACTCAGAGCTGGGAATCCCCTAAGAAAGGAGCTGGAGAGGGGCCCAGAGATGGAAAAATGGGACACCTATTGTCATCATGTTTAGGGATGTGGCAGAGAGGCCAGAAGTGAAGCAAAAGGAGATTACTGAGAGCAGGACATTCAGAGCTGCCCCAGAGGAGGATGGCTGGGAGAGGATACCCAGTGAGTGGCTTCCTCCCAGCCAGGTGCCACCAGTGCAGGTCAAACACCTTCATCTCATTCCAAACCCAGAATATCACAAGCTACCTCAAACAGAGGAAGAAAACCAGCCCCAGGAGGGATGGGTTCAACACCTCTTTGTTACCTGACCAGCCAAGGATGGAGGGGTGTGTGTATCAGCACAAGGAGAAATCCTCTTTGATCCCTGCACGGGAGTTCATCCCCACTCAGTGGGCGATATCAGCCTATGTGTAAACTTTAAACTACAGCCATCCTGGTGTGTGAGCGTGGCGGTGCCGGGGCCGCGCGTTCCCCCTGACGGGCAGACAAGCCCCAGGGAGAAGCTGCGCGCTCGGGACGCGGCCTGTGGAACATGAGAAACACAGCGGGCTGTGCCGCCGAGAAAGTGACAGCTAAATTTGTCTTCCAACTACAGCAATTCGGGGCAGGATCCCCACAAGGGGAAGCTGGTTCATCACGGTTCAGAAGATTATTCAAAACGCATGAAATTCACGTGGAATTTCCTTAATCTGCCTTTACAGGAAAATTCCTTTCCCGCTTCCTGAGGGCAGGCCCATATTGTTGAAGGCAGTATTCTTTATGTGGGGGATATAATTTATTATAAAGGATCACGGGTCAAAGTATCTTAACCCAGATCAAGGGCAAGGTCTGTGGGGACAGCCTGGAGCCTTTCGTGGTAACTCACAATAAAGGGCCAATTATAGGGCCAGCGGCTGACACCAAGCCCATGCTGTGGCTGCGGATGGCAAATGCACCTACTTGGCCCGTGCATCTTGCAAAGGGAGAAATTACTGTAGGTTCAAATTCTTGGAACGGGTGACCACAGCTAGCAGGCTAATTAAGCCTTCCCAAAGTGAAATCTATGTTGCTTAACACTCCCTGTATTTTTCTTGATAGTTTAACCTTGATATCTTTCCTGGGATTAGAGAGTGATGAAAGGTTGAATTATTTGTCTCTGAACTCCCACCGTGAGCAGTCTGACTGCATCTGTTCGAGTTCCTGGTTTCTCAACATTGGTGTTGCATGCGATGCTCTGAGGGTGTTAGGCACTCAGATGGTATCACTCTAAACTAGTGTTATTCACTTGGGATGCAGTTCACTGGTTTGAAGGAGGCAGCAGTTCCAGGAAAAAGAAATAGCCAGGTAGTGAATCCCTTGTAATTAAGAGAAAAATTAAAAATTAAGGGTGTCACATACATATGCGTGCATTTCTGTCCAAGATTTTTTGATGCTATTTTTTGAAGTAGTGCTATAGTTGCTAAAAGATTTTTGTAACACTAAGGGCAATTTATTCTCCTTTTTGCTACTGGGGAGACTGAGGAAGAGAACTTGGGAGAGAAACCTATCAAAAGTTATTAAATACAAAGGCACATCTCTGGCTCAGGACCCAGGATCAGGGCAAATTGCCTGGAGGGAGTACTCTGGAGTACTGTGGCAAGTGTCTTCTGGCCTTGGGATCTTCTCTGGGAGGTGGCCATTGCTGGAGATGGGACACCATAAGCCTTGTCTGACCTGCTGGGGTCATTTGGAGGTCCTTGGGTATTGCTGGGTATTGCAACTGCTGGTCAGGAGGCTGGGAGAAAGAAGAGGAGAAGACCACCAAATGTACCATCCACTTCTAAGTAGTGAAATCTGCTCATTGTGCTGTTTTGGAATACCAAACAAAACTGCAGACCCATGTTTCATTCCCGTTTTGCGTGTATGCTTTTGAAGTGTCCAGGTAACTGGCCAAATCGGGTCTTTGCAAATGCAGCCCTGATGCACGGGGAGCTCTGCAGGGGAGTGGAGGCTGAGGGAGGTTAGCAATGTGTGGGATATCTGTAGCTGCTTTAAGTGCCAGGCTGTGCAAGGAGGTACTATAACCTCTCCCTATGTCCTTAAAGCTTATCGTTGCCACAGACAGTGATTGGAAAAGGCTTTTTGCAAGGCTGAACTGTAAGCAATAAAACTTGCATTCTGAAACGGGCATAGTGCACTTAGCTAATAAAAATAGCCTTGGTGTCAAAAGGTTTCCGTAAATGTGGCTAAAGATATTAGCAGTCGTTGTGTTCGCCTTTCACTTCTCTATAGACCCAAGATGAGGTGAGGTGATAAAAATGGGCTTTTTGTTTCCACTGGGAACCAAAGTCACAGAACTTTACTTAGAATGCTGAGGGAGCAGTCCTGATGTTTCCCAATGCAGATCATCTCCCCACTCTTCTCCCCTCTGGGCAGCCTAAATATACTCCCAGCCATGATAGGTTCTGTCTCAGGTGTCTTTCTGTGGGCAGCACCGTTGCCCTTTCCTCCTGACCCTGGCTGGATGACTGGAGCATGGGTGAAGTGCCTGACAAGGGGGGGATGGAGACCTAACCTTGCCTTTCTCACCTCCTGTGACACAGGCAGAAACACTTGCATCACATCACTTAAAATCTCAGGCTATGAAAAGAGAGGGATAACTGTGCTGTGATGGACACAAGGACGTGCACCATCACTTTCCTGAATTGAGAGCTGTTTTCCAAAGCCCAAATCTGCAACCCTGTCCCAGCTGGAGCTCCGTTAATTCAGTGGAACTGCTTGCAAACGATGGTATTACCGGACATAAGTAAGTGTAGCAAAACTGGACTTACAGCTAATAATTTAAGGGTTTCTTGGGACCAGATGTTGATTAAAAAAAAAAAAGGAACATCATGTAGTTGAAGGTGAATGTTGATTTGACAACAAAACAATTTTTGACAACGGAGCAATTAATGTCCCTTATTGCTCAACAGTGAACAGATTTCTTTTATATGATCACTTAGTCATTTGAGTCAGAGGAAAATGTATTAACCAGTCTGCCTGCATTTCCCAGTCGTATGTCAACCCCACAGTTTTTGCCAGGAGAGATGACAGGGGTGCCTGTGAATAAGATTATATCTCAGAGGTCCCTCCTCAGCTGAGAACTGTGGTCACAACAGCTTAGTAATAATAATTAGCACCTATAAGTACTGGCAAAGCTGGTTTTGGTGACCATTTCAGGCTATGGATGTGGCTTGTGTTGATACTAGATGAGGCAAAGCCAAGAGAAGATAAGACAAGAGTGTATCCTGAATCATGGAGAAAACACAGTAATCCAGAAAATTGTTGTGCCCATAAACTCATTTGCTAGCCAACTGAATAACTGAAAATCTCATAGGGAAGTGTGTGAATAATTAAACATAGTCATAGAGATTTGTGGCCATTGTAGTTCAATTAATAATTTAGAAAGGTATGCACAGTAGCCTATCTTCCCCTTCCTTTACGTCTTGGCTTGCCCAGCCTTATTTCTTCCTTCTCCTCTTTTTCCCTCTCTTTTAGTACAGTAGAATCTGTGGGTCTGGATAATTCTTGGAGAAATGTGATAGGGTCCTGTGAACCCACCAGTGTGGTTAGATGTGCCATCACCTCAGTTGGTTGTGGCTTTGCCAACCAGCATGTTTTATCTAGGGCCTTTCTTTCTGTCCTCTTCCTCAGCAGCCCTAGTGATGTTCCAAGGTGCTGGTGCCTACCTGATGCACTCGGTCCCTGAGGAACAAAGTCACTCTTCTTGCAATGTGATTTCTTTGTCTCCCTGGTCCCTGACCCAGATCCCTTTTCCTTTTAAGCGCACGCAGGTGTGTTTGCCTAAGAGTGGAGAGTTGTGAAATCGGGGTTGGTAATGGGAAAATGCTCATTCACGTGTTCAAAGGCATCTGCCACTGGAACTTTGCTGCTCTGCTGAGAACACCGATGGCGCTCCCAGCAGTGAGTGTCCCTTCCCAGGGACACGTCCAGTGTGTAGTGATACCTGCCCTTGCAGGGCTGGGCTAAGGAAATTGTTCTCGGGCTAAGGAAATCGTCCTTGGACTGGGGGCTGGGAAAGTGAGCCTCCATGAGAGCACCGACCGTTGCCAGTGAGGTGACATGGGTGATGTGACACGTAATGACATGAGTGCAGAGATTAAGGCACCACAGCTTCCTCAGCTGTCAATATGACCTCATTCACACGCATTAGAAATTCACTTGTAATTTTCAGCAGGATACGTGGAAAATTTCCTCTAAAATGACTCTCAACAAGAGTGTCACCAGCTCAGAGGACGAGCTCTCATGTAGGCCATATTTGAATTATCAAACCCAACACCTAGAGGCAAATGTCATCTTATCATAACTGCTCTGTAAACAGAAATCATCGCATAATCTTTTGTCTCACCCATCATGTCCAGGCGACAGCCCAGGAAGCCTATTAGCAAATGCCAACACGCCTACCACACCGGGGCGACTTACGTGCCTGGGTTAAACACCACAAGGGGATCATGGGAGCCTCAGTGGGGTAACAGCAATGAGTCACCTGAAGTCAGAGAAGTGCTAAGTGATTTTCTCGTGGGAAAAACTGAGATCTAACATCACTGCAATTGAAAATTATTTTTTTTTTTTGTAAGTTTCTTATTGATAATACCATGCATGATAAAAGCAGAGCCCAGAAAGAGAGTGCATATACCCACACAGCTCTGGATGGGCATATTACAGTGTGAATTTTGCAGTGGGAAGATAAATTATAGAAGTAACCAGAGCCAAACGAATACCAGAGCCGGGAGTAAAATTGCAAGAATTAAAGTACATACTTCAAAGTAAAGTGCTTGTACTAATAGCAGTACCCGTTTCAAAGTTAGAAGTGTGTTGTCAGTAAAACACAGTGTTCGCAGATGTTTTGATCTACCAGTACTGCATTTCTGAAGAACTTAATATGCCCGTTTCTGCTGCTGCCCTAGTTCAGGGGCCCAGTACACAGGCGGTTGGGTAGGTCCCATCCTGAAATGGCGCATTGAGCCCCAGGCAGTGGGTCAAAGCAGATCCAAGGGTCTTCCCCAAGCCTCTCCCACCAGGATGGCTGGCTGGTTTTCCTGTCCTGTGCTGCTCTGCAGGTGTTGCTACATCACAGTTGTTAATTTTATGCCAGACCAACATTGAAAAGGAGTGAAAAATTCTGTATCTGTTCTGAAATGCTGTATCTGTTGTGCAGTGGCTTTCCAACTCAAAGCCAGTGCTAATGTTGCTTCCAGCAGACAATGAGTGAATAAAGAAACCCTGACATGACATTTGAAGCTGTTTGCCATAGGAGGCTCCCCATCTTGCAAATCTCTCAAGTTAGCTTGAAGCTATCAGAACACATCAGCCAGGCACTGATTTGAGGCAGGGGGGGAAATTCCTTCTGCTCACTGAGGACAGATGCTAATAGAGGGATGTGCTGCAGAATTGCCCAACTTGGGATCTAAATCTGGTCTTTTACAGTGGGGAATGTGCTGTCAGTAGTAGAGTTTAAAATAAATATTAGTGCATTAGCCACAAATTAATAAAACCATCCCAATTTATGCAAAACCTGAGCTTGCAGCAGCCTGTTTCAGAGTCCCTTGTGAGATTAAAAATATTCCTGCTGTCACAAAACAATTTTTAATGGTGTCACATTTTGAAGTCTTTTCTTTTTGTGCATCCTTTAAGATTAGATGTTTTTTAATAAAACTGTCCAAAATTGGGGGTGGGGAGGAGGGTAATTACTAGATTGTTTCAGTGCAGATGTCATTTTGTTTCAGTGCAGATGTCATTTGGTGTGTTTTAGCTTAGTTTAAGACTGTGTTTAGCTTTAGTCCCTCAGATTGTCACTTTTAACTCAGTAGAAAGGGATGTGCACAGGTTGTCTTAAACAATAAAATGCACATAAATGAAACAGCCCAGTTTTTGTGGTTTGATCTGGCCAAAGTAATCTGCTTCACTTCCTAAAGTTATGAGATACATTGACTGGCTGAATTAATATGGGGAGTGATACAGGGTATTTGGACTCTTGTCAGTTACTTCATTCTGCTTTTTCCCAGCAGTAAAATGGATTTGTTCTGAAACCTGGAAAAGAAAGAAATAAACTTGGCAGATGTGGCCAGTTTATGATTTATTCTGGGTTTGTAGCCTGATCCAAACACCACTGAAGTCTGTGGAAATCTTTGGGGGGATTTCAAAAGGAATCTCATCAGGTGCTTGATTAATATGCTGGGGAGTTGGGGGGGCACAAGTCTGGGGCCAAGGGAGTCTTGCAGATCTCATCCTTCTTTTTTTTCCAGGGCTTGCATTCTCTTGGTGTACATCCTTTCATGTGAGTCTCTCAGTGTTCCCTGAACCATATGTATTTGGATTTAAAGGTAATATGAGAAGTGCTAGGAAAAGCTGAAGCCAAGTCCTATTTTATTGCAGGAAGACCTCAAAGTGATGTGAGGAGGGACAGCGTGTCTGACATCTGGGGCTGAGGGAACGTTGCTTAGAGGTTGCAATAGGGACGGGAGATTCTTGTCAGTCCTGTTTCCCTTGTGTCCAAACTCTTGTATTCATGTGCCAACTCTGAGCAAATTTGGGGCTGGAAAGGAAGAGGGGGGCGAAGGAGGAGAGGTTAGCAGCGTGTGATCTCCTAGCACGAGCCCCACTGAGAGGGATACTCCGCAGGCTGGCGTCTCGTCTCGGGGTACGGGTGGACCGGAGCAGGTCGCAAAGCCTTGTGCTCTGGTGCTCTTTGGATCTCGGTTTCACGAGTCAGCGTAAGTGTGTGACCTTAATCAAGCTGATTAACCTTGCTGAAAGCATCTGGAAATAGAGATGAGTAATAATTGTAGCAGAATTTAGCATGCAGTGCCTTTTAATTTTACTGTTATCTGCAGTGTTTTCTAGACTGGAAAATTTCCAGATTTTTCTAGGATGGGAAAGGCCACTATGTGAAAGAGAGTTTGCATCTTGATTTATTCCTAATCTTATTACTCTGTGACAGGATCAGTTATCTCTTAAGGGGTGGTATTAATTAATGTTTACAAACTATTTTGCAGCTCTTGGGGAAAAATGCATCACAGAACTTGAGCTATTTATTAGATGGCACCCAATATGTGAAACCTCCTGCTTGTAACTGCGACCGTGTTTCAGTGTATGTTATGAGATTTCAAACTCATAAAAAAAAAGCTTGTATTTTAAAACCTCACTATTTTTCTTTTTTTTTTTTTTCTTCCCCCCTTAAAGTGAGAGGGAATTGCAGATGATCTTTCACATGATTCTTCCAGCACCCAGTCTTTCATCAGCAGAGACTTAAAGATAATAAACTTTTTGTTTCAGGCAATTACTTAATCTCGACAAACTCCTGTGTTAAGCAGGGCTATTAACTGAGCAGACCATAAATCAGCGTGTTGCCAGGTGGGTGAGTCTCCTGAACTGCAATCACTCTTCAGGACCTTCCAGAGACCCCTTACAGTCTTAAGCATCCTCATTACACAAGCAGCATGCTAACAACCAACACTTTGCATGAGCTGCCCGGAGAATCCACTGCAAACTGCACTGGGACCATTTTTAACACCAGGTGGAAAATTTTCATACCACGGCAGGATGATACATGGGAGTTATTAGTCTGCATCAAAACCACAGCTGGGTAAAACAGATAACTTCCTCACCCCTCTCCTCGTCAGACCTTCTGCTTAGTTAAGAGCAGCAGGCTGCCTTATGCTTGGTTAAAAGTCAACTCGTGCGGGATCATTTTAGTTTTTATGGACCAGGAGTGCTTTGGGGACTGATGTCCTGAAGCATGAAAGCTCCCAAAACTCTTCTTTGAAGGCTACCAAGATGTTTATCACCTGGGCATAAGTGCAAGAAAAAAATACCCAGCCCTGCAATTTTATCATGACTCTAGTAGAAAGCAGACATCTTTCCTTCCATTTCCAGGAAGGTGTTTGCTCAAAATGCACAGCAGACTCTGCGTGGGGTTTTTCCAGACTCGATTTGTTCAATTTTACCGATAATATAAACAGACCTTTCATACAGAGGGGAAATTTTTTCAAGCCATTGCCTATAGGAACAGTTTGATTTCAGTTTGTTTTAGTGCCTGGAGGAGCATATGCATAAAGAAAGCAAACTCACCCCTGTGGTTTGGATTGGAGAGGCTAGAAATGCTAGCGCTGCATTTGAAGCACGGCCTTGTCCTGAAAGATTGAGAAAGTCTTTGTAGGGTGAGGGGGTACAGGTGTCCCCGCAATGGCAGCCGACAGCCCTGCGGCGGGGGAGACCGTTCAGGTAGGTCTGTGCTCGGGGCGGGCTGGCATGCCCTTTCTTGTTGGCACTGGCACCTGCGCTTTCATGGCATTTAAGCAGCTGCTTGGGAGTTTTTCTTCTGCAAGGCGGCTTTCCAGCTCCTGCAAGCTGTGCCGGCTCCTTGAGCCGACAGCTTCTGGTGCGGTAACTGAAGGATTTGGGGAAATGTGTTTGGTTTGCTAGGGCTGGTCAGCCCAGCTTCTCTGTACACATAGTTTGGCCGATACTAGAAGCAGCTGTAGCCCCCAGGACAGCACCTGGGAAGATGGGCTGTGAGCATGAAGCTCACCCGGCTGAGCACCAGCCACTGGGAAGGGGTAAGTTATCTCTCAGCAGGATGCTGAAGTCAGCCCCGCAGCCACACAAAACCAGCCTGGCCACCATAACAGAGAGTGGCACGACATGAGGATGAGTGGCCAAGGGAGGTCAGGACTTCTGCTTTCAGTGGCACTCTGGGCTGGAAGAGGAGCTGAACCACAGCCTAAGGGCTTTCTTTGCTCATTTGTGCACCAGCGATCTCACAGTAAACTGGTTCAGTAAATTTTAAGTTGATTAGCTTTCAACTGGATGAACTCCCTGAGCTGGCTGGGTGTGCGATTGCGTGAGTGCCAGTGCCACCTCTGGGGAGGGGTGTGAATGTGTGGCTGGGGGCGTGAGGCAGGGTTGATTTGAATGCTAAAAGACATCTCATCTTGAAAAAGAGCTTGAGATGATGCTCCTGGATGAGCTTTTATTTGCACGAGTGGAGGGCATGTGGTCTGGGCTCCACTAGATTTGCTGTAAGATGAGAAGTGTCATGCAGGGAGTACTGCATGATAGATGATGTGCTCTCCTCCTTTTTCATTCGCTAATTTTGCCCTTTGGTGCTTAAGCAGTCTCCTTGTCTCTAGCCTGAGGCTGCTGAACTTCCCCATCTCACTGGCGGAGATCTTGAGCTTGGTTGTGTTGGACACAACTGAGGGCATCAGTGTCCTCAGGCGCTCCTGCTGCCTCCTGGTTATAAATACCAGTTAGTGCTTTCTCCCATAGTGCCTCCATCTAATGGCAAATTAAAATTTAGCCTTATATGATTGGTGATCCAGAGTAGTTGCGCTTTTGAGAGCAAATGAAAAGGTTGCTCAGATGTGAAGTCAAGCTCTGGGAGAAGCTAAGCTGTGTAGAGCAGCACGTTCAGCTGCCTGTCGGTCCACACTCTGGTTCTCTGCTCCCAGGGTCGCTGCCGCAGGAGGCAGGATCTCTGTCAGGACCTCATTTGCACATGCATTAAATGCATTTCTCTCTCCTTGGGGTACCCGGAAAAAGAAACATCTTGAGGAGTTGGGGGGAGTCTCTCACAGCCAGGTATTGGGGGCCGCGGGAGAAAGGCAGGGGATATTGGGGACTACTCCGGGCACTCAGCAGGCGGCTGAGGTTCACACAAATCCTTTTCACCAGCCGTTTCAAGCGATGTGGCTCCCACTGTGACATGAGATTTAATATGAAATACACAGGGGAAAGAAAGACTTCGCCATTCATTGGCCCAGTCCCAGAGCAGTCAATGGCAAATCCTCTTGGCCCGGGTTTTTTTTTTTTGGAAATTGCTGCATCAGCTGGAGGTGCAGGCGGTTGCTGAATCCAGGATGCTACTGGCTTCCCATGAAGCAGGATGATAACAACTTGGAGAAAACTTCTCCCCTTAAACCTGTAAGCATTTTTTCTTCCATGAACGTGGGATCCCTAAGTTTGCATAGATGTTTTTTGACATATTATTCTTCTCTTACTGCCCATCCAGGCAGGCAGAAGCTGAACTACCATCTGGTCTGCCCCCACCTCCCTGCCTGCCCCTTGAGTGCCAGGATTTCTTCCTCACTGCTTGGGATTTTTCTTTCTTTCTTTTTTTTCCCTTTTTCTTCTTTCTATTCTCTGGCAGCAGCTGTTGGGAGAACAAGCCCCAAGATCCATCTGGCCCTTGAGCTTATCGGGCTGTGTCTTTTCTTCACAAAGCAGCAGTGCCTGCACTTTCATACAAGAGTTACATTTTATAACAGCAACTTGCTCAAAAAGCAAACTGCCTTTTATTCGCTTATGCTGCCTTTCTCCCTTTAGAATTGCAGCCACGGCCGAACCACAATGTAGCCTCAGATCTGAGTCAGTCTAGAGGGCTGTTTTTCTCTTTTTCTTTTTGCCTCCCCCCCCCCTTTTTTTTTTTCTTTCCCTCCTCTGCTTTCTGGAGGAGTTGGCACAATCCTGTGTTATTAGGACATAAGCCAGCTTGTTCTAGTGGAATTTCCTGTCTGATTTTAATTTCCCCCTCATTTTTTTTTTCCACCCTCAAAGTGAGACAGAAAAGTTTTTTTAATTGCACTGCCGTAGGTTGGCCTTTTGGGATATTATTATTCTTATTAAGTACTTCCTGTTGGGAGGCGGCACATGAGTAGAAGTAACAAGGATCTCGGTGCAGTCGGGGCTTGTGGCCTCTTTGTTTGTTAATAACTGTCAGATTGGCAGCGTCCTCAAAATACATCTTGGCTTGACAGCCTGGCAATTAAGTGATTTTCAAGACTCTCAACATTTGCAGCTCAAGACCTGTGGAATTAATAAGCTGCATTAGGCCTTTTGGGTTTGTTTTCTGCTTTTCGGTAGTCACAACTCCTCATCCATCTAATAAAAAGCTGGCACTGGTGGGAAAGTCTCGCTCTGGAACTCCTGATCAGGTGTGGTGGAGCGGACTGGCACGTCCCAGATAGGCTTTGCATCCTGTTCTCCATCTTAATCTCATCAGGTTTAGATTGGAAATTAGGAAAAAATTCTTCACTGAAAGGGTTGTCAAGCATTGGAACAGGCTGCCCGGGGAAGTGGTTGAGTCACGATCCCTGGAGGTATTTAAAAGATGTGTATATGTGGTGCCAAGGGACATGGTTTAGTGGTGGACTTGGCAGTGCCAGGTTAATGGCTGGACTTGATGATCTTAAAGGTCTTTTCCAACCTAAACTATTCTATGATTCTCCATCCAACCTCGATGGCTTACATTTCAACAGGTTCACTGTGCTCATGGGGGATCTAGTGATGAGTGTGTTCCCCTGGGTTGTTTCTGGCCATTGAAGCAGAGGGGCCTCGAGAGCAGCTCTGTGTGGTGCAGCCCAGAGACCAAAGTTTGGGGAACTTCTCCAGCAGCAGAATGTGAGTGGAACGGGTTGGCATGTGCCATCATGCTGCTGATGTTTCAAATTTCATTGCTTCCCAAAGAAGAACTCAACAGTTAAGAAGAATTCAAGGAGAAAAATGCCTTTTTTTTTTTTTTTTATTTCTCAGGAAGTAAAAATTCTCAGCCATCTCTTTCAGAAATTTCCCCGGTTGGCAGATGCTGTTGTAATCAAGTCAAAGTGTTTCAAGTTCATCACTTCCACATTCTTCTTATAGTCTAAAGTATAATAGATCATAAACCATCTTGATGTTTTCTGCACTGCTTTTGACAGCAGTTGCAGGTTCCTGGAAAATGCTTTCTGGCAGAAAACTGTTCTACCTTAAACCTTCCACCAACTTGGGCTATTTAGGACTGGAGATGACTGCTGGGGGCAGCAAGATTGTTTAAGAGATTTTAAGAGGTATAAAAAAATAACAATTTGTCTCCTTAAGGCTATCACACAGCAGTAACCCAAAGAGCTCAGGAATACATGAATAGTACTAAAAAATGCATCACTTTTATTCACAGATGCCCACCTGAATGTCTGAAAATACTTCTACAGACATGAATATGTACATCCTCCCAACACCATTTTGAAGTTTTTGAAAGTTTTGGGTACAACGTGTTTTACAAGAGCAAAGCCAGAACTTTCCATGCAGGTTGTCTGCAAGCTTCAGAAAGTTCCTGTTTTCTCACCAAGAAGCAAAGCATCCAATTTTCGTTCACACCTGAGCAAAGACAGCTCCTGTGTGGGAGTGTGTTATTTCAGGGTTTTCTGGTGTCCTCCTGTCCCCTCTGTCTCCACTGGGTTGGCCATCCCCAACCCTTTGGTGTAAGAGGCAGAAAGCCCCTCATGCAGCATTTCAGAGATGGTAGATAGCAGCTGAGGTATTTCAGGGTTTGATTTCTTCACAATGGTTCTACATTCTTGTAGAAAATGTCAATGAACTCTTACATTTTTAATCTAAATTTTCCGTGTAGAGGGAAAGACCATTTTTAGACTCGCTGTAATTGTTCCAGTTCCTTTGCCCAGGAAAAGACTGGCAGGTTTAATATCCTTAACAAAGGTCAGGCAGTGCATGGGAGTGAGCTGAGGAGAGCTGCCAGGAGCTTCAGGATGGGTTAGACATCAAGATGAACATATTCAAAAAGAATATCCTACTTCCATTAGCGCCTGAGTTCATATAAGCATCCCGCCTCCTTCTTGGGGTGGGGAGGAAATCTATGGGCAAATTCCTTCAGTGTTGCCTCGAGTTAGCTACAAGGCCATGGGGGGAGATCACTGATCTAATCTCATCCCATCCCAGCTGCAAGAGCCAGCTCGCTCTGCAGATGCCTACCTGCCTGCCCTGCTTTTGGACATAGCCTGGGCTGAAGCATGGCCACCAGGACCACATTTTTGCCTGCTGTGTGGCAGCAGTACCTATGACCTAGGTGAGGGCTGTGTAATGGCAGCCATCAGCATCTTCAGACTTTTTCTTTGTTCTTCCACCTGAGCTGAAGCAGCAGAATAAACTTCATAGAAGGTTAAACTCCTCTGGCCCATTGCCAGGAGGATGGATGGGTGCTGTGATGGCTCCCAAGGAGGTTTCCTCCAGGGTGCTGTAGAGGGGCAGCTTTGCATTTCAGCGTCTGATGGATCAGTTTGCTATGACCCATGGCTTTATAACAGCTTTTATTATGAAACCCAGGAATGGCTTTTATTCTGCACCAAGCAAGCATGGCATCTATGTGGGCATCCAAAGTCTCTGTCCCCACAGGGAGATGAGCTGCTACCTGTGTGTCTCACTGCTGGCTGGCAGGGAAACAAGTGGCTGACCAGTCCTTCTGTGGTGGTCAGTTCTGTGCAGGGGGATCCAGACATGCTGCTAGAGAAGAGGCAAGCGTTGTCCACGTTGTCTTCTGCTCCTCACCATGTCTCAGTTTCTCTGAGTGTAAAGTCACACTGACTCTATCCTGGAGACGCTGTGAAATGTCAATACTATAATGCTTGTTTCAAGGCTTTTTTTTTGTAATTTTATAGCTGAGGAAGGGCAATGTAATTTTTCATATTTCTTGTTTACTTTTCACTATCTGCTTCCCAGTTGGGCCCCTTCTCCTTGCAGTGCCTCTGCAAGGTATTTACCATTACCTGAGCCATTTGTCCAACAGAAGTTACTTATATTCTCTTTATCGCCTACCTGAATGGGAAGCTTGGCTTGCTGCACCCAACCTGTGGTTAAACTAATGACATTGACTGCCACTGACATGCATTGTCTGAAAAAAATAATTTTGTAGATCAGGCTACCGTCGTCTTTCTTCTTCAGGTATGTTAGAAGAAGAAAGAACTGGTTCTGCACCCCCCTGGATGGAAACAGCTGCTTGGTTGTGTTTCAAAATGGCCTGTAATACTCAGGTCAGGAGAGGGGGCTCCTGTAGGTGACCTGGTGGGATTCTGCCTCCCATTTATCCTTGCTAGAGTGTTCGTAGTGGGCCAGAATGAATATTTACTATTATTTTACCTGTGTAGTTCCTCTTCTATTTTTGTCAAAGCCACTGAGCAGGTAATAAAACAATGTGATAATTAACCAATAATAATTGAAGTATGCTGAATGAAAACCAAACCCAATGCTACCAAGCCAAACAAAAGGAAAGCCCGCACGGTGCTGCCCTGTTTATAGTGCTGTCTGCTGGAATCATTATACACGTTGATATAATAATACTGAGCACTTAATTACCACATCATTTTTAAAGTGCTGTATAAACATTAACCAAACCTCTGAGGTAGGGAGGTATTATTATATCCATCTTAAAGAGGGGAAATTCTGACAAAGCGAGGTTAGTCAGTAATTTAGTGTTGTGAAGTCAAGCAGCTGGTGGGGTGGGAGGTGGGGATTGCAGCTTTGCGCCCGGTCCACTGTGATTTTTGGAGACAGAAAAGCACCTGAGATGGCTTTTTTTTTGTGAAATGCACAGCGTTGCCATTTGGGGAGGGCAGATACTCCCTCAGACACCTCTCTCTGCTTAGATGATATGCAGATTGGTGTAATTAGGAACCACATAATTATCCCTTTTTGAGGTAGGCATGCAGTTGGTGTATTTTGCAAAGTATCTAAACGACATTAAAGCTGAGTTCTCAAACGGGGGCTTTGGAAGGGGTAAGCAAGGGTGATTCTGGGCTTGTGTGTCCATTTCCCCTCCTCCCCATATCGATCCGAGTGGTGGTTCTGGGAATGGCTTTCCTTGCAAAACCCTTAATATTCTGCATGGTGGTCCATGACTTCATCCGAGGAGAATCCCACAGGCACACCAGCGTGATCTGCTCTGTCATGTTTCTGTGACCTAATTTTCCCTGTTCTTTGTCTCAGACCTTCCCTGACCCCAGGCCTATTATCTCTTCCAATAATTCACCCGGGCCATTATTAATGGTGCGTTAACTTCAGCTGTGCTTTCAGCGAAGATGTTTTTCTTGCGCTCATTCATTCACTCAACTCACTTAAACAGCGAGATCATTATTCTGGGGACTTCACACAAACACAAAAACATCTCCCTTGCGGACACCTATAGCCTCGCAGCACTTTGCCGGAGGGGCGGCCATCCAAATGCAGCCATCGGGAGGGACTATCAAAGGGTGTCAAGTAGCCACACACACACTCAGTCGCCTGGGGCCAGTTTGCCACCCCTGCTCACACATCTGGCTGTCCGGGGATGCTCTGGAGCCCACCAAACCCACCAAGCCTGGGGGAGCTCTAACATGAGGAAAATCACTGCACAGGGATGGCTGGGGAGTGAAGCATAAGCTCCCCTTTGCTGTTTCAAAGCAAATCTGATGTTTGCCACCACAGTTGTTGGGTGCCAAAATGCGTCCCTTTAAAGTGGATGAGTGAAATTGGGACTTTAAAAAGTGTAACAAGAAAATGAATGCTTCTTACAATTTATTTCTTTGCTTGATGCTTTGGGCTTCTCTGGGTGATGACTGAATGAAGAACACTTCATGTTTGTTGTATCTTTAATTTTGTCCTTGAGGAGAGAGTGAGATTTGGACATCCAGGAGAAAATGTGGGCAGCAAGAAGAGCCTTTGCTCCAGAGATGGGGAAAGCTAGCAAATGCCTCCTCTCATGTCTTAGAGGTTTCCATGTAGTGTCTAGTGCAGACAGCACTTATTTTCCTATTATCCTTTTCAAAGAAGCTGGACCTGGAAAAAAAATGGCAGAAGTTGTTGCAAGCTGTCATGTCACACCAAGCAGCATCCCACCTTCCCCAATGAGAGGGACGTGGCCCGTGACAGCACAGCGCTGCTGCCGTGAAAGCCCTTATGGGCCCTCACCAGCACCTTCTGGGATATCCCTTTCCCATATTTTTTCTGTGTCAGCTGCTTTTGCACAGATGTTAATGCCACTGTGGTGACAGGAGTGCGTGAGCTGTGTCCGGAGAAGTTTTCTCCCACAAATCTAAATCAATCCAACACCCTGGGGCTCCAGAGCCTTTTAGAGATAAAGTTGCAGTTTTTGCCTGCTGTGCTTGAGGTTCGGTGGGGAACTTGCTCTTGTTTGACTCTATAGACTTGGGTGAGTTATTTTACTTTACCTTGCTTCAGCTCCCCTTGAGTGAAAAAAGGGGCCATGTTTCAAATGAAAGTGTTTGTTTCTCTTGCTAAGGAGAGGTGAAGCTTTTTCAGTCTTTGCAAAGTAGCTTGTGATCACTTTATGAAAGCTGTGTCCCATTCATCATTAAAGCCATAGGAAACCAAGCCCAAAAGGGATTTCAAGAAGTCAGTGTTTGTTTTTCCTGTTTTATAAAATGTTATCTTTTTATGGACTTTTTTTGCAAAGTTGTTGGAAAAGATTACTATAGATACTGCACTATCCAGACAGCAATCTTTTACTATTTTCCTCAACAAATGACTTTCCCCACTGATTACAAAATGGTCGTGCTCTGTTTCTGATGGCAAAGCAGCCCACTCAAAGCCTGGACTCCTTGTTCCCACAGAATACTGTTGGACAACCATAGGAAAACCACGTCTGGTGGCCTGCAAAGCTCACGTGTGCTTTAGATAAAGCAGTGGGAGCTCTGTACATATCAGATGGTACGGGGTGGAGGGGCGCTTCTCAGGGTGTCTTCCTCGCCAGTCTCGCAGTGGCATCCCAGTTGCAAGTGGGAACAGAAGATGTGTACTTTAAGTCCTTTCTGAAGGTCTCTCTGAATTATTTTTGTCAGTGAACTGCAAATGAAACCTGATTCAGTGGCTAGGGGGTCTGATTTCTTTTCTTCTGCTTTTTTTTTTTTTTTTTACCTTAAAGTGATCACGTGTGTAGGCCAAAGTATTTGGAATAGAAAAAAGCTTATTTGACCCTCCTAATTCTCCTTTTGGGGCTCAAAAAGAGGTGCTGCTGTCAGTGATGTCAAAACAGCTCCTTTGCTCACTATACAGACCCATACATACAGTGTGTGTTTCTCTTGAAGCACAGGTTTATCTGTGGAGATAATCAAAAGCCTGCATCATCCTCAAAAAATGCCTGTTTCTGATGCTTCCCTCCCTGATTCCTGGGATTTTCAGCAAAGGGACATCCCCTTTAAACCCGCATTTCTGCTTCATATCTTTTCTCTTTGAAGCCAGAGGGTTGGCTGGCCTTTGAATAGACAAGGATGAGAATATAGCAGTGGGAGGTCTGTGTCTTGCTCATAAACCTTGGCCAGAAAATCAGCTCTGACAAGTGGGGACAAGTAGCAGCGTCTTTCCCCTTATCAAACAGTGCGGCGGAGCAGACACATTCCTGCATGAGCAGTGGCTGGGTGGAAGGTGGGGCCTCCCAAATGCATCTTTCTGCTCTGCTGCCGTGCTTCACCCCAGGAGCTGCGTGCCACAGGCTTAATGAAGAGCCGTGTTATTTCTGCATGGAACACCCTGTTTTCCCATTGACCCTGCCCCTCGGGTGCTGCTTTGATTTGTACTTTGGTTTTCTCTTCCTTCCGAGGGAGACAGAGAAAAGGTTTACCTGTTGTCCCGGTGCTAGGGGACTTTTGGAGGTGCCATGGTGCACCTTCCTGCCCTGGCATATCATACCATACAACCTGACGTGGCCCAACTTTTTTGTGGGGGGAAAGCTTTCCCCAGACCTCCTACTAAAATCTTCCTCCCTCTGTGTGAAACAATCATCATTAGTGTTAATTGGGCAGGTTTGGGGTTAAATCTGCAAAGATTGCTTGGGTATGGTAAATCCTCTGCCACCGCAAAACAGATAATGCTAAACAAAAGATTGCCTTGATTAGATTAAAGTTGGCAAATTCATTGCCCTAATCATCATATTGCCCTTCCCGTGGCTATTCAGGAATACATCACCGTGACTTACTTGAAGTAATTGAATATAATTGTCTTTATAAACTTGTATGTGTAAAACATCCATCTTTGTTAACGGTGTGTGTTGCTGTCCTGCTGCCAGCTCACCGTCTTCTTTGGGGAGGGGTGGGAACAAGAAGCAGAGCCAGGCTGACATTTATGAATTGGTAGTTGATTGCCTATAAAACCATTCATTATTTCTGACCAAGCACCTGGAAGAGAATAAAAAGGAACAGCACCAACCAGCCACCGGAGCCCGTAGGCTTGGTGCTGGTGCTCCCAGGCAGGGGAGCAGAGGGGAAGCCCTGGAGTGGGACGTTGCAAAAGGACGTCACCAAAACCAACCCTTCCCCTTGCCCTCAGTGGCAGCAAAGCCTAGAGCATGTGGTGGGTTTGGAAATAAGAATGGCAGAGTGAAACAGGTGCCCGGGGCAGGGGTGCTGCTGGCCTTCTCGCTGTCCAAGTAGGTTGAAAAGCTAAAAACAGACCGGCGGTGCCAGCGGGAGGGAAGAATTTCATGGAAATTTGTCTCCCATTAATAATCAGAGGTGTGAGGAGGGAGAAACTCTCTTCAGATGTCATTTTTATACCAGCAGATAGCTAGGAAAGGAGGCCAGGCAGCAAACACCCTGTGTTTTCTTTTCCCCAGCTCTCCTAAGTGACAGGGAAAAACTCTTTTAGCACAAAATATCCAATATTACCTCAGCAATCAATCATTTAGAAATGCACAGTTACAAAACAAAAAAAATAACTGACCTGGGTTTTAAGAGGTTCAGATTGACCTGTTGTTCTTTGTGGTTTCATAATTATTGTTATTATTAGTGAATTAAACTGGCCCAGGGAATAGGCCCAAGGATTAGGATATGACTCTCTCTCATTACCCAGTGCACAGGACAATTTCAGCCCACGTCAACTCGCATTTGCCTCAAGTTTGGGGATTCCCCCAGCCCCTGGGTTATGGGCTGCCCATTACAAGCCAAGTGGCCACCCTGTTTTGGGAAGGGCACAAAATTTCACCTCTTAGGGATGCCAGCTGGGCTGTGCAGGTTGGCCCCAGGACCGTGGAAGAGCTGGGTTTATTTGTGTGCTGTAAATACGGGGTGAGCGCTGTGGGAAGGCCAGCCTAGGGGCTGAGGCTGGGAGAGATGTTTGTGTTGTCTGGCATCAGATGCCTCTGCAGGAATAGCGGATTTTGAGGTGTGTGATAGAGGAATAGAGGCACATGATGGTGTAAAGCCTCCCTGACCCACTCCCTCTGGTCCCCACAGCAGCCATGGGTTGTGGCTGTAGCGGTGTCCTCAGGGAGGGGGGACAGCAGCTCTAGGTGCCCGCCAGCAGCATGGGGAGAGAGACCAAAGGCTGTAATGGGCTGCATGAGCAGGGGACGGGGTGCGATGGCTGAACCCTGCTGTGTTTCTGACCTGGAAAAACACTGGCCGCTTCGTAAAACGAAGACTCCTTACAAGTGTCCTTATGTAACAGACCATCCCTACCCAGGACGGTTAAAGGGTGAATCTTCCTCCTGCCAAAGCAAATCCTAAAGGATGTGAGTTTATTCTCTCCCTGAGCTGCTTTTGGGAGAGGAGGGGAGGGGAGCAGAGTGGGGGAAGTTCGGTTAACAGTTGCCCTACTGTGTCCTGATGTGAGGCGAGCTGCAAAAATGCTCCCAGTGTGTCAGGTTGTGCGTGGTGCCAGCCCTTCGCTGGAGCACGGAGAGCGAGCTCTGCCACGGAGCCTTAAATACTTTCCACCCCGACTACCTTAGCTTAGCGCCTTTCAGCAGAGTTGGCAGGAGGGTTGTTTTTGTGTAGTCTCTCGCCTCTCCCGGCAGCCTGGCTGACGCGTCTGTGCCGTGCTGCACTTGGGGATCGTAGGTTGCAATGGGAGTAGGAGCCTCAGATCCTCTTGCCGGTATGCCAGGAAAGACGTGCATGGGGATTTCACGCAGGCTTTGCACAACGGACCCGAAAGCAACGCAGCCTCACCAGATGGAGTCGGAGTAGCCCTGTTGCAGCTGGAGTCACAGATGCAAATGGCTGAATTTTGAGTCTTTTATAGGAAAAAAAAAAAAAAAAAAGAGTTTGGCGTTTGTTGGAGTTTACTTAGCATCAGCGAGAGACCTGGCCCAAGCTCTGACACTTTGGTTTTGGATGGTGCTTCTCCACTCTCCAGAGAGATGCTACCTGTCGCGGAGGCAAGTTGCAGTGAAATACTGAGCGCAGACTGGGTTCTGAAATGCTCGCTTAGGAGGTTGGTTTTGTTTTGCTTTTAGTCACTTGTTAGGCAGAAAGGCCAAGAAACCAGAGAGGGAACGGGAAGACCTGTGACACTACTATGTAACCTTTAATGAAGAACTTCTGTTTGCAAAGGCAGAGCAAGACCAGCCTTTTATCTTTAAGCCAATTGCTGGTAAACATCTAGAAAGCGGCATCGTTACGGATGCGATGAGCCCTATCTGAGGGCGATTGTATGGTATCGTTATTGCAGCTTTGCTAGTTGTATTTCTTTAGCTTCTGTAATTTTAGCAGGAAAGGCCCAGGTAGCCAGACAGCGTTGTCGGGGGTGGCGTGGAGAAATAACCTGATGAATTTTCCATCAGCTCGACTCGCTCAAATATTCTCACCATTAACTTTTGGGGTCAATAATAAATATTAAAACCTGTAGATTTAATAAGTCAATGTAGGTGTTCTCTGCCTTTTGAGACCACTTTATCTTTCCATCAAAGATGAAACAAGCTTCTCAAATGAATAAAAAATAGGGCCTCAAGTGATTACAAGTGAGAGCAATTTGGGCTCCTCTCTCAGAACCTGGCAGTAGGCACTTTTGAGCCTTTTCTGACTGCCTAGACAGTCTGCATTAGCGCTGCTCTTGCTGTTACATTTTTAGGTAAATATTTCCAACTTGTGTGTACAGACCTTCAGGAAAGGTGTTTGCTGCCACTCCAAGCATGAGGGACGATGCAGGTCTGGATCCCGCCAGGCTCTGTTGAGTCTGATTTGCGTTGCAAGTCTAGTTTTCCTTGGTGCTTCCTATAATCTCCTCAAGTTCAAAGAGTGCTTAGCTGCTTGTCTTTGTCAAAAACCCTGTTGGAGATCTTTTATGTCGAAGATGTAGGATTTCTCCGCATGACTTTGATTATTTATTCATTCCACTTCTCTGGTGTATGATAGCGCTGATATCATGAAGACCCCTTGTCTTGCACTGCTCTTGCTCTGAAATTCATGGAGATTTAGTGCCTTTGAAATTGTTTTAAAAGGAAAGGAAAAGTTTTTGAAGTCCCTTTTTTTTTTTCTTCTTCTTCTATTCCGCTCAACAGTGCCACAGCACATTTTTCCGGCCTTCCACGCTCCTTTGCCAATTGACATGCGCCACCAGGAAGGACGATACCATTACGAACCTCACTCTATCCACGCTATCCATGGGTAAGTCTCGCACCTCCGCTCCCGTGCCTTACTGAAACCTTGGCCGCCCACGGGTATGCCGAATCCCCCTACTGAGGTCCCGAGGACTGGCTTGCCCTCCTGGCAGGCTGGCCACGCTGGCCATCCCCTGCCCCGCTGTCCCCATCTGGTGGCAATACTGACCTGCCTGGCAGGAGTGCTCTCCAGATCAGTCAAACCTATAGAGGTGCTGTGTAGCAGTGGGATGGGAGCACGGGGCTTCTGTGGTGTTACCAGGCTGTGGTTCTGGGGACCAGCTTGACTTGTGGTTTTGTGCCCATGGTGTTTCTCACATCACACCCTACCTGGGTCGTTGCTGGCACCATCTTGGTGAAGACCGAGCGCTGCTCCCTCCATTTGGACACCATGCGTGCTGTTCTTCCTTGTCCGCCAGTTGGGGGGGATGACAGGGAAAGGCTGCCAGAAATTCCGTAATTCAGTTTGATTTCACCAGAGGGTGGCCGGAACAGGTTGGATGGTGTTTTCTAAAACGTGGTAAAGAAGCAGGTCCTTGCACGGGTGTCCATATCCAGTCTGGAGGGGCAGGATTCTGGGTTTTGGTGGGGACCTCCTCATGAGAGTCACCCCTCCCCAGGGCAGCTGGTGGCTAGCGAGCACAGGCGCCAGTCAGGGGCTGTACCCTGAGAGGGGGGATCCTAGTTAGTCTCCTCATCTAGGTCATGACAGCTCAGTAGTCCTTAATGTCTTGGAGGACATGTTTATATAGAGATCTGGGTTCACCTCCTGCAAACTTTGACCAGGACAGGTAAAAAGGAGCCAGCAGAGATGTAAGCAGAGACTGTAGTGATTGTCTGGCTGGGAGGATTTCTCATCTTCCCTGAAATACACCATTCCCATAGGAGGTGAAGAGCACCCTGATGGGGTTGGTAGTCCCACAGCTTCCCCAAGATCACTCAACCCATAGCTGTAACACAGAGCTCAGCCATCAGATGAGGGACAGGTCCCAGGTCAGTCAGTGTAGGGGAACCCACAAGGGCTGGAAGAGCAACGAATGAACAAATAGGGCTCATCGCTTAAAAAACTCTCTGTTGACTCTGGAGCCCCACTGCAGCCTCGCTGTCTGGCCGGGGTCAGCACCCACCCGACTTTGCAGCGGCTGTTTGTAGAACTGTACTTTTTCTGGATAGGTGTAAGGGGGAGAACAGCCACCGGGAGGCAAGTAGCACAGACGGCGGCAGCCAGGAGATCTGTGGAGTCCCACAGCTACCAGGGCTTTATTCCTCTTCCAAAATGCTGCAGGAAAAAATGATAGGGCATTCCCCTGGATCTTACCAGAAGACAAGTTGTCTTTTTGGCTGGCAATCAGTTTGACTGGATGTTTAAAGGGGCAGAGCAGGTCCTTCCACGCTGTGAGCAAAGGGGAAAAGATAGAGAAGGTTGCTAACGTGGGAACTGGGGGTGGGGGGTGGGGAGGGGGGCCTGTGGGCTGAATGACATAGTTCTGGTCTCGCATGGAAGTAAATGCAAAAATTGTAGAAAAAAAAGACATTAATTAAAAAAAACCATACTGGGAAATAGTTAATAAGTCAGAGCTCTAGCTGGTAAAGTTCATACTGACTTCTGAATATTGAAATCTGAAAGGGGCAGATGCTCAGATATTTGGCACCAGGTTATTTGTGCCCCACTTGGGCCCAGGTTATTGAGCCCCACTTGGTGCTCTCCTTCACTCCTGTCAGGCAGGGTATGGTGCACCTCCTCTGAAGCAGCTTCTTCAGTAGGATCATGGAGCAAGGTCTTCTCCAGAATGCAACCGAGAGCTCACCAGCTGGTGTCATGTACCTGTGAATCAAAACATCCACTGACGGGAGCCAGTATTTTATTATATCAGGGTTGTCCAACTGATCAAGCCTGGCCAAGTGTGCAGTGCTGGCAGATCAGGTTCCAGTTCATCTGCACCAATATTAATAATCCACTGTCTTAGCAGTGATCTCATTTGTCCGTCAGGAACCTAGGGTGTCCTGCTTCATGTTTGGGTAGACTTGCTAGTAAATACCTGTTGCTTTTCTTTTCTGAGATCCGTCACCTTCCCAGCAGCATCTCTCACAAAAATGACTTATGAGGTACTAGAGAGAAAATTTGGTTGTTGATCTTAGAAGAGGAAACATTGTTTTCTTTGAAATGTTTTGGTAAGGTCGGTCTTACTGCCTGGGCATTGCGCTGAAGATTGCCTCTGTGGTTGGTGAAGCACCAAAGCTGAGCAGCTGACTGCTTCTTGTCTGTGGGCTTTTTTTAGGGTCAAAAGAATGCCACTTCTGTTCAGCTTTTTTCCAAGTGCCCTCGACTACAGCACGACCACACTGGGAAAATTCTCACCAGCTGTGGAGTTAGTCTTTCGATCATTTTTTTTTTCCTCCAGTTTTATCTACAAACTTCTTAACCTCATTTCCTGCCGTTTCCTCTTCTCATTTTTGTTCACTTCTCTTTTGTCTTCCTCTTCACTCCTCCAGTCTCTGCTCTGGAGATTATAGCATAGTGTTCACCCTCCTTGCTAGAGGATGTCCAACGTGAAATCATCCCAAACATGGTGGTAGAGCTGGGATAGAGCAAGCAGAGAGGTTGCATGTCTCTTGTTCAATAGGCTGGGTGGGCTCTGAGGGCACGGTCAAACCTCTAGAAATTTGAACTCCATCCTGGTGGTGCAGAAATCCATACTTCTGTTAAAAGTAAACAACTCTAAAAAAAAGGAAAAAGAATGTGCATATTTTTGCTCTAGAAAATTGTGGTAAATGTTTTGAAGAATAATTTTGTCACTAAGTTTTGGCTTTATGATTAATGTGATCGGTGCCTGACAGAGAGCCCCCAATTCATCAAACCCATATTCTAGCTGTCTGCTGTTTTGCTGGTACCAAATTTATTTAATTACATGAACATTGAACAGCAAATTAAGTGTAGTCTCATTTGTTGCTAACTATGGGGTCTCATTATCTGCCTGCTGCATTATGTCAAAGGTTTGTTTCCCAATTGCTCAATGTGACATGGCAGTGCATTCCCCTTCATCACTCTTTGCATTTGGCCTAATGAGAACATACGTTATTTTATCCTTACTGGAAGGAACTCATCTGCAAGGCTGTCTTGAGCAGGACAACCTGTGGGACCCTTTTCTTGGCAATATGCTTGGGAATATTCAAAACTCAAGTAATAAAGAACCAACATGACAAGACAGGGGCCTAAAAGATTTACTGCATTTCTGCTAGCTGTTGTCAGTCTTTATCTATCACTCCTTCCCTTGTTAAACAGCACGACAAATAATTTTCAGAACTTGAACCTTCTTCCAAATCGCTGAACATTTATTGTGTACATCCAGAAGCAGATCGTGTTGGTATTATCTTGAAACATACTTCTAGAGATTTTTTTGGGGGGGTAAAATAGTGTTTCTCCAGTCATTAAGACACCTCACTTTTCTGAATAAGCTCTGCTTGTTTTGCCTATTTGGTGATACACCACTCTCTCCTTTCTTGACATCTTTGTTTATTGTTTTTAAGAACAATTTAACAGAAATACGGGTGCTTGCTTGACTAGTGTAGAAAAATAAAGTATCTCATTCGTCTCTCTGCAGTGCAAACTAACAGGAATATTGTGGATTCAAGGCATTGTCCTGGATTCTGATGCTTCTGAGCTTGAGGTCTTATGGAGGATGGTGGGAGAGGGAGGATTGGAGCCCAGTGGACACTGAGAAAGGATGTAATGCAGAATAGAGTAAAACTGACTGTGGGATGAAATCTCTTTGAGGACTGTAGAGTTAGAACAGAATGAATAAAAGTACCTATATCTTTTATGAGGTACCACTTCCACCAAGCAACATTGTTTAATAGTAAGGTTGCAAAATACAGAACTCAAAAGCTAAGAAATTACACAAAAATAAATTTGCAGATTCTGACTAATCTTTTATGCGATAATGCATACACAGCCACATACTGGTTTTGCCTGGGATCCTCAGCTCTCCCGCAGCATGGGATGGCCCAGGCTGTGTGGAAGAGCAATTGTGGGCATTGTATGCATTTTCTGCATATAGCTTTTATTAATTTGTCAGAATTTCACTCTGCATCGTTGGTTGTAGGCAGAACATAGATCAGTGTTACCAGAGCAGAAGTTTCAGCAGGTTCAAAGCTGAACTAAATTCACTTCATAAGGTAGAGCAGGTTCTTTTTTAACAAAGGGGATATTTCACCTTTTAGTGAGCTTCTTCAGAAAAGCTTACTCCTCTGGGGCCCAGTCTCTGCAATAACTCCCTGCACTTTAAGCCAAGGGGACTCTTAGCTTTGTGAGATCAAGCCCTTGACTACAGAGGAAAGCTGATGGCAGAGACAGCAGGTGATTATTGATAGCTCCCTTCCACTCCCCATTTTTAGGTGTGCTTAGCTACTCTCAACTTTTTTTATTTTGTTTTTCTTTAAGCACAACAAAAATAACTAAAAACTCCTTAGCTCAGCTTAAAAGTCCCTGCCAATGAAACAGCCTTCAGGGCTAACCCTTGTAAACAGCATGCCTAGGCTTGACTCAGCAAGAAGCTTTTTAACAGTAGCTCCTAAATTGTGGTTAAAACCCATCAGGCATTACTCAGTGTAACAAACAAAAGCAGCCTTGTTTTTCTACCGACATCCTGGTGGTGTTTCAGGATGCAGTTCTGACATTATTTATTAACAAAATATTGTTATTGCTCTTCTGTCCACACACAAAAATAGTAAAAAAACCACCCTGAGCTGATAGTCACAAATTCCATGGCTTTCATCAGGATTGAATTGTCTCAAAGACTTAAACATAGAGAAGATTCCATCTGCATGATAATGTGGACTTGCCCTTAATTTCCCTCTGGTAGAGATTTTATCTGGTTTAATCATGGATCTTCTTCCATTTCCCTGAGATCTTAATATATTACAGATTTTCCCTGATATGCAGCCTACACTTTTTTTCTTTATCTGATGCTATTACCCCTCCTTGTTGAAGTTTGTTTTCGTTTTACTATGTTAAAAATTACAGAATACCTTTTTGGGACCGGTTCCAATGTTCCCAAGCTGTTTAGGCAGGGTAATTCACAGGCGGGCAAGGTGACTGTTAAACTTTTCATCATAAAAAGGCTATGTCTCAAGTGTTTACAAATTTGCCAAATTTGCTGTCTAACCCAAGATTTTCCATGTTGGATATCTGTTTCAGGCTGGTTTTTTCTTTCCTTTGTTGTTTTTGTGCGATTGAGCCAAGGGAGGCCAAGGGAGGTTAAGGGAAAATATGTTGTTTAGCCATACAAAAAATAATCATCATCATCTTATAACTGTGCTTTGAGAAACTCTAGTGTCCCTTGCTTTAGAGGTGGAATTTACTATTGTCACAGATGTGCCTTTTGCTGTTCCTATTTAAAAAAATACACACACAAAAAAAAACCCAACCTCAATTTTGCCAGACAGAAATCCTCCGAAAAATCTCACTTCCAACTCCCTCAGTGAAGGGGTGTCAGAGTTTTGCAGTGAAATTTTCCAAGCACTCCTACGGCCCTGACCACGCTCCAGCCAAGCCCTGCCAGGACATTCCTGCCAGTGTTCCCCATTTTCTGCTGGGAGCTCTCAGCCGTCCCCTCCACCCAGGGGGATTCGTGACCACAGCAGATGATGGAGGGGAGCTGGTTACATTGCAAGCTTGCGGAGCTGCATTTGTGCATTACTGGGAGTGTGTAAAGTGCCTTCGGTTAACCTCCACGGGACACGGCTCCCACGAGGCTGCAGCTTTGATCCCATCAGGTGGTTTAGGATGGGACCCCAGGTAACGGTGGTTCCTGCAGCAAGGACACCGCTCGGCTGAGCCACAGAACGTACCCGCCAATAAGACCTGTGTGTTTTCATATTTACTTTGCTACCGGAGTCGAAAATCTTTGGCAGATCATGATTGATGGTGCTGTGCTGCTTTGGAGATGGAGCGAGCTCCCTCCAGAGTCAAAGCAAACAGCTGCTCAGAGAGGCCTTCTTATGTGTTTTGCAAAGTTTTATGACTTTCACCAAATAGACACATTGCTCATTTGGGAAACAGGTTTGGGGGCTCCCACATCCAATTTATTCTGTCCCCTTCTTTCCCACATGCTTCTTTTATTTATTTAGGAAAATAAGAATGTGTGAGTAAGCAATGGTTTGCAGAGGCTGGTCCTTTGCAGAAGACTGATTCAAACCTCACCCTGGTCTGTAATTAGCAGGAGCATGTTGCTTTTAGGTTGCTCTTTGGTAACCTACAGGAGGTGATTTGGGGGACTATCAATACTGATCTCACTGTACAACTACCAGGATTAATCCTTGATGGTCACTTGATTCATCTCCAGGAGACCACAGGTTAAATAATGGGCTGTTGCTGTCCTGCTTTGGGAGCTGGAAAAATTACTTTAATTCCATCTGTGCTTTAGTTTTCCCATCTCTAAAATGCTATTACAGTAATACTCACCCTCCTGGTGTTTTGAGAGCTAAGAAAAGTCAGGTGGTCTGTATCTTGTTTGGCTCCCCAGCAGGGGCTTGTGACATGTTTTCAGGCATCAGGAAAGAAGTACACAGCGCTACCTACCTGCGCAGAAGCTGAGAACGTACACATTTATCTTCTGACCTCAGTGGGAGGACAAGCTGATCAGGTCTTCTGAAAATGGGGCAGAAATAATCCAAAACACTCATCAAGGCTAGAATGTTTCTGTAGGTTTTTCCAATCTGATAAACTTCTATATGGGAAAAAACCCAACCAGCCAAATACAAAACCCCACATCTTTCTCTTTTGAATCTTGTTAATTTTCAAGCATTTTCCATTATGAGAGGGATTTGCACGTTTATGCTGTTCCTTAAATTGAGGATAGCTTCATCATATGTGTTTACTTAAATGGCGTCTATAATACTTTGAAAAACTCAAACGTGACATCCAGAGCGACCTAAAAATGCATGATTTCAGAGTCAGTAACTATGCAGTAAGATGCAGATTGGACTTCGAAATGTTTGGGTTGGATCTTCAATTGCTGAACGCCGGCAGCATCACACTGGAGTGAGGAGCCTCGGTGAGCTCAGATGGAGTCATGCCCGTTAGCACTTAGCGAAGATCTGGGCCACTGAGTTGCTGATGCTGTGACACCACAACTTACTGAATGAGAAACTGCAGCTCTAATTTAGCCTAATCACCGCCAGAACTGTAGAAGCAGCTAGGAGGTTTTAGTATTGAGAACAAGGGCCTGATCTCTGAGGTCCTTTATGTAAACCTCTGGCATGTGTTCATTTAATATGATGTCACTCTGTAATCCACCATTGCTTTTAAATGTCATTCTCAGAGCTTCATGTCAGCAAGTCTAAAGTGATAATCCCTTTGCTTACCTCACTTTATAGTAGATTAAAAGTGACTTCATGCTTCCACCTTATCCGCTCTTAAGCTTGTGCTTTAGGAAAAATTTATTTGAACTCTGTTCTCCTGCTGCTTTCTAAAGAGTTTCTAAACAGAGAGTGCAGGTCTTTCAGAAGCTATATCAATGGTATTGCCCAGTTGCCATGGCTTTCAGCATCTTGTGGAAGAGGATAAATGTTCAGTGCCAGTCTCCTGCCCTTTTAAACTCCAGCATCATGAATTTGTTTCTCAAGGGTTCTCCTGGCTAAATGTGGAGCACTGCCCCTCCTGGCCTCTCCTTTTTCTTAATCCTAAATAAATACCCTCTCTAGATGGTGTTTCACCCCTCACCAGCTTCTTACAGTCACGAGGACAAGTGATGATGGGACCTGTTGTGGTGTTTTTCTCCTGCGTAGTACTTTCTCCTGTGCAGCACAGGGGTGCGCGGGTTCCCCCGTTCTGGTCCCGTGTCTCCTGGTTGAAGTTTTGCTCTATCCTGAAGTGTTACTCTATCCTTTCTCATTATAAAAAGCTCTCCATGCAGTTCAGCTTCTTAATCCGCCCCCCTCTTTTTCTCTCCCTGAATTTCACCCAGCACACCACCTTGTGCAACATGTCCCTCCAGATACTTGCTGCATGTTGTCATATCCCTCCTCCCTGCACTAATGAACTGGCCAGGCTGCAGCCTGCAGCATATACTCAAATATCAATCTGCTCAGCCTCTTCATTTTCACTGTGTTTCTCTGAAATCCTTCCAGTGAGTATGGAGATAAATGGACAACAACCCATCCATCCCATTGGCTTGTGAAATGAAGTCTGCGGCACATCATTTCTCAGGTGCTGGTTAATCTGGGTTTCCAGCTACCAGTGGCCATGGGAAGCAAATAACACAAGGCGCTGAGAGATAAAAACTAATGGCAGGAATGCTGGCTTATGATACTGGGAGAAAAATGTAGGATTTTTAATGTCCATACAGAGCGGAAATTTTAAAATCTCATCCAAAAGTTCCCCCCATGCAATAAAGAGCAGAGAAGCCAATTTACCCTGGAAGGATGAAAGACTGAGTCAACTCTGCTGGGATTAGAACATGTGGTTCGAGGGATCCTAGGTATTTCGGGTCTGATTCTCAGACCACCCAGATGGCTGGGGCGAAAGGAAAAAATAATAATAATAATAAAAAAAGGACCCTATTTGGTAGAACTGTGGATCTGGATATCCTGCCTGCAGCTGAGGCTGTGCACACACATCTGTATAAACCAAAGGGCAGAACTGGGTGCTGTTACTCTGGCAAATCTCAGATCTGCAGAGCGCTCCTGCAGGAAAGCGTTTAAGTGGGCTTTCTAGATCCCTGGCTTTGACACTAAACCATGTATGTATGTTTTTCTTCTGTGCGCCAGACCATTTTGAGAATTTGTGATTTTATGCAATTTTCTGCCTCAGAGGCTTTTCATGCCTGTTCTTTTATGTTTCATCGTTGATATTAAATAGACAACTAACAGAGCTAAAGATTAGATTAGGGTCAAATTTTAAAAAGGGCCTGTATAATTTCAGATCATAAATCCCACTGCATTGGGTCTGGCTATTGACGTTATTTTGAAAGTGGGTGTTGTGGTTTCAAAATAACATTGAACCTTACGGTTGGTGTGTCAAGCATTTGGAATGCAAAGGAACAGTGGGTTTTTCAAACGTGCTGGATCCCAGTTAATGTCTAACTCCCCTAACCTTCATTGAAACTCAGGACCCCAAAGCCAGGCCTGGTAAAGCAGTTACGTATCTAAAAATTAAGAAAATGGCTGGAATGGAGTTAAGAATCACAAGCATGTTAATGAGGTGGTGTGTGCATGCTTGGAGTTCAGCGTATACGTCCAGGTCATACGGCTCCTGTAGAACTGATGGGGAAGTTTTCTGTCCTGTCCCCTCTCTGTTGTAGGAGCATGCACATGGCGAATCTTGTGGGAGGATGTGCTATGGAAAAAACATATTCAAGGTTCAATAGATATCAGCGGCCAGTTCAAGAGCAAGTTCACTGCGTTCCTTGTGCTTGCTTTATTGGCATGGATGAGTTGTGTTTTGATATAATTGATCGTGGTAGATGACAGTGAAACCAGGAGATTGTAAGCCTTTTGATGATTTTTTAAGCTGATACTTGGAGGGGGGACACACATCTTACAGCATGGCAGGAGCCTGAGAGGTAGGAGCTATCCCACCCCCTGAGCAGCAGAAGCACCTGTACCATGATCTCCCTGCTCCTGAGTGCCTGCTGTTAGAAGAAATGTGAGAGTTAGGCTCCACCACCACCTCCTGCCATTTCTGTGAGTGCAGCAGGGCATCAGTGGGTTTTTGTACAGGTGGAGCCTTCTCACAGCTGAGGTATTTCTTCCTGCCACAACTCATTTTATCTCTCTCTTACATACGTACCCAAGTCACTTATAAGAGTACCTAGGTACAGTCAGGCATGTCTGAAAAAATATCTTAGAGCTGTATAAAATGCAGTCACATTGAGCTCTTTGAGTCTCTCTGAGGAATAAATGTGTGTTCCTAAGTCCTGTAAGGACCTTTGAAATATTTTCTGTTTGATCCTGTAAAACATCCCGGAGAATAATTTAACTTATTCTCCTCATGCACCCTCACGAGAGGCTTTTCTGGCTTGGTACTGGAGCTACTTACATGACTTCTGATTTGCAAACCAGCTGCAGGACATGTTACCTGCTGATTGAATGCTTCATATGAAAGCCTCTTAAGATCCCACAGACTAACCACATATCCCAGATTACTACTGGTAGAGGAAAGCCTACCAGAGTGTGGTTAATACACTAAAAATAAGAAAGTTTCAAGCTTACAGCTGCATTAGGGCGATATTCTTACATGCGTATTCTTGTTTGAGATTATTTGTCCTCAGTCTGAGATAAAACACTTGATTTCATATGCTGTCTTTCATCCCAACTCAAGTGCAGTATGATATTTTCCAAGAGAAAACCCCATTGTAGATGACAAAAAACAGGGTGTAGAAAGATAGGGTGGTGAAAGAATTAATGCATTCAGTCATCAAATCAGTAAATAAAAGGAAGATCAGTCTAATGAGGATTAGCAAAGAAAGAGAAGAGATGTTTGTAGAAGAGATTTGAGAAGAAATGATGAGCTCATGAGGCAGAGGGGCATACAGAAAAAGATCTAGGCTACAGAACTGTCTTTAAGTCTCTCCCAGTAAAATACTAAATATACGCTTAATTAGAAATTAACTCTGTTGGCTTCAGAGGAACTTAAATGCACGTTCACACACTGTCCTGGAGAGACATGTTCTTCTGAAGATGCCATAAAGCAGTCATGTTTACTAAATCCTACTTGTGTTTTCTTGTTGTAAAAATAGTTTATATTAGATATTTTTTATGTGTCATGTAACAATATGGACTTGGGAGTTGACTTCAGGTGTGGAGTATTTGTTGGTACTTTCATTAAAGGCTTCACTTCAATAATGTTTCTTTAGATAATTTTGGCAAAATAGAAGTCAAAGCCTAATGAAGAGGGACTACAGCTCTGTGGTTACTTCCACAAAACATTGCTGTGAGTTCAGCACCCTCCCAGAGATCCTGGGGCAGATGTCAAAAAGACTAACTTGGAGGAGCCTAGTTGCAACGGTATTATGTGGACAAAATGTCCTGGTGTTTGCTTGGTAGGCACAGCAAATTTTCAAGGGATTACCAGTGTTTGAGGTGCTGCTTTGAGTATCTGATCAGGTCAGTCAGCATGGTGCTCCTGCTTATTCGAAAAGACCCTGAAGGAGCCAATGATGTTTTCTGTTCCTTGGAAGAAACCAAAATGAGATTTTTTTGTTGCTGTTTTATCCTGATCACGAAGCTTATATTTTGTGATGGCATCTTGTGGGGGTCAGGATATGAGAGTTAGTGTATTGTTCGGGACTAGGTCAGGGTGCATAACTCTATTATTTGTAGACCAGTGGGAAGGATTTTGCAGTCAGTTCTCAGGAGAGAAATCATACAAAAGTTATTTCTAGCTTTTTCCCTTTCTTCCTGGTCCTACGGCCTAACTGTTTCTCTGTAAGAAGTAATGCAAAGAACTGATGAAAAACGAAGTATCTGCAAAGATTTCTCTAATATATTTGAACTCTTAAATAGTTATTACCTGTTTGAATATTATTTCCAGTAGAAGTCTCTAAAGAGAGAACTGTTCATAGTGAAATCTTTATCAGCAGACCCCAAACTGCTTTATTCACTTGGAAGAAATAGAAGACTTCCAAACTCCAAATAAATTTCCAGCCATCTTTGAAAAAGAAACTGTATATGCACACAAAACCAACGAATTTTCAGGCTAGGTCAGGAAAGTTCAAACCCTCCCTCAGGGTTTGCAACAATGAGATGACCAGAATGTAAGAGACTAAAATGGAATTGAGCCGGGTTAGATATCTTACAACCCATGTCTTTTTAAGAGTCCCACGGGACCTTAACTGGGGACAAATGTGCTGGACTTCTGGGCTTTGGTGGATGGGAATGACAGCTGCTCTGTGTTCCTCACCAAAACGTTGTCACGTGGCATTGCCTAATGAGTCAAAGGCACTCTCCCACCACCACCACTTCCTCTGTGATCTGGGATTTTCTTTGCAAGTCATCTATTCAAGGCTTGGCTAGGTCTTGACCTCTCTTGGCATGTGAGATCTAAACCTGGTATGACTCCAGACTTCCCTCAACCATGTCTGGTTTGAATCCTGTCAGTGCCAAGGCAAGTGTTACCACAAGAATAAGAAACTCTTCAAAGAGTTGTTTGGTTTTTTTTTTTAAGAGCTGGCTTCTGCCAAATATGAAGAAGGTAGGGGCGCTGTGAGCTGTAGCTTCTTTCCCTTCAGGTCCTGAAGTGCTGATGGTCCTCAGGCTCCTATCAGCCTGGTTTCTCCAAGCTTGACCTCTGTGGAGCAGGATTTGCATTTCTGGTGAATTATGTGACAGTTTCTGATAAGGACAGATGGTGAGCAAAGACTTGGGCTTGGTTTGCACACAGATAGCCCCTTGCTTCAGATACATTACACTGGTGCAGTGTATTGGGTGAGTGACCTTTCCGAGGGAGACTCAGTGAGTAAATGGCACAAACTGAGGGACAGAAAATTCCTTGAGGTGCCTGAAGAGCAGATCATGCTTCCTCCCAAAATTTTGTACTGTATGCAGTGGTTTCCTATCCTGTCATTTGTTTTCTGGCTACCTTGCCAAACTGGCCTTCATCCAGACCCTGGCTGCTGTGATTGATTTGATTGCTCTGCTGTTCGTAAACCCAGCCCCAACCCTACCAACTCTGTGTCCATTGGTGGCTTTTCTCCCAGGCAGGGTAATTTTGTGGTTCACACATTCACCAGCAAAATTGCTGCGATCATTGAAGTTCCAGTGCAGTAAGGATTTGTGTGTACGTGGGTTTGTGTGTGTGCAGTCTCCCTTACTTACCAGGGCAAGGTCTCAATCTAATCTCTTCCTTCCATTATCATTCTCAGTGGGTGAAAGCTAGTGAAAGATAATCTCCTCACCTACAGTGCATCGTGGTCTACACTCCCCATGATTGCATTTGAGTTTTACATGAAGCAGTCACTGGACTCCAGGAGCAGATCTTCGATTAAAATGAAACTGGAGAGATATTCAGAGGTTGTTCTTGCTGAAGGTAGAAGATAGAAGATGGTACAGCCAGGGAATCTGACATTATCGAGTGTCACAGGAGCTTGACAAATATGCCAGTGAAAATCCATGGGTACAATAGCATGAACTGCATTTGTTGTTCATTCTTGGCTCATCAAACTCTTGTCCTGCTTTTTTGAACAGCAGAATGAGAGCTTTCAAGTGGGACTTGGGTAATTAAAAGTTTATCTCCTACCCCTAGGTTCTTACAACTCTTCTTTCCCTTGCTCTATCTGTGCCTCAGATAGTCTACGACTGAGCCTAGAAAATGCCCTGTGCTGCCTTGTGCCATTTTATATTGGCTAGGAGCTCTTTTGTGGCAGGCGTGGTGAATGGTTGTTTTAATCCTTACAGCATTCATGAGTACCAAATGTGTAATGCAGTGCTGGATAAGAGTAATTATTTTGCCATTACATTATGACCAGCCTTAAAACTTGCACTGTAATGTGACACGCATAAAGGGAATTGTTAATATTAGAACTTCAGTTCTGAATAGTTGAATTTCCTTGGTTACTAATAACATCATAGATTATTTAAACCATAATTTTTTTTTAAATCTGCTTTATTTTCACCCTTTGCTTATTTTAGCAAATCGAGCAGCAGATACAACTAAAAAAAAAAAAACCAAAACATGCAAAGTGCAGGACCTTAAGTCCTGTTTTCAAAGTAAACTTTGAGCCAGAAGTATTTAAACATCAAAATCCCATCATCAGCCTGCCCCCACAAAGAATGCATGTAGGAGATTACACCCTGCTGAAATCAACTTGAGCTGCAAAAGATACTTGAAGGTGCAAAAAATTGACTGATGGGACTTTCAAAAGCTGCTGCCACATGGAAAAACTCACTGCTGGGATTTCAGCATAGCTTTGATTTCCAGGGTTGATTTGTTTGTCACTGTGTTGTCTAAACAGGTAAAATAATTCACTGCACCTGAGCAGTTCTATTTTCTCATTCCCAGACCATGGTTCACCGTCCCTGTATTTGCCTTTTCCAAAACTGGAGAGAAGTGTTTAAATAAAATTTTGTGCTGAATTATTAAAGCCACTGAAAATGTTTTCATTAAAATTTGAGTATGTTTAATATACCTCCTCTTGAATTTTAAATAGAACCAATACTTGGTGATTTAATTACCCAGCAATATCTCTTTTTTAGATTTTTACCTTATATTAATGAAATGAGTGGTATTTACATAGTTCCAACCTAAGCACATCTCGTTTTACTGACTAAGTGCATCATTTAAAGGGCACACAATGTTAACACCTTTTGGCTCGCCTGAGACTTTACATCATGCTCCACACTGAACCCTATAGTGAACTTTATCCTAGGCCAAAAATAAATAATTTTCTTTATCCTTCCTGATAAAATGCTTTTGTAATAAAAAAACACACAACTCTCTGAACATTTTGAACTGTCCCCAAAATACGTCTACTTTCACTGAGTTTATATTCAGACTACCTAAAGTGTCATCTCAGACAGGCTTTGGCTGCTCTTGTGGAAAGCAATGGCCATCACAGGTGAGTCAAGCACCTGCAGTTGGACACGCAAAGAGAGCAGCTGCCTCTTCCTTGGCTCTGCATGGTCTGAGAGCCTGGCAGAGTGTGTAGAGACAGGACTGGATGTCTCATCCCTCTCTTCACTCAGGTGCCATAACAGGAGCATAAGCTGGTGTTTGGTGAGATGCAAGAAGGGTGTTTTTTGAGGTTTGAGGAGTGATGAAGAACTTCCTACTTCTGCCCTGTCCAACAGTATGGACCATCACCAGAACTGTTAGCTTGAGGAAGACATCTGGGGGCCTTTGCCAGAACTGATGTTGTAAAAAAACAACAACCCACCTGTTTTTCAAGCAACACCCCAAACCCAGCTGCAGTTCCCTGGAAAGGGGAGGGTAAAGAGTAACTGTGCCTCTGCCATTGCTGCATTTGGGAGAGAAATAGCTTCAGCGACTTGGCATCAACCCAGTGCTTTCGGAAATTAGATGTGACATCTAAGGTTGGGTTGGGGTCGGGGTCGGTGTCATTTAAGGCTCAGCTGAAGACTAGAGGTACTGAATTTCCTATCTTTACGCAGCTGAGCTTAATGCCCTCCCTTTACATGAGCTGAAGGAAGGTTTGGGACACCTAAAATTGGCACAGGACACGCGCAGGCAAAAAGGCAGATGAGAGCCATGGCCTGAGGAAACAAGGCCATGGCACAACCATGAAGAAGGTCCCTGGAGAGTGGCAGCATGATGATGAGCTGTGCTGTGCTGTGCTCAGCCACCCTCTCCTGCCAGGCTGGTGAGTGCCAGACCTGCTGGATCCTGACACAACCATGGCAGATGGGCAAGGATGGGCTCTTTGGCCTCGAAAGGCTGTGTGCGTGTGTGCATTGCTCTCTAGCTAAGACAACGATGACTCTTTGAAATGTTTTTCTGCCTTGCATTTACAAAGGCTGCATAAGCCTTTTTTTTAAAAAAAATATAATCTGATAAGTAGCAGGCAATTGAATTAACCACTGTTGACTGTATTGCTGTCTCTTAACAAACTCCATCTGTATGGTCTCCCTTTGTAGACACAATTTTATAACTTAATTTCCCTACCAAAACATCAGTGTTTACTTAGTAAGAAATCTGTTCTTTGTCAGCTTAAAACAGTGATTTCTTTATTACCACTCTGCGCAAGGAATGACAGCACAGAGCTGGCACTGGAGCAAGTCTGGTTGAGTCTACAGCGTTGTAATGGAAACAGGGTGAACTGAGGGTCAAGTATAATGGGATTTGTATACAGGAATGTGTCTGCATAAGGAATAGCTGCATGAGATAAGAGAATGAAAGATGAGACACTCAGGTCTCCCTTTGCGTGGTGGCGGGAGGGAGGCGTTGCCGTAGGTACCCAGTGCTGCTGACACGGGAGACGGGGTTACCTCTGCCCTGGCATAACAAAGATGCCTAAATCACACAGGCGTGCTCCGGCGCAGGCTGACATCGGCGGGTGTTGGATGGGTTGGGGTAGTGGTCGGTCGTTACTCTGAGAATGTCTCGTGTATAATTTTTATTGATTTCGGGAAGCATAGGGTCAATGAGGAGTTTGAGCGCTCTTGCAGTCTGTGGCCTCCCTAAAATTTTTCTAGCAGGGTTGTCGAACACGGTATAGTGAATTTAGCCTGAGTAACAAGAGGTCAGTAACAGTGGTCTTTTTCTATCTTTCCTAGCACCTGAAGGAGTTTCAAGGGATTCCCAAGGGTTTTGCAAACCACAGGTTGAAAAGGGGCAATAGTTTTAAATTGGAAGAGGGGAGATTTAGATTAGCTATTAGGAAGAAATTCTTTACACTGAGGGTGGTGAGGCCCTGAACAGGTTGCCCAGGGGAGTTGTGGACGCCCCATTCCTGGAGGTGTTCAAGGCCAGGCTGGATGGGGCTTTGAGCAACCTGGTGTAGTGGGAGATGTCCCTGCCCATGGCAGGGGGGTTGGAACTTGATGATATTTAAGGTCTCTTTCCAACCCAAATGATTCTATGATTCTACGAGAAGCACTGGTGTAAACTTCCAGCAGCAAACAGCTGGGGATCATCAGATCCCTATTCCTTCCTTGATAAATACGTTATACTTTCCTGTGTCATTGGAAAACAGGAAAAACAGGAGAGCAGCTGTAGAGAATGACACCAACGGATCTGGGAGCAAAAGGGTTTTGGAAGGAAGGCTTCTCAGGTGGTACGTGGATAACGAGATATAAAACACCTCATCCATGAGCTGATGATGTGGGGGGAGAGGGGAGCATCCTGGTTCTTTTGAAGTCTGTTGGAGTTGTACAGTTCAGCAAGCAGTGCCGGTGTTTTACCTCAGGACTGGGCTTCTGTTTATTGCATATAGTTTCTCCTGCTACAGAGCCTTTCTCAGTCTTACACTGCAAGATAGAACTGGTCGAGAAATGCCAGTTGTTTATCACAGAGAAATATGTAGAGAGATTCATCTTTCTCTGAATTATTCGCATTCGTTATTTCCCTGTGGAAAATTAACTCCCAGCTGAATGTTGTCCAAATTTTAAAAACATCAGTGTTTCATTCTGCTTCACTTTCTTTCTAATGATTTTTAAAAAGGAAAGAAAAAAATGGTGGATTAAAAAGAAGAAATTAAAATGGAAGTGCTAACTTGTTGTTAATTCTATTATTTTTTTACAGAAAGCTCCAGACATTTCCAAGAGAAAAGCTTGTTTGGAGTAAAAAGGCTTTTCTCCCTGCAGTCATATCAGTGGAAAACTTTTACCTAGTTCTGCTCTTCACCATATAATTGCTTGCTTTTCAGCATACTCGTAGCAAAGGAACGGATGGTTAGATCAGCCAGCCTGCTGGATCAGATCTTACATTACATCTTGAGCTCTTTGAGTGCCATTAGCATTTCCTTTTAGAAGTGAAGAAATATTGACAGTTTGGTAGGTTATCTCGCATTTTACTGCACATTAGGGCACTTCAAAGTCTTTATGTAGTGATGGGAACTGTCATGAAGTAGATGTGAAAAGGGCCTTTGGTCCAACTAAACCTGTCAGCAAGAAGATTTAGGGCAGATGGTTATTATTAGAAATCAATGTATTTATTATATATTGTTCAGGAATATTTCCCTTTGGAGGTTACTGTGAGTGCTGTTGCTGTTTAAATTGTGTCAAATGCGAGTAAAATTAATTCCTGCAGAAAACCCAGGGAGCCCCGACCAAAAGCTTTGCTATTATAGCAATGCATGCCTTTTACTTCTTTGTGCTGTGGTGCAGCAGAGGCAGGTATGCAGGCAGCACGCCAGCAGCGTGCCTGGGGTGTGTGTATGTGTGTGTGGATGTGTTTCTGTGTGGCTATCACAGTCACCTCTACATACAGAGCTCCTCCGACTGCTGTGTCTAGACAGGCTTTGTAGAGATCTGTGCTGTACCCATTCCCCTTTCTTTTTATCCCCCTTTGTTAACCATGGTTTTCTGGTTGCTTCCAGTTGGTTACAACAGCTTACTGCTGCTTAGGGCATGCACATCTTTCTAAAGCCTGAACACTGATGTTTTTACCCTGTACTTGGGAAAAAAAGAAGTAGGACATTTCAGGCTTTTTATAATTAGTTGGGTGTAGGTTTTCCTTCCTTGGTGTCTTGCTTAGTTATAGGGTTTAAGGACCTTGGATTATGGGAAGCGGGCATTCCCAATAGAAAAGGAGCATATTAGCAGCAACATTAAAGCTGGAAGTTGCTGTCCTGGAGCAAAGATTCATTTTCCATTCACCCCGTGATTTACAGCACATTCCAACCAAGTGATTTGGCTATGGTCTTCTGGCATAACATTGTTTGCCCTTTCCCTGACATTTTGCATGTAAAGAAAAGTTATGAGCTTCTTGGGCATTCAAGGTACCAGGAAATTCAGGAGTCTACCTAATTTGTTAACATGAAATTATAGATGTCAGACATAGACTCTGTTAGTTAACATTGGTTAGAGTAATGCTGCAGCCAGTTGATTGTATTACAGTCATGATGAAGAGGAATGGTCCTTTTTTGCTTTTCTGGGATATGATGGGTACAGAGCCAAGGCAGATTTGAAGTGTAATGAATGAATAAGCATTTTCTATGGTTTGCCTGACCCTTCCATGAGCTCCACTGCTGTGGTGTTTCTGCCACTTACTTGCCCTCTCCACAACAGGTTAGTGCTGGCATAACATAGAAAGGGACTTCTCAGAAGTACTGTAGGAATAGCCTTTTAAATGTTAAACCCCTCTGTAGCACTTCAATGCTATTTTCTTTTAAGGGAGAAAAGCTTAGCACAGCAAGAAGACACTAGGCAGGGATCAAAAATTCAGATTTCCTCCTTATAGGCACCCACTTCCCATTTGTTTTCCCAAGCCCAGGGTCTTCACAGCTACAAGCAAGTATTCACTTGAAAGTGCTAATATCCTCAACATGTGTCCCAAGGGAAATCAATCAGATACAGAGAAACCACTGTGTAGCATCCGGCACATCTTTCTAACACTCATTTACCACATGCCCTCACCAGCACAGAATCCTCTCAGATCTCCCTCAACTTCCTACTCAGCTCTGCCATCAGGATCTGGGCCACGTCCACACCTTTCCTGCCTCAGTCCCCCCTGCTTCCCACCTTGCTCGCTCCCCTGACATCTGCAATGTCACTGCCCAGCCCTTGTCCCCTCCCTGCCCTGAGCCATGGTGTTTCAACACCCCCAGTTCTCTGATTTTGGGACTACTAGAATCAAGTTCTCATGCCTGGTGGTTTCAACCTGAAGTTCACGCGCCTCCAGGTTTCTGTTGCTCCTTCAGTTTGTCGCTGAACTACTTCCATTGGCTCTTGGACTTTTATCCATGCTTTCTTTTGTGCCTTTTCTCTCACTCTCCTTCCCTCTCTCCCCCTCAGCTACCTTCCTTGAAGTTCCCTTTCTTAAAATATGCTTCTTCTCTGAAGGCTTTCATCATTAATGTCTCAAGAAACTATCTGAGAGGCTCATCTGCTGCGCTTTGATTTATTTGTTGTGGGTTTTTTTTGGCGGGTATCTCACAAGAACTGAGCTGGTCATCGTTCTACCTCCATTGCTAAAGGGAAGCTTGTGTGAAAAGGTGGGTTTTCAGAACTTAAATTAAAAGATCATGTAAGTAAGATAATTGGATTAAAAAGGATATTAGGATCTAAAACAGAATGTTTACTTGCTTTGATGTGCTCTGGGAACATATGTCTGCACAGTGGGCTGTGTGGCTGATTAAGTGTAAAACAACCCAAGAAAAAATCACCGCTATTAAGCTTAAATCAAAGATCTCTCCTCAAGACACTAATTTGATTTGGGTTTGAAGGTCCCGTATCAACTCTAATTTCTGCCTTTGATGTCTTGCTTCTTTGTGTGTTGTATAATGGAGGGCAAACTTACTTATTAAAAGTTTGCATTTTTCTTCCATTTTAAAAGCAAATATTGATATTGTTGTTGTTATTGTGTTGCAGTCACGCCTACAAGTGTAACTAGACCTGCATGGTGGTAAATGTGGCATAAATGCAATCAGAAGCTGTACAGAGTTAGGAGAGTTTCTAATTTGGGGGCCTATTCCTATATTTAGGCTCACAAGTCCACTCTCTCCAAACCATGCTGCCAACAACCTGTGGGTTTAAGAAAGGTGTTAACTTCTGGTGAACCTCAGATGGAAAAAAAGTTTCAAGCTCTAAATCAAAATAGTTTTGATTTCATTGATAAAGAATAATAATACTCTTATATCAGGTGAAATTAAATCTTTTGTTCTATTTGTTCTTGGTTTTAAGTATTTTAAATTTAGGATTGAATTCAGGTGTGTTTGAAAACAGAATGGTCTTTTGAAAGGAAAATGAAAGACGTTTAGCTTTTTTTTTTTTTTAATTTGGAAACAAAAAAATCCTTTTTTTTACCTGGAGCAAATATATGAAAATGACCTCATACACTAGAAGTTGCCTATAAGTCTTAAATATGTTCTTCTAAGGGATGGGGAAAAAAAATGGGCAAAGAAATGGCACCTACGTTAGATTATGATACTGTTTCTATAGTGTGGGTGGAAAATGGAGGAATCAACTAAGTAGAGGCTGTTCTTGTTGCTCCAGCCATCAGTGGCAGAGTTTCCTTTGACTTCAGTGGTATAAGATTAGACTTAAAGGCATGATTTTTAAAGATATTTAGGCAACTGCCATTGCCAATGGATGCGTGATGGGATTTTTCATGGTGTCTACCTAAATCCTTCTCAAAGCAGTGCCCAAACCACAAATCCACAAATAATGGATTTTATATTCAGAGATTTGTGTCTGTTAAGGCCCAAAGGGATTACTACAGTTATTTGATCTGATGTCTGTGACACTGGCCATAGGATTCCTCCCTTTAATTTCTACAGTGGGAGAAATCACTCTTTTCTACTATTAAAACTCCAAACATCGCAGTACACTTTGAGCCCATCTTTTAGAAAAACATCCAGTTTTGCTATAAAGTCTTCCAGCAGCACTGAATTCACCATTTCCCTCCATAAACCTATCTAATGGGAACTTGCCCTTGCTGTTAAAATAATCTTTTTTATTTTTCATGCTTTAAGTGCCTCAAAGCCATTTTTGAGGGGAAGGGAGAAAACAGGAATTGCTTGAAGAGTGCCCATTAGATTTCTGCAGAGAAGCTTTAGCAATTTTTGTCCAGGTTCACAGCTTCTTATAATAAGTGAGTGCACTAATTGCTGAATTAGCAAATGTAGCTCTAATTTTCTTTAATATTCATCTTTGTGGGTATGGAAATAGAAAGAAGATATTATTAGATATCTAAAATATTAGATATTTTAGAGCTGATAGAATACAGGAAAAAGAAATAAAATTAATTTTGCCAAGCATCTCAGCAGGGGTGGGCTGGGAGTTAGCAGTGATATCTCTTGGGCCCCCATCCCGATCTCGTCCTAGAGGGACGCACAAGCTGACATCTTCAACTTGACAGCCCTATGTTTGACCATCAAGTCACTTTACTGTATAATTATCAACTTGTTGCAGTGCCAGGAGAGCTGGGAAGCGTGAGTGATTCCCCATCGCCTCATTATCAGGCTGCCCCACTCTCCCTGGCAGTGGCTGGGTGGGAGAGGCGGCTGCAGGGCAGCTCCAGGATGCTCCTCCAGGAGCATCCTCCGCTCTCTGAGCCAAAAACTGGGAGAGAAGGAAATCTTTGTGAATGATCAAACACCATGTGGATTCGATAGTTGTGGCCCAGGTTTGACCTCTGAAAGGTACCTTGTTTTGAGGAAACTCATGGGGTTTAATTCTGAAGGTACTGTGCAAGTGTCACGACCTCTCGCCCTTTCTGTTATAAGGGATTTTAAATCAGAAATAAACAGAGGTGAAGTTGAGGGGCTGGCGAAAGCTTTTTAGACTGAATCATTTAGCATGAATCCTGGGGCATTTTAGGTTTCCTGCTGGATGCAGCTTTGGCATCCCATATGTAGCGTTTATGCCATGAGCATGGTCCCTTTTTTGGGTGTCCATATGGCTCTCCTCCATCTTGGGCAGACTTCAGGTGGTGTTCTGGGTACACAGGACTTGCAAAAATCAGGCAAGGATACTTTATTTAAAACCTTGTGGGGTTTAGAGGGAACTGTAGTTCTGTTCCTAGCTTCCATCTCTGTGTAACAGCTATGCAGTTTTTTATTGTATAGCAAAACAATTGCCTGCAAGTGTCCATATTCCATTAAGCATATGGAAAAGTATTCAGTCCTTTGTTTTCCACTGAATGAATGTATTTGGCATGTAAGTATTAATTTAGACTAGTCATGGGACATTAGTGCTGGTTAATTGTACCCATTTTTCTGGGTTTTATTTAACTGAAGGAGAATATTTCAGAAATGTGCAACTTCTTTAACTGTTGCATTCATTGCTGGGTGCCCCTTGCAGAGGCTCCAAACCTGCATGTAGCAGCGGGGAGACGGTGCCGCATCTCCACCATGCAAGATTTTGGGGTTGCTGGTGTCTGACTGCGGGAACAGAGGGCAGGATGAGAAAAAGTCTCCCCGAGGCCCTGATTTTTCAGCTTCCACAAGGTTTCCCTTCCCAGGAGCCCAGTCTAGCTCCTCAGAGGTGATGTTGCTCCTCCTCCATTGGACCATGAGGATCCTTCTGCAGTACTGTGTCCAGCTGTGATGCATCAAGCAGAGCACACACATACACCTCCTGTGAGCAGCAGCTTGGGGGGAAAAGTGCCTGCCAGGCTCCTAGGCACAACCAGGGACGTGGTAGTCCACCTCTCTGAAAACCTCAGGCTGAATTTTTTTGCCTTCCATTCCAAAGAAAAACTGCCAGCTCCTTCCCTCAGCCTTTGGGATGAGACTGTGGGTCCCTGAACAAGCTTGCACTACTTTCAGCAAAACCAAGGCATCAGGATAGTTAAGCAGATCTCTTTCTCCTGATGAAGAACAGTTAAGGAGTGACCAGCTCCTGAGAAACCACCAAAAGTCTCTTAGTGTCCCACTGGCAGTATGTATCACATCTTGGATGCTGATGGCTCCACCACTGCCCCATAGTCCCACCCTGCAGGTGGCTGGAGCCAGACAAATATTGCGAGGGTTTCTGCTCTCAGAGGATGGTTATCCACTGCACGGGTAAAGACCTATTCTGTAAAGCCTTCAGAAGCATTCATGCCCCTAGCATCACCATGAGGACCCACAGCCCTTGGTGGGGTCTGGTAATGTCTCCCCCACCTCAGTGTCTCCCTCTGTTAGGGAGTGGGGAAGGGAGGGCCTCTCCTGAGTGGGGGAGGAAATGAATCCAGGCTCGCGTGCTTCGTCAGAGCTGCAAATTGCTCTACACATCTTCAGCATTAATTATAGAGCCTGGGCTTCTCACCGGAGCCGCAGGGAAAAGAGGCCCCTGGCTCCCATTAAATTTAATGGCATTTGGACACCCAATTCCCTTAGCCTATTTGAAAACCAGAATCTCAGTTTCTTCAGAAATATATGTGGTCAGGTGAAATCCCTCATCCTGCTGCGGGCAGAGAGATTTTTACAGTGTTGCCTTCAACAGAGCCATCAGCTCTCCCACAGGCACCAGGGTGTTTTCCTTGTGCCATCCGCAGGATCCAGGGAGGGAGCAGGGGATGATGTATGGAAAACGGGGATCTGGGCAGGGAGCTCTATGGACACGCTGGGAAACCCAGCTCTGGCACCACAGCACCATTGCCCAGGCTGGTTCACTGCACCAAGCTGGAGATTGTCCCTCTGTGGGGTTTGGGGCACAGGGATGGGGAACCCCGCTTTCCTGGGAAATGATCTGGGGAGTGGGGGCAGAGCGGCCTTCCCCTGGCATTGCTTCATGTCTCCCCCATTTAAGCCACTGCCTCTAAAAACCAGCAGCGAGTTGTTGTCCCTTTGCTGGTGCAGGAGCAGACCTGTGAGGCTACAGCTGCCTCTTGCTATATGTTTGCAGAGTGCCGATGCAATGGCGCAGTCCAGGGGTTGGGGGTTAGATAAGAAATAATGCCAATGGCACGACTGAAAAAAAAAAAAAAAGAAAAAAAAGGGGGGAAAATGAATCTTTTGGGGAGTTAGGAGCAGAGGGTCCCTCCAAATGAGCGAGCCATCCTTGGTAGGCATCTCCTGGAAGCCACGTTATTTGGAGATGTGTCGCACCACGGTGTGTTGTAGGTGTACAACAGTGAGAGGTGACCCCAACCTGGGAGGGCTGTCAGGGGTCAGACCTGGCTGGGAGTACGGCTGTCCTAGTCCCCAGATGCAGAGATGTGGTGAGGAGAGGCTTTAAGCAGAGCCGTAAGGAGAAGTCTGCTCTCCAACCCCGTCTTTACATACACAGTCGGCCTCATGTTGAAACACCACCCGGGTCTCCAGCTGCATGCATTTTGGGTGAATTCTTGATTTTTTTCCCAGTGTTACCTTTTTGTCCAGGGTGGAGTTTTCCTGTTCTGAGGGACTCCGGCATTTCTGCCCAATTTAGCCCAAAGAAAATGAGCAGCAAACCCTTCATATTGTTATACACATTTTAGATACTGGCCTCACAGTTTGATCAGCGGAGGCTCCGAAGGCTCGTAAACCTGGTAATACATAGTTTCAAGCCTGCATCAAAGAAGTTCACAACCCTTTTGGGAGAAGCTGTGAGTACTGATGAAAGAGGGAACTTATTGTATATGTAAGAAAATTTCTTTCATGGCTTATGTATTAAGGCAGGCTCTGTGGCCCAGGGAAAATTGGGGCTGCTTTTAATTTACATCCCCCCTCACTTATATTAAGTCTTCGTCAGAAGAAAAATTAGTCAGATGTTTTCTTAATGACATCATTTTTTTTAATCCTGTTTCATTTTTTCCAGATGAGGCGGTGGAGATTATTAGAAATGAATTGAAACTAAATCTGGAACAGAGACTTTGATTCACTTCTCCCTCCTCCCTGGTAGAAATAAATTGGTCGGCTCTGTGCTCGCCCGCCTTTATTAGCAGCCTCGACAGAAACCAGCCCCAGCGGCCACGGCTGCAGCTTTCCTCAGCTTGCCACCACCACTGGGGCTGACATCATGGCAAAGGGCACCCGAGGACGACCCGGAGAGGGACTTCGGTCGCCCCATAACTTTGGTAACAAAATGCCATGGCCACACAGGTGGGGAGGTCCAAAATAGCCATGCCATCGTAAGTTTGCCTTTCAGTGCCGCCAAAGAGAAGAGGCTGGATGCTGGTGGGTGTTCCCCTAGTGAAACCCCCGTGAAATCCTCCGAGGAGGAGCCCGTGTATGTGTGTGTCGGTGGCAGCGCGCACCCGTATGTCCTGTATATCGGAGAGGTTTTCACTGCCTTGTATTTCACACCGGCGAGCCGCAGAGTATATCGCTACAGGAAAGTGCTTTGAACTATAAATATTTTAAAAGGCATTTAATTTACTACCCATCAGCAGAAAGTGTTCAAAAAGCCACAAGGTTTACTAATTTATCAGAAAGACAGAGAAGCACGTGGAAGATCAAACAAAGACAAACATGCTTGTAAACTGCTGAATAAGTCTGCAAAGCTTATATTACATTTCTGTGTGGGTTTGTTGATATGCAAGTATTACAAATAAATTAAAATGCACCTGAACTGTTGATAAGGTAGGGTGGGACTGAGATCCTGAGGTGCAGGTGGCATGTCTAAACTGCTCAGACCCTCGTGTTTGTGGTTGTCTGTGCATGGAGAGATAGATCTTACATGCCCTTGCTAATGGCATATTAGGATATTCTTAGGGAAGAACCTTTGTAATGCTGTGCCTTAGCTCAGCCCACATCCCAGATCTCTCACCTCCAAAATCCCAAATCCCCATGGTCTCCCATGCCTGGGGTGGAGCCCCATGGGGTGCACATCCATCTCCCTTAGCTTGGCCAAAGCATCCAGCCAGGGATGAACGCTGTCCCTGCTGTGACCTACGTATCCACACCAGCTCCGCTTCCACCCGTCTGTGAGTACAGAGAGTGGTAATGCAAAGCAGATTTTGCTTGTTCATTCTGCCTAATGACAGTTCTGCCTCTTTTGGTGTCTAGCTCAGATTTTCTGCTTCTCAGGTCAGGGTGTGTAACTTTTTCTTTCCATCTTGGAGCCTCTGCAATTTGTCTAAGAGGCTGAAGGGTACAGTAGAAGACGTACCTGGGAGCTGTCTGTACACTTTCCCTTCCATCCTTGCTCACCCTGCAAAAACTGCTCAAATGCCAAAACATGCCTGTGACTTTTTTTTCTTACCTGCTGAATCCCTCAGCGTTTAGTGACTTCTTTCTCAGGTAACACTTGGCCTGAAGAAGATCTGAGCGACTTAACAGAGATGGCCCCCAGAAAGCATGCAATAAAACCTCTCCTGAACTTTTGCCCTCTGAACCATACCGCCAACCTGTCAGGGAGGTTTGTGCAAGCTGTGATGGACGCAGGTGGGGAAGGCTGCTCTGCTGGCGCTGGCTGAGAGGAGCAGAGCACAGCTCGCCTCAAGATCCTATAAGTAGTTATTGTGCCGTTTCCATCCTTTCACAGGCAGCCCTGTGCTGGGGCACTAAACATCTGGATGGATACCCAGGGGTAGTGAGGAGCTTGCAAACCCTGGGTTTGCCTCAAACCTCTTCATGTAACCAGGCTTCCCCTGCCAGGAGATGGGGTGAGATCTCTAGAACGTGAGGAAGAACTTCTTTACAGTGAAGGTGACAGAGCCCTGGAACAGGCTGCCCAGGGAGGTTGTGGAGTCCTCTTCTCTGGAGATCTTCAAGACCTGCCTGGATGAAGTCCTGAGTGATGTGCTCTGGGCAACCATGCTTAGGCAGGGGAGTTGGACTAGATGATATCTAGAAGGTCCTTTCCAACTGCAACAATTCCGTGACACCGTGATTCCGTGTGCTCTACATGCAGGCACTGCCCCAAGCAGCTCATGCCCCTTTTCACAAACACACATTTAGTGCAATGTGGGTGCAGGTACACAGAAACTTCAGAGTGGCTTGAGGCCCCTCCATGTATGGCAAGAGGGGAGGTTTTTCCCACCATGTGCTCAAACTCCTCCCTTGCAGGCCAATGCAGTAGGGTGGGAGGGAGAAGGGTGGCTGGCGGCCATGCCCGCCCCGGGTGGCTGTGGGTGACGGCGTGTCTCTGCTTCCTTCCCAGGCCTCCTCTGAGCGGCAGCCCCGTCATCTCCGACATCTCCCTCATCCGCCTGTCTCCTCACCCCGCCGGGCCTGGCGAGTTGCCCTTCAGCCCACCGCACCCCTACGTGGCACCCCACATGGAGCACTACCTCCGCTCTGTCCACGGCAGCCCCACGCTCTCCGTCATCTCCGCTGCCAGGGGCCTCAGCCCCGCCGACGGTAAGACGCTGTGCTTCCGGGAACACAGCGAGTTTGTAGCTCACCAGCACTGAAATTCCCTAAAAACCTGAGGATTTACAGCTGCAAAGGCTCCGCAGCTGCTCTCTGAAGTGGGAGAGCTGTCTCTTTTTCTTTTGGGGCTTTTTTTTTTTTTTTCCCCTGCCTTTAACTACACATTTGTTTTGCATCATTGCACTGAGAAAGCAGAGCGTGAGAATAGCTATTACCACTGGATCATATTATAAATATTTTGCTTAAAGTACGTTCCTTTCTGCAGCGCTCTCGGCTCTCTTACAAGCTTCCCCAGTCTTATGTATCTACTGGGAGCCCTGCTTCCCCTAAAGAGGGTCACAGTCACTCCGGCTGCCTGGCCTGGCTGGGACTGATGTTCCAATGATGAGGCAATGCCGACTGCGTTATCCCCTGTTGGCTTTGTGTCTTGGGGCAGGATGGCTGCTGGGTGAAGGAGACGGGCCATACTTTCTCCCTCCTTATTCCTGAGCTGCCCTGAAACAGCTTTTGGTGTAGGCAAGGCTGTGCGGTGAGCTGGTGCTGGGTCCACGTGGAGGTGGTGGTGATGCTCTCCAAGCCCCAGCAAACCCTGTGTGGTGGGGCTGGGGGCAAAAGCAGCCAAGCAGGGAAAAGGAAAAATGCACTACTGTGCTTTCACTTGGGGAGGTGCCAGTCATGACTGACTTCATCAGAAGTGCCTCATTAGACAGCTGCAGGCGGCTGGCTCAGGGCCCAGGGAGCAGACAGGGTTTGGGGACCCCGGTCTCTGCACACCCAGCAAACCTCAGCATCTCTTGGCTCCTGAGCTGCTGGGGGGGCAAGCGGCCCTTCAACCCCGCAAAGCAAAACGCACCAGAGAGCAACAAGGCCCCTGGCTTAGTCTCTAGCAGCATAAAACCATCTTCTGTGGCTAAAAAAAACAAACCAACCACTGTGAGGGTGATGAGGAGATGCATGCAGCTTCTTCCCTCCCCCAAAACGTCATCCGAACTCCCAGCCGCCTGCCACGGAGAGGTCTGCCGTGTGCCTGCTCTGTCCCATCCTCCCCTTCCAACACCAGTTTTGTTATTTGCTATGAAAAAAAAAAAAAGGCATTGTGTTTTGGGTTGCTAGTCTTTTATTTTCTTCTTTTTTTTTTCTTTTTTTTTTTTAAGGTGGTGGTAAATAAGTTAATGGGGCAAGCGGGTGGGGAGGCAGGTTTGAAAAATTACAGCTGGGAGAAAGTGAGCGTAATTGGCTTTGGCAGCCAAAATGGTTTTATGCTGCCAGACACTAAACCTAGCTCTATGCATTAGACCTTGGCTTTAATTTCCTCGCGCTGCTATCGGGAACTGGGCTGCATTTGTCTTTCTTTCCTAATAGGCAGGGATGTTAATGCTGACAGGGTTACTGCTGCCGGCAGGCTGGGCCCTCTCCTCCCTCCCCGGGGTGCTGGCTGCGTCCGAACGGGAGGATTATTAGGAGGGGGAATGAGAGATTGTTTATAAATTTGTGGAAATGGAGGAATGCAGAGGCCCCAGCTTAGTTTCTTTTGTCCGCAGAAGCACGCCCAAGCGCACGTCACAAGCACCCTACACGGGGCTGGCAGGGGGCGCGGGGGGGAGACGGGGCTGCCAAAGTCAGTGTCGAGGTCTAACGTTGCAGTGGGAACCTTCTCCCCATGTTTTTCTCCTTGCCTGTGGTTCCGGCAGTGGCTCACGAGCACCTGAAGGAGCGAGGCCTCTTCGGGCTGCCCCCACCGCCAGCGGGAGCCAACCCCGCCGACTACTACCACCAAATGACACTGATGGCCGGCCACCCAAACCCTTACGGGGACCTCCTGATGCAGAGCGGGGGAGCAGCCAGCACAGCTCACCTCCACGATTACCTCAGCCCTGTCGATGGTGAGTAGCAGTCCGCGTCTTCCCTGGGACGGCTGAAATTTTGGCGCTGTCCTCCAGTGGGAGGTTGGGATGGGACTGTCCTCAGGGTGGAGGTTGCTATACGTGGTCACTTCGCCCTGCCGAAACCCACGGGTGCCGTGCTATAATTTCTGGCTTAAAAGGTCCCCTCATTCCATATATATATCTATAAAGTATACATAATTTAAAATATATACATTGTGGCCTCTTTGGGAGGATGGCTTGGCAGCTGCATGGGTAGGAGATGGGCTGGTCCAGCAGGCAGGACATCGCTGCCATCTCACTGCCTTGGCCACAGGTGACCACAGCGTGCCTGGGCACAAGCTCCATCTCCAGCTCCCCATGTTTCAACTGGCTGGTGTCTGGGGCAAACGCTGGCCATTTCCAGGCATAGCTGTGCTTGGCACGATGAACCTCTCATCTTGGTTGGGAGCTCTTGAGTCCCTAAGGAGGAAAAATATGTTAATGGGGAGCCACAGCAGAGACAATATGTTAGCACTTTGTGGGAGAAAAAAATTGCAGGAATGTGGTATTTAAGCTAGTACCGGGCATTATAAACCCAGAAAGTTCTCACTTCTGGCTAATTGAAGAAGAAATAAGATGTTAGGCACTGGCAGTGCTGAGTCACCCCTGCAGCCTCAATGCTGCCCTGTTGAGATGGGTAATGTCTATCTGGAAGTGTATCTGAGATCCAAATGCTTTTTAGAGCTGTTGGAAATATCTTTTACTTTATGCCACATCTCGTAAGAACTGGGGTTGCGCAGATATTACAGAGGGCAATTTGGGGATTGTTTCTGCTGCAAGAAAAAGAAGTCTCGGCTCGACTTTCAGATCCTGGCTTCTGTTTCCTGGGCTGCCTCCTGATCTGCCTGTGGACCATTTAATTTTTGGAGTGGAGATCTGCATCGTTTCATTACCGCTTCAAAGTTTCTGTTGTTGAGCTTTTAAGATGAAAGACTTCGTAGTCTTGCTGCTTCCTAAAGTGACTGGTTTAGAATGATAAAAGCTGTTCTGGCTGTTCAGTGATGGGGGCCAATTCTGTTAGAATTGTTTTCTAACAGAAAAACAATTTCTCATCTGCAGCTGCTGCGGAAGTTTTACCTGAATAGTCATTTTCTTCTGCCAATTCCTAGATTAATCGGGAACCTGGATACCAGTTTGAAAGGGAGATCCTGTGGTCCTCAGTACCATCCTGCCTTTAACACCCAAAATAAATTCTGGCCTTTTCTGCTACAAAGCAGCTGGTCAGTAAGATCACTCTGTCTTCCCTCCAAAGGGTTAATGGCTGTGGTTATAGCAGATGGGTGCAAACCAGCCCTGCCAAGTTCTCCTCGGGCTCATGAACAAGACTCCTTCCTCCTTGCCTCCTTATTAGTCCATCTCTGACCAGCAGTGCCTCACTGAAGTGCCAGATAAACAGCCAGTAAGGGAAGCAAACACAACTGTTTTCATGCTGGCGCAGGCTGACTCTCGACACACCAAGATGCTCGTCTCTGGTTTGCTGAAGATCAGTCTTTATCTGAAGTCATCTGAGATACTCCCCTTGGCAGAAGACTGTCTTCCTGCTCGCCTTCTCCTGAACGCAGCTCTGGAGTGAATCACATATCAAAGGTCCTGGTTTCATGCAGCCAAGCTCATAACCATTATTTACTGCAAAGCAAGGGCTCACCAAGGATTTATTTTGATCTTTCAGTAAAACTTTGCTGATGAGTAACTGGAAAGCCTTTACTGGGTCTTCACATGCTCCAAGAGAGATGAAAACTTAAAAATGTCATGTGACATGAGACACCAGAAGTCTACTTTTTAAGAATGTACAAAGGAGTAGCAGCCCAGTGCCAGCCTCTGGTCTATATGTTTGGGTTTATCCATCAGCCAGAGAGAAGAGAGAATTGTGTGTTCTCAAGGCAGAGACTAAGTTGGATGTCTCTGAAATGCTGGCTGAGGAACCAGAGTCTCTCGCTCTTTTTAGAAAGTTATTTCAAGAATTTAAATCAGCAGGGCCTAAGTAAATAGTTGAACAGATAATTTAATAAAGCATCCTCTTATGGTACTTTTCTGAGACAAGAATATCAGTAGCATGCATAAAACCCCAGTGAGTCACCACCTCACAGCATCTATTGTTGAGAGAGCCTTTTTCTTCCCAGGAAGCCCCAGAGCATCAGAACTTTACAAGAATTAGTTTGTTGAAAATGCAGGTAACTCCTGTTAAACCACATACAGCACCTTCACGCATCTGTGATAACAGTGGCACGTCCAAAAAAAAAAAAAAAGCAGCAGATAAGCATATGTTAAAACTGATCTATCCAGTGTCACATCACTTCCAAAGATCTGCAGGTTCATGGGAGCTCTAGACACTGAGTATGGTACTTCTTCTACAGACATGTACCTGGGCCCTTTTGGCTGCTGTAATTGCATTTCTTGGAGAATTTCTCAGTGCCTCTGTGTTTCTCGGTGTTTTTTCATCCCATCAGGTCAGGAAAAGCAATAGGACCTAAGTGTCAGCTGGAGCTTGTTGGTACCAACCATCTGCCAGGTCTGCTGAGTGTTTAAGTGGTGATTGAGCCAGGGTGCCAGCTGCATCTCTTTAGCAGGGTTTTCATTGTGCAGCTAGAAGTACCTAAAGCACAGAAGAGAACAAATTTAAGTTTTACACACCAGACTGCTGGGGTCTTCAGGCCAGTTCCAGTGGAGACTAAATAACACTTTAATTAGCTGTCCTGTTTTGTTCTGTCATCTAAACATGGACTCTAAATCCAAGAGTGGAGTTTGAATCCAGCCTCAAGTCCATTTTCTGGAAATCCTACACTTTCAAACCAGAAGTTAACTGCATCCCAATGTCACAACATTGCTGCTGGGGCACTTTTGAGACTAATTTACAGGATCTATTCACCAAATCGAAACAATCTTTAGCATCTCTATTCTAGAAGTGGGTGCCACATGGTGGACTATTCCAGGTAACAGAGTGGTTGCACAAGAACGTCCCTGGGGCAGCAAAGACTAGTGAGGAGCCCAGATGAACCTGGAGATGACTACAACTTGCTGAGCATGTTTAGTACATCCAACATTTGTTTTTTCCCTAAGCACAAGGGCTCCTGTGATTACCTTCAGGGGGTGCCATTTCTCTAGAAGATAGTATCCAGACTGACTCAATTATACTATTATAGCCCTGTACATCAGAGGATCTCAAAGTACTGTACAAAGCAAAGCTACTTCATCACTGGAGACCCAGAAGAGAAAAGAGATCAAATGATAAGTGAGCAGAGCAGTGGCAGCTCTGGGAAGGAGACCCTGCTCTTCAGAATAAGAACTCTTGTGTCAGGGTGGGAAGCAGAGATCGTCTTTAAATACATCAGCTCTGTTTGCACAGTGTCAAAAGTATGAGTGGGTTGTCCATGATGAGTCAGGGAATGGGGGGAAAAAGGTCTTGAGTTCAACTTATGTCCAAGTGGTGCTGCACAGAGATAGTCACGTCAAGAGGGCTGTGTGTGTGTGTGTGCAACCTTACTGTTACCAACAGTGGAGATGACCCTGCCGTGCCATTAAGACATTTCATCTAGTTGTGGAGGTAGAGGAGGGATCCCTGCCCAGTTTCTTGCTGCCTAGTGCATGACAGTCATGAATGCCTTAATCATGACCAGCAGTTTAACTGGGAAAAGGCTTTGTTCAGCCAACGGGGAGAGCCAACCAGTTAGCAGCTGGCACAGTTGCCTGGTATGTGGGCAAATCATCAAGCAGGACTTTATTCCCCCAAGTCAAACAGTGATTCAGCTTCACTGGCCTCTTTCAGCCAGTGTTGTTGGAGCCTTTCTACTTCAAGTAAGTGATTTAATAGCCATCCACGTAAGGAGCAGGGCTGGCAGCGCAGCCCGGTGGTTACTGCAGTCATCCAGGCATGTGTCTGTGAGAGGTGAGCTCAGGACTCTCCTGCTGCAGGTTTATGTGAAGCGACTGCTCCATCGGGATGGATGGAGAAAGCCCAGCCTCACAGCCACCTAGGAAAGAAGTGACTCACCAGCTTGAGGGACCAGCAGCTCGGGTTTTGTAGGCTGGATATGCTGGATTGAAGACGACTTTCCAAACAGGCTGGCTGTTGGCTACTCTGGGCAGACGGCGCGCCCTGTCGCTTCCTTAAAAAATCTGAAAGATCTTTTTTTGTTGTTGTTTTTCTTTGTCCCAGCACAGAATGGAAACTTGCTGAAATCTAAGAAAAGGTTCAGAGAATGGGAAACAATTTCCCACCCATTTCTAGCCAGCAATGCTGTTTTCCTCCCCAGAAAAATATGTGCAGAAGAGAGAAAAAGTCCCAGAGCATCCCATAAGCGCTCTGTCTGGAATCCCACTGCACTCTGGTTTCTAAAGAATTCAATTTACATATGCAAGTTGAGTCATCTAAACAGTTACCTTGTGGATTAGGAGTAGAAGAATGCAGCCTTGTCTTTCAGTGAGGGTTTGAGGGAAGCATTAGTATTCCTTGAACTGCAAAGCTGATTGGGCTTGGGAAGGGAAGAAAGAAGGGTCCCAGGACAGCGTCTTGTGCCAGAACAAATGTCCAGCATCTGCTGCAGTCTAAGCAAGCTGTGTGCTGCCACTGGAGAAAGGGAGAGGGGAATAAGGAACTGGTTTTGCGAATGGTTATTGCTGCTGCTTATTGATTAAGGGATCATCCCATGTTTTTAGGCTTCCCTTGGATTTAATCTGATGATGGGAGGAGGGGCGATATTTCTGTATGCTTTGGGTGGAATTTTCTTGGTGAGCAGCCAGTAAGAGGGACCATTTTGATAATGCTGTATTTATCCCGGGGCTTGGCCATGGGATGCAGGGGAAGCAGTGGCTCTGGACATGTTTCAGTGAGGAGGGGGAATGAGTCGTCTGCAGCCCACATGCCTTACGGGCTTGCCTGTTTAGAAGCAGATTCCCCTGATGTCCCTCTTGCAGTCAAGATCACAGCAACATTTTTGTCCGTGAAGAGATGCATGAAATTTCCTTGCCCTGAAGGAGTTCCCCCTGAGTGCCTGGCGTTTCCTTTCAGGAGGACTTTGCTGCCACTATTTCTAATACAATATGGAGGTCTGAAATCTCCCTCCAAGAAAACCATCTCTTCTACTGTCCCTCTGATGGACCACAGCCACAGTGAGTGGTGGGAGCAGGAACCTCTGCTCCCGCCTCTCACCTGAGCCCCATGGGGTCTGATCCTGCCCTTCAGCACTGTGAGCAGCCGTGGGAGTCAGACCACAAGCTGCCATATGTGCAAAACCAAGGGGCTGACCATTTGGCTCATCACTGTGGATGAATCTAAATTGGGGAAGAAAATCCGAGTTTCCGAGCAACCCTTTGGATGTGATAATTTGAAGACCCTCTAGGAAATTGCCAAGGAATCTTTTATCTTTTACCAAGAAATTTGGACTTTTCTCCCAGCTCTAGACTGGCTGGAGGACTGGGCTGGGACATCTGGCAGACACGGCCAGCGTCCCTTGAAAATTAAGCCTTGAATCCCTGCTGGATTAGAAATGGGATATTTAGACTGCTACAGGAGAGAAATGGCTTCGTTCGTGAGCTGTGGCATTTACATTTAGCCTGCAAAGATAATGCTGCTGTTAAGTCCAGCTTTTTCTACTGAAAAGTTATTCTAGGCAGTTTAGAAATATTTTTTGGAGTACATGGGTTATTTTTATTCTCTAGCTTATAGAGCTGAGCCTATGACAGCCAGTGTATCTGGATCTGGGTATGAAATGGATTGGAAGGGGCAGTGTGCTCCAATTAAAATACTATAAAATGTATCTGGAATTGACTTTTTGTAAGAAAAGACAGGAGGGGGAAAAGGCGTATGGTAAATTTTTCATTGACCTTATGGACTGCCATCCACTATCGCCAATGCCCAGAGCTTTGGGCTCAACCTTTACTGCATCCTTGTGTTCACCACTTCACATTGCCATTTTAATCTCCTCCTAACTCTGAGAGTGTAGGGAGATGGGGACAGCATTTTTGCTTAAAATTTCCTATGTCTTACTTCAGGTCAAAGTACATTTGTCGTTGCTTGAAATCTGAAAGAGTTTTGAATTCTAAGCAGGTATTTTTAGCTTTTCCAAAAACAAAACAAAACAAATATCAAGTTCCTTTCATTCAGAGCTGATTCTTTTAATTATTTACCCTGAATAAATAGAAATCAAGCTGTTAGTATGTCCAAAGCGAGCACATAAACAATAGCATGGTTTTCAAGTGGGAAAAAATTTGTTTGAAAGTAAAGTTGAGAGAACTGAAACAAGAGTGTCTCTAGGTCAGTTTTTGAATTCATATTTATTCCAAGATCTAAAGTCCATGGCAGTCAATGGAAACCATCTGCTAGCTTTAATAGGTCTTTATTCCAGGTGAGAAGTAGAAGTAGCAGAGTACATTGATACAGGAAGAGCCATCACCAAAGAACACGTATGCTGTAATCTATGGGCATGTATTTACAGCATGTAAGGGCATGCTGTAAATGTGCTTGGCTGGAAAAATTACTGACACCAGAGGAGGCAATGATACAGAGTAGCTCATGGAGTTGTCTTGTTTCCTGTTTTACTTGCGGGCTTTGGCCCGTCACTTCTCTCTGGATCTGGGTGAGAGAGTTTTCCCATCTCTCAGAAGTATTCAAGGGAAAGAAACTGAAGGTAAAAAAGGTCTTCATCTGAGATAGTGAGGCATAGATAAATTAATTTTAAAAATCAAAACTCTGACAGATGAGTGAAATTAATTTTAAAATAATTTCCTATTTTTATTTCAATTTGTAACCTTTTAAAATTCATTTAACCTGTGATAACTTCATTGGTCTCAACAAAACATCTTTTAGAACAAGAACATAAAAATATCAGGTTTTTTTCTTTTGAGACTGTTGAAGGGCATACTCCAACAGTTTGGAAACTCTTCCTCTAACATATTTTCCAAACATCAAAAAAGTCTTAGAACTAACCCCATTCATTTTGGTAAGTCAGCATTTTTGAAGGGGAGATGAGAGGGGCAGTGCTAGTGATAAATCCTCCTGGGTCTCTCTGTCTCTGAAAAATGGATCCCACCTTCATTTACTTCTCTGGGCACAGTCACTCCTGAAGAAGTTGTTTTTCCTTTGAACATCACTGGACCTCAGGCAACAGTGGATTTTGTTTACGTAGTCAAGTGGCTGCTGGGCAGCCCGTATTGAACACCTTGCCTAAGTGCTAATGCTCATCTTTGCTGCTGCCTGGTAGCATTTCACCTTCATACTCAGTGTCCTCAGACCAGGGGATTAGGTCAGGCCAATTGTATTATTAAGAATGATACCAGTGCTGCTAATCTGCTTTTGAATAATAATTTTGAAAATATTGCCTCTTCCTAAACGCACTAGTGAGCACTTCTTCATGTGGTTAAACTCCTTTTCTGTTTCCCAGGCACTTCCCTTCCCAGGCACCTTGGGCAGGCTGTCATTTGGAAGAGAGGAATTGTTCATCTGTAACATGATTTTAGGTCACAGCTTTCCCTGGAAGCCCACAAGACCTAAGAGGCTTTTGTGTAAAGCATTAGCCCAGCGTATTGGATCTGCTATCAAACATTTCAGGTAGCCCAAGGTACTTGCAAGATCTAAATTAGAGCAGACAGTAATGCAATGCATATTACTGGGTTTGGGCTGGAGCAGTCCCAGGCCAGCTTGCAAATCTGACAGCTTCCAGCAGAGTTTTACAAGGGGAAAAAATGACGTACCTGTGTGCAGTGGGGAGGGGTGCCCACGTTGGATGCATTGGGAAAAGCCAGATTTCTGTTGGACATCAGGACTTCTTCCCTCTGCAAATTAATGGCAACCAATGGCTGAGCCAGCACTGTGGACATAAATCATGGGAAGGAACAGCGAGAAATGAGTACAAGGCTTTTCTTTCTATTTAGTAATTTATCAAGGGAAGTGGCACATTAATAAACAGATATTCCTTGAGGTGTGGGAGTAACAGAGATAAATATGACTGTCAAATCTGGCCTGCTTCCTTCTGTTAGAAGAGGAGGAGACTGTGGAAATGCAAATTCAGAAAACAATATCTATATCTGGAAAGATGCATATTATTTGTGGGACAGAAACTCTGACAACTCAGCTGAGATGGAGCCCCATCATACTAGGTGCAATACATACAGAAGAAAACAGAAACCCCATCTAAAGGGGCTCATCTAAATAGATATCCCCGGAAATAGGGATATACAAAGAATCAACATGCTCAAGGAGATATGTTGGGGAGGACTGGGAACAGCACCCAGGTCTTCCCAGGTCACGGCCCTTGTATTGAATCAAGATTCCGTATAGTCAGAAGAAAAAGAAAAGAAAAGAAAGAAAGGAAAAAGCAAAAAGAGTTTAAGTGCAAGTCCATTAATTAATATGTTGCAGGCAGAGCACAGTTTTGACCCTCATGTTGTTCGGTCCAGGGCTCTGGCGGGGCCCAAATTTCATGAATCAGGTGTGAAGTTTGGGAATGCTCCATTCCAGCCTTTAGGCAGGGCCAGTCTTTGCTGAGGGGAGTTTGCTAGTTTTGGTTTTGCCTCTGTAGTGCCTCTACAAACCAGTTGTTCCTTTTCCAGCTTCTGAGGGAAGTGCTACTCACCATGGCAAAACAGGACTGGAGTCTTCCAGCCACCAGAGTTAGGGTGGTTTGAATCTAGTCCCTCCAAGTCATGGGACAGCTTTAAAACTCAGGATGTGATTTTTATAGAGCGCTGCGTGCTCTTTCAGTTTCCTACCTGATCCTTGAGTCATGTTTTCTAGCACCTCCCTGGCCCACAAGGCTGCAAAATGCAGTTGTGCAAAATACTGTAAGAAGAATGTGTCCATTCTTATTTTTCAGAGCAAAAAAACAATCTTATTTTTCAGAGAAATTCCCAATATTGTCAGTATTGCAATAAGGCATTGCAGCTAGCAACTCCTGAAGCTGCTTAGGTGTAAGACAAAAGTCACAAGAGTGCTTGGTTTAAGGACCAACTTAGCCTTCGACTTCCAGTGGGGCCTTGGGCAAGTCATTTATCTTCTGCAATGGTTATGGTATTACATGATGGGTAATAAGGGGACTAAACCCCGTCAATTGCACAGCACCCAGGCATGGCAATGATGCTTAGAGCCACTTAGGCACACGGGTGAGTCATGTGGAGACTGGGAGACTGCAACGCAGCCACTGGTCTCAGGGAAATGTTGACACAAATTTCTGCGAGCCAACACAAATCAAAGAACTATTTGGTCACACTGGCAGGTTATATTTTACCTCCTTGCACATCCCATTCACCTTCTCACATGCCAGCGCTGTCATCGGGATGGAAAGTTTATGCTCTTGCAAAGTGCTGGACTTGTCTTTGGTCATATACAGCTAACACCAGTCCCTTCAACCAGCTAGAGGAAAATAATTCATATTGCCTGTCTGGGCAAGTTACTGTTTTAGTCACAGTGTTTAATAGCATATACCCACAGCAAGCTTTCTGGGAAGACTGCTGCTGGAAAAGCCAGGTAGTAATACAGCGCTGCGCTCATCGAGGGAAAGAGCTGGAGCAACTGAGCCCTCCTGCACCCCTGGGTGGGTTATGGGAATTGCCAGCTGGACCCCATCGCCAATTGGCATATTTTACCCTTAGACGATCTAAACACAGTTCTCATTGCTTTCGAGTGATGAGCCACTTCAGAGAGGCTAGGGCTCAGGCAAGCTTTGGATCTGGTACCCTGGTATTGGGGGTCATCGTGATCTGGCCAGTCCTGAGCTCCCATCCATGCCACCCTGGAGATTTGCAGGTGGGTCAGGCCTGGGCAGAGTTTCCTCTGGATGAAGTCAGTCGTTCCAGTTAGCAGTGCTGAGACGTTGGGGGAGGCCAAATTGGTACAGTAGTAACTTGCCATGTATTGCAGATCCACAAATGGAACTGGCAGGGTTGGAAATGACTTCATGCCTGAGTGATTGACAATTGCTAATAGGGTCCAGGCACTGGCAGGTCCCCTCGGAGGGGCAGAGCTTGAACTTTGTGCCTGAGCTGCCAAATTGGTTTTCTTAAAACTCTTAATTTACTTTTGGGGCTCCTGGAGCCTCCCCTCCTTTGTTAATTGGATGGTCAGCATTGTGCTCGTGCTCGTTTGGTTTCCACTCCCTCCACACACAAGCGCACACACCATTTCCAAGGGTCACCCCCACTCTGACGTGCAGGTCTTCTGGCCCGCTGCTCCTGCCACCGCGTCAATGGGGATGGCTGGGCTCCCGGAATCCTTGCGGGGCCTTTTCCCTTTTAATTTTAAGTTAATTTAGTGCCGACTAAAGGAGTTGATGGACAGGCTTCTGTTTATCCCCCGAGGAGGGCGGTGGAAGCGGTTGTTCACGGTGCTGCCTGACCCCTGCCATTCAGCACCCAGCAGAGAGGAAACCCCTCGTCAAAGTCCAGCCAGTCCCAGCACTGCTGCGGGCTCCTGAACTTCCCACAGCAGTCATGAGTGCAGCAAGTCTCAGCACCTCCTGTGGCCCCGCAGGACGGGAGCAGCCTGCTGGTGTTTTCTGACAAAGTCTCTCTTTCCTACAGTGTCCCGGTTTTCGAGCCCACGGGTGACTCCAAGATTAAGCCGAAAACGAGCCCTGTCTATCTCCCCTCTGTCTGATGCCAGCATAGATCTCCAGACGATGATCAGGACCTCCCCAAACTCTCTCGTGGCATATATCAACAACTCCAGAAGCAGTTCAGCAGCGAGTGGCTCCTACGGCCATTTATCTGCTGGGACAATCAGGTAAAGCTCTGGGACCGGCTCCGTTCATATTTGTAGCCGTCCCTCCCAAAGGAGGTGTGATCCTCCAGCAGGAGAGACCTTCTCTTCCTTGCAACCTCTGCTTTTGTGTGTTGGGGCTGTGTAGTGTATTAAGCCAAAACCCCCACCAGGTTTTCCACGTGGAAGGGTACTTTGTGGCATGGGGGTAGAGGGGGACACATATGACACGACATGGGAGGATGGGGTGCTGGATTTGAATTATTGGTTTCCAGATTTTCAGTAATTACAGTATGATCATGCCTCCCTGCAAGCAGAAATGGAGAATAAATTAATCTAAAACATGCTCATTGTGAGTGGTTGGAATGATTAAGAAACACTCTGATTTACGAGATTGCCCCAAAGTATCCTCCAAATTATCGGTCCACATCCTTAAAAAAAAATGTTGCCTGGGTGGATTTAAGAGCCTAATTCTAAAAACATACTTAAAACAAATCTAAGCCCTTGAGTAAAGTTTTACTCAAACCTTAATTAAAAAGCACTTACACTGGCAGCTCACTGTTCTCAATTCCTGCCGTGATTGCTTCACCCAAGTTTCACAATGTTATTATTCTTTTATTACTTAACTTTTAAAAATGTTAGTTCTAATTAACACTGATGTTGCAAAGCAAGGGTTTATGAAGATCATGCACTCCTAAAATTTGTAGGGGAAAACATAGACATTGCCATTAGTAACTGAAACATTAATTTTATCAGCTACTTTATCTGGCAGCATAATTTAGAAATTGGCTGTAGAATCAAACATAATGCTAATTTAAACACATAGCAACTCCTTCTCTGGTAATCATATTTTTCTGGTCTTGTCACCTGTAGTCTTTAACTGGACATACCTGTAGCTTCTCATCTTATACTCAGATTTTAAGAACTTCAGGGTAGCATCTGATATTTTCAACAAATCAGTAGAGTGCAGAATCTGACCCAATGATCAGTTGTTGGTCTGCAAAGGAATAATCAAGTAATAATACTGAATTTGAAACTCTTCTCTGTGTTCTGAAGTTATACCTTGAATGTCAGGAATTGTAAAATGGGTTATGTATAGAACAGGAAAACTGTCAGAAATTTGGGGTGAAAAGATTTTTTTCTTATTATTTTAACAATGTCTTAGTGGCAGGAATGAAATCCTTTCTCACCCGCTCAGACCCAGATCCTAGGAGCACTTCAGAAAGTCATTTTTGGGCTTTGCTGTAACATAACAAAGCCGTGCAGCAGCCTGCCATCACACCTCATTTGCTGCAGCGCGTATCTAACTTCCAGAGCTCTTTTACACTGTAGTGGTTTTTGCCCTTTATTCTTTTAGTCAAGTTGTCATTAACTGGTTTGGAACAGAAATACAGCAATAAGTATTTTCTCTAAAAGAAAAGTTGGAAATGAAGCGTGTTGCTAATTATGTCCCCGTTCTCTGACCACTCCCATCATGAGCAGTTTTAGTGATGTGAGAGAAAATTCCATGAAGGTAAAGGTTCAGGGCAGCCACCTCTTAAAGATGGCAAATAATTGATTTTTGAGCTAAGAGTCTATGGTTAAGGCATCACCCGCCTAGAGTACAGGGAGCAGAGGATCTCCCGTGCTTCTTCATCCCCTTCTTCCCCTTGGTTCCAGAAGCAGCACTTTGTTTTTAATGCTGTCAACTGCTGAATCCTGGCTTGGACCTGTTGCCCCTGGCTAGCACCCAAGCAGCCAGGAGCTGGTGGTGTTTCTGGTCACCACTGACCTAGATTGGAGCTGAACCAGTAACCTACATATGAAGGGTGACATACTTCAGCAGTCCCCTGAGCCAGCACTCCCCTCACCTGAATGCAGAGTAAATTGCATGTTCTGGGACTATGCTAAGTGGATAGTTATTCATCCCTGCTGTGATCTGTGCCAGGTGAGCCAGGTGACACTGTTTTTTCACATCCAGGGTAGCGTAACCCCAAGGTCGTGGGTCTGCAGAATAGATCTGCACAGGAAAACCTGGGAGCCTCAGGGAGTGCACAGGCAGATGTGTCCAAGTCCTGTCCTCTTCTGCACTCCCTGCCAAGGGCTTTGGCTGGTTTTAAACATAGGAAGCAAAGAAATTACAATCAGTCTGATATGTGGGTTGAAATTAATCAGAAGTTTGCTGAGGCACACACGAGACGAATCCTATCCTTGCAGTAAAACAGGCTGTCAGGCTTATTGTGGCATTGAAAGCATCTAGCTGGATTGTTGCAGCCTGTCTCCTGGAGATCTCCAGGAAGGTAAACTTGAATCAGTCACTAGCTAATGTGATAAATACTGTTCAAAATAACTCCTCATCACTTTTCCTCCTTCTATTGCTGCAGCCCAGCATTCAGCTTCCCCCACCCCATTAACCCCGTGACGTACCAGCAGATCCTGACCCAGCAGAGAGGCCTGAGCTCAGCCTTTGGACACACTCCTCCCCTGATCCAGCCATCCCCGACCTTCCCCCCTCGGCAGCACATGGCAGTCATCTCTGTCAACGCACCGCCGGCACAGATTAGCAGCAACAGCAATTGCGTCTCTGACTCCAGCCAGGTAGGGACGGCTGTCCTGGCTCTCTCCATGCATGGCACACGAGGAAATGGAGGCACGTGCTCCATGGGATAAATGTAACCATTCATGATGGCTGTGGGAGTTTTACCCACTCTCTTTTTACTTGCGCTCTCCCTTTACGTTGCTTTTTCCTCCTCCTGGCAAAGCGGTTCTGAACTAGTCACAGCCAAATTTTGTGCCCACCTCCCCTCCTTGCACACACATGTACCTACCCATGCAGGAACTAAAGGCCTTGATCCATCAAAGCATTGAACATGATATGCAGGGTCCTCTCAAGCAGCAAAGCTCCTTGAACATGTGTTATGTGCTATTGAAATCCAGGCCACGCCAAAGTGTTTTGCCAGATAAATACCCAAGCACTGTGAATGAAGCTTCATCAGTTCCTTCAAGTCCCCCTTCCTTTTTTTGACACATGAACTATGCAAATGGTCTTAAAACACCTTATTCCCTTCCTCTTCAACAAATTAGTGTGTCCTACCTTGAACCTCTAGCCATTTTACTTATTGTTCCTTCTTCTTCAGTAGCTTTCTCTCTTGGGGTATCCCTGCTGTTGATTTTTACTGTTAAGGTTTGCAAAATCAGGGGCCAGATTTTGAGAACTAGGAATGCTGCGATGTGTGTGAAATCCCACACCTCAAATGCGTCCTTGCAAATACCTGTGAACTCACACAGGCGCACACGTGTGTGCACAAGCCCTCCACAGGCACAAGTTTAGTGGATACATCTAGCACATTTTTAATAATTTCTCCTTCCCATTTTCATTCCTTGGAAGTTTAAATTACAGTTGCTTTTCTCCCCAAAGACTTATTTCACCTTATTTCACACCCATTTCAAATTGTTGTTTTAGTTGTATCATACTGAACTTTTCAGACTGGTTTATTGTTTTAGGGTTTCTCATGGCTGCTGCACTGCAAACTCTGTTTGTTATTGAAGGTTATTTGATTGATTGGTTTTGTTTTCTTCTCACAAACTGGCTACCAAAATAATGTGGCTGGCAGGAGTTATGCCTCTGTTTAATAACTTGCAGGACCAATTTTGAGCAATTAGCAAGAGTGTATTTAAAATGTTAATGTTCCAATTTTATGCACATACAATGGGATGTTTTTTTTCTCCTGAAGTTGTTCTCATTTTTTAAGAGCTTAGCAAAATATACACATGGTCTTTCATGCACCCAGCATGCCGGAGCCCTTGCATGTAACCAGAGCCCCCTGTTTCCCCCAGGAATTTGTTTTCTCAACAAATCATTTCATCGCATTGAGAAATAAATTCGTGGCTCGGGTGGGGGTTGCATAAGGTTTTGATGGCTTTGACAGGGACGGGATCGCTCTGACATGGAGCAGCAGCGGCGAGGCCAAGCTCACTGGTGAGCCTGCAGAAGCTGGCACTGCACTTGACTCTTCCCTCTCTTGCATCTCTGCCTTGCTTACCCCACACGGGGTAGTTTTCATGTGAAACCCAGGCCAGCAGGCCAATATCCCGTTGTCCCCAGCCACTCCTGAAGCTCAACCTGGACTGATAATTTTAGTTCACTTTTAAGGAAGAGGTGGGCTGCAGCCAGTCTCTCACCCCAAAGCCCAGTGCCATACCTTGCCTGGTTTTCTTTCCTAGAGCAAGCAGAGCAGCGAGTCGGCCGTGAGCAGCACAGTCAATCCAGTAATTAACAAGCGCAGCAAAGTCAAGACTGAAGTTGAGGGATTGCCCCCAGCGTCCCCAACCACACAGGTAACCTTCTTGGTGTGAGACATGTTGCGGGGCCGAGGCAGTAAGCTGCTGGGTCTCATTGTCCTTGGGAACAATACTCTTGGCACCTTTTGCGGCAGCTGGGATCAAGGTATCAAAGTCTGCCAGGCAGGCAAGTGTCTCATGTAACAGGAAGCCCAGCAAGGTACAGGGCAGAGCTGCCGTGACCGAGTGAAACATTCGATGGGTGCTTGGTGTTGTGGTGTTTGGGTAGAAAAGGAGGGAGGGGATATTTCAAGCATGAGAACTTTAAAAATGATGCCTGAGTTTTCTGTGCTGCAAAGCAAGCAGCGTTGGTGTCTCAGAGCAAACATAGATTACAAGGGATTCTTGCATGTAGGTAGAAAGCTTGCAAAAAAAAAGGATGACTTCTTGATTCAACAAGGAATTGCTCGTAGAAACATCCTTTACACTGGCAACACAACATTTGACACCGAGAAGGGCCCAAAGGCCTTTACTTTCTTTCCAGAGCTCTGTGATTGCAAACTGTTTAATGGCTGACAGTATCCATCTGACCATCCTTTATCACAACTGTAAACTATCAGGAGTGCTCTGGGCACTTCATTTTCATGAAATATTAGGCCGTGTTATTGTCAAGCGAATGGAAGAGTTGATGACAAATTTCTCCTTCTGCCCTGGTTCAGGAGCAGGTCTCAGCATGATGCATGGGGACAGCAACACGTGCAGTCATCAGGGGGCTGGTAAAATTGATGAAGATAGCATATCAGGGAAAGATAAACATGCTGTAGTCAGCACGATTAGGGCAAAGAGGCATCTCTCTGGAGCTTTGAGCTTAGGAGTGCATCTACATGCTGCTGCAAAAGTACATGCCCCGAAAAACCAATCTGGCCACCACCCGGGCTAATAGGGCTACGTGTTTAATTTCTTGTGGCAAATGAAAAAAGCTTTGAAAGCCACCACCTGTTTTCTCAAAGCATCTGTAGCAGAAGAGGCGTGGGACAGACAACTGCTTGCTCGATGACTGTCATCCTCCATCCTCACTCCTGGGGGTGAGCGCCCAAGCCCGGGGAGTGCTTGAGTAGCCGCAGTCTGGCTCACCCCTGCAGCCCTTTCCCAGAGCTTCATCCACTGACCCTTACGTACAAGAAGCACTGAAAGAAGGGGGAGAATTGTTTAAAGTGGTGCAAGGAGGCCTGATTAGAGTAACAAGGTGAAATTAAGAGAAAGAAAATGCGTGCTGGTGATCTAATAGTTTTTAATGAGGAGACCTGTGAAGTAATACCCCAAGGGAAATGTAGGCTTCAGCATTTCAGTATTGACTGGGAAATTACTGGAAAGTACCTTGTAAGAGACAGCCTGTTCTTGGCAAGGAGAATAGTTTGTAAGACTGAACGTAGCGGGTGTCTCCGCCTTAGTTGGTCTAAGTGACAGCAACTTGTTAAATTTGGGGATTCCTGTTCTGCAGGAGACTGCTCTGAAAAGTTGAGTTACAGTCAGTTAATTATTGACTGATACATTTTTTGCAGAGTATGAAGCTCAGCCATCCCAAAAAAACCACATATGTGTGTGTTTTGTTTTGGAAATGCTGTACTGGAAACACCTCATGTGAGTTGTGGTTTGGGTGTTTAAAATCCTTGGCCAGACAGTATCTCCCATGATGGCTTGTGCTATAAAAACTGCAATCCAGACAAGATTTGTGGGACACAGTAGAGCACCAGGCATGAGGGACCTGAGTTACTGTGCTCTTACAATACCACAATAGCTCCAGTAGAGATTCAGATTAACGTTGAACTAGGAAGAAATGAAACAAGTCAGTCCTCTTCAACAAATTAAAGTGGTTTAAATTCCATTTTTCCAACAGAAAGTATAAACATTTTGGCAAAATAAGATTTTTAGTAGAAAATTTTACTTTTCCAGAGAACACGCTTTGCATGCAGAGAAATGTTTCAACAAAAGCAATATTCACACCTCAACCAAATGGGAATGTCAGGAAAAAGAAGCGTTCGTTTCAACTTTCTCAGACTATTGCTCTAGGTTCTGGTATAGTTTGAATCTCCAGAAGTCTTTCTGTAAATTAATTCAGTTTCCTGTCTCAAGACCCAACTTGCAATTTTAATTTTTTTTTTAAATGAAGACCTAATTAAAACAAATCTCTTCCTCTCCATATCTAAACTTTCAAATTGAAAAGTCACATCTGGCCTGTATGTCATGAGCTAGTTAATGAAAACTATTGAACTTTTGTACAGTGGATCTCACTTTCCAAGCCATATAATGCCATTAGTCATTAATCATTGCAGCCTCTCAGTTGGCATTGGGAAGGTGTTGGTGGGGAAGGAGATGGCAGCCAGATAGGTCCATTTGGAAAGGTCAGAGGTAGTTTGAGGCAGGTCTGGCTGTGTCTACACACTTATGGGGCCAACTGTAGCATCAGATCATGAGGAATGGCATCTGATGTGGTCAGTCACCCCAGTCGTTCCTCTCTAAAGCTTTCCTGGAGGCGGGACTCTTTGTGCTGGGCAGTAGTAGTAATTAGGAGAAATGGGAATGAAGGGGGTCAAAACCTGCAGGGTGCTGTATCGCTAAATTCCCAAGCCAATATTGACTGCTGATTGCCTTGTCTGTAGTGCAAGTGTCTGACACACTCAGAGCTGACAGTCGTCCTTACCTCTGAATTGTACTAATTATGTACTATTATACACACTATTGTGTGGGTGTTGATGCTTTAATCCTCATAGCAGCCATAAAAAAAAACTTCTGTGCTTCATTTAGCACTGAGGAGCTGGCTAGACAGAGAAGTTAAGGAGAGAGCTCACAGTGTGCTCAGCATTAAAGTAACTCACTTATGAGCCCAGAGGCGTTGGAGCTCTGCTTTGCAGCCCACTCATCACTGGGTCTTGCTCAAGCTTCCCAGATTTCAAGACCTCAGAGGAGTGCTTTGAGGGCTTACCACTTTGTCCCCATGGACCACCCTGCAGGCTAAAATCTTTGGGTAAGCTTTAGGTATAATAATTTTCTCATCTATTGAAAAATGCAGAAAACAGGAACACCAGCCCACGTCAGGTGAGTGTGGTAACCACTAGGCTTTGACTGCTGTGTGGTTTCTTCACACTCACATTTCCCCACTCCCCCCAGAGCACAGCTTTTGCTCCAGTGAAGAACACAAAAGTCAAAAGCCTGCCTTTTTCCTTTCTCCAGCCTTTCCTGGGACTGCTCATGACCTGTCTAGAGCCAGCCATTGCTGTGCCCTTGGTTTCGGGGTGTTTTGTATGCATTTCTACCAAAACTCTGTAACTCATTGTTTCACAGTCATCAAGGATGTTATGTTGCCACAACGAGTATGCTTTTGTGATCGGTTGACATCTGCCCTGTAATCTATGAGTGACAGAGGAATTCAGATGAAAGAAGTTCACCTTATACGATGTGCCGTTGTGTGTTGCAGGAGCATCTGACAGACCTGAAAGAAGATCTGGATAAGGATGAATGTAAACAGGAGCCTGAGGTTATTTATGAGACGAACTGTCACTGGGAAGGGTGCACAAAGGAATATGACACTCAAGAGCAGCTCGTCCATGTGAGTAATAGTTGGGAGGAAATCCCAGCGATAAATTTGGGTTTCTGTGCACTTGTCCTCATTTTTTATCAGTAGCTGCTGTACAGCCAGAGCTCACTCTGGGACCTACTAAAGGTGCAAATCAGAGATACAGTGTGTAAACACTGCCAAAGCAGGTCGCTGCTCCCCAAGGAGTTTAGCTGCAGGAAGCATCTCATAGATTATTTGATGTTGCTCTCTTCTCAGCTGCTGATGCTGCAGTTTCGGTCTCCCTCGTGCACGGCCCAGTGAGAGAAGACTCTGTGCAAAGGACCTGATCAGAAAATGGGGAAAGGGGTTGAGCTCTTCCCTGGCCATGTTCACTGAGCCTCCCCATGCACTTACACCAGCTACAGGCCAGGGATCGTCCATACTGTCTTCAGTCCCTGTCCAGGCCACGAAAGCCTTTTATGCTGCTGTGACATGAGCTGTAGGCGCATATCACTTAGGGGCTGTTGACCTACTCAGCTAATCCCTCCCACAAAAATAGAGCACTTCCAGAGTTTGGAGACATGCTCCAGTGTCTCCATCAGGGCCTGAAATAGAGAAAGTGGATTGATTTTTTTTTAAATTTGGAAATAGGGCTTCTGTAATCACAGTGATGTCCCCAAAACAGTGTCAAAACCGTTCCCTGAAGGATCCCCAAACCAAGTCATTAATCAGATTTTCAGTTCTAATTAATTCCAAGAACTTTTTGTGTGCTTTGCTTCACCTGGGAATCCACCGTTTGTTTTCCTTTGGCTTTTGGGGTTGACAAATCCTTCAAACTCAGAGCAAGTCCCAGTGAAATCAGATATGATCTGTGTCTGGGACCCACCCCAGTGCTCTTCCAAGTCCAGATTTTGGGTCTGTCTTGTGAGCCGCACTTATCTGAAGAAGGCCCAGAGCTACTGGGAATACACCAGCCCCAGCAAAATGCTGGACTGAGCAAATTTTGTGACTGGAGCAGCTATCTTCTCCCTTCCCTTCGGCCTTGTGCTGCCTTGTGCCCCTGGCTCCAAGCCTGCCAGGGGCCACCCACATGCAAGTCACTTGTAGCCCTCATTCTGATGTCTCGTGTCCGTTCTCACTCTTTTTTATAGATCTTCATTTTAGTTATGTCCAGATGCCACCAAGCAGGCGTCGCTCTCTGTTTCCCCAAGTGTTTCCACAGAAACATTATCTTAGTGCGGAGGGACCATGCTCTAAATTATAATCTTAGGCATGTGTTCTTTTTCCATCTAAGGCTACCACCTGCCCACTTCTGCCAGAAGTCACTGGTTCAGTGCAGCAAGTCCTTGAGTATAGACAGATTTGGAAATGATTTTAAGGCGACAAATGAGTGATAAGGTGCTTAATGGGCTGCACGTTGCATGCCATGGGATGATGCTTTTCTGGGGTTAAACCACACCAGTCCTGTCGGATGGGCTGGGCTCACATTCATTGGGCTGTATTTGTGTATTTCCCTCTCAGATGTAAGAAAAACTCTTTAACTCTGCCCAGAGCAAAGTGCAGGGCAAATCCAGGCAGCTCAGCACAATTTATTTCCAGAGACAACCCAAAGAAAAATATTTGACAGAATGTCCAATATTTTCCTAAATTCGGCAGGTTATAAAAACGGAGGCTTCTGTACTATGATTACTAGCAACATGGGGTTGTGGATTTGGGATGCCCAAAATACACATGCAAATGAAATACAGATGTTGTGGGCCAACTTCTGAGAAGGAGGCATCCCACCATGAATGGAAAAGCTCTAGTTTGTGTGCAGAGCAAAGTACCTGGGTGTGCAGGGTCCATTCTCCAAACACAGTGGGCAATGTGCTTGTGGGAGAAGTGCGTGTCAACGAGGAGCAGCAGGAATGAGGACTTATTTTTTAAGCGCCACTGCTGCTCTCAGCCTTGAAGGTCACACTCACAATTTGAGAGAAGCCCAAGCAAAGCCTCCAGCCAGGTGGGGGTTTGATGGGGGCTGTGGAGCCACAGCTGAGTGTGGTGCATTGTGCAACTGCTCTTCCCCCATGTGATGGGAAGCAGATGTTGCCCAGACAGTGAGTTAATAAGTCTGAAGGGTTCCTACAGTCCCCCTCCCATAAGTGTGTCTTCCTTTGGCCCAAGCAGGGCCCAGCGGGAGAGCCTGTGCACTCCCCCACTCCTAGCACTGCCTTGTGTAGTCTTGGTTGCAAGTCAGACTCCCACACAAAACAGGGCCAGGAGATGTATCTTCCCAGCCTGGTCTGGATGTGTTTTAGTGTGTCCATGGGTCTCTTGAGGGGCTCACAAGATTTCTACCATCAGAGGCTAAAATCTCACACTGATGCTATGTTATAAAACCAGAACTGTGGTCAGCTGAGCTCCAAAGCCATACAAAACCTCTCCCAAACCCACCCCCTCTTGACACTACACAGCTTTGGCTCTTGGTGTTTACTCATGGTGCCCAACGGACCAGCTGAGCTCCACACCCCTTCTTGCCCCTGGGTAGACCTGCTGCCCCAAGGAGCAGTTTCCTATCTCCAGGACTGGGCCACGGCATGAAAAATGCTAGGGATGGATTTGGCTGGGACCATGAAGGCCTGTTGACTGTTTTAATGTTGTTTTGTGTCCTCATGCTGTCTCGCCACCCCAAAAAAGTCTCATCCTGAGCCATAACATGTGTGCCTGGCCTTGGCCAGGGGGACAAAGGCGGGGGTTGGAAAAAAATCTCAGCACAAAAAAACAAAACCTAAACCCAAAGTGGTTTATTTTAGGATTTCCTGTCAGTGAATGTCTGCTGAAAACACAGGAGCGAGGACAGGCATTATTTTTGGCAGCAAGACCCCATTCAGAGAGACAAGGCCGCCACAGGAACAGCGCTGCTGACAGGCTGGTCTCCGGCTTTGTTTATTTTCGGCAAGGCTTCATCTGCCCCAGACTGGGAAAAAGCGACCTTCATCTTCCTCCCAGGGTGGATGAAGGCACTGTTCTGGGTCTGGCTTTTCAACACCTTGGCGCAAGATTTTATGGACCTGAGTAATTAGCAGTAATTGAGGCCGCCGAGCTCTCCTTGGTGCATAGCTCGCAGATGCTGTCATTTCCTGACAGCCGCCAGTGCTGGGCGGCAGGTGGATGTCTCAGGGCTGGCATACGGGCTGGCGTGCAGGCAGCCTTGTCTTCTCCTCTCCTCTGTCCTCCAGCAGCTCCCCAGAAAAGGGTCCCAGCTGTGTAAATGAGGCACAGGAGGGTTCGACAGAGACAAAAATGACTCTGAACAGCGGATTCAGGCAGCTCGGGAGACACTGAGAGGGCTCCTCTCTTCCTGGCACCATGGGTTGCCATTGCTTTTGCAAACCTCCCATTTGTAGCTGCTTTGGACCCAGTGCCTTCTCCTGCAGGACACCAGACCTCAGTGTCCCTGGTGTTATCTGTGCACCTGGATCCCAGGTGCAATGCCTGACCACAAGCAGTGGGGAGGAAACAGCTGTGTGTGTTTTGCTGGCATCAGCTCTTCCAAGATTGACCTGTTTCTCCCTTCTCTCCTACCAGCATATCAACAATGATCACATCCATGGGGAGAAGAAGGAGTTTGTCTGCCGCTGGCAGGACTGCACGAGGGAGCAGAAGCCCTTCAAGGCTCAGTACATGTTGGTGGTGCACATGCGAAGGCACACCGGAGAGAAGCCACACAAGTGCACGGTGAGCTGGCAGGGACATGTGGTGCATCTCACCATGGCAAGTGGGACACTGGACTTTGGTGGTCACACAGATGTGTGTGCAGATGCAGGCATGGCTTCAAGCAGGGCTCTCCCAGGGTACTTGCCAGCACCCAGCTCTGGTCCAGTCCAGCTCTCTGTGTCTGGGTTATAGGTACTTGTAGGTTGAATCCTGGGGACAAGGCCCCACACTGTGGGGCACCACCTAATGCTGGTCATGGTTAACTCAGCATCATCCAGTACTGCTGCTGGGGCTGCAAATTTCCCTCACCCACATACTCGAGCATGCACACAAACCTCCTTCCAGCCTGAGGAGCTGGGCAAACACGTCCTGCCTCTGCTCTCTTAATCCAGAGATGAGATCAACCCTTGGGTGTTTAAACCCCAAGAGGAGCTCAGTCCCCAGATCTCCTGCATGCAAGGAGTACTGTGCCTAGTGTTAAAAATTGCCTGAGAAAGAGCTTGGGCTGCTATTTTGTGTCTCAGCCCTGCGGGTGCAGGCTCATCTAGCACATTGGGAGAGCTGTGCTCACCTCCTCCTCAACTTTGAGATATCAAAGCCTGTATCTGCTCTCACACATGGAGTCTCCCCCCACACTGCTCGCTGACATGGGGCAGCAAAGGATGCCTTGATGGGTGGCACAAGAGTGAAGCTGTGGAGTTCGGTGGCTCTGGCCACTAGGTGTTCACCATCTCTTTCCACATACGCTTCATCCCCTTTTCCTCCCAAAGGTCCGTCCTTGTCTTTTGATACCCTCTGCTCCTTGCCTTCTCCTGCTAGTTTTTCATACCTCCTCTGCTGTCAGCATTATGCCGTTCCTCTCCCCAAAGTCTTGGGGATAAGTCTTTCTGCTCAGCAGATGTCTGAGCCCTCCTCCCGTATCTTCCTCCCCTTCTGCTCCATTAGTCACTTCCAGCCCTGCTCCCTCTCTGGCTCTGCCCCAGCTCCTGCTTACAAATATTAGGATATGTATGATTTGCTTGCTGCATGACTCCTTTATCAATCTTCCAGCCCCGTGTTCATTTAATTTAGAGCATAAGCTCCCCGGGGCACAGGGCCATGTCCTTTATTTTAATCTTCTAAAGCACTTTGCCCAGTTGTAGTGCTTTACCAATCTTCCTTAAAAGTATCAAGGAATATTGATTGTCAGCGTGCTGCAAAGTGAGCAGTGAGGGAAATTCTAGCCCTGCCCATGCAGGTAGAGGGACCTAAAAGACAAAAAAGCAGCAGGGGCTGCATCCTCCTCAGTGCTGTAACAGAGCAGGAAAAAGCGCTGCTGCACAATCCTGCCTCTTTCAAGCTTCAGTTGTGTTGCACTGGAGCAAAGGAAAGGCTGTGTGTGTGTTCAACTCTCAAGTCCTCCTCTGCCTACTGGAGAACTGCAGTCCCCCCATGTGTGATATGTCACAGCAGCTCTGCCCGAACTGGAGTACCACCAGCTTCCAATTGCCTGGGATACATGGCAGCTCTGGGTGCCTTTCTGTGGCAGAGCATTCCATGTCCAAATCTGGCAGTGATTTTTCAAAGTGTCATTTGTTTCAGACAAGAAGTTTGTGGTATACATAAAGCTACAGATGAGCCCAATTGTAGCCTAGGATTTGGTCAAGGATTATTTCAACAGATGACAGCCAGAACTCCCACTGACATAATCAAATCCACGCGTCAGCGTAGGAACAAATGCTTTGAACATGCACAGGCTGCTTTGCTGAGAAGCTCTTATTTGAAAATGTGGCCTCAGTACTTTTGGTCTTAATAACTGCATTTTTGTGTCAGTATCCAGCAAAACCAGAATGGACACATGAATTGCCTCGTGCTGAGTTCCCTTTTTTTCCCAGCAAATGGAATGATGTATTTCAATAACCATAAGCGACTTGAGTTTTAAAGGACTGTTTGCACAGGGCAAGAGAAGAAAGGAATATACTGTGCTACCTCAAAGCTGCAGCATGTTCTATGGGCCAAATGGGCTAATGAAAGTTGTCTGAGAAAGGGGAACTGGATCCATCTCACCCTGACAAAGCTGTGGAAGGAATCAGCTCTTTTGAGATGCTCCTACTGTCCTTGAAGAGATGTGGATATGTCAAGACAGCAGAGCAAGTTCGCCTTATGTCCACCATCCTTATGACAGACTTTCAAGGGAAGCTTAAGTAACCCTACTTTTTTTCCAGCACAACAAAGTTATACGGGATCAACCTACATGCATGCCTACATGCTCCATGGGTTTCGCAGGCTGCATGTTTGCCTTGCTCCTTAGCAGTGCAGGTGAGTCCTATGCCCGTGGAGCACAAAGAGACAGGTAATGTTGCTATTGCACAGAGCAGCCTTTGGCCTCTGCCCAAGAGATCTCTGGATACATGGAACCGCTCTGCTGCCCACAGGGACATCAGACCCAGAGATGTGGCATGATCTGTCCTGCTGCGACACCGGTTTCTTCACTGGCCAAGACTCAAACGCAGCAATGTGAAGTCCTGTCACATCTGGACTGAACTTGTAGAGACATTTAAGTGATCTGACTAAAATACAACACCTTGCAGCTTGCATACATTACAACAGGAGGGGCTGCTTGTTGAAATTTAAAGTGTGTTTTAAGATGCTTGCATAGGAAGTGCAGTGTGGGGTTTACAACACTCCCAGCAGAACAGCAGTGCAGCATTTAGTTAGAATTTGGAAGGGAGCCTTGTGTTCCTTAAAACCTATTCCAGTGTTTGTACGTTCCACTTGATTTTTCAAAGAACATTTAAGACAGCCTCCTTGGTTTGAGGTGAAATCCTCCCATGCCACTGACGGGGCAGGTGCAGGGAGAAGCCTCCAGCCCTGCCAGAGTGGAGGGCAGCAGGACTTGCATCACCCGCAGCCTCACCATGTCTCCCAAGCTGCTCCTTCTCGTTGTGTGGGCAGCTGGTTTCCTCCCAGGAGGAAGGCTCCTGGCCTGTTTTGTCATCCAAAAATCCATCTGTCTTCAAGACTGAGAGTCTTGTTTTTTAAACTGTTAATGTCAGACAGCCTGACCACAGCATCCTCCGAGAGTAGACCCAAGCTGTAATTTGGGAAACTTCAAAGCTTGCTAGATTTCTGCTTGTGTGTTAGAGAATGGTCTGGCCTTTCCAGCGCTGGTGCTAGTGAAGTTGCTAGGCTGGTTAAACTGTCAAGAAGCCGTCAGTTCTCTGGGTGGAAAGGAGAGGGCCTCTGTTTCTGAGTGTATTAGCTGCAGAGGGATGGCAGGAGGGGCTAAGAGAGCCCTGGGAGGAGTGGAGAGGTGTTCAGCCCTGCTGGAAAAAAGCGTCTCTTGTTGAAATGTCAGGTGGGTACCCGACAAGGAGCAGCACCTTAAATATGAGTCACTGCTGAAACTCTCAGCCTGCCTGGGAAAGTGAATTCTCCCAACAAAGTAGATGTTGTTCCCTAAAACACAAGCCCTTTAAAGGCAAGAAAAAAAGGAAGAATGAGAAACAGATGAGAAGGGTTTAGGCAGGGGAAAATCAAATTTTTCTGGTTAATTAATAACTCCTCTTGTGTTTTTTTAATTTTAGTTTGAGGGTTGCTCCAAAGCCTATTCCCGCCTGGAGAACTTAAAGACACACCTGAGGTCCCATACTGGAGAAAAACCCTATGTCTGTGAACACGAAGGCTGCAATAAAGCCTTTTCCAATGCCTCGGACAGAGCCAAGCACCAGAACAGGACACATTCCAATGAGGTAAGCCTGGGCTCACCGCAGCTCAACAGAGGATTTTTTTTTTTTTAATTTTGCTGACAATAAACATACACTTTACACGCTGGACTCATGTAAAAAGAAACCTAGCATAATGAGAGGTTTTTCTTATTTTTTAATGGGATTTATTTTGCTGGAGAGCCAGACCACATTAGCTTTATATTTATGAAAGCCATGTTTGAAATCATAAACAGATGTTAAAGTATGTAATCTTTTTAATCGGCTTTGGAAATTAAAGCAAGCATTTTCCAAATTTATAATTTTTAATAGCACAAATAGGATTGTACAATTGTGCATGTGGTATTTAATATTACTGTGGAGCAGACTTGCAGTAGTATAATAGCTACCCGGGATCTTGACGCTCTGGAAATAACACTCCCTCCATCGTTTGATGTACAATGATAAAGCACAATGCATTGCTTTGTTAACCTTGGCTAATTAAGATCCACTATTAGTAGTTGGGGAGCAGAGGAAATTGCCTTTATTGTAACGCATGTGATGGTCTGTTGCAATCAACCACGGCTGAAGATTGAAATTTATATTACCACTAATTAGCTGACAGGGGAACTAAAAACAACACTCCAAAGTTCTAATAGTGTTTGCAGCCATGAAGAATTCAGTCTGCAGCCTAATTTGCAACAGTTAAATATAGACTATTGGAGAATGGAACACAATTGCCACAGATGACAGATTTGAAATGATGCTGTGTCTACAAAGGGCTTGTTCAGAGCATTTCTCTCTCTGGCATGAGAGTCAGTGATAACCAAAGCTCTATAAGTTTCAGAGATTCTGTTAGAGTCAGAATAAGGACTTGAAGTGTAGGATACCCTTCCATGCTATGTGATGCTGAGATAGACCCAATGAATGATTGGGATCCCAGTGTTATTTGAATTGGTTTGGGTATGAACCCAAACATCAGCATTGTCCTTCACCAGTGAGCCACTGCTCCAGCAAGACACAGGTTAAAATTAACCCATATCCATACTGGCACTCAGTAGTTTGGGCTTGATTTAAAGCTACACTGACCTTGGAGCTGAGAGAGACCAGTAAGACACATGACCTCTGGTCTGTTCAGCAACCTGCATTCCCAGTAACTGGCATTTGACTAAAACATAATTTGCTCTCTGTTAAAGCTTCTTCCCCAGAAAGATAGACAGTCCTGATTTAATCTCACATTTCAGATATTAGAAGCTACTTGTTTTCCAACCCTGGGTGTTTTCTGTGCCTTCCTCCAGTGCTGGATCCAATGTCCCTTCTGTTGTGGCTATTAACACCTCATAACACTACAGTGTTAAGTCACTTTCCATGTTCTTTCTCATAATCTAAATAAGTCAACCAAGCCACCAAAGATTCTCATTACTGCGGCATTTTTTCCTGTTGTTAAATCAAGTTTGCACCTCTCTCCCGTCCCTAAGGATTCTTGGATGGATCAAACTTTCAGTGCTGGATACAGACTCAGTCTGCCCAGTTCATGCACACTGAAGCAGTATGTGAGCTACTTTTTGCCCATAGATCATTTGCCCAAGCTCTTGTATGCCTACAGCTTTTGCAGGTTCCCTCTTAGGCAGGCCAGAGTTTCCCTTCTGTCAGGCCAGCTGGTGTCCCGTGTTCTTACATGTGGAATTTTGGCTTTGGCTGTGTTATTAAATGTAATATCTTTGATGGGTTCAGTTTCCCGAGTGATCCAGATCCGGAGCTGCACTGGATCTGGGATGACTCCTCACTTCATCTGAGCAGAGTTTGGACACGCTTGAAGGTCTGCTCCTCTGGGTTCCCATTGTGCAAGAAGGTGAGGCTGTAGGGCAGGAGCTTCCAACTCCTTGTCTATGGTGGACTCTGATCTAGTATTCTGACTCTTGGCACAGGCTGCATCCAACAACACAAATTAAAGACTCGGATAACAAATAGGGATTTTATCCTCTGCTGTTACTTCCCCTGGAGGATGCTAAAGCCTTCTCAGGTGCAGAAATAGCGTAGCCACTAGTGGAGGATTTGTACCAGACCAGCTGAGCCTTACCAAGGGAACTACATGGCACTGCATGATCTTACAATTTCCAACTCATGCTCACTCCCAAACTGCTGTTCAGCACTCCTTGATGCAACGCAGGCATGCCCCAAGACTTGTTGGATATCTGTGGGCTACATATAATGGCTCTCTGGGCCATATATTTGAAATGCTCTTTTTGAGAAACATATAACAATATGATGACATCCCTCATGGCAAAGCTCATTGCGTTGGGCAGAAGACCTAGACGAGGGTCCTGCAACCAGTTGTGGCCATGACTACTGGGTTAGCAAACTGCATTTGAGACCTTGGCTTGCAAAACCACACAGATGCAAAGCAGGAGTTTGTGGCCGTGAATATTTCCCATTACCCATTGGTAACTCTATTGTGGTTCCTAAATACCTACTAAATATTTTCCTCTGCTTGCAGTGTTTATGTGGGATACACCACAGTTTCAGAATTAGTCATCCATGTCTCCTCTAAGGGAGAAGTTCCAGATTCCCTGTATTTGTCTCCATCATTGTGTGACAGGATGTAGGTGTATGGTCTAAACATGCTGAAGTTCAAGGCTGGGGATATATTACCACACTGGCTTTTGTTTGATTGTTGAAATATCACATGCACTACTTCATTTTAAATGTTCAGTGACTATTTGAATGCCTTTGAGGCATACCTTCAAAGTTACTCCTGGGAAAAGGGCTTTCATCCTGTGACCACTCTCCAAGTGCATACACAAGAGTGGCATGAGCTCATGGCCAACCAAAGGCTCAGAGTGACGTTCTCTCCAATTCAAGCTAAACAAGGGAAAAATGCAGAAATTCAGTTCTGCCAAGTGCCTGGGGAGTTCTCCAGCTCTCCCGCTCTAAGGAGTATCATGCTGTATACATATGGGAGTAGGAGGGAGGTACCTGAGATATCTAAATTGTTGACTTCACTAGGGCATACACTATGTTAGATGTCAGATTCCAGATAACCCAACCACCAAACACGCCACCAAAACAGCAGTTGTGCTCAGTTCAGATGCAGGACATATAGCCAGATGAAGAGGATGGCCATACCCCATTAGGTGGAGTGTCTGCTGTCTAAGCAACTGTGATCTTGTTACTCTAATTACTGGTGTCTGAAAAATCAGAACTATTGGGCCTAAAGAATCTTTATAAAAACTCCTTTAACTGATTTATGTAGGGGTTTTTAACATGTGTGGTGGGGGGTCTGATCTTTAGCATAGGTTTTAATAGCAGCAATAATATTTCTATAACACCTCATCCAAAAGGTTGCATGAGATTTATAAACAAACTATTTTACTTTTTGTGCTTTGGTTTACCCAGCTTTAAAATGTATTAAATATTTACCTCAGTGGGGTGTTACGAGGATTTAGTTTGTTCAAGTGATCACAGAATCACAGAATCATAGAATCTTCTAGGTTGGAAGGGACCTTAAAGATCATCTTGTCCAACCATCAACCTAACTGACAAAAATAGACACCC
>JAOQGH010000077.1:13326425-13431466 GCA_025769975.1 Gallinago jamesoni | reverse complement strand
GACTTGTTTGCATCTAGGTGTTGGAGCAGGTCCCTCACCACCTCCCTCTGAATTACAGGGGCTTCACTCTGCTCCCCACCCCTGCCTGCTAGTTCAAGGGTCTGGATATTTAGGGAACCCCCTATCCTACTACTAAAGATGTGTCAAGATACTAAAGATACTAAAGATGTGATGTGCCAAGATCAGTCAGGAAGCATGCTTTTGAATAAAAAACAGGCTTTCAGTGTTTTTCATGTGATGATACTGGCTTTCTCCAAAGAATATATATACTCCTCTGTATTTTTTCACTTAAGCTTCTGGACAAAGTTACAGAACAGATTAAAAAAGAAGAATAGGAATGGTCATTTTGGGAAGCCTTCAAACAACATCTATCTGTTTCTTCTCATGGATCTATCCTAGTGTGTTGGCAGAAAAATACTTAGAGTAGCTGTGAGGCTGGAAGCAGAACTTGTGATGAATTCAGAGCTTTCAGCACAGCAGCACCAGCTCAAACAACTGCAGTACTAATAAACTTTGGAATTGGAAACTCAATAAAAAGAAAAGTTAAAAGAAGAAAAGTATCTGTTTGCTGACTTCTGTTTTCAGAAGCATGGCTTCATCCTTATTTTCCTGTGGCAATCAATGATTCATGAATTTGGGACTAGAGTGTTATCGTCTGAAAAAAACATTGCTTGACTGTGGTTTGTTTTGCACAATAACAGATTTCAAGGTGACAGGTGCTGGAGTGGTATGATAGATTGGGTAGGGTGAATCCATTCTGGCTCGGTTCCACTGGAATTCCATCAGCCAGAAGGTCTCAGACATTTTCTCGGTGTAGACCCCACCTTAGCAGAGAGAATGTGTTATGGCCAGTCCCCTACATCACCTCCCTCCCATCTGTAATCAGGAAACATTCTTGTGGCCACCCAAGCAAATACATACATGGGAAAGTATTTAATGAATTCTTAGCTGTTTTTTAATCCAGAAACTGAAAACAAGGAGTTTAGCCAACATCAAATGACTGGCCAGGTCTGTGTGGATCAGCAGCAGCCCATATACCACATCTTAGAGATCTCAGTCTTACAGAATCCTGCGGAGCAGATGCTCCACATTTTGCTGCTGCCAGCCGCTATGCTCATTGTATTTTCTTGGTCCGTACACTGTACCTGGAATATCTGGGCTTGTTCTAAATATAACCTTAGATTTGCTTGTATTGACAGAAACCCTACGTCTGTAAAATCCCTGGCTGCACGAAGCGGTACACGGACCCTAGTTCCCTCAGGAAACACGTCAAGACCGTGCACGGGCCTGATGCCCACATCACGAAGAAGCAGCGCAATGATGTTCACCCGAGGCCACCTCCGCTCAAGGAAAATGGGGACAATGAGGCAAGTGCCAAGCAGAGCAGCAAGGTTTCAGAGGAGAGCACCAAGGCCAACAGCACCACAAGGAGCATGGAGGATTGCTTACAAGTCAAAACGATAAAAACGGAGAATTCTGTGGTAAGAGCAGTTGCTCTTGGCAGAAAATACGCGGTCCCTAATTTCTCTGAAGCAATGGGGGCGTTGAGCATTTGCATGCCATTTAACCTCTCCAAGCAGTTGCCCTTCACCTGCCAGCACCCTAGAGTTCAAGTCCAGAGATGAAACTGCAGGTCAGGGCATAGTCCAGTATATTTTGCACCTTTCTACCCAGCATCACAAATTCCCGCCCATACAGTCATGGGAGCCATGTGGTGCTCGATGTTGAGCTTGGCCTCCCTGTGCTGTGAAAGTGGGTAAAACTCAAGAGTGCTGTGGTTAGATGAGCTTGACCTACCTCACCAATTTAAATTGAGCAACAACCATAGGACACAGATTGATGAATACTTCTTGGAGCAGAAATCCTGTCTTAAATGGTCTTTTTTCTCCTCCTCTTCCCTGCACCCTTCACTGTTTTTCTTTCCAGGCTGCTGCTGCACAGCAGTTTTGCTGGCACAACTTTGTTGTGGGCTGCCTGATGAAGCCAGTGAGGATAAAAGTAGCTGTTTTATTTTTGTTGGGTATCTTAAAGCAAGTTCAATTCCTCAGTCTTGTCAGTCATACACAGAAGCACAGAATCACTGTGGTTGGCAGGGATGTCTTGAGATCATCTAGCCCAACCTCATTGCTCAAGCATGGTCAGCTAGAGCAGATTGCTCAAGAGTACACAAGTTCAATACAAAACTCCCAGCTGCCATGGAAAATTGTAGTGGGATGGGGGAACAGGGATGTGACACCAGGAATAAACATGGGAGTGAGGCTGTCATCCACAGACTACAGGCTTGAAGTCAACCATGATCATGTTTTACAACCCCATGAGTGGCCACCACCTGAAGCTGAAGACTATTTATCAGCCTTCTGGCCATTACATCAGCTCCACAGTAGGCAGAAGTGTGGACGATGGTGCTAATGAGGTGTGTACAGCAATGGGTCTAAACATATTCAAGCCTTTTCCACCCCATGCGGGGAGCCCATCTGCTCCTCAGCAGACCGTTGCTGATGGAAGAGATGGAGCATTGCAACACACGAGTCACTTTTGCCATCTGAATGTTTCTCTTTACCTTCATAGCCAAAGTTCTGGTCTGCTGCTCCACTTCAGAGTGGGGCAGGGTATGGCTGGGTACAGCAGAAAAGACCTTCACCTGCAAAGGAGAGTGTTCACATATTCCACAGACTTCTCACTAGAGCTGAAGGACTGTGAGCTCCAAAATACATATTTTTCTTGATTTGAGTCCAGGCTAAAAGATTGTTTTTCCTGTGAAACAATATGCCCTGGAGCTATAAAGATTTTCTAAAAAACATTAAGGGATGTGTTAGGTAGGAAGGAATTGAGCATTTTCACATCCGAAGTATCTGTAATTGAATAAAGGAACAGTTTTACTGTGATGAGGCTCTGTATTGGGTTACAAAACCTGAGTGTGAGAACCACTGGACAAAATGACCTTTCTACAGTACTCTTCCTCTGTGTGTTTTGGGTTTTTTTTCTGTGAAAATACGGACACAATCACTCCTCTCTGTCACATTTCTCCTGAAGGTGTGGGGTTGTTTTCCTAGGGCTCTGCACTCCCAGGGTTGCAGCCAAGCTGGCTGGCTGGCGTCAGGGCCATGGGTCAGATGTTCCTCTCTACTCTCCTTGTCCAGCACCATGTACTTCATTCATGCACGTCCAACGGGCGGCATCTGACCTGGCAGGCCCATGTCCAACTCCTGTTTCCTGGTTAAGGTCAGGCTGGTGGGAAGGATGAGATACTTCACTGGTTCCCATCACTCCTAGGTCCCTTGTTTTGACCCATCTTTGAGTCTCATCCAAAACCCATGGAGAGGGGTGGGGTTTTTATCTGGGGCCAGAAAGAGGGAAGGCAGGGAAGAGGGGGTGCAGGAGAGGGGAAGATGTTGGTGATTTGTGTTGTATTCTTCACTCCTCTCTTCCTCCTTTTACTAGCATGGTCTTTTCTGTTAATGCTATCTTTGTCCTAACAACCTGTTCTTTATTTCCACTTACCCTTCCTTACTCTACCTTCCTAAGGACAGTCGGTACTAAGGTGAGCAAAGAAATCCTTTATATTAAAATAGCTATATGAAGCACGGTGTCCTTGAGACCTCCTGTCTCCAGCTAACCCCTGTGGGGTGGACAGGGAGGCATGCGGAGCAATGGGGAGGGGCAGGGGATGTTTGCTTGAGTGCAGAAAGGGAGAGGACGCAGTGCCCGAGGACTCCCTTTGCCTCCTTTCTCCCAGCATCAAAACTTGCCATTAAATCCTGGGACTGCAACTTCCCTCATCTAGACTGAAGGGCAGTGAGGCCATCAGAGCCAGTCAGCCCTCCCCATAAGGGCTGCTAAGGAGCAAAGTAGAACACTGCATCACCCTGCACTTCCACCTTGGCCAAAATACATTGCCTTTTCAGCGCTCCCATTTCTGACAGTTGCTGGAGCATTGGCCTGAAGCAGACAAACCAGGCATCTTGCCTGGTAGCAGCAACAGCTACCTCAGAGCAAGTTCAGGCCATTCAGTGTCTGCTGCAAACAAACTACTCAATGTGAAAATGCCATTCCTAATGTAAATAAAATAAATATTTATGGTACTTATCTGCCTTATCTGCAAGTGGGAATTTGCAAACAGTGAACCAGGGTTTTATCTGGCTGGGAAGTTTGTTAGCTAACCTAATTATATGTTGAGGTATTTTAAAGACAGAAATATGTTGTGTCTGAAATACTTAGGCCTTGATCCTATGTTAGATAAGCCAGTGCTTGCTGCAATATACGTTGCAAAACCAGGTAATGTGCTGCTTTTCTTCAAGAAACGTCCATCTTTAATTTTTTGGAGGAACAGTATCTAGTTTCTCTCCATCCTCCAGTTGAACGTTCCATAGTTTTTCCATCTGTGTGATGCTGCCCTGCCCTCCCCTTTTAAGGAAGGTGCCCCTGCCCTCTTTAGAGCTGAGATTGGGAAGGGTAACAAGAGAGGGGAGAGTCTGGGATAGGGCCAAATATGTGGAGCCTACTGGGGATGTTGGGCTCCTGGTTTCTTTCCACCCATGTTTCCACCTCCCCAACTCCTCCTCTTTTCCTTCCCCAAGATGTGTCAGTCCAGTCCTGGTGGCCAGTCGTCGTGCAGCAGTGAGCCGTCACCCCTTGGCAGCACCAACAACAATGACAGTGGAGTAGAAATGAACATGCACAGCGGCGGAAGTCTGGGAGATCTGACGGCGTTGGATGACAACGCTCCTGTTGTGGACTCAACGGTCTCATCTGGTAATTCGACAGTCAGCCTGCAGCTAAGGAAACACATGACGACAATGCAACGACTTGAACAGCTCAAGAAAGAGAAACTCAAGACAGTTAAGGATTCCTGCTCATGGGTGAACCCAGCTCCACCAGCCAGAAACACCAAGCTGCCTCCCATCTCAGGAAACGGTAAGCCCTAGGCCTGTAGGAACCCTCCGGAGTTTCACTCTGGTTTCATAACCAAGAGTCTGCCATGGAGGAGGATCATTTCTTACTGCCTCCAAGTCAGCCCTTGCTGAATAGAGATGTCAGGTAAAATGACATCTCTGTGTCTAGCCTGGTGTCAACACAGCCATCTGGTGATGTGCAACAGTAACCCAGATGCTCAGTGCTACAGAGCTAGAAAGGATGCTGGTGTCCTTCTTGTGCCTGGGTTTGCCCAAGAGCCTAGCCATAGCTGTCTTCACTGTCCCAGTGGCAGCCGCAAGACTGCTTGGGTTTGTTCCAGCCATAATAATTCCTCAAGGGCTGATGTGTCACCAGGGAGATTGCTGGAGTGCAGCAGCAATATAGACAAGGTCTTCATCCTTGATCTTGCTCTGACAGGCCTTTTGTCACTTTGAGAGCTCCTGGCTATTGCCCACAGCTTCATATGCTAGTTTTCTGTTGGCTGGGGATTCCTGATAAAGGCATCGTTATAATCCCTTCAGTTCTTCTTTAACTTTCTCAGGAAGTCCCAAGGCAAAAGGCCTGGGTTGTACTATACCTTAGGTTTGCATATATTAGAGCTGCTTGGTTTACTCTGAGAAGAACCTTTGAGTATCAACTTTTGGGTGCTCAGCTTCCTATCCCTGACTGATGTGCGTCTATCCCAGGGAGCAGCTGTGGTTGTAGCTACATGCTGTCTCTGTGGCACTGTTCATACCAGTCCTTACTTTTTTCCAACATGGAGGCACATCCTCAGCAATTGAGCATCAGTGGGGTACACATTGCAAAGAACGCTGCACAGAGACTTCTTGTATTCTCTCTCTGTCGTTCTTGTTCTTTGTGCATGGACACAGAGCTGGAGATGAAGCTTTGAATTCACTGGCAGCAAATTAATTTTTCTTCCTGTAAAGTATTTGGGGGTGGCTGTGTGTGTCTGTATTCTGGCACCAAGAACTCTGCCAAGTGAAATTCACAGCTAACCAAGTCTTTTCCTGCTCTGCAACCTTTTTCTTAGGCTCTATTCTAGAAAATAGTGGTGGTTCTTCTGCTACGCTGCCTAATCCCAGAATAATGGAGCTGTCTGTCAATGAGGTTACGATGCTAAACCAACTCAACGAGCGCCGTGACAGTACGACAAGCACCATCAGCTCCGCCTACACCGTCAGCCGCAGATCATCAGGGATCTCCCCATACTTCTCCAGCCGCCGTTCCAGCGAGGCTTCTCAGCTCGGGCATCGTCCCAACAACACGAGCTCTGCTGACTCCTATGACCCAATTTCAACGGATGCCTCCCGTCGGTCGAGCGAGGCAAGCCAGTGCAGTGGGATGCCGGGTCTGCTGAACCTCACCCCAGCTCAGCACTACAGGCTGAAAGCCAAGTATGCTGCTGCCACAGGGGGTCCTCCTCCGACTCCCCTGCCGAACATGGAGAGGATGACCCTGAAGAACAGGATCTCGCTTATGGATGGACCAGACCCCACCTTGCCCTCCATCCGCCTCCCACCAGGTCCCAGGCGTTGCAGTGATGGTAACACCTATGGCTACCCGTCAGCTGCAGCATTTCCCCACGAGGTGCCGGGCAATTGCACCAGGCGGGCAAGCGACCCAGTTAGGAGACCTGCTGGAGAGCCCCCGGCCCTCCCGCAAGTTCACCGCTTCAACAGCACCAACAGCATGAACCCCTTCCATCCTCCACAGGACAGGAGGAATTTCGGCCTTCAGAGCTATGGTCGCTCAGATGGGAGCCTCCCCCGGCACACTTATTCACCTCGGCCACTGAGCATCAGCGAAAACATTGCCATGGAAGCCATGTCCGGGGAGGCAGAGGTGCCCGTTGGAGATGATGACATTATGCTGCCAGATGACGTGGTGCAGTACATCAAATCCCAGAGCAATGGGATAGCGGCCGAGAGCACTTCCATGGGGTACAGCAATGAGATGGCAAGCTTCCAGGGAAGTGGGAAGCTGCAGCCTCCAGCCTTGCCTGGCCAGCGCAGGATGGCAGTGGCTGAGGCGAGTATGAGCCACTTGGGACCCATGATGACAGAGTGTCCCATGAGTTTTGATGCTTCCTCAGACATAAATAAGAATAACATGCCCGTCCAGTGGAATGAAGTTAGCTCGGGTACGATTGATATGATGTCCAACCAGTCGAAGCAGCAGTTTTCACAGGGAAACTTAGCGGTCGTCCAGCAGAAGCAGAACTTTGGTCAGTACCAGAACTACAACCAGCAGCAGATGCAGCTGCCAGAGAACAATATGAATGTAACACAGCAGAGCTTTATGCAAAGAAATGTGGGCATGGACGGGCAGAGGCTAAACTGTATGCAGCTGCGGCAGCAGCCGATGAGCCTAGGCCCTGGTATGAACCCCGATCTGGGCTTGCACACAGGGTATAACCAACCTCATCAGATGCTGAGCCCCAGTGCAATCAGTGGCAACCCTAATCAGATCTCTCCTTCTTGTAGCAACATGGCAGCAAAGTCTGGACCCCACCTTCACCCTCAGCAAATGGACATGGCCACTGACCCTTCTTTAATGGTCGGCAGCAACCCCGAGTGCACGATGCTGGGCCAGGTCATGCACGAACCAAGTCAACAGAACTACTCATCTCAGCCGACCCACCTGAACTTCCCCATGTCTCAGGAGGCCTTTCACCAGCCCATCATGACCTCCAACCAGCCCAGCTTTGAGCCTCAGCAGAGCATGATGGGCTCAGCCACGCAGGTATATCCATCTGGCATGGTCCAGCCTCGTCCTCCGCCAGAGCCGAGCCCGGCCACCAGATCCCGAGGCCTCCGCACCGTCCAGCAGCTGGGCTACATCAGAACTCCCCACCCGACAAACACCATCAGCCCGGGCCAGGAGGCGGCGGAGGCCGCGCATAAAAGAACCGGTGACATCTTGCCGGCACCGGCCCAACCATGTGCAGATGGCACGAGGGAGAACAATTTGATGTACTATTATGGTCAAATCCACATGTACGAACAGAACAGCAACTTCGATAATCAGGCAGACTGCCGGGTGAGACAGCAGCAGTGCGTGCTGAATGGCAAGCCGGCTGCCCTGCCTTCCCCAGGGGCCAACCAGGTGTCCAGCACGGTGGACTCGCAAGGTCTTGAGCCACCCCAGATAGATTTTGATGCCATCATGGACGATGGGGACCATTCAAGCCTGATGTCAGGAACCCTGAGCCCCAGCATCCTGCAGAACCTCTCCCAGAATTCCTCTCGCCTTACGACTCCACGAAACTCTCTCACACTGCCCACCATTCCCGCGGGAATAAGCAATATGGCAATAGGCGATATGAGCTCCATGCTAACCACGCTGGCAGAAGAGAGTAAATTTCTAAACATGATGTCATAACAGTAAAGCACAAGGCCTTAGCACTTTCCAAGGGGCTGTGTGTGAAGCAGTTTTATGAATGTGCTTTTCAAAAATAATCTGTTTCAATAGAGTAGATTTCTTTTTATATATATTAAATACATTAAAGGGATTCAAAATGAAAATTTTAAAAAGTTTCTGTACAGAACTATGTAAACTATATCCAGGCAGTTCCGCACCTCGTGGGTGCCACTCTAGTGTTATTTTTTTGGCTTGGTTACCCAGAGCACTGAACAGTATCACCATCAAGCTAGGAGACTGCATGAGCGTGGTTAGAGATGAAACCCTCCCTCCCTGGCAGCCCTATAAATACCACTCCCCATTGTTTTCCGTTAGGTACATTCAGAAAAAATTCCATTTTCAACCCGCCCCAGGAAGAAATGGGAGGATGTGGTTTTGATCAGAATAAAAGCCATACTATGTATTCTGCTCTGATGAGAGTAGGCTTTAGTTACGTATCCAAACAAGCCCTCTGCCAGCAGTATTGTTTTATACCGTAAATACCTTTGTACCTTGCAAAGACCGTTGATTCCAAACGGCTTCTCAGCAAAGTGCCTTACCCTGCTTTCATGTTAAGTGGCCAAGGCCTCTCTTCCTTTAAAAATCAAATATAGTGTATTGCCAGAGCTTATACAAAATGTACATTTATAAAAACATAGTGGTGTTTCTGAGAAAACATTAGAAAGACACATTGATGAGACACATAAAAGGTGCATGCACACTTTGATCAGATGTGTTTACAACGTGGTTTATATCATGTGCAGAGTGGAGCAGAGGCCTGGGAACAGCAATCACTGGGAAATAATCCCCCATGGCAGGAAGGCTCCGGCATGCAGACTGACACACACGCATAACTTTGCGCCCTCTGAGCACAGCGACTTTCTGTGGGAGCATCTTTAATGTCAGGTTTCTGAGGCACACATTACCATATCCCTGCGCGGCTTTGCAGCGGCTTCTCTTTCTGTTGGGTTTTCCACGCTAAGGTGTTCACAATCAAAACATGGTGGTGATGGAGAGAGTTTTATGAACCTTCCAGCCCAGTCTGCACTGTGGCAGCATTGTGAGAGCTGGTTTATCTGGCCAGGGTACATTTGTGTCATAAGCATGAGCTAATAAACCCTGCCAAGAGGCTTGTTGGCATGTACCCAGTGCTACATTAATGTGTCCCGCAGCTTTGGTCAGAATGAAAAGAGCTGCTGTATCTAAAAAATATACCGGGGACAACCCAGGTCGTCAGTTTGACTAGTGCTTTGTGCTACTCTTTGTACCCAGCCTTGTTCAGTTCAGTGCTGCACCTGCAGCATACACAAATATCTGGATAGTCTGAAAGCAGGTATTTGAGTCAAAATAGTAGCTTGGTCAGTGAGAATCTCTCGGAAACATCCTTGGGAAGAGATGGGAGGAGCGGGGCCTCCCAAAGTAAAGTCCTCCACCAAAATACCACTGCTTATAATAACAATTGGCTGTTTCCAGGCCTGTCCCACCTGACACTGAAGTCAATCTTTGTTGCATTATTTATTTTTATTGTCGTTAGACAAAATGGTGAAAGTGGTGGGGTGCATGCACTTGGGCAGGAGGCCTTGCTTAATTTCTGATTGCATTGGATAAGGACATCTCTCCTCATCCTGCTGTCATAGCACCATATACTTTGTACCCAGTATGTCGAAGGGCAAGGGACAAATGTGACATCCCCCCAGGTTCTCATAGTTTGACCGGACAAGCATCTGCAGAGCTTCACTCTCTCTTTCCCATCTGCCCCTCCCCCTCATATCGATGTGATGTTCTCACTTGTGTCCAACCCCAACCCCTGCACAGGACAGGGGTGGCTCTATAAAGGAGCTTTCTGGTGTCTCTGCCTTCCTTTTGCACAAACAGATGTCAGGCTCTCTGTCCCCAGCATGACTGAGGCTGGCATGAAAATGCCACGTGTTACCTTCAGGCAAACTTTGTGATATCAGATACACCAGCAGCCGTGCTTGGCCGTGGTGGGTTGGGACAGTCCTGCTGCCAGGTAGCCCTGGGTAAGGCCAGTGCAGGGAGGAGCTGCTCAGATTCCTGTGGTCTCACCCATCCTCATCCCAAACGCAGAGGGTGTGCACAGGACACTCTTCACCCCTTGAGGCCCCCGTGTCTCCTGCTGGTGTCCAGGGTGCATGAGAACAGGAAAGCAAAGCAAGGTGCCTGGCTGTTTATTTGTGTCTCCTGTGAAAGTTGTGTTTAAAGGGATTGTTTTATAGTCCGCTGTATATATTCTCCTGCAGTTACTGACCTTGCCCTAGCCTTTATGAAAAGAGGGCAGTACATATTTTAGGACATTGTATGTTGTCCTTGGATGCTTGGAGTACAACTGGGCATCCCTCGTGCAGAGATGGATCAGGCTTTCGTGTGTCCTTCAACTACTAATCTGTTTTTTTCAACAGCTGCGTAGGGCAATGATGGCTACTGAGTCCCTCTTCACAGATATCTCGTTAGCAAAAGATCAAATACAAAAGCAAAACCAAAACTCCAATGACTTGAGATTTCTCAGACTTTCCAGTGGTGGTCTTCCTGCATTTACTGAAAAAGTATTATAATAACCATTCCAGCACTGTATATATTATGTATAGAAGACATCATTACTAAAAGTACTGTAGGTGAATTGTTCTGTCGAATTTATATCTTAAGAACATTTTTAGCTGTTTTCTACATCATAAGAATGGAGGTAACATGCTGAACCTGTATATAAACCTTTTGTACATTAAAAAGTAATTTTTTTTTCATAATTCCTTGTGCCTGTTGTTAATGTTTTTTATTGGTAATGGTGGTTGGTCTTGGTTTGTCATTGCCATATCAACACAGTCCACTGGACTCTGGCAGTGCTTAGGAACAGCTGCTGAGGAGCTAGATGGGCCTGGTGTGCAAGTCACTGCCTTGCCTTGAAGAGCTCCCAGTCAACAATAGGATGAAGGTGGCAGAAAGAGAGGCAGTGAAACCGGGGTGCTGCTGCAAGCACCACCATGCTGCCCGGGTGGCTTTCATTGGCCTCTTGGCGAGGTGATTTAAAGGAGGATGACAGTGCAGCAAGGACAGCACAGGAGAAGGGCTCAAAGCATGACCTGAAGAAATTTGGCAACCAGAAGATTCAAAGGCAAAGATTCAAAGAAGGCAAAATGATTTTTCAACCGTCTTTGTCAGCATCCAGAAGGAGACAGATCATGTGATGGGCCATGACAGCAACTAGTTTAATATTGAGTTTGAAGAAAGGAGAAATTAATCTCTCCATGACATATGTGATGGGAAACAATGATATGGTGAGCAACAGACGCATCAGAAGGTGGTCCAGCCCATTGGTGAGAAAGATCTCATTTGACTGCAACAAGAGTTAGCTCAGCCACTTGAGAGACTGATTTTCAACTCGATTTCATAGAGGTGGGTTGGTATGAGCAGGGCTAGAGCTTTAAGCGTGGGGAAGCTGTTCACAGGTGATCTTTATGGGCACAGCGATGAGATGAATAAAGTAAGCTATTGAGCAAAGCAGTTGGCTAGTGAGTTAGTCATGGCACCTGATGCAAATGAACCAGCAGTTTTATGCAGAAGCAACTGAAGGAAATGGCCTTATTTTCCTCCATGCAGGATCCCTGCTGAATCAACTGGTAGAATCAGGTAAATTTGAGACAAATCCTCACCCTACTGTTGGGTTCCCTCATAGTCTATGGCAGAGATTGGTATATTCCAAGACAAAATTAATCTTTTCTGTTTTAGATACATAAGGTGGGGTTGTTTTTCCTCTGGAAGGTATCTATCACTCTCCTCATTCATTACAGGGCAATGTCATGTAAGCAGCTTAGATTAGATACCTTCTCCAGCAGAGTGAGATGAATCCTATGCTCTTACAATTCTCTTGTACCAAACTAGTCACTCTCAGCACAGTCTGAGGTTGAGTCAGTGAACAAGATGTTGATTAATGTGTTAATGATCCTGTTAGTCTGCAAATCCATTGGATAAATATCACACCCTTCTGTACTGTCCAAGAACTACAGAAATCACATTTTAAAAAAAATGCAGTAGTATTATTAAAAGGAAATTGTTCAGAGCTTTTCTATTGACAAAAGGCTTTGGAGACTCAGATCAGATGCTACTGCTTTTCTACTTCAAACACTTAAAGTGGGTTTCTAATCTACATCAAATGCTGCTTTTAGTTGGTATTTCACTTTAGAGGTTGATCAGGGCATGCCTCTGCCTGTGTAGAACATATTTATTACTTAAACTGGGCTAACACTTCCTTGGAGCCCACTTGAGGTTGTGTACCAGCATGTGCTTTTTTACTGCTCAGCCATCCTGGAACAAACAGGGATCGAAAGGCTCATTGCTCCAATTCTGAGCAGGTAATAACCCTTCTGCAACAAATGTTATTTATAAGCCAGAGCCTGGAGTTCATACTACTGTGGCAGCTTCATAATATTCAATTAACCTTCTTTTTAATCAATCATATCCCTTATGAAAACGAACTGTACTAACAGGGCTGATTCTGATCCTCTTTGGTGAGCGTTACCTCACTCCACCCCCAAAACCAGTGAGAGCATAGACAGGAGTAAGATCCCACTCTGGGTAAAACCATCACAGCTCTTTAATATTGCACTAATATCTCAGGTTTTCCTGGAGGGGAGAAAAAGCCCATAAAAGCTACTGTTGCTGGATCTGGTTGCACTTACTGAGTACAGAGTCATTCCAACGGCACTTTATTGCAGTGGTCTCAGTAGGGATGACATAGGAGCTCTTGTTCTTTACGAGCTGTTGGATCTACTTGGAAGAGCATACGTGTTGTAAATAAATGGTGTGTTTTATATTACTGGAAGGACAATTTATGACCAACCAAGGCCTCTTGCAGACAGCTATTTAACTTGTAAGTAAAATGACCTAACACTTCAGAAATTTAGAAGCTGCAAAATAACCTATGTTGTGGCCAATATACTTATTTCTCCTTGATTCTCTTCATGTAAAACTTGAAATGGCTATATTAAATATGTTCACAATAAAAATAAAATTAAAAAAAAGAACGAAGTGATGCTTTCACACATGCTGAAGGTTTGTGACTACTGTAGCTTCCTCCAATTGCACGAGCACCTCTAATTCATTAAATGGGTCCTTTCCCCTCCCTATTCACTTTTTGCCCATACTGGCTTGTCAGGCTGAAACGTAAGGGGCATGGTGGGCTGCCTGCTGTCAACTTTGGAAGAGCTGCTGCACTCAACTATGGTGCCCATGCTGGAAACATCTCTCTAAGTATCAATGGCTTACAGAAAAGCAAACTCTATGGCTGCTAGGTCTGTCCATCAGAGTCTATTTTTTCCCTCACACCTTTACTGTCATCTGTAGGGTGGTATGACCAAGAAGCAGCAGGCATGGCAACATACACCAAAAGGCAGCTTCTGCACCACAGGACAGGACATAGAGCTATATAAATATTTGGTCTAGGTTGCTCCGGCTAGTCTTATTAACTGCATAGAGAAAGGGAGTTTAAGGAAGGACTCAAAGCAGAAACTTGGTCTGGTGTTCTGAATGCCTTCTGAAGAAGTCTCTTTCCTTTTCCCTTTCTCTCTCCATGCACTATACAGAAAGTCTACAGATAAAGACAACCTTCCAAAATGTCCCCTCTCTCCCTGCCTTTTCTCTTTCTCTTTGGGAAGAGCACTCTGTCCCTACAAACATCCCCTCTGCCAGGGTTTGACAGACAGACAGTTGCATTTTTTGACTCAGGAGCATGGGGAACAGCTTTCCTGACACCTGCAGAGGGAATCATGCAGAAGAAGAGCACACATTTCACAGCTGGATGTCGGCCAAAGCACCAAGGTTCGCACTACAGTGTGGTGCTGGTGGTTAAAATAGATCAAATGAAATGAGGAGAGCAACAGGGGAGGAAGCAAAGCTGTGGTCAAAGCAGGACTAATTTTCTTCTAGGCTTTGTGTCTCCCACCTGCAAAATTTCAGGGGCCGTGAGGAGTTACTGGCCATGACAAAAGCAAAACAAAAAAGTGATGCTTATGCAGGTATGAAAGATCCATATTTTGAAGAGTTTTAGATCTGTAGAGCTTCACATAAAGGGCTTTGGGGAAGAAAAGCACCATTTTTAGCTCTTACCTCTTTTGCCCACTGCTCGATTGACCCGTCATGCAAGCTGCCATCAACTGAGACGGTGGTGTGATGGGTGGCACGGCAGCCATACAGCGCTTGGAGGACTTCAGTCACCTGCTCGGGTGGAAATGGCTGTGGCAGACAGGGCCCAAGGAACACAGCTGGGATTGATTTGCTATGAGTCTTGGAAAGGCGCAGCAGCCGCAGGCCTGGAGTCTGTAGGTGGGCTACCCCACCCTTTGGCAGCCCCAGCATCCTGCCCTTGGCTGCAGACCTTGGAGCAAAGGCGCTCCCAGCCTCTGCGGCTCAGCCAAGCTGCAGGAAAAAAAATGTGCTTCTCCCTTTCTGCCCACTATTATTATATAGCAAGAACTTGGTAATCTCCAGGTGGCTTTATTGGCCCCATTTCCCAGCTGGCAAAGCAGCCTGCTGAGAAGGTACCTGCCTGCTGCACTTACCATCTGACTGGCATCTGAGCAAAGTGTCTCAACTGATGGAAAAGTGATGTGTTAATTTTTTTTTTTTTTTTTTTTTTTGAGCAAAATGTCTTGATGCGAATCATTTAACCTCTGTGTCACTCATCAATAATGACGATAAGTCAAATTCAATAGCACTACATGAAATGCTCAGAGGATTAAACATCACTCCAGGCACACTGAAAGTGGGCGGCTTTACCGTATCTGGGAGATCTTAAGGAGGGGTGAGAAAATGGGTTTTGCTCTGCAGTCCAAGAGGCTGCACCCCCTGTAGCACCAGTGCTGACTGAGGAGGGTGCTCCAAATGGTGATCCTAATCGCTTCCTGCAGGCTAGTGAAATTCCCTCGTTAGCTGACATCCAAGAACAGAACAGGTCTCACCTTGCTTGAGAAGCTCTCAGGAAACGATTGCTTGTCTTAGCAATGTCAGGAGATTTGTCACTGAATATGAAAAATGTTTTCAGGGAATAGAAACTGGGGCTGAGCCAGGTGATGGTTTCTACTTAATTGGAAAAAAAAAAAGAAAAAAAAAAAAAAGACAAGATCCTAGCACTTCTATCACTGACTGGAAATGGGAGTGTTTTGAACAGATCAGCAGTGGTCTAGGTGTTGAAAAACGCCAATGGAACCAAAGTAGTTGAGAAGGCTTTTCTTGGAGAGGGGAGCCAGCTTTTTGGCCACTGAACACTTCAAAATATGTCTTGTAATTGCCCAAATTAGAAGGGAAATTTAAAATCTGATCCCATTCAAAAAGCCTTCCCAAAAGTTAACACCTACTAATAGTGCATTAACAAGTTTAGCCTCAAAAACTTCCAAATCTAAACATTGAATTTAGAAGAGCATAGGGCTGACACATGACTTCCCAAGTAGTTCTGTAAAAGTGACATCAAAAGAATTTTCAGCTAAAATATCATCAGTACATTTTTTCATTAATATTTTAACTGTTGTTTATGTTTAAAAAAAAATAATTTAGTATGCAGAGAGCTGGGCTGGCTTCATCATGGGTGAATCAGTACCAGAAAAAGTCATGTCTCCAAGGGGCCCATGGGGAGCTGTTTTCCACCCCTACTCTTCCTACGAAGTTCTTCCACTTGTGAGAGGTTGGAATCGGGCAGATCTCACAAAAGAAGATGTAAAATCAAGTCAGGAGCTGATGCCCTTTTAGATTAACATAATCCCTCCCTATAACAGGAAAATCCACATTCTTAGCATTTAAAATTATCCCAACTATCACACAAAGTATTGTACTGTGTTGCAATCAGATTAGCTAAGGCTCTCATTTCTCTGCTGACACAAGGTACTTCAGGCAAAGCACTGGTCCACAGATGTTTCAGTAGATTCAGCAGGGCTACGAAATGGTTCATTTGGAAGCACAACTGGTGAACAAAGGAGGTCTTTTCTCCCTCCCCATAGAGAGGGGAGGAGGCTTATTTATTTTAAGATACTCCAAACGCCTTTACTACTGCTAAGAAAGACATTGTCGTTTCATGAATAAAAATAACTGCAGAATCATCGGGGGGGGGGGGGGGGTTGCAATTGTAAACTTGATCTTGTGCACATGCATCAGTGCTCACTATTAGATTGTATAAAAATTACTCAAATTAGAAAAAAAATCCTCAAATTAACCAAACTGGGTATCATGCCAGAAATGAAGGTTCTCCTCTAGCATGAACAACACAACTGAGTCAGCATAATTTGTCTCATTAGCTACATTACAAAAGGGCCATCCTGTCACATGTGAGGACCCAAGGAGCGTTCCTTGGCTGTCTGAAGAACAGGAAAATAGGTGAAATGTGGAAAGCCCATATTTTAACAGCATTATGGAGGAGGAAGGTGAGTACAAGGATGGGGGTGGAGGTCCAACTGCTGAGATACTCTGCCAATGGGACCATTACCTTGAGGTCCCCACTCCCTTCCCATCTTCTCCAGGGTGGCCAGAGGCAGGTCAAGCTGCTCCTGCAATTTGTAGCTACCTTTCCTCTGCCAAGGGCTGCTGCTTGCTCTCACTGTAGCTTTTGTGCTCTGGTATTCATGCTGCTGCATCCCTTCAATTTGACAAAACTTGTCAGCAAAACCAGACCACCTCCAGGGGTTTTGTCACCAAACTGTGTCAGCTAGGAGCATTTCTTACATCCAGCCCATACAACTAAGCCATAAAAGGTCTTGAGGCAGGGCCTGAGCTGTATGTTTGTTTTGGTGATAGCCATTTGTTTTTTTCTTAAGACACCAAATTTTGAGCCTGCCATTGCTCACAGCTGAAGAAAGCACAGAGAGATGACACTTATGGGCAAAACTAGCGCAAAGGCTGAAACCTTGGTCAAGAAATTTCTCACTGACCTCAATGATTTAGCTAATTCTCAGAGGGATTTTTGTTGCTTAGAGCAACCTGCTGCTTCATTGAAGAGCTGGTTGCAGTTTTTTAGAGTTTTCCTACTGTATCTTGGGGTTGTTGGTTAGAGGTTTGGTATTTTTTTTATAAAATTGCACAATATGTTGCTTTTCTTTCAACTACGAGGGAAATAGCCTTTATCCAGTTTGTCAACCAGCAATGGGAAAAGCCCAAACCAACTAAGTTTTTAGATCCAGGGCCCAAACAATGCCAGTCAGAGGTGCTTTCAGTGGAGGAGTTGGAGCTCTCCTTCCATCTGTGCAGGATGAGGAAATCCACCTCTACAACTCAGACCACAAAATTTTTGTGAAGAACAACGTGGCACCTATTGAGAAAAGTTTTTTATTTTTTTCACTGAAAGTTGTGGTGGGAGAAACAGTCATGACCACCTCATGAAGCATAGCAGAAAACAGACAAAGAAGCAGGAGCATATCTGAGCTTAGTACCTCAGAAATAGCAAGCTGTATCACCCAAGTAGGACAGACAACTGAAAGACCACTAAGAAGTACAGCACAACACGTGACAGCAGGCTCCAACCACCCGCAGGCTTCACAGGGTGCTCAAGGGGATGTACAACAAAGGACACCTTGGTATGATGTCCTCCGTGTCTCAGGAAGCAGAATATGGAGCAAGTCAGGGACATCTAAACAATTATAGGGGACATGTAAAAAGATTTTATGAAAATATCGGAGGCACAATGACTCTTTGGGTAGGGTTTTCTGGCAACCATGCAAGCTTCTTTTTGTGTTTTGCAAGATACAGGATAAGACGATGCTGGTGCCATCATTGCTTCAACCAAGAGCCAAATATCTCATTTAAAAGTTTATTTTAATGAAGTCACAATAAGGCCTCCAGCTGGAAAGGTTATTTATTAACCTCTTATTTACAAATTGAGCCCTGATTTGAAAATTAAGGCATTGTAATTTAATATTAACCCACATGTCAGAAAATAATGAGACAAACTACAGGGAAAATTGCATTCCATATTGCAAAAGACCCATTTTATTTATAATGACCAGGATTACAAGTCATGCCAACATTGATGGATCATACTTTAAAAATCTTGATAGCTCATTCATTTCTATAATTATATTTATTACAAATTAAATAAGTTGCGGACACCCTTGATATACAAAGAGACAAAATTAATTTGTGAATCAGTATTAATCTGTCATCAAACTAAATGAACTCTCTTTCTGGCAGCCTACTGAATGTAATGTACTGTAGCAGGCTTTCTGTGATCCTCAGGACATGAAAGCTGTGGAAGCTCCACTCCAAGCTGTTGAAGGAACATCTCTTCGCTTGGATGTATGTCATTTCTTAGTATGGCTGTTAAAATCAAGAGATGAGCTCACAATAGAAAACTTTCTTGGCCAATATCTAGTAACTAAACCAAATTCTATCACTTCAATGAGCCTCAGTGTGCAGGCTTTGTGGCCAGGTGCCTCAATGCAGTCAACTGGTAGATCTCCACAGACCTCAAGGCAACCAAGCCCTGCAGCCTGGCCATCCCTCAGCCAGCAAACTAGCCCAGTGGTCATGGCTATATGCCACCACTCAGTTCCATAGCAAAATGCAGCGTGCGGTGCTTTAGCCCTCTTCCTGTGATCCCTACACCCAGCTCACACTGTGGAAGCTGAAAAGGCTCGTACATTACTGCTGTCCTTTCCTGACAATGAGTCCCCGAGTTCCTCGGGGCAAAACCCTGCTGTGCGCTGTGGCAGCAGGGAGGGACATCAGCCCAAGCGTCCTCCCCTTGGCCAAGGGAGAAGCGACGGCGGCTGTTCCTGGCTGAGATTACAGACCCTAATGTTCAACAACTGCCACTGCGGTTAGCCAAAATGTGTGCCCATCTGCTTTGGGGTTTTGTGCCTGTAGACAAGGAGCTCTGCCAGCTTCAGGAGGACTCGGGCTTTCTTCCAAATTAGTAAAAAAAGGAAAAAGGCTCAATGCTGCAGGTTAAAGCACATTGTCCTAGTGGACACAAGCAAAGCACAGCAAGACGGGTGGTGACTGCGTGGTAGCCTATACCTTTGCCACCAGCCTTGCCATCTGATGGTCGGGCTGTTCCTCTCCTACATAGGACACAGCTCGTCCAAGGCAGCAGAAGAATTTGTGTGTCTCTTTGGGAAGCAGGGTGTCACCCCTCTGTTTACAATCCTTTTATTTTAAATTTTTTTTCATTATATTTTCTTTCTTTTTTCTTCTCTCTCCCCCAGGCCCTGCCGAGCTCTCCCAGAGGGAGATGCACAAGCTTATCATCTCAGAGGCAAATTTGCAACTCCAGAAGGTTGGACCCCATGCAAAATTGGCTGAAAAACACTGAACTCCCCTGCCATAGTCTGCTGATCTCTCCATGTCATTTAGCAGCTAGGATCAACTAAAAAAGTGCAAGATGTAGAAATGTCATTTAGAGTTACCTGCCCATAACTAAATAACTTTGTAATGAATGAAAGGCCATTTTGAGCTGATGCCTTAAAGACTAACTAACTTCATCTCCATAAAGAAAGAAATATGACTCGAACACAGACAGCCCGCACATGGCATTAACAAGCCCTCTTTGTATTTCTGTAGGAAAGACTGACACCAAGTGAGTTGTGCACTTGCATCATCTTCACCTTATTTTGCTTTCAAATTGATGACTTCACCTCAGAATATTCTTGCAGGTCTGTTTGCAGGGAGCTTGTGGACCCATTCTCTAGGAAACTGGGAGATGGAAAGGTGTTTCTGAGCTAAAAATTTTTTCTTAGGTTAACTTTGGTTATAGAATAAGAACAGTACCTGGTTTTGTAATATAACAGAAATTAATTCTGACTGTTCATAAAGGAAAACTCAGTATTGACAGAAGAAATGATTTGTACGTCTTTATATGACTGTGGTTTTCCATTCACCTTTTTTGGAGCGTTTCCTTCAAAAGACATTAAGCCCATACATTACTATTTAAAGAGTGTAATTCAACCCAGGCAATAATGAGCCATAAATATTCATGATTTTGTTTTAACATTAAAATAACATCTGTTTCAAAACATCTGCAATCTGTTTTCAATGCTTCGGTAACATTTAAATTAACTGTAACTAATACAATAAACCACTATTAGGGATAATGATAATGAAAGATGCCCTATTAAGAGACAAGAACAACATGGAATTGAATGAAAAACAAAACGAGGGGGGGTGGTGGTGGTGGTGATGGTGGAGGGGATGAACCCAACAGTCAGATACCAAACCTCCTTGGAACTTAAATCCACCACTACAGGAGAGTTTCCTCTGTGTAGGACTATTGTTTAACCATCTCAGCTGCTGCGCCTCAGCCCCGCTTGGGTCTCGTTCAAATTTCCACTGCGGGAGCGGTAATTTATGGCACAGGCGGTGTGACTACTTTTAACGCGGTGCGTTAACGAGGGGAGCTCGTGCTCTCCAGCTGAAGGGGCCCACAAGAGTATTTCGGAGCTAGGAAAGCCAGCCAGCGCCTGCACAGGGGTCTCTCCCAGCCAGATGCATTAATAAGCCCATTAAACCCTCCCCGCCGGCCCACCAGCCATCCCCAGCCAGCAGCGATGATGCTCTCGTGGGCGCTGCCTGTGCTCTGGGGCGCAGAGTTATCCAAATCCAGAGCATGGAGTTGAGTTAACCAAAATGGTGAACTCTCCCTCCCCCACACATCCCCTTCCGAAAAGTGCTGTTGTTTTCGGCTGTGATTTCTCCTCTTTTTCTCCCTGTGGCTGGGATAGGTGACATCATGCACATCTGCATGTTGTTGCAAGGGGAAGGTGAAGGCTGGGAGCGTTTCAGTGCTGAGGAGGAAGGCTCACACCCTCTGCCAGTGGCTGCCAGGGGACTGACACTTGACACTCACACCCCACAACCCCCCCCAAGACCCACATGCACCTCGCACACACAGCCCACGGCTGGAAAGTTTTACTTTCATGGAAAGTCTTGGTGGGTCAGATCATCAATCATAAACGAAGTTGTTTAAAAATTATATTTAGGGGGTTTGTGGTTTGTTTGGGGTGGTTTTCTTTTTTCTCTTTTTTTTTTTTTTTTTAAGCCAGCCCTCCCTCTTTGCTTCTCTCCCTCCCCAGCAAAAATCCAGGAAGAGTTTTTAATCTCCTGGATTGAATACAAAGGGCCAGAGAAAAAAAAAGGAAGGATTACAGCAGCTGGGCTTTCTCTTTTCTGATGATTTCTTTAAAAACAAAATTCTATGTTAAAATACATTTTTTAAGTTAAAACAAAGCCAGGACTCACCACACATCTGCGCAACCTCAACGCAATCAATCAGAGCAGCTGTTTACACCGCCAGAATGACTCCTTTTTACTTCCAAATCCTCAGGCAGTATAAAGAGACCATTGCACAGGTACAAATAGCTCCAAGAATTATGACCACTGATGTGGCCACTCATCCTCCTTGGTCTGAGCACTGCATCCCTGGCACAAAAACCCTGTGCTCTGGCCATGCTCCCAGACCCTGGGGCTGGGTTGGACCAGGTCCTGGCGGGCCACCATGGAGCCATGCCTCCACAGTTTTCCAGCAGTGACAGGAGCCCATGGAAAGCAGAACATAAATCCAAACCATTTAAAGTGTGATTAAGACTTCCCCTGATTACTGCTCTGCATGATATTGAATGCTTCGGCTGTTGGTGATTTATTGAAGTAATATATAATATGCTGCATTCAGTTAACGGTCCCCATCAAGCACAATCTAGATGAATAAAAAATAAAAACTAAAAAAAAAAGGAGAGACGGAGAAAGAGAGAGCACTCTAAGAGGAAATCTCCCTGGATTTAAGGGAAATTGAAATATGCACATGGTAATCTGTGTCCAAAGCTTTTACCAACTTTAGAAAGTGCCAGTTGCTAATACCACTGGCTAAAATCAGCATTGCTTCAATGGCTAATGGTCCCAATGCCATCCTCACCCACCCCTTCCCTCCACCGCTGACAGCTGCCTCCTTGACCTGGGCTGCTTTGAGGCAGACACTTGACTTTTTGGTTTTTTCAGCTTTTGGGTGGGTTTTTTTCAGTTTTTTTTTTGAGACTGAAGTTTCAGTTGCAGACTCTTTGGCAAACAGGAGGCCACACCACAGTGTTTTATGCCTCACCACCAGCACCAAACCAGAGCAGGGAAGGTGAAACTGATTGTAACTATAACCTGAGAACAAATAAACTGGGGTTGATATTAAAAAAAAAAATGACAAAATAACAATGTCAAAACTCAGTATAGTTCCAGTTCCATGCTTTAGTTTTAATAGCAGAAGTAGCTGATAGTTAGGCAGGCAAGAGGTTTATTTATTTTCATATATGATATTTGGTGTATTATCACTCCTTCAGGATCTGATCCAATGAGATACCTCCACAGTGGGCTAATTTTAAGCCATCATCTTCAATTAGCACTGATCTCAATCAGTGAAAATATCTCTGAAATAAGGTGGCTGGCTTAGAAATGAGAAGATTATAAATCAAATGGGTTTTTTTAAGATTTGTCTTTAAGGATCCATGCCTCCAAGTTGCTGGGTGTTTTTTTTTACCCCTGAAGGCATAAAGATTGGAAAGAACTTTTTTTAAAACCAGTCAACAATGAAAGCAGATACTCTCACACAAGCAACTCTGCTTGGGCTTTCACAAAACCCAGATGCGACATCCAGAAATCACAAGTGCTTTCAGGGCAGTACTCAAACTTTTCCAGCTCACCAAAAAGGGCACCTGAAAACACACCTGGTTTCATTTCCTCAGTTTCTAAAACTGGTGAAACTAGACCCAATACCAAACCTGATACTAATGAGACGGACTTTGCTTCAGCTCTGACATTCTTGCATGCAAGTTGAAGAGTTGTTTTTCTGCACCACGGGAGATAGCTCACTCACAGGTGGTGTGTGATGAACATCAGTGCCCATGTACATGTCTCTCCCAGAGAATACACATGCCAGCAAACAAGGGAATGTTCTTGGCATTGCCCTGGCTCAACCAGCACGGAGAAAGACTTCACCTCATGCGTCTAATTATTCTTCATACTTCTGGATGTTAGGCAGATGTCCTCCCTATTGACTGCAAGGATGCACAGCTCCTAGAACACAGCCCTTGCTGTTGTCTGAGGCCCTGAATGCACTGCCACCAGCAGAATTACAAGAAAAGTCCTATTTACCCCTACAGCCCAGGCATGCAGGCTTGGTCCAGCTGGGGAGGTGGTACTTGCACATTTGGATGGGGGTTGGCACACTCACTGAGCTGACGGAGATGCAGAGTTTGGCTGCTGAGCTTTAATGTCTCTAAAGTATGCACTGACAAAAACAGACTTTTTTTTTTTTCCCTGCAATTAATGTTGGTGCATTTGGATGGGAGCAACAGAAGCACAGCCTTGACCTGAGGGTAGTAGGCACATGCCAAAAATTGGTGTCTTGCTCCAAGGTCAAGGAGCCTTAGACCTTCTCTGGAAAACGTCTGTAAGAATATTTTAGCCTGGGCATCATATTTTCCCTTAATCTCACTCTCAGAAATGACAGCATCGTTTTAGCTGAAACTTTCCAAATCAAATTCAGCCGGAGGCATGGACCATTAAAAGTCTGGCAAAAAGTTGTAGACTGCTGGGTCTTCAAATGGGAAGGCTCAGGTAGAGAGGTGAGAGTCCCAGACCTGCCAATGAACTGTGACACCACATGCCTACTGAAACCCAGAGAAGCCTCACCAGCCCAGAGACCGGACACTGCAAACTCAGGATTGCAGCAGTAAAACTATTCCTATTTCTCAGCCCAATAAAGCAAAAAATGCATACGCAATAAATCCCCTTTTTTTTGTTGTTTTTTCACAGTTTGATTATCCGTCATGATAAGACATTACTTAAAGCAGTGGTGACACTGTCTAATCATTCTTGTGAAATATAGACTTCTCTCTCCACTTCAGACAGAGCCGACATTAATACACATTTATGCAAAGCAGAGCTGGAGCTGTCAGGGGCTAATCTTTACAAGTATGATAAATGATGTTTATTTTCAGTGATGGAACGAAACACCCGGGCTGACAATAATTATAATAAAAAGGACAGATCAACTTCTATAAATTGATTGAATTACCAGTCTATTGCATTAATGCCTGATCTTGGCTCTGTCATAAACCTGCTTTAGGTTACCAACAACTGCACATTAGGAAATATCCACCTTCAAATAGACACCCTGCCCTTGACCTGTGGGAATGCAGGGGGCTCACCGCTGGATGCAGCTTTTGGCCAGTCTTATTTCTGTGTTTACAGTAAAGTAATGTTTCCTCTTCTCAGGCCGACAAAGAAGCACCCCGTGTCCCCTGAGCCTTGCACGTGCCTCCTCCACACACAGGCAATGCCCAGGCTGCCGTAAGCAGGGATGTCAGTACTGAATTTGCTGCTTATGCCTGCAACACAGGTCAGATTCACCAACATCCACAGGGACCAGCACAAGGACTGTGGATCGCCAAAGCCTCCTTGAAGCAAAAAATTCGTTAGCTTTCCCCACCTACCTGGGCAAAGGGCAGCGTCTTGCACTGGGCAGGGCATGATGCAGCCCAGAGCTGTGGAGAAAAAGAGGAGAGATGTATCAGGCCACTGGATCAAACCCCTTGTGCAATCAGACCAGCCTCCAGCCTAGACATGAGCAGGAAACACCCTCCACATGTCCAGCCAAGACAAATGTCCTCTGTCTTGGGGGACAGAGCTCTCTGTGCCCTGGTCTTTGGTTCTGCAGAGAAGGATATTTTGATAAAAAGTGGGCTCCAGAGAGTCCATATGTCTTAGCTTCATCTGTCGGTTTTGTTGAGTGGGTGAATCGTGGGCTAGATTAGGAGATGCTGTGCTGCCTGCCCTGGCCTACAGCTCACCTTCACATCCATGGTATGACCAAAAACTCCCGTCAATGAGTGGGTCAATTAATTGCTTTGTAAGCAACTCTGTCATAGAAAGTAAAAACACTTTCAATTTTCAGACTGGAACAGATGTTGTAGGAAAAAGAAGGAAAGGCAGAGCAGAAGAGTGTGCAGTTATATCTGTGTATGTTTATACACAGATATATGTTCACTCATTTATTCTGTGTTTCCCTCCAACTAGGAAGCCTAACATAAGACTAAAAACTGAATAAGAAAGATAAAAATGGAGTTCACCAACACTTACTCACAAAACAATATTCTGAAAACACTTTACTTTGGGTCAATTGAAACACTTGCTTACATTTTTGTATTATTTCTTTTATAGGTTTTCCATTCCATTATGTTTATTTTTAGTGTATATTTCATATTTCCATTCCATTATGTTTATTTTTAGTGTATATTTCATATTTCGAGTATTCTATGTTTCTATTCCAGTCCAGATTTGTAGAGTATTATTCTGTTTCATAATTCATTTTGCATTATTTCATGTAAGAATTTGTACTGTTCTATACATAAACACATAGTGGTGCCAAAGAGAAGTCATTTCAGACTGAAAACTTGAAATGTCCCATTCTGACAGCTGACGTCTGACTGCTGTGAGTTTATTGAAATGAGTTCTGATTTTTTTTCTGCTTATACTTAAGTTTGTCCAAATTGACATACTCCCATGGGATAGTTCAATTTTGGCAGAGCAGCATTCTCTGACAGCAGGCATTAAGCAGGAAATTTTCAACCTTTCTCAGTCGTGTGCATTTGTCTGCACATGAGGGTGCATGTCTGCATGTCTAGTGCCACAGGGCATGACCCCACAGGGACTGGGAGCTGGTGACCACGGCACGGTTCTGGGCAGTGGGAGCTCGGGTCACAGCCCAGATGATGGTTTCTGACAGCCCCGACTCCTTCTTGGTTGATGCTGGAAGGGTGATGGTACTCCTGAAGGTCCTAACAGAGAGGATCATGATTTTGCAAGCAATATAAGGCAAGTAAATACGATTGATCTAGAGAAACGTAGCTTGCTTTAAATTGATAAATTTAAATTCAGCCATTTAAAATATTTGATAGTTTAAATGTTATCAAACAGTATTTATTTATTTATTATTTGATAAAAGGATGCTTTACCAAAGAGCATTCCCAGCATCAATTCCTTCATGAAATAAACCTTACCTCTGCTGGATCTGTGTTTTCCCAGCTTTGCTGTTACAAGGTTTCATCCTCCACAGACCTGCCTGTGGTCGGAAATGCAACAGGCCAACCTGCAGTGTGGCTCCTGTGTGCAGACCTGGGACCATCTGCTGTGAAGCCAGTGGCAGGTTCCTGGGATGGTCCTTCAGCCTCTGGAGGGCATGCAGAGAGAGGAGGAAGAGGGTGGCTGAACCTGCTGATTCAGCTGGGGTTGGGCAGGGGGGCTCAAGGTTGGAGGCACTTTTGAATGATGGATCAGGTAAGAGAGAAACATGAGTGCAAAGTCCTACCTGCCTTACATCACAAAGGGTGATGAAAACTGCTACCCCCAGCACCTTTTTCCCCCTCTCATTTCCTATTCTGAGCACTGATATTTTTCTTAATACTCCTCTGTTTAATAGAAGAGGGATATGTGCATAGGATGTGCATCTCATAAAGAGGGCAGAAACCTCTAAATGACATCATACCCCAATTTTACATGTCCCATAATGCTGTGTCCCAGTGCGAACTATTGTCAGAGTGAAAATCATCATCATAGGCAGCTAAAGATTTTTTATCCAGACAGCAGTGATAAAAGATCCAACACAAACTCCTGATCATCCAGCATTGTGTGTGTCTACACTTTGGTGGCAGAAGCACTTGAGGGCTCAGTCAGAATAGCTGCTTCTGTCACATCTCACACGTCAAGAAGACAAGCAGGGTCCCATCATCCTATCATTTAATAATGTCAGCAAGGCACTGGCATCCTCGAAGCATTGCCAACCCCAAAAGTGCTGAGCTGTTAAGCCAGCCATGGAAAGTACAGGTGCTTAGCTAAAAGAAGGAGCAAAGAAAAAAAATTAATAAGATTGTCTCCTCCCCCTGCTCTGGGACAAGCAAGGGGACATGGCTGCATTTCCTCGCCCTGGTCACAGGCTGCTGGGATGCAAAACACAGATGAAGTGGCAAGAAAACGTGGTATTTTCAGAGAAAAGGCCTGGCTTGTTTTCTTTGGGTACCAAAGCAGCCAGCCTGCATCTCAGTGCTGCTCTGGGCAAGGCAAGGGATGGGGCTAACATTACAAGCCTCCCTCGCACTTGCCAGGAAGAGGGCAAGGCAGCCTGTATACTTTTAATTTTTAAAATAGCTTGTTTCCTGTGATACCAGTCAGCTTCTTACTTTTTTTGATGTTGCTTATACTAAACAACTTGTCATAAGGAAAACTAGAAGCCCCTCCTTGTTTGGCAAGAGCAAAGATACCCCTCTCACCCAGATATGTGCAGAGGGAAGAACAGAGCAAAAAACCCAAGTAAAGCTCCTGGGCTGGGGGGAAGATGCCCAGGATGGCAGCGGGGATGAGCTGGGGGCCATGGCATAAAGTTACTGGCCTCAGTGGGAGCAACAGTTGCCACCACCATCTCAGGAGCACCAATCTTCAAAGTACATGTTTGGCAATCCCAAACAAAGTCTCCATGGCCTCTCAGAATGAGCACCACCAAGAGTTGCTCAAAGGGTGATGGGGAGCAGAATGACCAGCAGGAAGAGGTAATGTGATAGCAAAGGCTGTTGGTCTGGTCCTCTCAAACCACAGGGCTAAATTCCCAAAGGCAGAGGGGGTCACAGTTCAACACCAGGTGCTGGTGAAATGGGTGATGGTGCCCAGCTCCCAATTTGACACCTCCAACAGGAGCTACTGCTCTCGCCACTCTGCCCACTCATGCTCAGTATGCTACTGGTCTGAACAGACTTGGGTGGGTTTTGCCTGGGGGGGAAGGAGGGGACACTCACATAATCTGCTCCCCCAGCAATGATGCAACAACCCTGGAAAAGGGAAAAACAGGAGGCAGCAGAGCACAGAGACCTGATTCACAGGCACAGACCACGATGCCACAGGGCATCTCACCCTGGCAAAGAAGAGCACTGAGAGGCCAGGGGAGAACAAGGTCAGGGTGTCTGGTATTGTACAGTGGAGGGGTCACACATGGGGCTTTTACTGGTACTGTCAGAGTGGGGAAAGAGTTTTCTGATGCTTGAGAGCATCAAAAGGCAGCCCCATGATAAAAATTGCCCAAACAGCAGGAACATTTCTTTAATAAGTCTCCAGACAGATAAATCACAGCTTAAGGAGAGATTGCGGTGCTATTTATTAGTCATTTGTGCATGATTTGCTCACACCATTGGTAATGGAATTTCTTTTTCAGGTGTTTAATTTTCATCAGAAATGATTTGTGTGCTGCACAGCAGTTCGTACCAACACCACCATCCTGCAGTGCATGGGCACCTGTAACCAACCACCTAGGGATGGCTTCAGCCTTGAAGAAAAATGCTGGTGGTGACCTCCTAAAGGAGATGCAACAGTGGTTAAAGGCCTCAATTTTCACAGGGATCTTTCTTATTTTTCAGAGTTGTTAGGTTTCCTTGCATGGCTGAGCAATACCCACCAGGTAGCACATGGTCCTTTAAGCTGGATTCCTTATTTCCAGACACATTTTAGCTTCACACCGGGAAACAACAGGCACAGAATGAGGGAGTTAAAAGGCTGGTGTAAAGAAAAGCAAACAGAAATCATTAATCATGCACAAATGACTTTTTAGAAGACTGAGTTAAATGCTACCCCAGTTTGTACCTGCTGTTAATCCGAGGGGTTAAGTCAAAGCTGAATTTTCTCCCTGTAAGTAACATCCAGCAAGACAACAGTGCTAGGACTAAAGTGACATTGCAGAAGCTCTACAGCAAGGGAGATCTTGGTATTTGATGCTTCTCCAGAGTAAATACTGCCAGCTTTTGGAGAAGCAATTAGCTGTCTTTCAGAGATCTTCACTGTGGAACCTAATGGCTGGTTTGATTGCATAGCCATTTCTGGGTAATTTTTACATTTCCACTAGCAAAGCAAGATTTTGCATGGTAGCCAGACATTTTCAAGCTCTCCAGGAGAAGCAACAGCAAGGGCTACCTACTTGAAATAGTTTAACTTACTTACAAATTAAAAATGATCCCCATCTCTTGTTCTTGTCATAGTTCAAGATACATTCACTTTTTTGCTCAAAGGCCCACTTAGCAATAAAAGAGTAACCCAAAGAGTCTGGACTTTGGAAGCCATTATCTAAGAAGCATGAGGAACCCCAGACTAAGGCTCTACTGTTGTGTAAAATACATTTTTAACCTTATTCAGGCACACAGAGAAGTTCAGCCCATAGTCTACTCCCTCCCCAACTCCTTGAACTTGCAAGAAACACTAGCAGATGTTCGTTAGTGCATTGGTAAATAGAGAATTGGAGGCACTTGTCAACTCTGTATGTGATGAATAAGCATTGGAAAGTTTCTGCTTTGGAACAGCACTTTTGGTTTGGGGCCAACTGGACGAACTCAAAATAAGCGTGTAAAGGGTGTGGGACTTTATAGCCAGCAGTTCCTCTTTGTTGTTCCTCTTATTATTAATTTTAATTATAAGCATTATCTGCCAAAAACCTGAGGGTATATAGCCCTTACTTAAACATAATGAGCAGCAAATATTTTGGTGAGATTAATGATTTTTTAAGATTTAATAAATATTTGACTGCTCATGGATATGCATATGATGACCTCCTGCTCCCTAGCACTACAAGAGCCTGGACATCACAGTCATCTCACAGAACAATGGCCAAGAAGAGCAGAGCTGGCACAAGAGCATCGTAAGCACCAACATCACACAACACACATCCCAAACTAATCTTCGGGCTTTCACCTAGCTGGCAAGTTCAGGAGGCTTTCCTTCCCTGCAAATGTCCCTCCAGAGCCCGAGTCCACCAATCCCTCCAAAATCCAGCAAAAAATTTCCTATCACCGGGGTACCTGTCACTTGCACCAACTAGCCTCTTTTTGAAGGAGAGAGGGATTTTCTTCAGCATTAAACTAAGCTGTGTCTTTCTCAGGCTGGCCTGGGACTTCAAGCAAAGTAACACTGCAAAGAAAATGCCTGAACTGTGCAAGAGAACAAAGGCAACACATTGATTGGTGGTGGAGAAATTGCTTCACTTTGAAAAACTAGAATGTTTAAGCACTTCTCGTTAAAGTAATTCAAAAATGCAACCCTGGCCCAACAGGAGAAAAGCCAATGCTTCTCCCAAGGCAGCTGTCTGAGCCAGAGCTCTCTCTGAATGTGGGAGTGAGCAGCTCCGTTCAGTCTGTTAGCAGAAAAATAACTGAAAGTGATCTGTTGGAAGCTGTCTCCATACACAGAGGCATGCAGACACAAACACACACACACACACACACACAGAGCTTTGATATGTGGGTCTGACTTAATTATAGCTGGCAAACGTAAAGGCCAGATATGCTTGAGAATGGTGCTTGACAAAACTGTACACCACAAAAGAAAACTCGGTTTCCCAGAGAAAAATAAAGCAGATAGCGGCAACATCTGGATTTTTTCTCGCTCTTGTTTCTGATTAGAGCTGGGATCTCCCCAAGAGACGGTTTTTTGTGGTATTTCTAGCTGGGACTGGACACACCACAAATCTCATGAGAAGGTCTTTCCTTCCAAGATTCATGAGCTGGAGGCTCATGAAGCACAGATAGTTCAGGGAAGTGACCGACTATGCAGATGCTTTCCAAACTCTCTGCCTTTTGGGGGGTCCAGTAGCACTCACAATGACATAGGGTCCCATCTAATCCCCTTCCCACCAGCTGAACAATTGTCTGGAAAGATCTTTATTTAAAAAAATTAAAAAGGGAAAAAAGAAGTCCTGCTGTATCCAAGCAGAGCTGCAGGGCTTGTATGTTTGCCTGGCTGCTCCAGGTTTTAAAGCAGCCCTCTCCCCAATACAAATGCTCTAGTTGGTAACATACCAAGAGTAGAGGGACACCCCAAAATCACTCAACTGCTGATTTCCATTGCCAGGAGACACCAACTCTCCTTCTTGCTGGGAGGTGGACAGTGTCCAGCAGGAGCCTCAGACCTTCTCTTCCAGGAAAAAAAGAACAGAACAGTCCAACCCAAACCTTCTACTCCAGTCAACTATGCATCCAATCCATCTTCATAGCACACACCAAGAAACTACCTGAGAAAAACAATGCAGACAGCACTGCTTCTGAGCCCTCTCCACCCAGGCTCACACATTCTGTGCTTTGTCTCTCGGTCTTCTGAAGAGGTACAAAACAAGCACTTCAGAAGGTATTTATCTGCCTGTGGGACACCTAGGATCTCAGTCCTGCCTTGCCATGGGTTTGCTGTCTGACTCCGGGTAATCCACTTAACTGATCAGTGCCTCAGTTCCCTATCCATAAAAACAAGAGGGAGAGAGAAGTAACAGCATTTCCTGGAATCCCTGGGATGTTGCAAAGATTAATGCATTAAAGAATAAAGTGCGTCAAGATTCTCCAAAGGAAAAGCAGGTTAGAAGGTCAATAGAACACTGAGAAGGAGTGTGTTTCGACAAAAATTTTATTTATTCCATATTGTTCCTGTCCAAAGGATATTTGAAGGTTAAAATTAAAGCAGAAAAAAATGCATCTCTGTGCTCTGGAGGGGACTGCTCATTGTGTGAGCACATAGGAACGCTCACAGGAACAGGAGCTTTGGAAACTATTGTGAAAACTGCGGTCAAGAAAAAGTGAAACCTACCAAATCTCCCAAGGAGCCCTTATTGCCAGCCACTCGATGATCTCCTCCTGGGCAGAGGCTGGTGGTCGCAGACTTCCCTCCTCTCTGACCCAAATGCGAAGCCTGGAGCTGCATAGTCTGAAAGGGCTCAGCCACCAGATGCTGAAGCTGTCCCTCCTCTGCCTGGTTCTATTGTGGTTTCAGGGTAGCTCACATTGAGCTCCCCCAAACCTACCAGTCACCTCTGAAAAACCTTGGCACAAACCTCCTGGAGGGTTAGGGTTAGAGACCTCTTTGCAACGTAAATTCTGCTCCTGAAGCACACAACCCTCCTTCCTTCCACTTCATCATCATTGAAACCTGAAGGCTTGTAGCTCTGCCTCTCCTGGAGGAAATCTCACTGTAACAGTGTGTTTTGGCAGAGAACGCATTGGCCAGGGTCACATCACATGGGGACTGTGGTATCGTATTTTAGCACAGGGCAATGGGGCTTCCAGGACCTTTCCTTTTCACACGAGACAGCCGCTGTTTAAGCATGGAGCCAGATGGGAGCTGAACTCCCTCCAGTTCAGTCTGTAGCCTCATGCACCACAAAGTTTATTTTCCTTTTGGACCCATGAGACACATATTCCTGAGAGGGGACCTTTCTGGGGAAGTTAATACTATGTATTCAGACTTCTTCCAACTGACAATAAAAGACTAAAATTAAGGTCCACCATCTCCTGGGTTCTACTATGAAATGTCTGCCATTACCATGAGCCCACCTGAAGAAAATCAAGCTACTTCATTTAAGCAGTCATCCTGGATATCTAAGTGCAGGACACATTGCCTCTATCTCCTCATGTCATGGGAACAACCACCTCAGGGCTGCAGGGACCTTCCAAAGCAATTGCAGGTACTTTTAGATTCAAGCACATCATTGGCACTTCCTCTCAGCTGGGTTAGACCTTCATCGCACCCCATCCCCAGCAAGGCTATTGTGCTTAGATAATTAACTGTATGGAAATGTAGGGTGCCCTGGTGAGGTCATATCTGGAGTACTGTGTCCAGTTTTGGGCTCCCCATTTAAAGAAAAGAATGTCTCTCAGTCTCTCAGGACTCTCTCAGTCCCGCCAGCCATGAAGATGATCAAGGGACTGGAGTATCTCTGTGGCTGAGAGACCTGGGTCTGCTTAGCCTGGAGACAAGAAGACTGAGAGGGGACCTCATCAATGCTTATTGATGTCAAGGGTGTCAAGAAGATGAGGCTAGACTCTTTTCAGTGACACCCAGTGATAGGACAAGAGGCAATGGGCACAAACTGGAACACAGAATACTCCATCTGAACATAAGGAAAAACTTCTTTACTTGGAGGGTGACAGAGCACTGGAACAGGCTGCCCAGAAAGTTTGTGGAGTCTCCTCCTCTGGAGTTAGTAAAAATTCACCTGGATGCATTCCTGTCCAACCCAGTCTAGATGAACCTGCTTTGGCACGGCGGTTGGACTAGATGATCTCTGAAGGTCCCTCCCAACCCCTACCATTCTGTGATTCTGAGCCAGCATTATGCATCCAGCCCAGTGCTGGGGTCACGAGCTTTCCAGGACAAGACCAGCCCTGACTACTCAACTGTATGGCTCCCATTCATCCAGAGAGTCCTTGTTTTCATTCCATCACGTACAGCCCAGCTCCTTAGGCTTCAGAGAAACAGATCCAGCGCCTCCACCCTTCTCTGAATTACAGAGGTGTGCAAAAATAAACCCAGGTGCGACGTTTGAGTAATGGGCTCCTGACATACCCCCAGTCCGCAGCACCTGTCGCCTTCTCTCCTTTGATCTATTATTTTAGATAACACAAAAAATTCCTGAAGTGAAATGTGATACACCAGAGCCAGGGGAGAGCGCAGACTGCTGGGGCTGGTGCCTTGCTCCCTGCCTGAGCCTCTTGCTGGGGGTCCGGCTCTGAACCCCAGCAAAGGAGCCTGGCAAGAACAAACTAAAGCAAGCAGGGGATGAAAATTCAAGCTGGTCTTTGGTCTAGTAGGAGTCAAGGGCTCTAGGTGCTGACCCATGATTGTGTCACCCACTTTGCCCTGCCCCACTGAATCTGAACTTCAAGGAAGATTTGGATGATCGGGAAGGTCACACAGAGGATGAGTGCAAGGGATGCAGGAGAGATCAGAAAATACTGGTTTCTGAGTGAAGGTGTGACTGTGTGCTTTTGATATGCAATAAACTACAGTGAAAAGGAAAAAGGGTGTTTTTCTGTCCAGAAAGAAGCCAGGGGCATCAAGTGCTGCAAAAAAGCATCAGGTTAGACAGCAGGAAAATCTCTCTAACCCTAATAGTAATGCAGACTGTGGGGAAGCTGCAGAATTTTCCCCCATTAGAGATCTTTAAGAACCAGTCAGATGAATAAATACGTGTCAGTCAGGAGCCAGGTACATTTGATCCTGCCTTCACGTGTGACCTCCTCAGGTGTCTGCCACTCCTCTGCTCTTCCAGGCACACCAGTCACCCAGGGCTGTCAATCCCAGCCCTGGGTGGTCACTGGGAGCACAGGAGATCTCAATGGGAAATGACACCTTCTTGAGATGGCAGGGCTCCTCCTGCCAACCTGCCCATGTCTCCATCCAGGCTGAGTGTGAGTCCTGCCTTGGAATATCTCACATGCACCTGGTTAAAATTGCTACCAAAGCAGATGTGTTTGACATGTAGGGGGAAAAAGGGGAGATATAAGAAGTTATCATGAGTGGAAAACACTAAAGGTGCAGTATGTACACCAGCCAAACTCACCAACTCCTTGATGGTTTGTGGTGATGCTAGGCCCCCCTGCAATCAGCATAAACGTTTTCTCTCCCCACCTCTCTTTCTTTTTAATAGATACAGTCCATTTCAAACCATATTTCCTAAGACCAACCAGTTAAGGGTCATGAAACACCCACAGGTGTCAAAACAAATGTGCTGTGGGTGCCTACAGCCCTGCCTACAGCAGGGACAGCGGCTGATAGTGAGTAACACCTGGGGTTTGCTGGGCTCCTGGCACTCTTGCCCTGCTCAGCACCCTGCCTGCTCCCTGCCTCTCCCCTGTGAGGTCTTTACTTTTGTGTGACAGTCCCCGGTCTCTTGTGCTCAGATGAGAGAAGTGGGAGGATTTTCAGCCAAGCTCTTCTCTACCACCTAGTGGGAAGCCAGATTTTTCCCACCATGACAAGCATGGGACTCAGCAGGATCTCTTGCCTGATGCCTGGACAAGCCTTTTGCAGTCTGTCTGCCCGTACCCACCAGAGACATCCTATCGGCCCCCAAAAGCCAGAGCATCCCCAGGGCAATGGATTCCTTCCTGCCTCTTAGCAGCACCCTGGCTTAGGCCTCAGGCCTAAGGCATGGTTGGGAGAAGTTGCCCCCTCCAGGATCCACTATTTCTAGCACAAAGAGGGACTAGCCAAGACCATTTTCTGACCAGTCACCAAGCAAAAGGGCACCTAAACTGGCAGCACCTCAATGCCTCTCAATGCAGCAGCTCCCACCAAAAATGCAGAATTTCCCACGGGTGCATAAACTCTCTGTGTTTCCCTGCCTCTAACCACCCCAGCCAAGGTTTGGGCATGCCCCACAGAGCCCTGAGCTGCCCGCAGCCTCTGGAGCGGTGATGGCCCCGCAACACCTGAGCACCGGCCATCGGCGTCCGGCCCCACGGCGGCTCTCGGAGGAGCGGGGCTCTGGCCAAACTCCGGCACAGGTAATTGCAGTCTACGTACTTAAATTCCCCCTGCAGATACAGCCGCCTTAATTTCCTGTCCTAAACTGTAGGGTGGTGTTGCGACGCGTTGTTAAACAGCTGCCATGCGCTACCCAGAGGGGCTTATATTTCGGCAGTGGGTGGGTTCGGCACGTTCATGTATGGTCAGGAGGCAGGCAAGGAGGGCGCTGGGTTCGGCTGCCACTTGCCTCCTCGCTTCCCTGGCATGGTTTAGGCATTGCTGACTCCTAACATTCTTTCTCACACAGCCAGAATCTGGTCACCCCCTTTCCCTTTGCCTGGTGAGCAAGTGCCACTAGGGAAAGCCAGTCTCTCCTCCAACTGCTGCCGAAACAGAGGATGCAAAGGGTTAAACGGTGTGACCGCCGAGGGGGGAGTTCTCCTTGCAAACTGGAGACCCCTTCGAGTTTTATGGGGAGGGCTGGTGGGGGCGGAGGGACAGGGTGGGGGAAGAGAATTTGCTTTATGGCTTTGACAGGAACTCCCATCATGGTATAATTATGGAAGTGAGAAGTCTGCGTGTAATGAAGACCATATGCCGTGTTAAAACACACACACACAAATATTAGGCCCCCATGAGGCCTGTGGGGGAGCTAGGGGGGGATCAGGAAGGGGCGGTGGACTCAGCCCTCCCCCAAAAGCTCCTCACAGATTTTCCAGCCTGGCTGCGGCCAGGACAGGGGAGATGCAGGGTGGCTGGGGAACCCAGCACAGCTGAGCAGGGCCGGTTTAGGGTGAAAAACATCCAGTTTCAATAACATATTGAGTGGAAGGAAGGACCTTGATGCCAAAAAAAAAGGGGGGGATTTCACCCTGCATTGCTGCAGACAGTCCCTAGGAGCTGGGTCTCCTTCAACAGCAGTTTTTCTCCAGGTCCCACTACAGTTTTTCCCTTTCCTTTCAAACTACGCCCTCGCTGCTCTTCCCTCACTGGAAAACATCTGCACACAGCTGCTGCCTGTGGAGGCGACCAGCCCTCCTCCTCGCCCGATCCAGCTGTGCCGGGTGGGAGCAGCAGGAGCCACGCGACGTCCCCAAGCAGCTCCTGGGCTGGGGAAGATGACTTGGGCGAGTGTCAGGGCCACCCAGCTGGTGTTTGAAGTCCCCATGCCATCCTCTCCATCACCCCGCCTGTTCTTTCTAATGTGCAGCTTTCTTGGCTACAGCCTATTCATCCCTCCTCTCCGGATCTCACATGTCTTCTGCTTCACATCTCCCACTCACTCTCTTTATGGGGCTTTTTGCCACCTTTTGAGGTTGTTTCTTCCTTTGCAGGTCACACGCTTACAGGACTATCTTCTTCCCAGCTCACTTTCTGGGTCTGTGACCCTGCAAGCCCCTGTGACACCCACGTTCCCTCGCCCAAGTGCCCACTCTGACAGCCCACACTCACCATGGCACACTCAACTATCCAACCACATCTCTTAGGAAGCCATTCTCCACGTTAAACTTCAGAGACGGGCACATGCTGTGCTTCACCAGTCTTAAACCCACTTACAATGTCTGCCCCCCAGTTTTGTCCATCCTTTTCCCTGCTGACAGGACATACTCTGACCTGGAGCAGATGGTCCTAGTTTTCCCCACTCTTCTGAGGCACTCTGGTAGTGCCTCTGCTGGAAGCCCCAGCTAGAGCTGCCTGGCATGGGCCCATTTTGATCTTCAAATGATTTTGCCAGCAAAAAGGGAGCTGCTGCTGTTGTGTACCAGGGCTGGAGGTGAGGGCTGTGCAGGAGTCGCTGCGGGCAGCGATGCTCCTCTCCTTGCCAAGCAGCATCAAGGGCGTCCAGCTGCAGGTCTAGCCAGGGTCAGCAGGGGAGTGCAAGGATATGGGAAAGCAAAACTGATTAGCTCAACATCAGCTCTCCTTGCAACTAAGGAGAGGAAAATGCATCCCTGTGCCTCTCTGGTAGGAAAGCGGTAAGAGGAAAAATCCCATTCCCCCGGGAATAAATACGAAATGCAACAATGAATTATTCCAACTGGTTCCACTGGGACTGGCAATATGCAGGAGAGGAAAAACCATAAATTGTGTTTGCCTTATCTATCATACAACCTCCATATAAGATACACTTTTCATTCATTCATACACATATTCATTGTGTGTACTCGTAGCTGCTTTCCAACACCCAAATCTGCTGCTATAGATTAATTACAGACAGAGGGCTTGGGAGCATAACTCCCACCGTGTCGCAGGGCATCATTAGGAGAGGGTCACCCACTCTGGAGGGGAAGAGCCCACGTTTCCCAGACATGCAAAGAGGATCCACCAAAAGTACAGCACAGAAAGTGCCTGAATGAACACTGCTGCCAAGTTCATGCTCATTTTAGGATTTACCTGTCCTCCTCACTGATATTATTGGTGTAAGTTCCTCCTGCACGTTTCCCATCTGCATCTGCTCTCAGGCAAAGAAGTGAGTGCTGGGGTTTATCATCTACTACATGCAAAATTGTTGCTCCAATTGAAAGTATCCCTCACCATAGTGGCTGAAAGATGCTGGCACTCGGGGCTTATCCTCCCCAACAGCCCAGCTGCGATGCAGGGAATATTCCAGGGCTCCTGCAAACTTTTACAGCCATTTTTTTGGGGGAGAGCTGTCACACTGAGGTGAACAGCAGGTGCAGTGCAAGTGGCCTTCCTCCACCACGGATGGTGAGGTGAGGAGCGACCTCTTCTTTTCCCAGTGTCTGCTGCAATCCACGATTCCCGTCATGCACAGTGTGTCATTTCCCATGAGTACCTGCCTGTTTCTGCCATCTGCCATGATTTATAGAAAATGGGCAGTGATTAATAGCCCAGTCAATGCCGACTGAAGCCATTTTCTTTCATTTACCTGCTCCCTGACCTCCCTGCGCAGTCCCAGACAGGGGCTGGGAAAGTGTATTAATCATGCGCTTAAAAAATATTTAAAAGGGGAGATTGGCCAGGAGCTCAGTCGTATTTATGGAGTTATTTTCTACAGAGGGTGCAAGCTAATTGACAGATAAAACAAATGGGCTCTTTGAAATGGAAATGAGTCACTTGGAGGTACTCAGTGTTTGGTCCTTGAGTGATGCCCCAAGCCCACGCTCCTCCTGGGGCTCTCTGTCACCTACCTGGGACCAAGTCCAGTGGCGGCTGCAGCTCTCAGACACAAAGGATGGGGTACAGCATAGCAGACTGAAGTGTGGCCATGGTGTTAAGAGGTTTCTGTCACCAGAGAGGGCTGTGTTCCCACTGTATCATGGTGGGAGCACCAGGGCAGGGTGCTGCAAGGGGCCAGAGGGCTCACGCCGGGCTGGAGTCCACCTGAAGAGATCCTGCAACAGAGAAAGATATTTGGGGAAAAGACCTTGATTTACTATCACATAAGTTGTATTCCTGGAGCATGTGAAGGCATTTGGTCCCTTGTCTGGACCCATGATTTGAAAGAGGCAATAGAAGTACTCCAGCACACCTCCCCAGGCATGAAGTGAGCTCCCCACACTATTTTTATTATTTTTGCCATCTCTGAGTAGGAATACTGGCCCTGGGGCTCCTCATCGCCCAGGAGAACCAGATAACTTTATGGGATGAGCATCAGTGCCTCTTGCTTCCCCAAACCCTGGATGGGAGCTCTTGTTCACTTCTGCCTTCTGTGGCACAGAGCCATGATGCCAACACCTGTAGTAGCACCCCACTTTTCTTCAGATTAAATCTAATTTTTCCCTTCCTTGTGCTACATCCCCAGCTGCCACCAACCTGCCCTGTGTCCTGTACAGCTCTGTGTGGCCTCCCAGAAAATGCTGCTCTGTCATGGGCCCCTAAGGACAGCTAGGATTGATTGCAATAAAATGAAAATCCCCTGTCAAGCCATACAAAATTATTGAGTTATTCTCACCCGCCGGAGACCAAAGCCTTGTTGACAACTTAATTAACTGTGTTTGTAATGAATTTTTGGCCACATGCAACAGACTAATTATCAAAGTAAACCTTAATCTCTTTCTAGGCATATCAAAGTAGTGAGAGTACAAAATATTTACATGAGTTTCAGATAAAATTCTTTGCACTGATTCTAACATAATTAAAATTATGTTGGGGCTAAGGTAATTATGCAAGGTGCTTATATGGCAGAACAATGTAATACAAGCCTGTGCTTTTTTTTCCACCTGTGGTCGATCAGCAAAGTCCTCAAATGTGTATAACTTCTACGAAGTGCACTTTCAAATGAGAGAAAACAGCACCACTTTTAAGCTCGGTTAAGGCATTTAAAACTGCCCACTAAGGCCAGATTTGAGATAAGCAGCTTCATTATTTGCATTATCTGAGCTTTTCCCAGCAATAACTAGACATGAGTAAAATTGGTGAGTTTTAAATGGCCATTGAAGTATTTCCAACTGCCTCTGTGCAACTAGTGATGTTTTTCTTTTTCTTTCTTTCAAAGTGTCAGTGTTAATTTGGTGACTGTGTCAACTCATCCTTTCCTAACAGATGCCCCTTCCAAGAACAAGGCACATGATAAGGAGAAAAAGAAGAGCAGGAGAGGGGAAAGGGACCCACTTTCTCCCTGGGGTGAGTTGTGACAGGACACCTCTTTGCTCTGGAGGGGGCACACTGTGACACAAGGCTGGCACCTCTACCACTGGAGGTGACATCACCTGAACAGCTCCCAGAAGCCCCAGAGAGAAAAGGGGGTCACAAACCATCCCTCTTATTTCCATCTCCTCTGCCCAAACCCATGTGAGTGGCTGTTCCAGCTGTCCCCATGGCTGTAGGGACTGCTTGGCCACAGCAGGCTTGGTCTCAGCTGCACGAGAAGGAATTGCCTGGGGTGCAGCTCCCCAGCTAAAATTGGGCATGAGAAAATGACCAAAAGGCAAGGTCATTCCCAGGTCCCACCTACCATCTGCTGTCACAGGAGGTGACCCAGTTTCAGAGACCAGGTCCCGTAGATGTCACCGTGCATCCCTCACTGCATCCTCCTGTCCCTGGGACCAGCACACCTGCACTCATGTGACCCAGGCCATCGTGGTGTGGGTTATGCAAAGAGTCCGTGATGACCCAGAAAATCCTCCAACTGATGAGCTGAGAAGGCAAGTTGTCTGGGTGCAAAAAAATAAAATGAAATTAAAAGTTGCCTTAGATCTGCATCACCGAACTGCAGAGTCAAGGCTCTAGAGGTCCCCAGCTTGCTCCATGCCTTAATGTGCTTGGGCATGTCTGCCTGGTGACTTATCATGATGAGCCCCCAAGGCTGGAGAAGACAGCTTGTCCCTCCATGCTGGCACTTCCACTAGAAAATTTTTAACTCTTACTTGCTGGTGTTTGAGCTTCATGCCCTGCCCACCAGTGATGGATAGAGCTGGAAACCTTCATGGGCACAGCAGTCTTGTGTCTCCTGGGATGCCCACCTGGTGCCTGACCCTCTCCTCAATCTACAATAAGGAAGGTCGCCTCCATGTGAGTTGTACTAGAGCCTTCAGCAGCTGCTAATACTGCCCCTTCTTGCCAAAACACGGTGCTCAGGTCCCTCCTTGTCTGCCTTGGTGAGTAAACCATGAGGCCATGAGTGCTCGTGCTATACCACCGTATGGTGGCTGTGGCTGTGAGGAGCACCCAGTTCCAACACCGTCCCTGTCACAGATGTCAGGGCATATGTTCCTGTTTTCCCAGCTACTAAAATCAGCTTCTTTTTGTGGCCTTTGGAGACATTTGCTGGAGGAAAGGCTGCCTTTGAACAGATTTCTGCCTAGGTTTGACTTCATTAATCAAATCATTTCTTGACACAAAACACTGAGGACTTGCAGGAGGTGTGAGATTGGAGAGTGGGGCCATGCCGAGCTGCTCCAAGAGGCTGCCCAGAGACATGCAGCTTTCAGGAAACTGTTGAGCTTTCAGTTTGATCTGCAGAGCTTAGAAAATTAACAGGTAAGTTTGGAGCAAGTCCTCCTCCCACCCCTGTTTTTCCTTCTATTGCTGTAGTGCTGGTGGGGCTGCAGTGATGAACCCAGCCCTGACTGGTGGGTTTGCCACCATCTCTGCAGATAGGGTCACCCCAGAAAAGCACAGGACTTGGTGGAAACCCAAGCACGTACAAACATATCCACTTCTGGCACCCCCAGCCCCTCTCACCTCTCAGCTGGGCTGAAACCACCTAAGTCCACCCCAAACAGCTTGCTCCCCATGGCTCATGAGGGTTGAGGTACAACCAGGAACTCACCTGTATTTCAGGCTTTTGCATAAGCCACAAAGTACTCTGGAGACAGACCAGTGTTTCATTTTCTGACTGGACCAGACTCTGATTTAATATTTTCTAGGTTTCCTGCCTCTACAAGGCACAGAGCATCAGACTAAACAGAGACACAGACTTAGATGTGAATGAATGAGTAGAGAAGAGGCTTGCAGGGGCTGATATCTTTGTTACTCCTCAGACTCAGCAGGTAGGCTGCTGAGACGACTTTTTGCCCAGCTTCTCATAAAGAGAGATGAGGAACTCCTCATGGGTAGAAAGAGATCTAGAAACAGCTCTTTTACTGGTACCAGTATCAGCTGGTGTTACTATCCACAAGACAACTAGCTTTATGTCAAGAAAAAAGAGACATATCACATCTCAAGGTCCTCAAAAGGTGAAAGAGCTATAGAGAGGCAATATGGGCTTCTTCAACAACAGTAGGTGTTAGCCTGCAGTTACTCAGGAGACAAGCCCTACTGTTCAGTCATATAAGTAACCAGCTAATTGCCCCGATGCATCTGAGAGATGGGCTGGAAGAAAGCCTGGTCATTAAATCTGTGTGCAGGGGAGGGCTGTAAGAGCCTTTCCTCCCCCTGCCTCTCAGGCCAGTTTTGGAATTTTTTCAGCATTTGAGTAGATGAAGTCAAGTCCAAACACTCAGCAGGTGCCTGTGCAGTGCTTCTCCTTAGTGCTTGATTGCCCAAAAGACAACTCCCACGTTCCTCAAGTTTCTGAGCAGCTTGACTTCTTTTTTCTTTTTTTTTAAGCCTTCAAAGCTCCTGCAGGATTAGGGCTCGGTTTAACCTCTGGCAGAACTGACAGATGCTTTAGGAGCTGGAAGGATTTTAGGGCTCTTTGTGCTTGGCCTCTCAGCAGAGGCCAGGACCTTTATGTTGCTGCCACCTTCCAGACAGAGGAGCGGTGCTGGGGCTGCTCTCTAGTGGCAGAAGGAGGAGAGGAACAGCGTGCAGATGTTACCTACAGCATCTGGAGCAGCCAAGGTAAAATACAGCTGGGGAGTTAGGCAAGCTTTTGAGGTACAGGGAAAACCAGCAAACAGTAGCTAGGGGAGTGGCAGGCTACAGACTGGTGTGAATATCCTCCGTCCAGGTTGCTCTTGACTAAAAGTCATAGTATTTTCCATCGGTTGTCCAAAAGAATTTGTGATACCTGATACTAAGCTTTTGCTGCTTGCAAAGGGAATGCTCTGGGTGCCCTGAGCAGCTTCACATCTTTTCTTTTTCTTCTTTTAAGGCTAACAAAACCCATTTCAGATTAGGAATATTAGCCCCATTTTAGTGGTGGGAAACAGAGCCGGAGAGGGCTAACTTTAAAGGCATTTTTGCACCAGCACAGAGGAAGCTATTCAGCATCAGTGGAAAAGGTGCATGGAGCACACCTCTGCATTTTAAGAAGTTCAAATAACTTCAAAATCTGGATCAGACCATGGAGAAGGTTCACTTTAAAAGGTACATTTGTAACCTTTTCATCTTTACCTTTTCAAGTTCTGAATAATAAAGATTTGGAATTAAACAGACTATTGAAATTCTACCACTATCTAGCAGGGAAGCAATCTGAAAAGTTGCTTGTGAGAAAATTAAATTAAAAAAAATATCCATGAACATTTTCCACTTCCTATCTATGAATACTTTTGACTTTTTCTCAGAGGAAAATAATAACCCTATATTATTCCCAAATTACCACTCCTATCACACTGAAAATCATGGCTTGACTCCAAGACTGCACTTTGGGGGAGAAGTAGGTCTGATTCCATACTCTACACCAGCCCCTGTCAGCAGCTGTCCCCCTTTTGAGGCCATGCATGGAGAAAAGGGGTTAGGGTGGGCTTCCCTCTCAGAATAAACCAGCCACTGCAACCCCAGGTCACAGGCAAATTCCCAGGGCAGTGTCTAGCCATCTGAGGGCTCTGAGGGTGCCCTGGACCTCCTTACCTCCAGCCTTCCTCAGAGCCACCAAACTGTTGCCAGCATCAAAAGCTGCCACACGGTGACAAATAAATTTGATGGTGGGAGGAAGAGTTGGGCTTTTCCTTCCTGTTGAATAAGAGCTGAAACATTTTCTTCCTGGTGCAGAACAAAAATACGAATCTTTACTCACAAATCCTTAAACCATTTGTAGCAAGTATGTACATCTATGCCTAACTCTTATTCCAGGGAGGAAAATGCACCCACTTAGTGCCCATCAGTCCCACTTTGGGATGCGCACAGCAACAGCAGGTGGAGCTGCAAGATCAGGAGTGAGGATCTGAGCTGCCTGGTCCAGCTCCTCGCTGGGCGGGAGAAAGAAACTTTGGGGTTTGAAGGGGAGCTGGAAAGTCTCAGCTCAATGTGTCTTTTTGAAGATCCCTCTCCCTGCCACAAATTGAGAAAAGGAAATGTTTGTTTCGAAACCAGAATGGAAATCTGCGAGGGGGCAGAGCCTGCTGGTTTCTTGCAGAGAAGACGGATGCTCCGAGGCTGGGACGTGGTGTTCAGCTCCTAACCCCACTGTCACTGAAGGCTTCGTGTGTAGCCTTGCCAACATCACTTAGACACCTGAAATGACCTTTCACCATTTTCCAGGGAACTTGGGCAATTGCCAAGCAAATGGACTCTGGAGTATCCCTCAGTCCTTGTCCTCTCCCTTCCCCTGGCAGCCCCCCAATAAACTTTCCATCCTAAAGCCTCCTGTAAAAGCTTTCAGTGGTAGCTAATATGCCCCCGCTCATAGCCAGAAGGCAGGGCCATAGCTTACCAAGGGCTTTTTGGTATTCCTAGGGTCACCTCCCAGAGCAAAGCTGTCATTTGCCACCGCTGAGCCACCAGAGTGCAGGGCTCTGGTGCTGGCCCCAGCAGCCCCAAAGGTGGTCCTTTACATGTGTCGTTTTGGTAGGTTATAAAACCACCTTATGGAGTCAGTGATTACAATTTACAGAAGTTTTATGGATGTAGAATGTTCTTTGATGGGTTTTGGGTCATGGGAAGGAATAAAGAGAGAGAGATTGATGCAAGGGTGCCTGAGCCAGTGGGGCCAGACTGACCCTGAGACAGATGGGGGTCTCACCCATCTCCCTGCCAAATGCTCAACGTACTAGTGCCCCAGGTTGAGAGAGATTTTATAGGAAAAATAAAGCAATAACTTCAGTGTAACAAGCTCACACACAGCTCTCCTTAGGTTAATTTTTAACTCTGAATGTGACAACGAACTAGCAGAACAACTTCCATGGGGAGCGGGTGGATTTGTCATCCTCAACGGATCAGATCCATGCCCTCCTGTGGGATTCCTCAGGGGTGGCAAACTCACTTTGTGGGGCAAGCCTGGCATATGACATGAGTGTGCTCAGAAGAGTTTTAAAAGAAGCACATTTAAAGATAAACTGTATTCATGCTGTTAAATTCAACTTACCGCTTCTGCAGTAACTGCAATGCAGTTACACATACACTATGCCGAGCTATTATACCATCCTAAGAGCCTGCACCAGTGCTCAGCACAGGGCTGGATCCCACCCTGAACTGTCGACAGCCCCGAGAAGTTTGGATAAAGCTCTTCTGCAGGCCACATCTAGGCTATCCCGATTAACATCTCATTTATGGACTCAGGGCAGCCGAAACAGAAGGAGTTTTCACCTCAGGGTGCATGGGAGCCAACGTACGACTGCAATGACTCCTCCTCGCTTTCACATCTCTGGAGTGCTTCTGCCACATGGTAACAGTAGGGAATGAGCTATTTGCTCCACAAGCATAACCAGAGCCTAACATTGCACGAAACACGTAGGAACAAAAATAAGAGCATGTTCTAACCATGCTTCTGCTATTGTTCTTCAGCAGGATTTTCATCTCACGGCAATTTCTGAGGGAGTTGAAGTCTTTGTGGTTTCTTGTATTTGGGGGGAAGAAAAGATCAAAGTACAACGCCCTCTAAGATCTGGCCTGGTTGACACTGTCCCCAGATCACTTGGTGGCATGTGACACTGTAGGCTGCAAAACAAGCTTTAACAAGGCAAGATGCCTGAGTGGCTCAGTGCTGGCTGCCCCACCATGAGGCTGAGCAGCAGGACAAGGTGCATAGTGGCACCTAAGCTCCCCACATGGCATGGTGGATGGGGCAGCTGTGTCCTGTGTAAGGCCAGCACAGTGTCCTACAAAGCCCATTCTTCAAGACTTCTCTGTGCAGGAGTGCACAGTGACCAAGGAGCCTCTCAGCCTTGTGAGGCCCGGAGCACATCACACAGGGTCGGCAGAGGAGCTGCCTTAAACTACTTCCAGCAAACCCACCTACCCACCCAGCTGCTCTATGCTCACCTACAAGCCTTAAGAACCCTGCAAGGCCCCAAGAAATCTGACCTAAGACCAAAGTGAACAGGGAGTCAGACCAGAGACCTCCCGAGGTCTGATTTATTCCATGATACTACCTTTTTGCACCATGGGTAGTTATCATGGGCCACTAGCATGTTCCTTCCACCTTCCTATGCACCTTCCATAGAGGCTAAACCACCCTGTGCTCCAAGCCCTGATGCAGAGGGTCTGCAGGCAGTTTTCTCCTGGTCCTCAGCTTATCCCTTCTGCTGACCCAGCTGGTACAGATCATCGCCTGAGCTGGCAGAGGGCCTGGAAGGGCCCGTGCGTCACAGCTGACTCAAGCCCAGCCTTCCCATGATTTCTCCTCCTGTTTGGGCCACACCAGCAGAACAAACCCGCATCTCCCACCAACGTTTTGCTACAATTGACTGAGCTGATGCAGAAAGCCCAGGGCGTAGCTCCTGAAGCCCTGTTAAGTTCATAAGGCTGAAGCCTGAGGGAACAAACATGGAAACCTTGCACACTGCAGCCTCAAGAGGCAAAGCAGAACTTTGAGCCTGGGAACTTTGATCGCTTTGGTAAATAACGAGGCAGGGATTGGGAGACTGGAGAAAGACATTCTGGTCTGCCCATAAAATGAAGAATAGACCTTACGTTTAATAATTTTGCATGTTTTATGACACTATTGTCTGTAAACCTTCTTAGTTTCCTCAGTAATCAGAAAACTGACTCCTTTAATAGAAAACACGGTGTACTCGCCACAAGAACAGAGAATGAAAATTGGTCTCTTATGCAAATAATTCAATTATAATCAAAAGCAAACACTGAAAAAGGTCAGGTTCCCAAAAGGATGTATGTTTACATTATAAATAAGGAACTGGGAAACAGGAACAATATGACAGTTTTACTACTTGGGAGCCGTGACTCGCTAAGGTAAATAGCAGTTTCACGAAGGGGCTTGAGGTGCAGCACACTAATGGCACTATGGGGTGTTTTTTGTGAGAGAACTGGAAAAAGGCTTATTCTTTTTTTTCAAAAGCATAAGGCTGACTCGGGTAAGTGGGCAGGGTTTCCTAGTTAGTGCTTGGCCTGGGTGTTTACTTAGTTGACCTGGAATCAGCACAAACAACTCTGAAGAAAACAGTATTTGTCACTTAAACCCTTCACTGAGGGTTACAGTATCTAAGGGTCTGACTACTCAGGGATGAGGAGAAATTAGTGCCTTGTAATTTTTTTTTAACTCCTTTTGGTTCCCAGTCATGGACTGTTAGTACAGTCTGGCTTTAAAATATTAGAGGTTTTTTTGGAATAAAAAAATTAAAACCACTAAATACTTTACTATTTATAAGTAATCTGTTACAGGCAAGTAATGAAATCCTACTATAGCTTTGAATTAATGTATAACTTAAATAATGGCTAGCCTAGTGCTGTTGCATTGGTTTACATCCGGAGAGGCTCTAGGCAAAAGCAGGACCTGATTTAGAAGGTTGAATAATACAGTATAAAGAAAGAGAGCCTAACACAAGAAGGAAAGCAAGCCCAGTACAGGGAATTATAAGACAGGAAATATATAAGGAAATATAAATATAAGAAAGCTTACTATAAGGAAAGACAAAAACTTCCCTTGGTCACCTCCCACGAGATGCTTCAGGTTTTTGGGGCTGGAGGCTGAGCCCACAACATGCTTCTTGACTCCCAGCTCCAGGTCAAGGCTAGGTCCACTATGAACACCATCCAGATATGAGACTTTGAGCTCGAGAAACATCAAAATGAGGCCAAGGGTGACCAGAAATGAGCCATATCTTCTACAGCACTCTGAACATGAGAATAGCACTTTCCCCATAGCCATCTGTGCTTACTCACTTGGAAAGGGTGTTTCCAGACGGAAAGCAGTACCCATATTCCCACTGGACCATCAGCCATGCAGTCCTCCAAAAATACCTGTTTGAAAGATCTTTCAGAATTTCTTATGTTCTTCATTTTAAGTTGGAAAATTGGAAGCTCAAAACCTCAATCAGTTCTTCTCAACCTCTATATTATCCTACTCTAAGGCTTACAATGAACAATTTCAGACAAGAAGGCATTCAGCTACACATTCAACAGAGTAAAAAGTCACATCCATACAGTTTTGTTAGAGTTAATTTTGAGATTGGGCATATGCCTACACTCCAGCCACATACTGAATGCTGAAGGCCAGGTAGTAATTTCCCTCATTACGTACCTGCTGAGATGGTAAGGGTACTTGAGGGGAAAACCCCCTGCCTCTATAACAAGACAAACCCAAAGACTGAAACTAGATTCCCCAAAGCTCTGTTGTATAAGAACTCCCAGCTCGCCCCTGGAGCTGCACTGACCTTCAGCCAGGGTCCGGCAGAGTTTAGCTTGGATTTTCCCAAGTTATAAAATATAACTTTGTAGTGATCTCAAAATAATTGATAATTTTTCTATGAGAAGACAGTCAAAGCTACCAAATACAGGATTTCACTACTTTATTTGCTTTTCTACAACAGTCAAAATTTGGATCACTTTTATGTCTGCAGCTGAGTACCTCTGCTATTTCCTCTGCTATATAAAACCCAAATAAATAAATTGTTGGACTTGTCAAAATTGCTGAAATATAATTGAAAAGTGAAGCAAGAACCTTGAGTATTGTTAACCCCAAACCACTCTTGATCATTACTTAGCAACCATTTCCACAGAAAGAGCATCATACCAACAAAATCAGAAAAAAACATGAGATGGAGTTTTGCTTTTTGAGACAGACATTAACAAGAGTTTGTGACACACAGGTCAAGAAAGCAGCCCTTTTGATCTGAATAAGACCTTGAACAAGCAAAGGTGGGATGAGCTGCAGATGCTAACAGAAGAGTGCTCATCAATTCTAGGGCAGGGAGGAGGGCAGAACTTTTCCTGAAAACCATTGCAAACCTCTAAAAAGGATCTAGGAGTCTCTGAGCTTACACTGCAAGAAGAGAATTGACCAACACTACCAAATAGTTGTACCTGTGATGCCTTGTCCTGAGGAAGGCAAATAGAGCTGCTGCTGCCATCCTCCTACAGGCCTCAACTTCTATGGACACCAGGAATTGTGCAGCAAAACACCTCCCAGGGGACATTGAGATGACCTGCCCAGCCTGCCCCTGACCACCAGGTAGTAGGTTGACAGCTCTGGATGTGTCAACATATAGTGCAAAGCATAACACAGAGGCATTACGCATGATTAATTTTATCAGTGTATTATCAAAGTTTCCTCCAAGCACCTTTGCAGCCATTTTACAGGTGGAAAAACTGAGAGATGAGGAAATGAAGAACCTTTACTTCATTTCTGATATACCAAGTTGGATATATTCACTGAATTCAGTCTTTCTTTGCGAAAAAACTGTCATACAGAATCAAGTGACAGAAGGACGCCACACAAGTCAGCGCTTCCAACTCCCAAATCAACTGCCTTACCCCCAATTAATCAGGATAATCAGCAAATTTCCAGTTCACTGAAATTACATCAATTATTGCAAACTTTCCTGAGGGCTCCCAAAGTTGAACATAATATCCACTTCCAAACAAGTGCAACAAGACACAATGCACCTCTTGCCAAAGACCAAGCTTCTGATAGCGCTGTTCTTTTACCTGCCCTAAACAGTCAGGGTATTTTAGTCTGCAGGAGAAGTTTATCCCAGAACCATCTCTGCTCCCACATGTGTTCAGCTTGTAGCTTGAAGTGACCGCAAAGGTAAAAGCACACCGAGAGCCATACGCCAGCGAGGCTCAGTGCCTGCCTCCTCTCCCCTGTTATCCCACATGCTGCTGAGATTTCGGCTCTGCCATCAGCTGCACCTGACATCGGATCAAACTGGTTCTTTGCCCACATGCAAATGTCAAGAAGGTAGGGAGCAAGCAGAGACCAAAACTGATTTATTGTAAATGTGGGCCTGGCAATATAAGGAAACCTAAGCCCTGAAAACACCCGGAGGAAGGAAAAGGATGGCCTGAGGGGCTGAGTTAAAAGTGCTTTTTCCCCTAAGAGGCTAAAGTAGAACAAACAGCCGGACAGAGATGAACAACTGCTCCAGCCGGAAGAGGGAATTAGGGACTACTTCCAAGAGGAAGGACCCACCAATAAATTCAAAGTGAGATACAGCAAGAACTGTGGAACAGATTCTAGGTGACAGCAGTTGCTTGCACTATGCTTACATAGACTCAGCAGGAGTCTGTTTTCCTCTCATCCCCTTCTACATGTTATCTAATGCTGCTGCGCAGCACTTAACAGCTGCAATCCCAGATCCCTAGAGGTGACTGCACACCAGCAGAGTGAATGTGTCCATACAGCACATTGAACATATCCCTCTCCCAAAACAGTCTCTTTCTATACATTAACCACTGATCCAGGCTGGCTGCAGAACATAGACATCTGTGTAACACTCAGTGCCAGTGCTGCACAACCATTTTAGAAGCTTGAGTGAAGAAAAGCACAGATGTTTTCCAAAATCCTGCAGGACATTTTCCCTGTTACCAAAAGCTGGGCAGGCTTTTGCATGGTAACATCAAAGCATGGTAACACAGAAGAAAAGGAAGAGTTGGGGCCTGAGCTGAGCTGCCAGCATTCCAGCAAGAAATGTTATTTCAATAAGGAGCACAAATGCAGATGCTATTTCTGGACAGAGCAGAATCCCTCCCCACCAATTTTTCATATGTGGCTTGAGTTTTCTACCATCTCTCCCATAATAAATGAAGTTATTTGTTCACATGATATTTTGCTACTGTGGCAATAGTCAGGAAAAAAAAAAGAATTGCAAGTTTCAGTGCCTCTCCCAACCAGGCCTCCCTCTCTGACTGCAGTCACTTGGTCTCCACGTGTAGTGGAAAGTCCATAGCCCACAGTGGACCCTCTGCCACCCCAAGGAGTGGAAATGCTGGAGTCAGGGTCCTCCTGGGAAGCCCAGGAAGGGGAACCTCTTGCACATGCATTGTAGTGGCAGTAGCAGCAAAGCTATTCTGCAAATGTTAGAGTTGTTTTCACATGCTCTGCCTCTCCCCAGTTCGAAGACAAAAGCTTGCCAAGATCAGCATGTTTCCTGAAACAAACCAAGCCATGAAAAAACTTCTCTCCTGAAAAAAACTTCCCTCCAGCATGTAGTATCAGCAGAACCAAACTGACCCCTCTCGACCAGGTCTTCAACATTCAGAGGAACGTGCAATGTTTTGCCACGTCATTCGAACAAGTCTGTTTCAAGAGGTGTGAAGAAAGGGAGGGGCAATTACTAATCAGCTTAGCTCAGTCCATGGAGAGGTCTAATTAAACAGTGAAAACCGAAGCATATCTCATAGTGTCACATATTAACACAGAATTTTTGAAAGCTCTGCATTGTAGCCATGGAAAAAAACATTACAGGAGGAAGAACTGTACTTTGAGTGTTGTAAACCTATATTATCACATTACTACAGCTTCTTTCTACCTGAGAAAAAAAACATCATAGCAAGTGTGGAAGAAATCCTTTTGTTTAGTTCTTTTTTGTAATTAAGCCTGTCTTGCAAACAGAGAACAAAAACTGGAGATGACTACATTTGTGTGAGATTAACACAGGGAACCCAGAGCTACACAGTGCATCTGGTTGTCACTCTCCCTAGCTCTGTGCTTTTCTCTCTCTCTATCTCTATGCTTTTCTTTCCCCCCTCTTCCTCAGTTGCTGACTGAGAAACCCATGCACAGCATCTTAATGCAAATATTAATGTTTTTAGTTTCTATATTGTACTAGAACTTAGAAGTTCTCCATCACAGGCAGTGTCCTCACTGGGATCAGTGCTGTGGAAATGTGGAAAACACAAATTAGTTCCTGACCACTTCTGACATAAAAGCTATCCAACATTAAAACTTCTAGAGAGCCACTCCGGTTCCTTATAGAGCAGTCAGAAATAACCTATATTCCTTATCTGGATCCATGAGATCCAGAGCATATAGGTCCAGCCAGCAGAGCTGCTTTTCTAGACACGCCACATCTCTCTGAGATTTGGTCCACTGTCCAAAGTGCTTCCACTCTCTGTTTCAATTGAGGAAAATGCAGAGAGCGCCTCAGGCTCCATTTGTACCAACCTGCAAAGCAATTTAGTTATAGTTTAACTTCTGCTTGAAAACGAGGTCAAGAGCTGAAGCCTACAAGCCAAGGAGAAGTACTCCAGCAAGCATGTGGTCATGGGGTGCACCACAAAATCAGCTATACCATCTCTAAGCATAACCTTATGATTCATCACGTGCAGAAACCTTTGGAAATTGTTGAGGATAACTATTTTTCCTGAAAATACCACAAAATCGGGTAAAAATATGAAGACTTCTATTGTACTCATTAGGTGCTTTCTCCCACCAGATATGGTACTGAGGAGCCCAAGTTTTGCCCCAAAAGAAGCTGAACTGGCAAGTCAAAGTTTGCAAGAATCTGTATGCCCTCAGCTCAAAGGAACATGTGGTTCTCACACTGCCAAGGCTTCTGGGACTCTAAAAAGCTTCTCAGGCATCCGAGACACAACATTACAGACTGTAACATCCCTCTCCCTGTTCTCTACAAGCAAGGAAAGTCCTGTTGCTTCACACAGGTCCCAGAACACGTTATTCATCTTGAAATGCACAGAAGACATCAGACAGGTGAGAGCTTAAGCAGTGAGTCACCTGCCATTGCAAATCTTGTCTCATTAAAAGGGAAAGGCACCACAAGTGATGTTTCCTAAAGCGGGGGACCATCCAGAGAAAAGCACAGTACCCACTACAATGCAAGTGACCTAGGTAAAAGTGGGAAAGCAGATGTGGTGGTACTTCTGCAGGATGTCGTCCAGCAAGGGACATGTTCTGTCCTTGTTCAGCTATAGCTAACGATGGGACATCGAAATTCCTGAAGTTGTGAGGGTCGAGGCTTCATCTTTTATCTGATTGCACACTCCTGTCACCTTGGTATCTTAGCACTATCTCAAGCTCTTCTAAGCAAACATTTCCACAGAGCAGCCATGGTATGTGCTAACTCTTTCCACTTGCCCTTTGTATTTCCCAGGGTTGCAGGCAATTTCCCATTCAGCAAGGCTGAGAAGACCTTGCCCCAGAGCTGAGGGGAGGCTCCTCGGAGGATATGACCAAGTCTAATGTGTTTTTCTCTCTCTCTCATTTTCCCTGTGGTGATGGTTCTGCCCTGCCCTTCCCTCAGCCCAGTTAGACAAGTCAGACAGTCTCCAGCCTGACCTTGCTCTGCCTCCCTTCCCCCCTGCACATTGCTTTCCAGCAATTACCATGGCACAACAAAAATGCATGTCTCCAGAAAAACTCTGTGCCTGACCCACACCTGCCCATGGATCCTTCTCAGATCCTGTTTTCAGAGTTGGATGTAGGTATCTCAATAGGCTTACAGCATTTGTGTGGCCTTCACCTATGTAATTGCAGAATGAGTCTACAATCCATGGAAAATAATGGGAATTTGACATTCTTATCTGGATGGCTTACAAGATACTCGTGCATCTCTGAAGAGCTATTGAGCTTGGGAAGTTATTGTCAATCTAGCTTACATGTAACTGAAAGATTTCTCCATCCACCCTTCTCCGAACATCTGGGCAGATCTTCAGCTGGTGTAAATCAGTGTAGCTGTGCTCAGTTACTCCAGCTGAGAATCTGGCACATATGCCTTATAGCTCTTCCAATATTAAAAACACACATTCTCTTTTTACGTGAGCTCAAATATTTATATTATGTTCCTTGGATAATTTTACATTTTTTTGGTGCAGATCAGTCTTCCCAAAGAAATGGGTGTAAGGAAAATGGTTGCAGTCCTTAGGCTTTACTCAGTCCCTAGTTTCTGCGTTTCTTGTTTGTTGTTTGCATCATTGTTTTAATGATGTGAAAGGTATATGAAAAAAATCCATGTATGGGAAAGGAGCTGATGGAGGACCAAAAGCTGTTTACAGATGAAATGCAAAGTACTTAACGGGGTTAGTGTCAGCAGAGCCAAATAAGGCCAGTTGAGTTACATGGGTGCCATTCTAGAGTTGAAAAGCAGACTTTGGACATTTCTATGTCTTATATGTCAGGTCACTGTATTGGAATATATCCATTACCATCAAGATAAAGGATCTGTGCTCTTTTACATCAGAGGACAAACTGGCAACTTATCTATATATGGAAATGTATTCATCTCCCTGAGATCACCCCACAAATTTTTCTTCAGTCTTAGGCCACGTGAAACTGAGTTTAAAAGCTCTTTGTCACCACAATACAATGTTCCTCTAAGGATAAGACCCAAGCTGTAATGGTCTTCTGCAACATCCCTGTCCCCATAGCCACGAGGGAGTCTGGGGAATCTTTTTTTCCACAGCTGTGAACTTCTGAATCAGAAGATTTTTCTCCTGACTTTCACTGCTTTTTACATTATTTGATGGTCATCCCTTGAGTACTAGGGCAGACTTGCTTGATGGCTTCTGAATCTTGACTGCAGTTCATCACTGTTTTTCACAATGGTTGCTGAAACAGCTCCATGTTAACTACTACATAAATCTCCTATTTCCCCGAACGCAGACAGTTTGGAATCCTCTGCTGTGTGACTATAGAGATTTTCCTTCCCATCAGTCACACTAGAAAAGTTATTAAAACCAGTGTTTTTAATAAAGCCCAGAAAGCTATGTATTTCCTGTACATGCTTGGCTAGCAAAAGAGGCTCCTTTTGAAAAGTGCCATATGCAAAGCTTATATCATCTGCCAAAGAAACTATACCTGTACTCAAAGGACCAGAAGTGAGTGAACTAAAAGAAGAACCTGTACATATTTCCTTTGTCAACCAACTTCCAGCTGGTGCAGAAAAATTACCAGGAATGAGATTTCTACACGTTTTTAAAGCCCGCAGGATTCCTCTGTCAGCACTAGAAAAAACCTATTGCAAAAACCCTCTCCATCTTGTCTTGTCTGCCTACAGAATGAGCTGGCTACAAAACGCGGTTTACTTGGTCTGTCGCAACATCTGGAAGTCATATTGACACATCCAAGCAAACAAGAGTCAGAGACCAGTGAGTTATGTAAAGAATGAACACGTCTGGTGGACCCTCTCCCAGACACCACGTTATCATGAGGGGAGATAAATGGAGCCCAATAGGGAAATGCAGGTGCAAGAAAAGGGTGACATTGGCACACTCACCTTCATCATGTCAAAGGTCCTACCTTTAATTTGTGTTCAGAAGGACACTGAAATTTCATACTAATCAATACATACGTTGCTTTGCAGGAGATTAAGGAAGATATACAGAAATGCTGTTATAAACAATTATTATTTTATTTTTTTATCTCATCAGCCAAGATAAAGAATGGATCATTCTACAGGGACCTTACTACCCTAATACACATGGTTGCACCAAAGTTGCTGGTGACCACATCATGGCTTGCAAATAAAGCCCTGTCTGTAAATGGCGTTTCTTTCATAGCTGCTACTGACTGGCAGAATTTCCATATTTTGATGCTGCCTCTTTTCCCAGCTCGGCATTACACTGCAAATTGAGACACTCCAACTTGAACTGTTGGCACCAGCATGAGCTGCTTGTTATCAGCAGTTCTCACTTGGTGGTGTCAATTTTATGTCTTTTAGGTCATCAAAGAATTGTTGCCCTATTGTCTGTGTTTGGAGGCCACCAGAGCATTGCTAATCACAGCTGCCAGACCTGGGATGCTGGCATGCTCTGAAACCCTACCATCTGATGTGCAGTTTGATGTACAGATGGCATTGGTGAAGTATCTCTTAAATGCACCAAATATTTGTCAATAGCAAGTCCATGCCTCAGAGCTATCCAGCAAGTTGGAATACACAATTGCTTTGTTGACCTTTAATTGTTGTGAAAGTTGTTAATGCCACATTGTTCCCAAACTCTGAGTGATAGCTACTGAAAGACATGGTAGGTCTGCTACTGCGGTTTTGTAGCTTTTCACTAAATGTGCCATTTGCCACTGCCCTGTCACCTATCAGTGTCTGAGTGACATCTCCATGATTTGGTTATGTATGTCACATCCCCACTGGCATGAGGTAATTGCTGAAGACACCAAGAGCTTCTGCAGCAGGTAGCAATGTTGCTTAAAAGTAAATAGGTTGCCAGGAAAGCAATTACTTGTGGTTAGATAATGCACAAAGTTATCACCTGGCAGAGTCCAAAACCTACATCTACAACTGGAAGTCTCTGCCTGGCACCCTGTCTCTCAGTCAGGCCCTCCAACAGATCTAGTAGATGTCCCTTCTCATTACAGGAGGGTTGGACGAGATGACCTTTAACAGTCCCTTCCAGCCCAAACCATTCTCTGGTTCTGTGATTCTATGATCTTACAGGAGGTAGCCTATGCCCTGTTATCGGCCCTACCTTGTTCCCAAAAAGTCTCCCAGGAACATACACTGCTCTGGTAGCAGCAGTCTGCTCCTAGCTACTTCTTTCTTGGTGCAAGATAGGAAGGGGACAAGATGTACATGGAGAAGCCGTAAATTTTCTCCCAGGAAGGATCAAGTCACTAGAGTGAGCACTGGGTTGATTTTAGGGCATTTTTCTTCTGGTTAAATGTAGTTTGGGGTTCAAGTTATATATCAATGGCTTTTAAGGTAAAATCTGATCTAAATGATAACATGTAAGTTTGGGATTAGGGACCAGATTCTCCCCCTGAAAGACCACCTCTGAATCAGAACCAAGAGCAGTATTTGGACTGGGGAGCAGCCAACCCCTGTGCAGGCTTCCCTTGGAAAACACACAATGGTAAATTGGTTGACTTAACAGTGCAAAGTTATTTCTCCACACAGCTACAGTCACAGAATAGGAAAGTACCTCATTCCTATGGGTGTTACAGGAGCTGGTTGCTGTTTATGAAGAGCTCAAACACATCAGCTGCTGTGACATGCTACAGGCAGGGCAGCCTTGCTGTGGTATGGACAAGTTGCACTACTGCACTACATCAACTGATCCCACATTGGGCCAAGACCATAATGTTCCAGTAGGGAATAATTTATATTTTTCATATCTGGAGGAAGCAAGGAGGTACTTTAAAGGCAGATCTGGGCCTCCAGTACATATCCCAAAATGCAAACAGCAGGAATTTTCAAGGCATCACTCCATGGCAGCTTCCCATGCCTAGTTATTGTGCTGGATTCAACTCAGGTCCCATTTCAGGAGCCCACGTCAAGGTGAATGAGGGCCAGAAATTCAACCGATACCCTGAAGATCAGGGATTAAAAAGCAAGCGCTGCATAAAATAAATTCCTTCAGTCGGATGAGGGATGGGCTGGTCTTGATTTGACACAAACAGTTGTAGGGCTTTGTTGCAAACTACAACCATGCAGGTATTTCATTTGTTTTTACCCTTGGCTGTTATCACCTCTCCAGAGCTGGCTCAGGCAGAACCAGGTCAGTTGGTTCCAGTCTAACCTTTCAGGGGAGGGGAGGAAGGAGGGACCCCTTATTTGCACTGCTAAGCAAAGCCAATCTTTCTATCACCATCTGCCCTGCTCTTTAGCTAGATGGCTTTAAAAAAAAATCAGAGCTCGGAAGGAAAAAGAAAACAAACACCACCAACATACCCTACCCAGCCTACCTCCACTGCATAGCTGCTCTAATCAAAGGTTAAAAATGAACTCAGGCCAATGAGATGGAAATAGAGAATAAACATGCAGAAGCACCTGAGATTTACTACTCAGATAGGGCTATTTTCCATAGGATTTGACTAAGAATTCCTGGCAGAGGAATGGAAGGCAAATCTCTCTCTGTCCTTTGAATGGAATGGGGATTTTCAGGTCTTTCTCTGGCTGAGTAAGTGCAGGCATGTGCAGCTTTCTGTGGATGTGAGAGACGTAAATACCGTGTTCACCAGTCAAATGTACAGCATAAACTGGTTGCTTTCAGAGGATCTGAGATTTAAACAAAGCTCGTAAAGACAGCAGGAGCCTTCCTTGCCCCAAATGTCTGATCCAAAAGCTCGGTGAAGCAGCAGGTCATCTGAATATGGATGGTTTGCTCATCCTGAGTTTGGGAGTATTTACTGAAATTTATTATGAGGTTTGCGAAGAACATTGCAATAATTAGGGCCAAAAGGTGCAAAATTCCCCTTTTCCCTTTCATTTCAGCTGAACAACTCCAGGCCTTAGCAAATTCCAGCTCTACAGCTCAAACACACAGGAGATCTCTCTCAGCAGTCATAAATGTGCATAGCACTCAATATATGCCAAACCTATTTTTATGCAGGAACTGTTGTCATTAGAGCAATAAGCCTTTCTCAGTCTGGGAACACCATACATTCCTAATTGACACGTCACACAGACAGGACATCCTTAATTAAACCCCATATATTTCACTGTGCTTCTCATGCCACTTCAGGCACCTGAGCTGGTATCTCTGCAAGATGTTGTTCCAAGAGACATAGATGTACCCATCTGCTCCATGCTAGCTTGGGTACCTCCAAAAACACTGTACAGCATAGATCAATCTTGTTCCCACACACCTCTTTAAAGGGGAGAGATGTTCCATTGATTCAACCAGCCACATGCAGTACAAAAGCCTTTAGGTTTTCTATGTTCACATGAATATATCAGTCAATTTCTTTTAAAGTTGAGCAGAGGGACAAGAGCAGGATGGCTTCAGACTCAACATAAATTATGTGTTAGTATAGGGTAGAAAAGTGCCTTTTTTCCTCCATCATGCCCACAAAGAACAATCCATAACATTATCAGTGAGGACCTGTTGGCACTGTACTGACCTGTTTATTGAAGTCAATCTTATAAGCCTACTTGCCATTTTATGATGTGTGTATGTAGACTCCTACTTGGGAAATCCTAATCCCTAAATTTCTGTCCACTGAGTGGTATCTCCAAAATAACCACCCCATACTATGTCTGGCAGCAGGGATGGCACAAATGCAGAGTAGGAGACAAGTTCTGTCGACCTAAACAGCCTCCACAACCTAAATAAACAGGGGAGTAGAGCCTGTCCATTGCTGGGTAATTCTCTGTCCCCAGCTGGCAAATTTTTCAACTTCCAGCCTTCACTTAACCATGTGTTCAAGCACTGACATCTCATGAGGAGTACTGGCAGGGAGACAGCTTTCAGTGTACCTTCTTCCCCTAAAATACTGCTTCTAATGCATCCCTTCTGCTTTCCCCTGTGCCTTTCCACACCCTTATGGTGGCTCCTGTGGAGGATGGGGATGCAGTTATTGCCCCCCTGCTGAGGGAGCAATGTCCCTAGATCATGAGCAAGGGATGGGTGCTGAAAACCCCCTGATTCCCTCGTTCCTCCTGGTTTTGAACCTCTGCAAAACATACAGGTTACTTTGCTGTGTTGAGTGGACTGAGGAGAACCAAACCCTTCAGTGAAACCTGGGGACAGCAAAGTCACATTGCAGAGAAGAGCTATTTAACCCACAGAGTACAACAAAAAGTATCTGCTGTTGGAGCGGAACTTGTAAAAAGCCAGGAAAACTGGCAAAAAATGCCAAGGGAAGGGTCCACATTCTAAACTGACTGCATTCTCCTTGAAGCACAGAGATCCAAGTCCTCAACTGATGGTAACTGGTGAGGTCCAGTTATATCATCCATTTATCTAACCAAATTCAGTATATTCCTTGGGACTGAATTGTGCTTGGCAATAGCCTCATTGTTCTATATGTGCTCTCAACTAGCACAATCCACGTTCAAAAGCTGAGATTTCCAGCCAGAGCATTGTTTGAACTTTGGGATTTGGAGGTGGCTCAGCAAGTGAAACATCCCACATTACTTCAGATCACAGCAGTGGTCAGAAGCAGAGCTGTGCACGCTGGCTGTGCCTGAGGAAATCTGGAGCAAACAGAGCAAGCAAGCCAGACCTTGCTGAGATCAGCAAAGGGAGGCTGTGGCTCAGTCTTTTACAGTGCACTTACTACGTGGCCATCTGGGCACATCAAGTATAGTGAAGGTGGAAGGGAAAGAGAGTCTGCTTGGATGCTTTTGCTTGAGCCATGAGAAATCTTCCTCTGTGTTATCACCTCCCCTCAATGTATTAAAATTCTTAATGTCATTGGTCCTATCAAATTGCCTAATGGGGTGAAGAAACCTCTTTTCAAGACACAGTTGCATCACAGATTCACAGTGTGACCTTGAAACTGTTCGAGGTCCTAGTTCTTATTAGTGTATCCAAATTCCTATTTAGGAACCTAAATAACATTGTGAAGTTTAATCCAAATTTACTACTTATGTTCAGACCTGATAAGCAAAACGTGGAACTAAATATCCTTTTGAACCTACATGCGGATGGCTCATCCCTCAATTGTGGTGGATCCATCCATCTTCAATGGAGCATGCAGGGAAATCCAGGCAGCAGGACTCATCTTCCCACACCTGAGATTCCTGCACAAAGCAATGTCCTCACCTGCAGAAACCTCAGTTTGGATTTTCCCTGAGAGTGTAATACCATCCAGGCGCCATGCAAGCCTGCTGTCCTTCCCATACCCGTCTCCCAGCTTAAGCAGACAGCAAATCCCAAATGTACCTGGCATTTTGCATTCAGCAAAGGTGGAGACAATGGCAGTAGTTTGCTTTTGGTCCTTCCTCTCCCACCACCTTTGCACATGTACTGCAAACCCAGAAAGTGCCCTGCACACAAAGCTACCTCGTAATATCTCCATCAGGTGCTGAAGTTCATGGACTGAGTCCAGGCAGGGTTTGATTGGAGAGCAACCAAGATTCAACCCAATAGATTTTTCAGGAAAACAATTACTTTCCATGGCCCTTAGCAGTAACCATGTAAGCCCTCATGTGAGAGACCACTCTGACTCATTCCAAGGAGATTCTCTGTTCCATTTCTTCCAGAATACTAGCAGGTCACCCTCTGCCTCAAACCAGTCCCATTCTGGACCATGGTCACCTCTTCCAGTTTAACTCATGTTGATGTTATATCACTGACAGCTCTCTTTGATGATGCAATTTCCTCACCTTTAGCTCCAGCTTCCTGGAAATGTCCTGCCTTTTCCCCCACCTTACTCCTAAACTACAGCCAAGAACATTGTCTTGGTTTTCTTGTCAATAAAGAGCTAACTCAGGTTCTGTACTTCCCCAGAATTAGAAGTGTCAGCCAGTGAAAATCTAAATTAAGGAAGTAAACACAAAATTCAGGAACTAGTTCATTACCAAAAAAAAAAAAGCTAGAATGTTTTGACAGAGTTTTGGAAAGACGAACTTAATATCAATGAGCACAACCAAGGATTATTTAACACCAGAAAGAACATGAGACAGCTACAATACAACCACAAGCCCTTCATTGATTCTGTTGGCATCCAGATTCTGTTCAGATCTGCATCCTTAAGGACACCTTGTGTTGCTTTATAGTGTGTTTACCCTGAAATCCAGAGATTTTGTCCTTACCAGTCTGCTCTGCCTAATAATTACATTTCATTGTAATGCTTGTAACAGAAATTTAGTATTCTTGGGCATTATGAAAAGAAATTTGAGAAAACATAAAGATGCAAGAAGCACTAAGGCTACAGCTACTGTAAGGAAACAATGACCTGAATAATCTCTTTTTCAATTTTAACGTAGAGTAAATTTGCATGAATATGCAAGTTTTGATATACACCACTCAGCAATATTTTTGAATGACAGTAGGACAGGAAAAATATGGACACACACTTCTGAGGAGTATCACCTTGTCTGTGACAGCTACTTCATGTACACCCCTAAACATCTATTTATCCATAATGTCTATCATCTACTAAGATTGCATTTGGAAAGCCAGAGAACATCCTTTTGTACCCTTTGCTCCCTGACAGTATTTTCTTTGCTGTCAGCCCAGCGAAAGAAGCAAAGAGATCTTTCTGCATGGTTAGGATTCCTGACAGAAGGAAAAAAGCCCTTCAGTATATGTCAAAATACCTAATAAAGGAGGTCAGTAACACAGTTCCTAATTGATAGATGGGAAAAGTTAAGAAAGGGAGATTATGCCTATCCTGGTTTGAAAAGGCAGGTCTGAGCAGCTGTAGAAAGCCCAGCTGCCTTTGCCTAGGGGCACAATGAGCTGCTGTGTGTGCCTGGGTGGATGAGAATATGCCTGCCCTGGGTGATGCCTCAGGCGTGGGTCACTGGCTAGTTGTACAGCAAATAAGGATGGCCTCAAGGCACACATCACCAAGCAGATGGCTCAAAGTTATCCAACAGGCCAGTTCTCAGAGCTGAGAGATGGACTTCAGACTTCTGGTCCTGTTCTGTCTGCGTCCTTCTGTCTTCCAGCCAATTAAAAAAAACCCCAGCTAATCTCAAGAGGTTGCATTTTCAAGACACTGATATTCATTTATTATACTGAGGATAATGGTTCTTTATCAGCAAAGAGATGCATCAGTGCACCCAGTGCCTGCGACAGTGACATTTTCATCAATATATTGAATGACATACAGAGTGCAAAGCAGGGAATGGGTGCAAAGAGTATAAGTGCACCCTGCAGAGGGTCTCTCATTCTCTGTAAAACCAACCCTCAAGATGTCTGTTGTGGAACAATGGAATTCAGAGGAACAACTAGGATTTACCAGAAAGCTCTTTTTATTTTTTTTTCTTGTTTTCTAATTATATCAAACCTAACACTGGTATGTGCATGTGGTTGGCAAAAACTGGGTCATAGTATAAGATAATATGCTCCAAGTGCTGAAAGAAGCAAGGAATCTACAAAAGGTAAAGTCCAATGTTTAAACAGCAGAAATTATCATTTAGGTATTCTGATAGGAATTCTACTCGTCATGAAGACAGTCAAATAAGGTACTTGTTCCAGATTCAACCAATGCTTTTTGCATAAGTCCCTGATGGATATGCTACAAGGAATTGCTCTAATCATAACAACTATGGATTTGCTGTCCAGGCTTTAAAGGCACATAAGAAATCAGACTTTATCAGACTTCAGTCCTACCTATGCTAATTCATTTAACAAAGGCACCAGTGCTGGTAAGAAATTAATTCTATTGTGATACAGACATTTAATGCAAGTTGCCAGTCCTATTTCCTTGATATAAAGTGCTAGAAATATGTGTATTATACAGATGACAGATGTGCTACAGGGCTTGAGAGTTCATCTGGTGTGAACAACTCTCATTCCTTGGGTAGGTTCTCTCCTTGGATGAATCACTCTGGACAAAAAGTCCTAATCATCCACCCCTAATCAGATAATGTTCTTCACCTGGCTGCAACCACATGCTAGCTCTTTCCCACATTGAGTTCATCAAATTACCAGTGATTCACCCACTACTGTAACTGGTACAAGTCCAAGTGTAGAGGTTACCCTGAATCAATGCAATATCTAAGAAAATTAAAGAATAATAGATTATTTTTGAGTTGGAAGGAAAGCTATCAGGACAGTATTCACTTAATTAGGGCAAAGCCAGCTCAGTTTTACTAGTTTTACTGCAAGAAATGAGTTCTCTTGCTCCTTCACCAGTGTGCCTTTCACTATTTCATCCACAAAAATGCCAGCTTTTTATATAACTTTGGGTGAATCTCAAAGGGTTGGGTTAAACAATCCAAAACTCGGAAAGCTTGTCCAAGCTATTTGACCTTCTTACGTCTGCAAGGTCTAGTACCAAATACTTAGTCATTTACATTTCCAGCCAAAAGCAGGAGCACAAAGCCCTACACAGATGAAAAACAATGCGGAGAAGGGCACGCAGTGGTCACTGGAACCAATTACCACACTGACTCTACAGAAGTCGACAGCCACCATTACTTCTCTTGGGACAGTCAAAGTGAGATTTGCACACTAGAAGACATGGATGTAAGTGCTACCAAAGTCAAAGGGCTTTTCCAATTGGTTTCTGCCCCAGCTTTATTTTGCAAGCCAACTCCATCTTTTTCGGAAATTGCTCACAACTTTCTTTAAGGATTCCTTTGAGAGATGAAGTTTTCTAGGCTAAGATTCAACCCAAAAGGTTTTAATTTTAGCCAAGTTGATTTGACCATTTTTGAGTGGTGAAGGAATGGAAGAAAATACTTTTCCCATATGTTCCAGTCAGAGGAATATGTTTGCCGAGAAGAAAGAATCCTTGAGGAGACAGAAGGGGAGAGGGGGTAAATATCTCTGAAGGATAAAAATATCCCCAGACACAACACCACCATGAGCTAAGCCCTAACCTTGCGTCAAAGAACACAGCAGCAATGGCATTTGCGTTTACACCAGCTGAGTATCTGGCCCATAGGAATAACGAAGAAAGCTTTCTATTAAAGTTTTGGATAGGATGCATCAGAATCTAAACAACATGGAAAAAGCCTCATATGTTAACCCCCTTCTTGTTCTTTCCCAAGGCTGAAAGACAGCATATTCCAATGCATGGAGAAGACAATCCATTGCAAGCCCTGCCTGAACACAATGGGTCCCTGCAGCAAGACATCTCTGCCCAGACCTCCAGCAAGACTCAGGACCCCAAGTCCAGGATCACTAATCACTGTGATCACAAAAGATCACTAATGACTGTGTGGTCCTGACAGCTCAACCTTTCTGGGTCAAACCAAGCCTCCCATATCTCCACCTATTGCTTCTCAGCTAAAGTGAGAAAATATGAAGTCCAGGAAGAAAATGAACAAACTAATTCGTTCAAATGGTGAACAGTACTCAAAATTAGAGTTGCCAGTATGAGGGAAAGACAAACCTTAAAATTAACAACTTTCAGTCCCAACCATCAAAGCTCATGGATCTATACTGCAAAGATAACCCATGCTGCAGTGCCGCTTCAGGCAGATTTCATAAGGCATGAGGTATCCCATGTGAGATAAAAGAGCCAGGTCTCATAAGAACCCAACTGCACAGCATGAAGTCCAGAAGTTCAAAAATGCAACTATTCTTAACTTACTCTCAATAGAGCCTCCAAGGTTTTCCATATTCTTGGTGTCACACACCAAGCCCAAGATACTTCAGTTTCTTCAGCTTCCAAGGAGGTTTTCATCATGAAATTGCCATGGAGCTGTGGATAAAAGAGGCTCTGGAATCAAGAGCAGCACACTGTTTTTTATTTAATATCACCATTATTAAATGCCTGTCTCATAGGTTCCTCATTAAGATTCCCAAGTGTTACACAAAAGTGTGAATTCTCTGCCTCAGAGAGCTTACAGTCTACAAAGATGAAAAACAAATAAAGGAGGAACTAGGCAAGGATATACATAGAGATATATAATTCAACAAAAGTTTGCAATGTGAAAATCTATAGGCATACTAACTAGTACCTATGAATTAACTCCTTCAGTACTCCCCCTTGGCTGTTGCTAGTCTAGTGGCTTTTTACATCAATACTTATTACAGATGTAGACCCTGGAGAGAAAATAACTGGTTTCATGCTCTGTTTTTAACAGTCTCCTTTGAAGCGCTGCCATTGATCTCTGCTGGACACAAGCTCCTTATAATCACTTGAGTAGAGCGGGAGGACATGAGAGTGCTTGTAAGTGTTTGATAGGACACAGGTGAGTAGAGAGCAGGGGACTCAGTAATGAAGAGGGGAAAAAAAAGCAAACAAGGTCTGAAAGGCAAGCCTGAGACCCTCACACTTAGTATAAGTAGACAGAGAGAAGCAATAATGGAAAATAAGTGCAAATGGCTGTAATACCAACATCATAAATCAGTAGATCTTCTTAGTGATGATCCAGCTTCCATACCTTTAGCAATAGCCGTCTGTGGGAGGTTAGATGAGAAAAGGAAAGTTAGAATGAGGCTGAGAAGGAAGAGAAAGATGAGAAAAGGAGGAGGGAGAACAATTTGAACACAATAAAAATAATAAAAATGTGCATATAGTTTATATGCGTGTAGCAGAAAAGACAAAAGAGTCATATAAGGTGACCGGTAGCCATTGGTAGAAAACCAATAGGTTGGTATTTTAATTCCTAGCAAAGTTTAAGTGTAGATAGTCAATGATGATGAATAATCCATTTATATTTCATGTCATGGAATCCTGGAGACATGAGTGTCCATAGGAAGATAAAATTAGTCTATTCTAAAAATTTCTCTGAAGTAACTATATAAGCATGAAGAAACAAGCATAGATAGCTTACAAAAAAGCCCTCTTGCTTGGACAGTTTAGCCTGAGTAATATAACCCATCCAATTGAAAGCGGATTTTGCCATCTTGCTTTTTGCCTAGGAACATTTGCCAGCACAGCTCCATTGGATGTGAACTTACCTGACTATTCCTGGTCTGTAGCATAGGCAGGTTCTTACAAAATACACCTATCTCAGGTCCCAATCCTGCAACAGGATCAGCTACACTGTTAAAAATAGGACAGTTCTGTGCCTTTACTGCAAAGTCTAGGTTAGTGGGAAAGTCAGTAAGTTTAAATGTTGGGAAGACGAGGCAGAAGAAGTGTCATGAAAAGTAAGCCCCAAGCAGCAGAAAAGAAATTAATAAGGTGTTACAGCACTGTAATAACTGTGACCCTTTAGCATGTATCCTCTGAGGACCTCAAAAGTCTCAAGAAGATACTGGTTACCATGAATATTTATGGGTTTCTCTCTGAAAAGGAAGGAGAAATGGAACCCATGAATGGTTCCACTTACTGATAAGTCACACTCACCCTACCCTCCATTTCCTATACTCCCATTCATCAACGATTGTGTGGACCAGAGAGCTTCTGAGAGCAATCCTGGTATCAAACTGGAATGTGGAGAAAATCTTCTCTGGTTCGGATTTCAAGACTTCACCAGAAGGGAGCAGGAGAGACCCGAATATAGAAGAGCTCAAAATAATGCATGTACTGTGGACAGTGTTGTCCTGTACAGATCCTGGCTTTGTTGTAAGTGCTTCACAGCCAGGCTCCTAATAGATATGATGACTGCAAGATTAAGAAATCTCATCAACATCCTCTTGTAATTTAGGAAATTGTAGTTTTGCAATGTGCTAGTTGTGTACTTATAAGCATGCTAGTCCACTGAAGACAGTACAAATTGTCCAATCCCACCGCTGGTACACTTAAGGGTTTATAAATATATGTACACAAGAAGAGTTCAATCCTAGATAAAAGGAACATAAGCTATGTCCAGTTTCACATATGTTTCAAAAAATATAATTGTATCAATGCTTACTAGTAGGGCAGGTTAAGAACAAAATCCAAATCTCCCCTTGCATACTGACATGGATATATTGGTCCCCATATCAAATTTGCAGTCAAGAATTGAGAAATCAACTTTTAAGGGAGCACCATGAAAAGAGAAGCAAGAAGGAATCTAGTTTAAATCATGTGTAGTTAGGAATGATGTTTCAGAACATGTTTCATAATAAAACTGGACAATAAGTGCAGAAAAACAAGCTTTTGCCTGGTGCAGAAGTGTTTCCTAGACAGCAGTTCATGCACCTCTGTCCTGGACACAAGGTTTCAGCTGCTGTCTGGCACACAGTTGCAGAAGCAGCCCTGCAGCAAGTTTTACAACTACTTATTTGGAAAAGCAACATTAACAAAACATTCAATGTAAATATGCCAATCTTTAACTGCTTGGAGACCTACCTTCATCTGACAGCAACTCCCCGCAGAGCATGGGTCAGGGCTTTTTACACTGCTACTGGAGATTCAGTGCCTCACATGCGACCTTGACAAACTTGTATGAGAGGAAAAAAAGGTCTGTGACTTCACATCTGGCCCAAATTCAGGGTCACAGTCTTTGGGAAGGCTTAGGACTATGGACTTTTCTCAAAATTCACTTATCAGCTATGCTAGTCACTAGTGGATGTAGTAGTGGAGAAACCTTGGACACTTAGCACAAGCAGTTTGGTTGCACAGAGTCCACCTAAGTTCCTCTTCTCCGTGGGTGAGAGTTCAGATTTATGAGCAATCATGAATGATTAGACTCATAACCTGGGTTTGCATGACAATTGCTCAGTAACTGTAAGCTGATTAAAGGAGTCAAACAGAATTGGCTAACCTGCATGCAGGTCCCCTTTCAATTCCAAGAGCAACCATCCCCTTGGGTCTAGCAGGAGCAGCCATAGACGTTTATTGTCTTTGCTGCCTGTCTTTGGTTTCTAGCTAGTGCTGCCAGAGTTTACCTGGGCCAAGTGGGCACTACCTAAGCTGTTCCAATGCAAAACCAGCCATCTCAGGGCACCCCATTTCCACCAGATAAAGCAGACAAATGATCCCTTCAGAGAGGAGCAGTTGACTTTCAGGTGCCTGTTACTGTCCATCTGCCAAAGAACACTATGATCAATCACTTGGATTAAGCAGTTTCAGCGACAGCTCTGAGTTAACCCAACTGATTCTACCCAACAAGAAGGAGGACAGAATCACAAGTGCTGCCAAGGTGGAAGAAAACAGTAACTCAACAGATGGTGGTAGGCAGGTGGTCACCAGAGGAGGCCTGTCCCCAACTGAGAGAGCCGAATTTGCTCCAAAGTGGCCAAGAAGTGCCCACAAGGCCTGGGGTCTGGTGGGGCAATAGAATCCACCCCCAGCAGAGCTGTGAGTCAGCCAGGCACAGGTAATGCCCCAAACCTGCCTGGACATCTCCAGGAGCATGTGGGCTGAGAAATGGATCCTGTTTATCCCCTAAACTCAAAGCAGAGTTAAAATTCATCAGACTTTCCTAGCAGCTGGGTTATATACACAGAAAACTGGGTGTTGATATTTACAACACCCAGAGCTCATTTCTGTTTGTTTCTATGCACAAAGAACAAAACATTTAGGTACTTTCCATCTAAAATAACTACGCTCTTGTCCTTTTGCCTCAACTGTCCAAGAATAAGGATTGTGTGCGACCAGGCGAAGGGAAATGCTTAGAAATCCTTCTCGTTCGACTGCTGCTGTTCCTTGCTGACATTTAACCCAGACAATATGAGCACCACCCTCAGTTACACCCAGCTGGGCTCAGTGACTTCACTGGGAAGCCATGGTGTGGCACAGCTGTAACCAGCAGCAGATACAGCCAAATATTTCTGTGTGGAGCATGAGACTCTTTGCTAGACTGAATTTGTCTTTGCTCAGTATATTTTGGGTGCAACAGAAGTTTAACCTGGCTGCACCGTTCTTGGTCCCAGGTGTAACAGCTCAGGGCAGAAGAGATGGGAAGCCAGATTGCCCCTCCTTGCTCTGCCCCAGGAACAGTTCCCCCCTCTGCTCCTATGTTCTCGTTACGGGGAAGGAGAGATCCTCACACACTTTGAAGGGCCCTGCAAGCTAGAGCCAAAAGTGCAGGCTGAAAATCTGCCTGGTTTAGTTGCTGGTGTTCACGCTTTTCAACATACTCACTGCAAAGGGTGATGGTGGGCACAGAGGAACACTTGTGGAGTAGACCCCGTGTGAAGGGAGCAGGAACTCAGACTGGCATTCTGCTGATCCATCTGCCTCGTTTCAGTGCTGCAAATCTGCAAGTCTCTGAAATGAATGTGTGGCTGACATACTGACTCAAACCAAGACATGCCCAAGCTGAATAGCAAGATGCAGCCATAGTGGAGGATGAAGGCAGAAGCAGGGGTCATCCTCCCCGCCAGCCACCTCCAGCCAAGAGTATGCTGGGACCAGCTCAGCACCTGCCTAAAAGAGAGCTCTGAGCCACAAGAGCCACAAACCCATGTGATGGAGAGAGAAAACCCCATCCACACCACCTGGTCCTCTAGGGATCCTCATGCTGTGATGGGGGTTTGGTTCCTACTATGACAAACTGACTCTCCACATGCATATACCCAAATCCTGGCTCTGTGTGTGGGTCACCCCCATTGCTGTTGCTTTGCCCGTTGCAAGGGCAGGCTCTTCGTGCCAACCCAGCACGCTGCCACATCCAACACCAGTCCTGGAGCCGCTCTGAGCCAGAACAGAACTCCTTTTGACTAACAGCCGTTTTTGCTTGCTTGGTGACTGGAAACCCGGCTTTCAATTCTGGCTAGTCTGGCACCGCTCAGCTTCATGTACACGGGGCAGCTTGCATCGGGAGCAGAAGGCAAGGGTTGGATCATCCTGCAGTGCGTGCCCTGAGCGCCAGATCTCTGCATGTGTTTCAGCCTGCCCTGTCCAACGAGCGCTTCCCCTCACAAAATACAGAAATAAATAAAAAAATTTAACAGCCAGAATGTCCCAGTTAATGATTAAGCAGGGACAGTTGCACAACTTCCCCTGGAATGTCTATGTCGATGGCTGCAGTACACTGACGGGCAGGAATGGCAAAAACACTCTGGTGGCGAGGAGTGGACGGGGCCTGGGCGCTGCAGCAAGGCTCGACATGAGGCTGGTTCCCCCATTAGTGTGTCTCAGCCCCAACTTCAGACGTTTGGGGTGCAGAGCTGGTGACAGCCAGCCTCAGCAGGGTGTGGGAGTCCTACCGCCATGGTGAGCAGGAAAATACAGCATCACTGTGTGCACAACTGGTTCACTTGCCGGCATGGGTCAGTGCAAAGCAAATGCAAACCTCATGTTTCAGTGTTCTTATATATATATGTTTAACAGCACACAGTATGCTCATAAAAGGGCTGAGCCCCCAGGGTTAAGTTATAAGTGCCAGACAAAAATCCATCAAGATTGATGAGTCTTTTTTACGGCGTTCGGTATGTCTGACATTACACTGGACTTCGAAAAGCCCTGCAGGAACAAGAGCCGTTAAATATCTAGAATAAATACAGTCAAATAGAAGTTCAGACACCCAGCTGTTCGTTTGCATGGGCGTGTCCTATACTTGGAAACACAGTAAACTTTTAAGTCAAATTCCTGGAAAGATCAGCCTAATGCACCGCTCCCAGACCCCACAGCTCATTAGGAAGAGACTCTAATGCAACACCTTCCAAGCAGCCCATGCATGTGCTGGCAAGGCAGCTTCTTGCACACAGTTTGTGGAGACAAAAATCTGTTTGGCGGGTCATTGAGTCATTTCAGCTTCAGAGACAGCACCCAGTCACAGACACATCCATCTGGCATTTCAGGGTGACAAGGAACAGGAGAACCTAATGCTGCCACTCAAAAATGGGTTAGTGAATTGATTCATCTATGGGAATAACATGCTTCATGACACACCCTTTACTGGGTCCAACAAAGGGCAAGAAGGTACACGTGTAATGGCCAGCACAGCATGTGGGCTATTTAATGATATGTCCTGTGAAGAAAACCCTTCAATACCAACTTACTCCATTACTTAAAAAAAAAGGAAAAAAAGGCAAGAAAGAAATTTCCTGACCACAGCCTGCATGAAGGCATCTGGAGGTAAACCAGGTCATTTCCAGTGTTAAGAAATTGTTCCTTTAAAGAATTTCAGGAAAAGGATTTCTGTAGAGGCCACTGAAAAGCAGACTTACAGATGAGTTATAGTGAGGAAGGGAGATGGTCTCGCTGGAAATGGTCCAGAAGGACCATTTTCAGGAAGGCTCCAACCTGCAACCTCAGAAGCCACCCTCTTTCTCTCATGTTGAAGAAAACACAGGTCGATGGACTGACAGTTGTAAGTAACCCATCTGCACCACATAGATGCCTGATTCACCTTTAGATGAGCAAACTTCTCAGTCTTGAGATCAGTTCCATCCCTCAGCCATGCCTCGGCCACCCAGTGGCCCCTGCCTGGTTGAGACTGCAGAAATGCTTCATAACTAAACAGCAATTATCATTCTGGTTTCATCATTGCTTTTCCAAGTGGCTTCTGCCTCTTCTGCTTTTAAACAATGCTCAAGGCTACCAGAACCAGGTCAATAATTCACCTGGGAACAAAAAACTGAGACAAAGGAAGATGGTGGAGGGAGGACTTTTTTGCTTAGGGAAGGTTTTCCACCCCATGATAAGAACCAGAAACAGTCATGGGAACTTGGGCACAGAGAGCAGAGGAGGGATGCTGAACACAGTGCAAAGGGACACCAAGTGCTGGAGTGTATTGCTTCATTTTGCTGCCATTAATGCTCCACACTGATTTGTGCTGCAGTCAGCTGAGAACACAAGATCCTTGTAGCCATGGGTGCACCATACATAAATCCCAAAGTGCCAGAGAGAAAGCTGATGTAATTTTTAAAAAGGAAGCCCTGCTGTAAAAGCTATGATGGCTGGGGTTATATGAGATAATATTAGGGGATTTTGAGATGTATTTATTGTGGTTCTGAAAAAATGCAGAAGAGCTGGGGTTCCCTACAGATTGTCACAGGGAGAGAGGAGTGTTCTATGCATGCAGGAATTGCTGGGAGGGAGGGAGGCATGGATGCTATTAAGGGTGTACACGTTCCTTCCCCTGTTTCACTGCCTTTCCAGCAGCATGGCTGCATTCATCTATGTTTGTGGCCTGCATACATAGCACTGGCAGTTGTTTGAGCACTTTCAATGCTCTGGGCATGAGCACTCTTTCCATGGGTTTTACATACCAATATAAATCACTTATTCAGACTTTTACTAAAAATTCTTCTTAAGAAAAACTCTAAAGTATTTAGCTTACTGACTTTCTGAGCTGGATCCATGACACCCTTTTAAGCCTTCACATCAGTTCCCTCTTACAGTGAAACTCTTTCTTCTATCCAAGTGTCCAGTAAAGGGGTTCAGAAATCAAAGAAGTAGGGTCTTGGAAAAACCCATCTTCATAGATGCATCAGTTTTGCCTACATTGACTGCCTTTAAACCCAGGAGACTATCACTTTTAATGGCAGCACAGCTGTCCATGCTGAGAGCCCGAGCTGCTAGCCACTTGCAGAGGGCAGAGCCAGGCTGCAATACACACCTCATCTATTTCCATGTGTATTCACAGGGATGAAGACTGTGCTATCATTGCAAGGGCTGTTAAGTGTTTATGTTCACCAAGAGTGATGGTACCACCTGTTCCCTATATTCCACCACAGGACTGAGCTCTTCTTTCACTTCCTCACCTCAAATTCAGTTTCAGAACATCTTGCTTGGCACATCTGGGAATGTGAGCAACATGCACCATTTGTATATAACAAAAAGTTACCTCTTAATCTCAGGAATACCTGAGAATGATCAAAACTAGTATTTTGTTTCCATTCTTGTGAGTTCAGGGTTTGCAGTACTTTGTAATAAGATGTACTCATGTGTTATCATGAATTAATTAACGTACACTCATACACCACTGATCTAAATATTTCCAAAGTACTTTTAACGTGTTCTTGTTTCTTTCTCATGTTCTGAGTATTAAGCAAAAGGTTCTCCTTTTCCTACCAGCACATATATGGATTTTTTACCAAATGGAGGACTAATGAGTGTTTGCTAAGAGGTGGAATACAAACTTCTGTACATCTGTAACGCTATTACCCAAAGACGCAGCTTTAGACAAATACTCAGCCCAGTATTGCAATGGGCTGATGTCTCAAAGAAAGTTCAGGGCGGGTTTCCCCATCACATACCCTTATCCTCATTGCAAGGGACACCCCCCTCCAAAAGAGGGGAAAGCAACAAAGCAAAACACACATATGTACTTCCCTCCCCAGAAAGGATCAAAGGGACCATCATGGAGAGAAATGCTCAGATATTATGAAGAACAGAATGGCATAAAACCTGCTGAATACAGCAGAAAGGAATAAACACCAACTATCAAACCTCAAGCATCTGGCCCAGTACATGCTTGGGACTTTTCCCAGCACTGAACACTGGGGAAAGTATATTAAACTTCATAAGCAGCATGGCTGAAAAAAACACTAATACCTTGATAATTCAGAGAAGTAAAGCCAAAAGGAACCATCTTGCCTCCCAGTTCTCCTTCTATTTATTGAAATGACTTTTTCTGCCTAAAATAGTACGTTGGTATGACTAAAACATACCTTTCAGCAAGAACCCCATTCTAACAGTAGTTAAAAAGAGGCAGATAACCAACCATATCCCGCAGTAATTTGGTTAATCGCCTTCCCATTAAACATTATGCTTTCCTTTTAAGTTCCAGCATCTCTCTTCAGCTGACTGCAAATACTTCACATAATTGCTCTTTCCAGATGAAATGGTGTGCCACTCTCGCTTCTGCTAACACTTAGTCAGCCTGCCCTGCTGTTAAGTTAAAAAGACAGGGAGTTTCTTACATCTCTTGGCTGTAAAAAAAGGCTTCTATAATTCTGGTGCCTCTTTTGGGGACACTTTTCTGTGCACCATTCATTTTTTCACTTCTTTAAAAAGCTCTAGAAGTGAAGGTACTATGTCAGTATCAATCTCACCAATACTTAATGAAAGCAGCATAATCCACCTGAACAGACAAATGAGTGAGAGAGTGAAAGTCTACAAATTTACTGAAATTTTAGTCACACACTTGACACTTCACCACCACTGAAATGCAGCCAACTTTCAAAAGCATCATTGGTGCTTTAAAACTACACTTCAAATACACACCAGTTGCTTTGGCCATGACAAGAAGAGCTTGTCATACTAAAAAGAGTATAGTAAAATATAATATAATATAACATAGTAAAATATAACATCATACAATACAATATAATAACTAGAATTGCAGAGATTAATATCCCTGCATTTAGAAGTGCCTTTTCCAATCTTTGAGGGTCATATCTTAAATCCTTTAACAACCACTTAACTTTATGGTAGTGCCACTATGTCTGTGCTGCTGCACGTGATTCACTCTCATACAGCCATGTACAACAGATTAATTTTTGGTTATATTTTAACTGAAGTAAAAATACAAGTCGTGCGTCTGTTTCATACATGGTAATATGTCATCTATGTAATGTAATTGAAATGCCCTCTGGGAGCTCACATGCCCATCCAGGTTGTCTTTTGTGAGTAAAATTGGTCATGAATCATTGTGAATGTCTATAACACGAGCCACATTAGATCACAAAATCCAAAGAACAACCTTTTCTAGGTCACAGGTAAATATATTTGAAACAACTGTTGGTTCTACCCTCAAAAATCTTTGCAAATCCCTTAAGTATCTCATAAAATCCATATTTCTCAGACTGCTCTGGCAGGGATTTCAAGCTTGCACTTAATATCATCACTGAGGAGTTCATAAAAAGCATACTTCCAAACTGGGCATGCTTTTTCACTCGGCCACACAGTATATGATCCTAAATGCATTTCAGTTTTTCCATGAGTCCGCCGTCATAAGAACCAAATCAAATAACTCACAGCTTGTAGCTACATTAGAAATTAAAAACGAGCAGGAGCAACAACCAGACTGACAAGACGCTAATCCAAACAAGATGATCTGATTATATTATGGGGAAGTTTTTTCTGAGAGCTCCACCAGAAACAAGGGAGTTCATCAATATTTCATAAATTCTGCAGAAACACCAGCCCTTGGCTAGGTTTCTAATTGTTCCTAAGTGTAAAAATTGCTGTCAGCACACATAAGTGATGGGGCAAAGTGGCAAACTCAAACTGCAGATCATGTTTACTAGGGAAACTGGTGTGGGCTTATACAGCCCATGTAAGCCAGAGCCTGTATGAGTGTGAGTATGTGTGTGTAAATCATGAAGCTATCTGAAAACATGACTGGTCAGCTCTGAAACCAACTATTATTCATGGTTTCTCAGAAAAGCAGCGTAGAGTTTCTTTAAATGTGCCACATAGGAAATTCTGTTCATGAGTGCTTAAAAACTTAGAACTAGGACAGAGGAAATCTGTGTTTTACAGAGGAAGTCAATGCTCTGATAGGCATTGCATATTGCTGAATATATTGATTTTCAAACATAGATACTCTGAAATTTTTCAAGAGTGGCAGTCCATTCTACAACAGTCACTGCAATAAAGAAGACAATATTTTCCAGACAGTGTCAGCATCTGCACTCTGCATATCCTGACTCTAAAAATAAAACAGAAGAATTACAGCAATAAAATTCCAATACTATATTTCTGTGCGAATAATTTCCACCTTGTCACTGAAAGAGCAAAAACGGATATAACGCTGAACAAATGATCAAAACAACATTAAAATATGATATTTCTGTAGGTATTTGTTTCACTCTTGAAAAATGACTCAAGATTATTTACAGAGCACTATGTAAATGACATGCAGTATGCACTCAGACATATGCATACATGATGTTTATTATGCAAAAGCATAGTCAGAATTTCTTCAGCCGCATTAGTTTGAATGTATGCCATCCCCTTCTCACCATCCTTTCTAAAGAGCATTCCTTTTTCAAAACAGTAAGGTGTTTTATGGAAAACTGGTTACAACCAGTTCAAACAGGTTAAAATTTATGTCCTTTCTATCAGCAATAGGTCTCTTGCAAGGAAAGCTAAAGGGAAATGATCCTTGAAACACCACTCTGGGTGGCTATGGAAATCCTTTTAATTATACACTACTCCCAACAGTGACAATAAGTAGATACTATTTGTCAATAACATTGATTGCCATCAGTCTGGGGTTACTACACTTTCACACTTATAAACTTCATCTCAGATAACCCATATATAAAAGTATGAGTGGTTATAAACATGTCCTCAGTTCACCTCCACATCAATTACCTCCCACAAAGCCAGAGGTGGAGGCAAGTGCCAGTGGAGGTGGAACAGTTAGGTGGGGTTCAGGCAGTGTGGCGATGCGGCTTCCTCTCATGTCACTCTTGTGTGCACGTGGTCCCTCCTACTGCTAAGTCCCAGGGTCTTTTCTACAGGTGACACGTGGATTTACATGTTGCTACTTTAAAATATTGGTAGGAAAAGAATGAGGGTGCCTGATCGCAGATCTCAAGCTGGGCACGCAAAACCCTCAATCCCTTGCTAGTTCAGACACTGTCAGATGAGTAGCCACACATCAGAGAAGGTAAAGAAGATGCAGAAGTGACAACATGCAGTGCCCTCCGGTAGCCACCTGGACCATGCAGCAGGCAGGGAGTACAGCAAGCCATAGTGACAAGCAGAAATGTCATGCCAGACATTTCCAGCAAACCCTAATCCCCACAGTCTAGTCCAAAGCCTGGCAGAAGTCATACTAGTGCTACCAGGACTTTTTCCAAAGGAGACTTTCACATGCACGCGATATTTGCTTCGCTAACTGAAGTTAGAATCTAAGGACCCACTAGGTCATTCAGTCCAGCTCCCACCATTTCTGGCAACTGCTGGTCTCTTTCAGAAATGAAACTAAATGGGACAGACAGGCATGTCTACTTGCATCCTTTGTCATTTTGTTGCTGTATTGAACAAAGTAATGTACAAACAAGCCATGTTCCTTCACCTTCACCAGCCCTTTTGTTATTCTGATTGTCCTAGGCATGCTTCTCTGCCTCTCTTCTAGGTTCAGTTCATTTTCCTTGATTGGGAGTTACCAGTGGTGTAAACCAGAACTACAGAGGAATTTCGCCATGCTAGCTGAGCACAACAACAGCCAGGAGGTGTTGGATATTCAGCATTCATGTCCCAGAAAAAGGAAAGGAAACCTAACTCTACTCTACTTGTGAAGCACAGGAATACATCTTCCTCAGAGATGGTGTATTCCCTGGGTCCTGCCCCGCTACCAGGAAGACCTCCTCCTTTCTGGAAAAAGTTGCTGCGTTTGTCCAGAGGCCGGTGCCCGCACCCCTTCACAGCCACTGCTGGTGATGCCCCCAGCCAAAAGGTCCTACAGCACAGTAACAAAATATGGAGAACTAGTCATAACGAGCCACAGGGGTAGCTCATAGCCAGCTGGCTCTTGAATTAAAATGGTATTAAATTTTGGATTCTGTAGGGTACTCTTCATAAATAATATATTTCGGTACAGTGCCTTGTTAATATGCCTTTGAGCTTCCCAGCTGCACAGAAGTCACGTCAGCATGCAACCTGGACAAGTACCCATGTCGTGAGACCAGTCTTTCTGGGCACATCCAGCTGGGCAGTATTCGCAGAGGGAAGGGGTTATTTCTGTTGAAAACAGTGAGAAACAACCAGCAGGTCACCTGCAAGGGTTTAACATCTGCTAGCAGGGATGCACACAGACTCCAGTCTGCATGGGGCTGGAGGACCAGAAGGCAGCTTGTAGTCGTTGAGGCACTACCCACAGCTCTGCCAGTCCCTGCCCTCACAGGTAGCCCACACTCAGTGCTCAAAGGCCCTAGCAATTGAAGGTGCCCACATGCCAGGATGTAGCACGTTGCTGGGAAGACTCCGTGGTGCTCACTTGGTGACATAGCTGTCACCAAGAGAGGCACTGCAGTGTGGGGACATGCTGTACCTGCAGGCTAATCCTTGCCGGAAACCATCATATCTAACCAGGGTTTTACTGGAGAACACTTCTGTTTATGAGGCAATAACTGTCTTTTGACCCAAGTAAATTCGATAACTGCAGGCAAAGGAGACAAAGGAAAATGCTATTCCTGGGCAAAAAGAGAGAACCTCAGGTCATCATGGCTACAGCTGGCTTCTAAAAATATCTTTTGTTCTGGCCTCAAACCATCCATGCACACGAGTTAGCGGGGGGGAAAAGCCCTGAAAAACAAAAGAGCCACTGACACCTCCAGGTATCAGGAACCTGTAAGTGTTTTCTCTTCCCAAGTGCCAGGTGTGGGGGAGGAGCACAGTACAAAGACACCTTCTGTTGAGAGGAAGCACTGCTCCAGGATCTACCCTGACATCTGCACAGCCATCTCAGATGTTTCTCAGCCTCTGCTTCCCAGCCAAGGACGAGTGTGGACATGACTCATCGAGGTGTGCCCCCACCTGCCACAGGCAGTTGTTTGGCTCGTGCTCAGTATTTGATGTGCTTCACCAGGAACCACTGAATAATGTCTGTAGTGAGTTTCTTTTGATTCTAGCTAATTTAAAGAAAAGCCATCAGAGTTGGAGGATATGGGAAGTTCTGCAAAGAATACCCATGGCCTAAGCAAAGTTTGCAGAAATTAGAACAGCATGATAAGTTCAAGGTAAACCCCAGGGAGAGGGAAATGTGTGGGATGGGATACAGTTTGATTGCAACCAGAATAATCTGCACGGTATATCTGCACGGCATGCCCACTGCAATAGGTAAATAGGAGTATGAGGAACCTTGAAGGGGACAAGTGATGCAGGTAAACTGCATACCCAGAAAGGAAACTGAAATCTATTTTGCGAAAGCGTCCAGCAGCCTGAGTAGGCAAATCTTGAGAAAGAGGTGGAGATAGTTCACAAAGTGCCAGCTCTGCGGTAGTACACAGGAATAGAAAGCTAAGAAGTTTCCAGGCTTACAAAAATGAGGCACTGGTTCAGTCCCCTTGGAGCAGCAGCAAAAACAGAGACAAGCAGCTTGTGTATTCACACTAATAGCAGCAGTGCAAACGTGCTGAAACAGGGAAAGCAGCTTTGGCTTAGGGGTAAAAGCTATTGCATCCTCATGTAGCATTCAATCCCCTACTGATACATATTGCCAAATATTGCCCCCAGTTCAGAACTACAGAGATTATGAGATCTGCAGATTGAAGACAAATGTGGGATAGAGTGTGGAACTGAAGACATTTTCTCTACAGGGTTTGACAAAACCCAGAGTTTAGCCCTGTTAAGGTACGCAGCTGTCCCATTAAAACCTGAAGACATTTTGTGTAACAGAAAACTGAAAATAAAAATGCCTGGAATGGCAGAAACTGAGATCAGAGGAAGTCAGGATTTGTAAGCATATTAAGAAACAGACAACATCAAGCTAAACAAGAAGCCTGTCTGAAATGAGGCCACAGGGTTGCTCCCACTTTACCAACATCACACCGCCTCATCCATGCAATGAGCACAACCAGGCAGAGACACTCACAGCCTTTTCACAGAGGGACCTAGAGAGAAGAGTGGAGGCAATTCTCCACCTTCCAGAAAAGAGAGAGATATGCTTAGGGGGAATTAAGCTCAACTAACTCAATCTCCAGCATTTGAAAGTTAGTCTTTCTGTAGAAGGCTGGAGGAATTTCTCCACACAATCTGACCATAATGGGATATGATACCACTAGTTCAGAGAAGACACATGACTTCTGGACAGGTGACTCCTAAGCATGGTTTGCCATTTTAACTGGAAAGGCATCACAGCACAGCTGCAAGACCTAGAACTGAGTTTATTTCCTCCAAAGAGTGGCAGAACTGAAGGAGACCTTCAAATCCAAGCTGCCACAGAGAAAGCTTAGTGTCTCTAGGGGACAGTTCTGAGTCCAGGTGTGCCAAATTTCCTTGATCCTATGAGCAAAAACCTTTATACAGACAGCCATGAGACTTACTTGGGGTCCTGACCCTGAGTTGATGAATAAAACAGGCCACATGGCTCTGCTGACCTTGTGCTCCTGCAGCTAAGCCTTCTCTCCCTCCACAGTGGGACTGGGGTGGAACTGTCTCCTGTGAGCAGTCCTCGGTCAAGGAGAACAGGCAAACTGTCCCTGGCCCTTGCCTGAGAGCGTGAAACCAGGCATGACCCAAGGCCACATCAGGGAGAGCACTCCAGATTAAACAGCATGGACAGCTGACAGTCAGAGCCCAAGACCAGGCTTTAGCACTGTTTGATTTACCAGATCTCATTTTTCTTTAAGGGATAATGCCATAGCTCCCTCTTGGTTAATGCATCCAGGTCTTCTTCCCATGGAAACTCAGCCTATGTGTGTCAAGGCAGGCATTGAGACATGCATCCCTGCCAGGCATTGGGACACAACAGGATCAGGCACTGGGTCTGGCCATCACAGCCAAACTACTTTTGGTCCCATACTATTCCAGAGCCACTGCCTATTTTAAGCATTTTAGTTTCTCAGACAATGGGGATGGCATTTTTCTGGAAGGCAGAGAACTGTGTGAAGCTATGTTACTGAATACAGAGGGTTTCTTTCAATCACTTCTGCCCAGAGTGACTCCTGAGCCCCATTCAATTTAGCTAAAGTTATCATCTGACTATGTCCAAAATATCTGAAGTTCTCCCTCAAGGAAAGATTTGTTCTGATCACTGACAGTCTCTGTCTGATAAATGACTGCTCGAAGAGGCAGAACATAATAAATTATCTCATAAAAATAGGAGTTATGGACATTTAACAGGCCTGGATCTTGAGAAAAATACCCAGTTAAATCAGCATGCTTGGTAACAGCATTACACTGTCCCATCCCTGCAGATACTGTTATCCACCAAAAGCCATGGCTGTATTCTTGATTCAAACAACTGGCATGTATTGCTCTCTGAAGGCATGAGTCTAGTGTCTTATTTCTCCTGTCAACCACTAATGTCTTCCCTAATATTAGAAGGCATCTTATTCCTTTTGCGCACGTTAAGTTATTTGCCCTTCTTTTACCCTCAGGAAGGCTTCGCACCTTTTGTCTGTTAAGCTGCTTTCCCTCCTTGACTTTAATTGATCACAAAATCACATCACTAGATACTCTCACACTTACAACACAGATTGTTGTTTTGCTTGATTATATGTTGCCACAGTACTTCATTTCAGTGCTCAGATCCTATCATCAGCTTCACTGCTGGTAGACTTTCCTTCCCCCATTCCTTGCGCCTTTATGACCGCCTCTAACTTCAATGGTCTCTGGAAGAAGTGGGGTTTCTTTGTCAATAATTTTTCATCTTTGCAACTGCTGCAACTAATATTTTTCTATTTTTTGTGGTATCTGTTTGACTATGTTGAACTGCTATTCCTAAAACAGTTTTAGACTGTTTTACTCTTCCCCTCTTGGGATGAGAACACACACTTCTAGTTCACACTATCTTGAATTCAGTCTTCACAGCACCACACATATTTTCAGCAGTTTCCTTCATTGTAGCTCATCTGCATTGTCCAAGGATACATCCCATGACACTATGCGTTCTCCCTGCCTTTGTCAGTGGCTGCAGTTAACCCACAAGATGAGAAGTGACATCGTAATTCCTGCTTACCATACACAGAGAGAATTTATTACCCTAATGGATTTAACATTCTGCAGCAGAAGATTTACATCTTCTGCCATTCCTGGTGCACTGGGTTTGCAGCTCAGATGACATACCAGATCTGAATGGCACAGCACATTCTCAGATCTAAACAAAGACCTTCTCTAAGCTCCCCAAAAGGGAGCTGTCAGAGGACATAAATTGTCACGGCTCATAGAAGTCAGTGGTATAGTTTCACCAGCTGGACTTCAAGCTAACTTCATCAATTGATGAGGCAATTAATCCATGCAGTCATCTCTCTTTTTGAAGTAGTTCTATCACTTCATTTTTTATTTTTTTTTAATTTCTGTCTACACTTCTAGTCCTAATGTTGATCTTCAAGCTGTCAGATGAACTATTCTCTCTTATTTCAGTATCACTGAGAAACCATTTTTGGTAACACTAATGATTGTCTGCTGGTCTAGGTACTTGGCTTATGCCCTTTCACTATTACCAAATTTAGATTTGCTGTTATGTGGCAATTAGTGGCTAATGTCATATGTTAACATTCCTTTCCAATTACCTTCTCCTCCAAACACATGCGACAAAGAGAAACCTTTAATTTTCTAAGAGCATACTGCCAGGCAAAATTAACATACAGCATGGTCTTTGTGTCTTGAGTGAGAATGGTGTGTTTATGGCCAAAATACCAACAAAATTAAGACAACACAATCCAGGAGATTAAAACATGAAAGCTGCCTGCTGGCGTCACAGGTTGTTGGGTTTTTTTAGCTTAGAATTCCCTCCCCTCTGTCCCCAAACCCAGGCAAAACAAAACAAAAAGCAGGAAGAAAAACAAAGATGAAGGCAAAGACAAGACATGAAGGAATGGAAGGTGTTCTGCTACAACCTAGCACAGGTGAAGCCACTGATCCTGCCTATTCTCCTCTTTTGTTTAGAAATATAATGAGATTGAAGGTCAAGGATCTCCTTTCCAACAGCCAGACTGGATGAGCCAGCATCAGATACACAAAAGAGAACTGTACTCAAGATGGCTTGCATGTCACTATAGCCCAGGTTGCACCCAGCTCCCATGCCTCATCTGACCTCAACACAGCAGAAGATGTCCTGCAAACTTACAATGGCCATTTGTAGCAGGAAAGCCTTAAAAAAAGTCTTTCCTCAAGAATGTCAGGATTTCCTGTAGCTACAAGATGTTTACTTTTGTCTGATTAATTTGTGTATCTTTGAGTTGGAGCCTTCTATCCCAGAATAAGTAATGACTGGCCATAACTTTTTTCATGGCTACAAGATCTTGTAAATGAGGAAACTGTTCAGAGGCCTTCAAGATAACAAGTTATAATATACCCAAGTACTTTGTAAGTGTATGGTCCCCAAAACAGAACTCCATACCTAAAAGTTGAGTAACACTATGACTGCTTTTGATTCAACTCAGTGTTCAAAAATATTAGACACAGTTTGAGCACATACAGGAACCAGCACACCTTTGAGATGCATACCCTTTTTCTCCTCTTCAAATAGCAAGAGAAGGGACAAAGACATTTGAACAGGTGACTCAGCCAGGGCAGGAAGTCCTTCAAAGTCTGAGTATTTTTGGCATTATGGAAAATATTTTCTTCATGGTTTGAGAGCCTAGAGCATCCCACGCACTTACAGAAATAAGACAAGATAATAAGATAAGATAAGACCTCCTAAATCCCACTCCAACTACATGTAAGACACTGTAGGCTTTGTTGATTGCTTTCTTAAAATACTGGGTCCCTAACACAATGACTTTACAGAGATGAGAGTTGAGCGTTCAGACAGGAGACCTGGATTTTAGAAGCAGCCACACACATAAGCCACAAGGCAACAAATCAATGCCTCTTAAGCATTTTTTTTAATTTGCTTTGTGGAACTTCATATGTAAGTAACTGTTCATGACAATAAGAATTTGAATTCAAATTGCCATAAAATTAAAGGAAGGGATTTGCAGAATGAATAGAAGTTCTCCCCCTTGCAACTGAAGTAGATGAGATATCTTGATTCTTTGTGTACAGTTACTAAATGTCAGAAGATACCAGAAGTCACTCAATACAAACGTTGTTTTGCTGCATGATCCTGTAACTGTCAGTGGGAAAGAGGCAGCTGACCTTCTCTCTGAATTTCAGAGTTCACCTTAAAACTGATGACTGTAAGGTCATCTAGTATGCTTTGTCACATGTGTAATCCCTATTAGCTAAGGACTCCCAGGAACCAGGCAGAATTCAGTCTCAGTGGAGCCACAAAATCTGGATATATTCCCATGCAGTAAATGTCTCTCATGGATATATGTCTTTTATTAAGAGTCACATAAGTTGGCTAGACAAGACAGTCCGATTCCCACCTTTTTCATGTCCTGCAATAGCTTCTTCAAGGCCTCAACGCTGTTGCTTCTTGCACAACCCATGCTTTACTTGTTTCTTTTGCATGTGTAGGACCAGGTAGTCCTTACACAGTGCTCTTCCCGTGGCTCTGGTTTGCTTTCTGCCCCTGCATCCAAGTTCACATGCAAGGCCCTATCTATTTCAGTCAAGGCACAGACTTGCAGGAAGAAGCTATGGAAGTGATAGACACCGGGCTCTGCTTGCCACATTAGCCCTGTCAGCACAGCAGGGCCAGGGCAACAGAGCAGCTCCATCCACCCTCAACCCACCTCATGGCTCCAAGCCCCAGCAGAGTGCAGAGAGTCTGGAGCACAACAACTGTGGGAGTTGATCTCCCCCACAACAGGAGCAGGCAGACACCATAGTTACTCCAAGTCATCCCCGAGATGCTGCAGTAATGAGAACATGAGGACCAAGTTAGACAAAGAAGGAAAGGAAAAGTCTGCAACACCAGCACTGGTGCATGAACCACAGCCAGTTGGAAACATGAACAAATGCTTGTAGGAAGGCAGACAAACACTTTAGCACCACTGCTAATAAAGGGTGAAGCAGAGGCAGGGAGGTTAAGTAGTTTACTTAAGCTATGGAGCAGAGCCTAGTTAGGCATCCTGGAGCTGGGCTCAAGCCAGTGTTAGACCAGCAGATTTCAAATAATCATTCCCACAAACTTCTTTTGTGGTGATATTTCTGAACAATACCAGGGAACATTCCATCATAAATTGTGCTGTTCCAGTTTCCACATTATAGCTATGATGTAACTCAGTAACACTTTGTCCCATCAAGCCCAACAACAATAGATTTAATCAGAACATTTGTCTCAAGGAGACAATGGGGAGTTCTGATTAATCTGGCACCAAACTTTGGCAGTTGCCTGTGAGGGAATTATTATTTTTTTTTATTTTTATCTAAATGCTTGCCCTTGGAGACTCTTTAGTGTGCCATATGCCAAGGCTGCAGGCTGCCAGGGGAGCTGTGAAAATGTCCCATGCCATTTGACACGGAAAGAACATACTTCATTTCAGAAATGTAATATTTCTGCAGAAGCCCAAGAAGAAAACACTGTCCCTCTGACCTCCCACCAGCAACCCACACATAACCATCAAGGACATCAGACCAGTCAGATGTCAAGGGTCAGTCCTGCAAGACCTTGCTGGTGGAAACCAAACTGCAGCCACTGAGCACACAAAAGACAGGAGTGAGCAAGGGTAACACAGCATCGCTTCTCTGCAATAGATTGGTTGGTTCCTTTTGCACTTCTGCTACTTTTCAAGCAGCTCAGACCACAAAATCCCTACAGGTTTGCAGAGTGGAGAGGCCCCTTCACATAGAGTAGGTGTGGATGAGAAACCAGGTGAGAAGTCAAAACACAGGTTTACTCGAATATGGTGATTGACAGACATGGCAGTCAGTCATCAAAGGCACAGGAGCACAGCTACAGCCCAGTGTGATCACACAGACAGGGCTCAATTCTGCTTCCATGCACATTTCTACAAAGATTGGGGCTGTGGCAGGACAGTGAAAACAAGATGACAAGCAGTCCTAACAATTTGCATGGCTCTTGATAACGCTGGCAATAGCTGCACTGCTGCATCTAAGCATGAAATGGCACCAAGCAGCCCCTTCAGGGCTGCTGGGCAGAATAAAGTATTTTTCAATTTGGATTTAGGGGATATCCTGTATTGTGCCCTCCCACAGCCCTCCCTGCTCACAGCCCATCCCCAACAGCTTCCTCCCTGGCTTGCACGCAGACAGCCTCCCCACATCACCCAACCCATCTGCCTGATCCACGTGTGGTGGTAGCCACTGGTCCTGCTCACATCCCATGGTCAGGCTGGTTTCCTGCATGCAGCTACCTGCAGCCCCAAAAACCTTTCTGTAAATTGCCAGGATATACCAAGGAAAAGGCTCAGACTTGTTCTTGGAAGTGGATTGCTGCTGGGCTGTAATGCTTAGGAGTTGAAAATTTAATAGGAGTGCCTCTCTCAAGCTAGCCCTTGGCATTTGTAATCTAAGAAAGTTTGACGTAGGTTGGAGGGATAAAAAAAAGAAAGCAATGAATAAGAAAGAAGAAATGTAGTAACCAAAGCCTGCAACAAGGTCCCAAAGCAACTCTCAGCCTCTGGTGCTTGCTCCATCCTTCTTCCTGCTGCTCAGCTTTGCTGTCACTGCTTTCACTGAAGCAGTACGAAGGAAAGGGGTCAGTTCTGCTAGAGGAGGTTTGGGTCCAGGGAAAGAAAGGGGACTTCCCTAGTGCTCCCCCATCAAAGCAAGTACAAATAACACATCAGCATGGCACCTTCTGCAAATCCTTCTTTTTCCACAAAAAAATATCAAGGCAGCCCCTCCAATATTTGAGACCAGACAAAATTCTAAGTTGCCTTATTGTCACCAACACCCTCTCCCACTCTCATCCTTCTGCCTTTTTCATGCTCGGTGCAAGAGGTACTTCTGCAGTTACAAAAGCTTTTCTGTGTGTTGTTGTTGCAAGCTGAAGAAGCTTTCTCTGGATGGATCTAGCCAGCCAGAGAAGAAGCTGGAGGGTTCTTTCAAGCATATTACTCATCTTGGTCAGCACCCGCCTCCCATTCATTTCAATAAAATATGTTTGTTTTGTTATAAATCTTGATTTGATTTTTGGGAAGTGAAATGCCCACCCCTGCCAAGAAGTGGTACATTCTACATGTCACCGCTATGTCCTCCTCCTCTTAAGAACTAGATGTTGAGAAATAAAAAGATCAATGTATATTAAGGCTGGATTTTTATCAGGTCAAGACTTGTAATGGAAGGAATCTGTGTATGGAAAACATATTAAAAATGACTGAGATTTATTAAAAATATTTACTGCTCAGAGCATGTAAGCCACTACCTTGTTTACTACAGAATTTATCCAAAAATCCCCAACATTCTCATGACAGTTATATTGCTGTTTCATCCACCACTGAAATGCCATCCTGACTCTGAGAATCCATTTCAATAGCTCTCAAATCATACACATATATCACTAAGTATACAGCCAGGAATGTAAAAAGGAGTGAAAAAATACCTTCTCTTGAGCTTTATTAGAATGCCTTAAGACATCAAGTAGAAACCTGGTTCATTACAGGAATTATATTCCTGCTTTGGAGGTGTATCAATATTTCCAGTCCTGAGCTTTTGGAGTGATGTAATAATTGAAGTTTTTCCTCCAAGCTCAGGGGGCACTGGAAAATCCTGAAGATGCCCAGGTTAAAAAAATAAATAAATAAATAAAGTTCTTGTCCCATGGATGCATACAGGTTTGAGAAGCAAATTGAGAAGACCCAACTGTACAGACAATTATCTTCTAATATTATTTGGAAGCCATTCAGGAGCTAGTAATAGCTTTGTTCCCCCACCATCAGTAGACTAATTCATATGCAATTACATTCCCAACCAACACTACCCACATTTCTAATTCATGGCACTTCTAGTAATGTCATGCTCAGCCTCTTCATTACTAACTACGTGGATACTTTAAAACAATCTCTTCAGTTACTGAGTATCTTCATTAGAGATGGTTTCAAATTAGAGTTCTCATGCCCCAGCTTTGGGGTCATTCACTATGTAGAACTTGGGTCTGACCCTTCTAAGATGTAAGGCCTACAGAAATGATGTTCAAGTTAGAGCAGCCTTTCACGAAGGAGGTCTTTAAATATACAAGTTTGGTTCAGGCCAGAGAATAATTTTTCCATGCACATTTACCACAAGTAAACCAAGCAGTGAAAACAATGCTTGCAGCTGTAAGGAACCAAGCCCTCCTCAGTGGATAAGGCAGAAACCTGGAAAGAAGAACAAATTGACATGGCCTAAAACACAGGCCCATTGAATAGTCAAGAAGGGTTTACATGGCGTTTCTCTAAACAGATATTGGTCCCAGAAACTATTTACAGCAGTTAGCCATATCCATAGTACCCAGTGCTCATCAGAGGCTTGCAAATAGCCATCAACTACAGAAAACCAGGGCTAAAAAACCAGTGATCCCCAAGTTAGTTAATCTTGATCTGTTATTTATTCACTCCTCACTCTCTTTAATATAAGATATTTGAAGTTCTACCTCCATATTTTCTTTCTATATGCATTTCTTTTGGAGTCTAGTAGGTTTAATTATTTCCAGACCTTGCAGCAAAAAGCCAAATGCTGAAAGAAACCTAAAACATACGATTAGAACATTTTTTTCTTAAAACATGATGAATAATCCATTACAATTATTTATGTTTATGAATTGAGTCAAAGTAAGAAAACAAGTATGTCATAAATGACATCTTGATATATTTTGGTATACCACTGAAGTGCGTCAATGAGATGACTTTTAACTTGTTTGGCTTAGGTTCCTGGGAAATCTTATCAGGATTATTGCTGAACACAAGCCAAAGTTGTTATTGTTTGCATTTTCACTTGCAAATTAAGGGAAACACATGAAGTGTTTTGGGTAACTCTTGAAGACAACAAAAAGAATGAATGTTTTAAGAAAACACCAGTGGTTGTAATTGTCTAAGGCAATGTCTAAGGAGAAAATAGTATTTCTGAAAATGTTCTTTTGTGCCTGAAAACTTTTTCCAACTGTAATAGCCATATAAACAAAACGGCATGGTCTCTACCTACAAACTTTGCCCAGACTACTTTTACCCTACCCTCTGCCTACAAACCTTGTTCTGATTACTTCTACCCTACCTGCTACCTATAAACCTTCCCATACCTTCAGGGAATCCAGTTACTTTAGGTCAAGTGGGATATGAGTGAAATTCAAGTGATAAACTATTGTGAATTAAGATGCATGGCCTAACAATAGTCACAGCTTATAAAAGCAACTTTAGATATGTTATGCTGAAGAACATCACACATCTTAGCATCTGCCTGAATCCCTTTCATAGGCAAAAACCATTGAATTGTCTTGTTTCAACTTTTTTTGCCATCGTAGGATAACTCAACCCACTCTTTCTTTACCAGAAAGCTTGATGACATAGTACACTCTTCTAGCAAAAACTGGTTCCTCATCAGTTCCCATTCTCATTACTCCTCCAGGAAAATACTCATTATGTTCAACAAGCAATGCTTCTATGCTAAAAACAATCAAGGTACATTTTTCATCTCTGAAAGGCAAAATTCCAAATCTGGTGCAATGAGCAAGTTTTGTTTTCCTTCACTTCTGAAAAATCTACAGTTGCTCTGTCACTGCCCTTATTTTGTTTAGAATTTATGAGAATGAACTTTCTGCCCCCACAGTCAGCATTTGTGTTTAAAAAGGCCTGTGAGCAGGCTAACATAAACTAGTTCACTCATTCATCAGAAACGGTCAGCACACCACAGGAAGCTTGTGCTGCACTGAATTTAAAAGCAATTAAATGAGCCCATCTTCCCACACATCAGCCACCTCTCTGAAGGAAGGAGCAGGCCACTGGCTTCATAGAGTCATAGAACTGTCTAGGTTGGAAGGGACCTTTCTCTCACATCGTCTAGTCCAACCATCAATGTAACACTGACAAAAAACATCACTAAATCGTATTGCTAAGCACCACATCTACCCATTTTACATACCTTCAAGGCTGACAATTCCATCACTTCCCCGGGCAACCTATTCCAATGCTTAATAACCCTTTTGGTGAAAAGATTTTTTCTAATATCTAATTTAAGTTTCCCCTGGTGCAACTTGAAGCCATTTTCTCTTGTCCTATTGCCTGTTACTTGGAAAAGAGACTGACCCCCACATCTCTACAACCTCAGTTCAGGTAGTTGTAGAGAGCGGTTAGGTGTCCCCTCATCCTCTTTTTCTCCAGGCTAAACAGCCACTCCTCATAGGACTTGTGTTCTGGATTCCTCACCAGCATTGCTGCCATTGACTGTATGCACTCCAGCACGTCAATGTATTTCTTGTAGTGAGCGGCCGAAAACTGGACTCAGCACTCAAGGTGGGGCCTCACCAGTGCCAAGTGTAGAGGGACTCACCACACTATTTCTGACACAGGCCAGGATACTGTTGGCCTTCTTGGCCACCTGGGCACCTGCTGGCTCATATTCAGCTGGCAGTTGACACTGCCAACACCCCCAGGTCCTTTCCTGGAAGGAAGCTCTCCAGCCACTCTTCCCCAAGCCTGTAGGGCTGTATGGGGTTGTTGTGACCCAAGCGCAGGACCCAATACTTGGCTTTGTTGAACCTCATACCATTGGCCTCAGTCCATCGGTCCAGCCTGTCCAGATCCCTCTGCAGAGGTTTTCTACCCTTAAGTAGGTAAACACTCCCACCCGACTTGGTGTCACCTACGAACTTACTGAGGGTGTGCTCAGTATAAAGTTTCCCATTTTGCTGCACAAAACAGACAGCAAGTGGGAATGCAGAAGTTAGGATTAAATAAAAATGGTGATCCATGCTCTCTGGTAGAATAACAGTCACTCTGGGTTTGGGTTTTTTCCAGTTAACACCTCCAAGAAATATTGCAGTGCAAGGATTTGGTCTATGCATCAATTTTTTCATATTTGCCAAGACACCACATCTCCCAGTTTGTATTTGTGTGCTGCAAAATCCCATGTGAAAGTAGTTTTGCCACAGCAGGGCTACCTGTGATGATTAACAAGCACATGCACTGAGTCTCCTCTGCGGTCTAGCTGTCTTGCTAGAACTTCATGCAGTCATAACTCATCTTGAAACAGCAGCTCTGATTCAAACCTTATGGAAGAAGTTGCACGTACAAAGTTAAGCAAACTAGTGGTGCTGGCATTTAAAATCTTCTACCTGCAATGACACATACGTTTTCTGCCTACTCTATGAACTTTACTAAAATGGCACATCTTGAATTCTTTAACAAATTGTTTTTGGTTAAGAAAAAATCCACATCAAGCTGTTTTGCAGCTTTATTCTTAAGAACCAATGACACAATATCTGTTGTTGCAGATAGAGATGAGAGCTCTTTGTGTGAGGTTTCCTGGTTTGATCAATCCTGAAACTTTACATGGTATGACGTTTCAAGGGCTCTCACAAAGTCATTGAGAGGCACTAAGGGCTTTGGCTGTTTTCCAGCTTTCTCTCAAGGGAAAACAAAAGGAAAAGAGAACGTGGATTTGTTTTTTTTTTAAGGAGCTGTACTTAGTGGAAGCATGAAAACAGGGAGAACTGCATTGAGTGATAAAATAATAGTTCATAGCAAGTAATAGCTCTTCTCGCGTTGCTTTTTAAAGTGAGTGCAAGAGGTAAGGAGCTGGGGTTGCATCTCCTCACACCATGTGCTGCACCACAATTGCAGCAGGAAGCCACAAACAACTCTGTATCTACACTGCTGCCTGCTCCCTCAATAGACTTTTGTTCTGTTTCTCCTCTTATTAAGCTACCCTTGCTAGTTAATTGCTTCATGCCTAGCTGAGAACATCAGTCAGATCCTCAAGCAGCTTCCAGAGCCCATGCTCAAATTCCCTATAGGGAAGCAAAGAGTCAGGGTTCAGGGAGCAGAAGACAGCAAGGGCAGTCACGGCCTCTTGCCCCTTGGCCACAAAGGCCTGCAACACCACAGGAGAGTGTCAAAAGGACCACCTCCACCCTTGCAGCTCTGCTGTTGGGAGATCAGGCGTCTCTGTCCTGCTGTACTTTTGACACAGCGACCCTCGACACAGCCTGTCCCTGTCCCCAACACCTCCCTGCCCCACTGGTGGCAGCTTCTGCCACAAGCAACCTTGGCCTTTGCATGGCCACAGCCAGGGCCTACACCCCCGACCTTCCTGGTGACGGGTTTCAGCAGCCTGGGATGGAGGCACTAAGAATCAGATCAGGCAACTGACCCTGCTTAAAATAGATAAAAAGACACTTTTCTTTAAGTGTTCAGTTCACTCACCCCTTTCACCATGTAGCTTCACCACCACCTGTGCCAGAGACACCCTGGATGACAAGAAGGGGAGAGGGGACTAAGAGGGCAATCACGGCCTTGTTGCTGCAACACAGGAGGAAGGGGGTGAAGTTAAACCATCACAGAGGCTACTGCTGGAGGCTGAGGGAGACGCTAATGCACGGAGATCTGACCCCTCTGTCCAACTTCACCAGAAAAAGAAACCAGCTCTCCAGTGTGTAGCAGAACTTTGTTTTCTTCAGGAAGACAAGATACACCTTTATCATTCAAGAATGTTACTGTTATACTTGAGTATGCATTTCACAGAATCACAGCATCACATGAGGTTGGAAGGGACCTCCAGAGATCATCTAGTCCAACCTCTCTGCCAAAACAGGTCCACTTAGAGCAGGTTGCACAGGAACTTGTCCAGGTGGGTTTTGAATGTCTCCAGAGAAGGAGACTCTACCACCTCCCTGGGCAGCCTCTTCCAGTGCTCTGCTATGCTCAAAGTGAAGAAGTTCCTCCTCATGTTTAGATGGAACTTCTTATATTCAAGTTTGTGCCTATTTCCTCTTGTCCTATCCTGGGGCATCATTGAAAAAAGACCGGCCCCATCCTCTTGAGACCCGCCGTTTCGTATTTCTAACTTCTTCCCCCAGCGCCTCAAACACACTGTCTTGGATTGATATAGCCATTGTTGTTCATGGAATAAAGCGGATCAGGAAATTCTCCCAGGGCAAAACCAGTCATTTAATTCTAACCTAGAGTAGTCCTCATGCTGGCACACAGTCCAGGTAGGCATGGGACGGGACACAGGGCAGGAATATACCATAGTAGCAGCCAATCATCTCCTCTTGGAGAGTCCATCCCCAGGTATCCCACAAGCACCTCATCCTGAGACAAACAGTGCAGGATCGACAGTGGGAGAAGTGCAAATCATACACATGAAAGCTGAAAGGAGAAAAACATGAAGAAAATACCATGGAAGATAAACCCACATGGCAAGCTTTCTCTGATTTTACCTAAAAGTGTGTAGTGAGCTGTTGCATCAATGGCAAGTTTTGGACAATACAAAAGCTTGGTCATTAATACTCATATCAATCACTGGGACTGTCTGGCCAAACCACACACTAACCCAGGCAGTGTGCAAGACCAAGGAGGAGGAAGGGTTTACTTTGATTTGCTACGCAGTGAAAAACAGGTTCATTGTAATGCCTACATGAGGATTTTACCTCTTGGTAGTTCACAGGCTGACAAGGTCTCTGAAGACATGGGAAGCACAGGCTGGAAATCTTACTAGCAGGTGCTCTGATTGCCTATGACTCCTACCTTACCCATGCAGCAAGATGAAATATTGCTCCTGCCTGCACAGAGCAGGGAGTCCCACCTCTGAGCCCTAAATCTCCAGTGACAGTGGGAACTGGCACAGCCATGGCTCCCTGCTCTTTGTCCCAGGGTTTTCCCTTGCTACATTTTCCCATGTGGAGGGTCCAGTGTGTATAGTGCAATACTCTATACCTGCTTGGTGTTAATCCAGCACTTGTATGGCTTCTCTTCCAGGGCACTAACCTCCATGCATGACTGTTTTCCAAATACACTCTCTCTCCATCACATTTTTTATCTCCTCAGTTCATAATTGCACCAAAGGAGGCTCTTGGATAAATATCAGTAGTAACACTTTCTCCCTCACTTGTCATTGTTCTTCCATGATTCAAACAGCTTCAAATGACAGGTTTGAAAAATGGCCAGCGCTTGTAAAGTGTGGGAATGGAAAAGTTTCCGAATGCTGGCAAGTGCTTATCAACCCCTGCATTGTAATATCAGCAACCAAGTGGCAACAGAGCTGTGCCAAATTAGGTGGAAAAGGAGAGCACAAAGAAAGATCAATAGATTTAAATTGCTGTGATCATGAGCACTCCTGAATGATTTCACCCACTATTTGCTGCAGCAGGAGTTTGTCTTTGGTAGCATCTCAAAGTATTGTTCCAGTGACCCTCAAGGAAGCTGACAGAAACATTCCAGTTTTACTGCTGCAGGACAACATATACCTCACTTGATTTTGTAGCTTTTAAGCAAAACCAGTCTAATAACTTAGTCATAGTTACTTAAGGAAAATATTTCATTAACCTGTGAACTACTTGAATCTGCTTAAGAACACCAGAGCACTCAGGCAGCCCTTCAAAGAAAATGTCCATGGGTATCTGATGTTTTGTGATGCTACAGAGAAGTTCTTGCTCAAGAAGATATACTGAATATGTGGTTTTCTGTGGTAGGATGCACCCCCTGACCAGTTCTGTAATAACATTATTCCACTGACCAATGCTGAGGTGATGCTCCTGTTTACAGTATATGGGAAACTGAAACACTGAGCAATCACACAATGCACAGCTTCTCCCTGTGGTAAAGAGAGCTTCGCCATGCTTCACTAGTGCAGATATCATCCCAGGACTCTGCCACAGCAAAGCTGTGCTGACATTACAGAATCTTCATAAGAAAGTGTTGGTGAAAACAAACTAAACCACTCCCCAAAAAGTCCATCCAAATACTACAAAAACATAAAAACAAACCCCTTTGCCCTTTCTCCAGCAACTTTTGCAAGAACTAGGGCATCTTAACCAAACATGGCTGCATGTCGCACACTGAGAAAATTCACTCTTGACAATGTTAAGTTCCTCACCAGCAGAAACTACACCTTACCAAGTTCTCTCAAAGGCACTCCATTAAAAATACATGAAGAAACTAACAACTCTGTGACGTGTTTTATAAAGACTGGGCTTAAACCCAATCCTAATACTAGGTAAACTCCTGTTAACCTTACAGATCACAACTGAGCTTTTCCCTGGGATGTTGCAAGCCTAGCCAGGAGGCACTCAGATTTATCCAGTGTATTGCCTTCTTCCATGGGTCTTGATGCCCCTGTCCTGCGTGAGGCATAGCTACAGCCAAGTCCAGGTTATACAAGGGCAGCCCTGCATACTCATCTCATTCCTCCTGAAAGGGAAATTCCTAAAAACTTGATCCACGACTTTTTTAAAGTCTCTTCTACTTATGCCATAGCTATAATACTCATATACCACTGACTTGTGTTGTCTATGTAAAGCAGGAGGAATCTAGACTTGTAGCTATTGCCACAGTAATTGGTAATTGCTGACCCTGGTAGACAGACCTACCCTGAAGTGTGGGCAATCACTGGGACTCAAGGGACTATGGACCAAACCTCTGCTCTACCATGGACTTCAGCCCACGGATAAGTCATTTCTCCCCAGATCCACAATAGCATCCAGGCACCAAATGATGTGGAGGTGAGTCAGGTGCCCAAGTAATTTACAGGCTCTAAGTGTAAACTTCTTTGGTTTAGTTTCCCCTCACTGAGTAAGGGAAATAACACCCCCCAGTCTCCCTAGGCTGTTGAGAAGAACCTGGGAGATGGGGAGAGATTGCACAACAGTCTGTTAGTGGAGCAGCTAATAAGCTGTTTAGCTATGAGGGACACATGGGTATCCAAGAGACAAGAAGAGCTAGACAAGCCAGTTTGCCCAAAGTTCAAGTAGCAAAACAAGTGATGCTCTTTGGGATTTTTTTTGTGCTCTTTCTTAGCTGAAGTTACAATGCATATCACATGCTGTCCAAAACCACATCCTTCCTAGGCCAAGATCTGCATCATGCACAACTGCAATGTGCCAGGAGGTGCTTTGGCCACACCATTAGGTCAGATACCTTTTCAGAAGACAGTTTGCATACTCGAAGCAGTGAGAACAAAGTGTACAGGCTAAATAACTTAATAAACAAAAATGTACCTTAGGCAATGGGTGTTCTACCCTGCTCTGCTGCCCTTCATTTACTGAGGTGAACAATGAATTAAATCATACTTTGCCAAGAAAAAAAAAAGTCTCTTTAATTGTGTCAGAACATCCCATTTTGGAAATGGGGCAGGACTATTTTTGAATAGGCAAAACCTAAATTTACCATTTGTTGAGTCACAGTTTTGAGTGATATTTTAACCCTAAATATAGATTATTTTTAAAAAATAAGTTACCAGCTATGAAACAGAAAAATGTCTTCCCTTTCTCAAAAGCCATATCAAACACAGGTCAACCATTTGAGGGATGTTTAAAATTAATTTCCACAAAAGCATTAACTACTGGAGTAGTGAAGTTGACAGAAGAAAAAATATTCTTTACAGCATTGTATTATTTACATCTTTTGGAAAACAAGCTTTTCACTCAGCCTTTCAGAAAAGAGACAAGTTGGAATTGTTTCTATAGCAATGGATCAAAAGCTCAACTTGCCAGCTCTGGACTTAAGGTGGGATAAAGAGATGGCTTCCATCTAAAAGAGCTCACAATACAGCTGCTCATGTTTATTCCCACATGCAGTCCCTTTGAAATCAGTGGGACTGACAAGTAGAAAAAGAAAGACAGATTAGTTAGTCTCTACAAACAACAGGAGATGCAAATAGGAGACACACATATCCACACCTCTGTCCAAATTCACATCACTGAAGGACTCAAATCCAAAACACATTTGGTCACAACAGACCCTGGAACCCATAGACCTTCAGTATTTGTTGGTGGGAACCACTTGCAGCAGCAAATGTGTCAGGTATGATTTGATACAAGGGGAAAAAAAAAACCAAATGTATGACTTTTTTTTCTTATTATCATCAGATTATGCTGTTCTCCACATTCTAGGTCTTTCAAAGGTCAAAGCCTTCCTAGGTTCTGTCCCACATCCATCATGACAGTGTTGCATTTAGGACTGGGCTCTTCAACATGGAGCCCGCAGTCACAATTCAGCTGATTGAGGAAACTGCCAAAGCACCTGCCAGAATTGTTGAAACAAGACAATCATGCTTTCCTTCAAAGAAAAGGCACAAAGGCACCATGTAAGGCTTCTTGTGCTTATAGCCTATGAGCCAGACTCAGGCTGTAAGACTTGGTTTCATGGTAGAGTCCTGCCTTTTATAGCCTCTCCATTCAAATGAAAAAGCACTGAAAGGAAGATGACTTGCATCTTCATTTACTTCAACCCTATAACTTAAGGGTAAGTGTCTCTGTTACCCACCAACTCTGCAGCCATTTCTCCTCATGATTATATATACCATATAAAAAAATAAAAAGCTGAGTTAATCCATCCTCTCACATTTAGGTTACATGGGACACCAGAGCAAGTGAGCAGAGATGGGAACTTGCAGCACACACAGCCAATTGCGTGAGATCCTAGTTTGGAGATTTAACGTGTTCTCAGCATCCTAAGCTGCTCAAAATGCAGTGTATGCTGCCTCGTGCCATAGCACGTGCAAGGCAAGAAGGTCTCCATGCAGTATGGTGCATCTCATCCACTGGCAGTTTCACCGCAGCTTAAAGCCCACTAGACCCTTAACACCGCCAATCCCACCTGTCACTGTGAAGCAATACTGTTAGCAAGGAAAGCCTTCAATTTTCAGTTGCAACTAGCATGTGTTCAGCTCCATTGTGACAAGTTATAAGGTTAGCTGGCAACTACATCTCCACAAGAACTGCCAGACTTAGTAGACAGTGGTTGCCAAGTTATATTCTTTCTATTTGCTGGGAAAAAATATTAAGCAAACAAATATATCCCAATTTAATTTTTAAATAGTAATTCTTAAGGGATAAACTGAAAAATAATTATGGCTTGGCACACCTGTGTTATTTTACTTTTCTCCCACCCAACAGTGGAAAGACAAAAGCTTTTCTTAGTGAGTGCATTCATAGATTATCTGAGGCAAGAATGGGGCATTATGATCTCTGGTTTGATATCCTGGCTAGCGGTAGCCATGGGCTTCTCCTTGGCGACCCCACACAACATCAAACAGCCTTTGGACTAGCTTCGCTTTGAGCAAGATGTGGGACAGATGACTTTCAGAGACTCCTTCCACCCTAAATTATTTTATGAGTTTATAGCATTTGTCACAATCACAGGTTGACGTCAATCACATATTCTGGCAAGACACTGAAACATGATATTAAGGCTGGGAGCAAGTTTCATCCATTCTGCCAGTTTTCAAGAGTAATTATCTCATTGAGTGCAAAATCACCAGCCTGTAATTAGTTTAATTGCATCCTTCTGCAGCTCCCACCAATGCTAAGAACTACACAACCAGCACTGGGCTGGTAATAGATCAAAGACCCACAGGTGAGCCACATCAGGAGGGATCAACACAGTTTACAGCAGCAGACAATACTGTTGGCTGCCCCAAGACTTTGGCTTTACAGTTTGGGATATAAAAGCTACTTGCCTGTGTACCAATTTTTTGTCTCCTGGACAGGTAGGATGAAATCAGGTTTGCTCTGAATGAGCAAAATTTATGATTTGCCTTGTTTACACAACTGGATAAACAAAACCTCAGGTCACACAGAACCTTAAGGAACAAGGTAGAAAGTGCAGATGGAGCATCAGTTGCTAGAAAAAGACTATCAGGATCACTAGCTGTTCCCTTCACAAAACTTCTCCAAGCTATGCCATTAGCTTCATCCCTAAGGAAGTCACACCCATGGCTAAAATGGCAAAGCCTTGTAGAACAGCTGGCATGGACCAGGCACTGCTAGCTCAAAATAAAATGAGAGAGAAGGACAGAGAAGTGGGGAAAATACCGTTAAGGGTGAGGAAAGCAACAGGGAATTTCACCCAGTGTGACCTGGTGCACCTGGGACAGACCTTTAAGGAGCATAATAAAGTCCAGCAAGAAGTACAGTACACACTAGACGTTAACCACACACAAGTTCAGCCTCTTCAGCCACTCACCTGGAACAGGCCCCCTCCTCCAGCCGCCTATAAAAGGAAGTGGCTGAATTTGTAAAGCCAGGCCCCCTGACCAGTTGTAGGAAGGGCTCCTTGTCTCTGTGGTAATAAGGCTGACCCCATCATGGAACGATCTGGGAAATTAAAACTTGCAGAAACACCTGCTGGATTGTTTGCATCTCCCTCCTGGGAGATTCTTCCAGCGTTGGTGACAAGGGGTTTTCCCGCCCTGGCTGCCTTTCAAGAGCTCCCAAAAAAGTCAAATGTGTAGGTTAAAAAGTGTCATTCTTAATTAAGGTCATAATTTAATTAATATTAAGGCCATTCTTAATTAAAGTCCCTGACACTTTACTAATAAGAGGCTTCCATGCCCTCCACACACCTGGCACCTGTGCAAGGTGACAGGCAAAATGGCTGAGAAACAACCCTGGGGTGCAATTCAGAGCCTCAAGGGGTTCATTGCTCTGCCAGGATGGAATTTAGTGTCTTGTACTACCAAAACGGCCTGTTAATTTTTTACTTAATGGCATATCCTGGGTTCAGCTATAAATCTCTACAGAAAGAATAAAGTTAAAAATTGTCTTACGTTTAATGATACACCCTAAACTGACACTGCAGACAACACACATAGTGTCACAGCACATCTCTGTATTTAGGTCAATTATTAACTAAGTAGTGCACGTGATGTTTAAATTCTTACCATTCTCCCAGTGCTTAGAGTGTGCTAAGCAAAACTTCATTTCTTTTTTTTTAATGTATACATTTTTGTATTTATTATCTCTTATTCTTCACCTGAACTCACCTTCATACATATTCCCATATTTATCCAACCAGGATTGGTGGCAACCGGTCAGGACTTTATCAGGGATCTGATGGTTTGGAGTTTTCTGACTTCCACAATGCTGTAACATCTTGAGTATTTCATTATAAAAGCAAGTTTAAAAGGACCCCTGATGGCCCTTCCATCCTGCTGATGGGCTGTCCCCTCCTGTGGAGCTTGGTGGACCTGGGCAGTCTGGCTAGTTCTCCATGGCCACCAAGCCCTAATGAACACATACGTTTGGCACAGGTACTCAGTTCAAGCTCCTGGTCCTTCTCTTTACATCTCTGGGGCTCACAGTCTTTGCATTCAACTATGTTTTTTTAGGACTTCCTCTCTGAAAGACAACAAGAAGGACATTACCTGTGGGTGTAAGAGCCTGAAAAGTGACAGATTAATGCCACTCAGTGACATTCAAGAGAGAAGAAAAATTTTTTCATTGTTTCAAAGTGGGAGTCTCTAAGAATCAAAAGGCTCATGTTCTCAATTGCTTTGCTTGTGTAGCTGCCCAGTAGGTGACCATAATCATCTGTTCCACAGAGAACTGAAAAGTGCAAAATAAAACCAACCCAAACCAAAATTGCTTCACTCTCACATGAAACAGGAGGACCCTCTTTATTGTTCAGACATGCTCAGCTGTACATATGGGGCAGGACCATGGTGGTCCCTCCTCCCTCTGTAGTGACCCATCAATGCTCTGCCAAGGCCATCATGTCCAACTCTTGGTCCTCATGCCGAGCACCTCTCTGTGGTTTCTGAGCTGCACAAAGGGCATGGTGTGACCACAGAAATAACATGGGAGGGTGAACGCTTCTTTTCCCACAGGTTTCTTAGTGAGCCATTTGCCACCCATCAGCTGAGTTTCAAAGTGAGTCAACAGTTTGTTGCCACTTTGTCCTCAGGATGTTAAAAATTATTCATGCTGGATTTGAACTGAAAGTTAAGTTGCTTCGTTGCCTTAGTCACCATCAACTAATGGTGGTGGGCTTGCTTGAATTCCCCTTGGCAAATGGGCTGGAGACCATTTCTTTAGCTGGGTTTCAGTTCCAGTTCGGACAGGGACACACAAAACAGGACTAAAACATTCCACCCATGTTCCTACTGCTGCAGTAACATCGATGGGCTTCACTCTGCTTGTCCATACTCTCCAACACAGACAAGGTCAAGTCATACAAGTATCCACCAAGAATGACATGGGGGTGCTGATAGATAACCCTCTGATTACTTTGGGACACATTGGCTGCCATCATGAAGAATAATGGCTATTCTGTCATGGCTTCATATGAGTGAGAACATCCTTATACCAGCAGTTGACTTAACCCCCTCCCCAGATAATCTTGGAATAGCAATTACTTATTTGAAGGAATACAGAAGTGAAGAAGTAGTGTCCAAATAATTAACGCTATTTCTGATGTTAATTTTAACCACAGAGCAGTGAAGTAGATTTTCTGAAGACAAACCAGACACCAAACAATTCCATAAATAACCTACTTTAAATATAAGGAGCCACTAGTCCTTAAAAAGGTGCCCAAAGATGAGACTCCGGGGGACAATCCAACAACGCACTTTCAGCCATCGCTTAAGGCTAGTATCATGAAATGCCTTGTATCATCCACAAAGAGACATGGTATCCTCCAGAAACTAGTAAGAACAGCCTAGCTGGGAGGCTTGGGCTCCCTTTATCCAGGCACCCATGCCAAGTGGCAGAGGTTGGTAGTGCAAAACCCTCCTACCCACCTTCATTACAAAATTTGCAGACTCACTTTGTTGGTTTAAATGACTACAGAGAGAGGTGTCCTCCTGAGCAGGCAGTCAGTAGGTTGTGTTTCTGAGCAAGGTGCTCAGGAGCTGGACCCATATTTAAACCAGCAACGTGGCTGCATGTGTATTTGTTTGGGAACAGCTACTCCTCTTCTGCAGACATGGTAGGGATGCTGCAAAGCCATCAGCAGAGACTGGTAGAGCCAGAAGAGAGCCAAAGCTTTTGAAAAAAACAAAGCAGAACTTCTCTCCTTTTTTTTTCCCACTAATTATTTCAACAAGCACAAAATTTATCCCTGTGTTGCCACTTGATTTCTTTCAGGCCACGCATATGACAGAAAATAACGATGGCTGCTCAAGAAAGAAAAGTTGTGGCCACATAGGCACCATGATGAAATGAGGTAAATCTTTTGGAAAGGGGAAACTGTGGGTGGTTCTGGAATAATTTTGCCCAGGACAATGTTCTTTGTCCTCGGGACAGCTGTGCTGAAGCACGAACTTGGCTTAATGTATGTGACCTCCATGCTTTTGCGCTGAGTTTTCCTTTCCCAGGCTACTCCAGCCACGCAGCATCAGCCACATTCTTCTTCCTGCCTAAAGTCATGTGCTCATTTTTTACTCAACTATTCCCTGATTTTACTACCATAGGTTAAACTGTTAGGTGATGTCAGGGAGATTTTAATTCCCCAAGTGGCACAAACCATCCAGAAACTCTTTCTTCTGGGACATGCCGAGCTTTTAAAACACTTTTATGAAGAAATTTCTCCTAACGTTGTATTTCCTTGAATCTATCGAAGATACCATTTCTAGCATGTCTCTTCTCTAAAGCAGTCTTACCTTCAGCATTTAAAAAAATCTTCATTCTTGGAAAATGATTTCTCAGTCACTAATGTGCTCAGCTTATTTGGGATTCTTGCTAATCAATCTTTTTTCCAGCTATATCGTACTTGCTTATGATTTAATATCAGTGAAATCAGAACTTAGGCTTTTTTCAGCTGCAAAATGGAGAGCAGCTCTCTTTGCAACAGTCAGAATTAGAAGATTTTAGGATTAAAAAATATATAGCGAAGGAAAAAGAAAAGTGTATATATTTTCATAATGAGAAGCACTTTTAATGTATCTCTCGGGCACCCTTAGAGGTAAAAAGGACAAATCAGAGACCTGTGCTCCATGTCCACAGCAGGGAGCAGTCAGATCCTGGTTTACAAGTCCCTACATAAGGACATAGGTGATCTGGTACTCTAAAAACACTAATCCCCTGTGGGGAGGGGACACAACGATTTCATTCAAAGTGGTGGTGTACCACATCATTTTCTTCCAGCTTTCTCTTTGTTGTCCTTACTCAACAGGATCCAAAGTGGGTTTTATTTGTTACTGTAACTTACCAGCATAGCATAATACTGGATGTAGAGCCTGATTCGCATTACTGCTCTCCAAGAAACGGGAGGAAGGACATTTTTGTGTGCGATGAGCCAAGACAAGCACTACAGCCTGTTGTGCTCTCCTAGGCAGATTCACAGCATTTGGCACCTTAGTTCCCTCCTGAAATGTGAGAGGTTGGTGCACCCCAAAGCCCAGTGACTGCCCTGCCTCCCTGGGACACACATCTCTGGGAGCAGAGAAGCCTATGTTTGACTGAAAGACCAGTTTGATTGGGACAACCAGCCTCTACTGTAATATACATTAAAAAAACCCATAATTAAATTATTGCGATGTCAAATCTTTCCTACTCAGGTAAGCCTGGAAGCATTTAGCTTCTTTACAGAAAGAGTATGAGGGATGTTATTTCCCTGCCTGCTCCATAGTTGTGGCTAATCCTTTTAACTGAAAGAATCTATTGTTTTGTAAATGGAAAAATTAATTTTAAAATGTTTGCTTGCTGTTGAGGGTTTAGATGAGATTACGCCAATGCTTTGGTTAAGCAGCTCCAGTCTTAGGTCTTGGCTCTCCTCATTCATGAAAAACTCTTTTCAGCTCCTGTCCAGTCTTAATTACGGCTGCTGCTGACTTCTGGGTATGTTCCATAGGAGGTCTTTTCCTTACAGGCTTCTCTTGTGTTTCTCATCGAAATTAAATTGTGCAGGATTACCCCTTTCCCTGTCTTTAAACCCCTTTAATTATGCATTTTTAGATGAACAACCTTCCTTTTTGCATTTAGCAATCCCTGCCAGCTCATGGGTCAGGCTTACAGGAGAAGAGGGGTAATTTTGCATGGAGCTCAGTGGGAACCACCTGTCCATGCGATGCTCACACAGCACCTGGGAGGCTCAGAAAGAGATTCACCTGTGTCCTCAAGGGCCTCAGAGATGTCCCCTGCAATTGGCAGGGCTCATACAGCTGCCAAGCACTTGCTGCAGGTGGTCATACTCAGTACCCTCTAGGGTGCTCCTCAGCCCTGGAGAGCCCAAATGATGCCAGCCTTGGAACCCTAGTGCCTACCAGCATCCTGCCATCACATGACAACCTGCCCAGCTCCCCTGCTGCTGCCTGCAAGAGGACTTGGACCAATGCTGAAGCTGAAGAAGCTGTTTTGAATCCCAGCAGTCTTGTGAGACACGATGCTTCCTAACCATACGCAAAGCAATTGAATGCTTCACCATATCCAACATCAGATATCTTGATTATAACCTCTGGTGAAACTTTAAACTAAAAGAAACTAGGGTAGACAGTCCCTTTCCTCTTCTCAGGGAGGTCTGAGTCACCAGTAAGGGAAAAATAGTAAATTCTCACCTATCATCCTTGAGGAGTGTAGTCTGTGTCCTTATACTTTGCATATGAATTGATACATACACAAGCACGTGCTGCATTTTCTAGTTTTGCAATTCAAATATGTCTTCAGCAAAAGAAAGGAGCCAAAATTGCTCTTGAGGTCAAACAGATCTTGGGAGAAGCTGCTTGCTTGCAAGCTTTCAAACTGCCAGCACTTTGAAATTTTGATTAAGAGGCACACTTACACGGTAGTATATCCATTCCCTCTCCTTTGCCTTAATGTGAAATTCGGCTGCTGGAAGATACTATTTGCAAACTGGACTCTATCTTCTCCAACTGGGAAATGACACTGAACATTTATCAGTCTCCCAAACTTGTATGTTATTATCATAGAATGATAGAAGGACTTGGGTTGGAAGGGACCTTAAAGATCATCAAGTTCCAACCCCCTCTGCCATGGACAGGGACACCTCCCAGTAGACCAGGTTGCTCAAAGCCCCATCCAGCCTGGCCTTGAACACTTCCAAGGATAGGGCATCCATGACTTCGCTGGGCATCCTGTTCCAGTGTCTCACCACCCTCATAGGAAAGAATTTCTTTCTAGTATCTAATCTAAATCTGCCCTTTTCCAATTTAAAACCATTGCCCCTTATCCTTTCACTACAATTCCTGACCGAGTCCCTCTCTGGCTCTCTTATAGGCTCCCTTCAGATATCAGTAGGCCGCTATAAGGTCTCCCCGGAGCTTTTCTTCTCCACGCTGAACAACCCCACCTCTCTCAACCTGTCGTCATAGGGGAGGTGCTCCATCCCTCTTATCATCTTTGTCTTCCACTGGACCACTTTAAGTGCCAGGTCCTGCACTTCGGTCACAACAATCCCAGGCAGCGCTACAGACTGGGGGCAGAGTGGCTGGAGAGCTGCCTGGCAGAAAAGGACCTGGGGGTGTTGGTCAACTGTCGGCTGAACATGAG
>JAOQGH010000077.1:13177198-13326325 GCA_025769975.1 Gallinago jamesoni | reverse complement strand
TTGTTTGTTGTGTGGGTGTCTATTTTTGTCAGTTAGGTTGACAGTTGGACAAGATGATCTTTAAGGTCCCTTCCAACTTAGAAGATTCTGTGATTCTGTGATCCGTTCCAACAGATCCATGTCCTTCCTGTGTTGAGGACTCCAAAGTTGGACACAGTACTCTAGCTGGGGTCTCACAAGCACGGAGTAGAGGGGCAGAATCACCTCCCGTGATCTGCTGGCCACACTTCTCTTGATGCAGCGCAGGATGCAGTTGGAATCATAGAATAGTTTGGCTTGGAAAGGACCTGTAAAGGCCATCTAGTTCAACCACCCTGCAATGAACAGGGACATCTTCAACTAGATCAGATTGCTCAGAGCCCCTTCCAAGCCTGACCTTGAACATTTCCAGTGATGGGGCACCTACCACCTCTCTGGGCAACCTATTCCAGGGTTTGACCACCCTTGTTGTAAAACATTTCTTCATTATAGCTAGTGTAAATCTTCTTTCTTTTAGTTTAAAGCCATTAACCCTTGTCCTATTGCAACAGGCCCTGCCAAAATATTTGTTCCCGCCTTTTCTGTAGGTCCCCCTTTAAGTACTGAAAGGCCACAACAAAGAGTCCCTGGAGCCTTCACTTCTCCAGACTGAACAACCCCAACCATCTCAGTCTGTCCACATCAGAGTAGTATTCCAGCCCTCTGATCACTTTTGTGGCCCTTCTCTGGGCCCGCTACAACAGGTCCATGTCCATTAGATCTATGGCTTAACACTTGGAGGATACTGAAGTGTTCCCAGCCAAACCATTGTGAATGTTCCACTTCCAAACCTCACTGTGTCTAAAAGCTGTTAAATGGGACAGAGCATTGCTACCAAGAAGGACTTTTAGCTCATCTTTGATGTCACCAAGGACCAGGCTCTGAAACACCTGTGCCCTCTGAGCAAGGCCAAAGCCAACTGTCATTTAACACAGCTTGTGCTCTCACTGAAGCGTAAGCACATTGTCATGGCTTCTGTAAGAATTAGACATTTCTCATCATATAAACTGGTCACTGCATTGTGCTGCAGAGAAGTGAAATCAGTCCCAACATGAAGAAAACATTGCAGGACATTTGGCTATGGCTGATGTTCTGTCACCAGCAGTTGGCAAACTCCAGCCCCACAGATTGTGAGAGGGCACCCAGCATCTTACAGCTGCACACCAAGGAGGAGCTGATTCCAAGGCTCTCCTGAGCCCAGCCACACCAAGCAAAGCAGAGACAAAACCCATGCTTCTTACAAACAGGTTTATTTGCATTTTGACTGGAGCACAGATTCTAGATACAGGTTTCTTCTGCACAACAGTACAAGAGCCAGTGCAAAATATGCTTTTTATTATTATTATTATTATTATTCATGTACAAAAAAAAACCCAAAAACCAACAAATGAAAAGACAAAGAGTGTGGCAGTTTTTACTCACAACTGGTACACCTCAGCCTCCAATCGACCCACCTTTGCTTGCCCTTGCCCATCACACCAACTTCGTGGTCGGCATCGCCTTTCTCGAACGGCTGCATTGTCAGTGAAGAGAGGTAACTCCCCTAGCCCTTTGAAAGATAAACACTCACCCCAAGCAAACTGGGACAACAGCAGGCTACTTAAAACAGTTGGACATACCGGCTGCTCACCAGTGTGTTCCCCCCACAGGGAGCAAAAGAATTTTGAGGGAGTGACAAAAAAAAAAGATACAAATTGGAAATGCACAAAAAAATAGGTACCAGCTGAATACATTTTTTTTTTAAACAGAGACAAGAATGTTAAGATACACCTCTAGTCTGCCTAATCCCATTCACCCACAGTACTGATGATCAAGGCCAAACAAACACTCCCCATTTTGAGTACCCTGTGCTGTCAAACAGATTTATAATCTTAAGAAAATATTTCTATTAGTAGCATAAAGTTAAACCATTTCATAACTGAAGGAGAAAGAGAAGCTACAGTCTGAATATGAGCATTTCTGTGACAACAGTTAAAAACAAAAGCAAACAAAAGAACCTGTCCCAGTCATCCACCAGGTGATTGTTAGAATTACAGCCAATGCTTAAGCAATATAACATCAAACTAAGAAAGTCTTTGTACGGTTCTTCTGCTTAGGGAGTAGCTCTCCCTAGTTTACAAAGCGTTGGGCAAACTATTTCTCTTTAACTAGTTTTCAGAAGCTGCAATATAGAACTGCAGTATTAGCGCAAGAATACGCTCATCTTCGTGAAAGCCTGGGATTTATATTGCAGAAATTCATCAAATTTACATCACTCAAGTGTATACCATGTCCAAATCACCTAGAATCATTATAATGAACTTTTACATTTCTACCAAGGAATGGCTGGGTTTCAAAGCTTGATCATCCAGAGTCTTTTACATTGAACCGCAATTAAACAAAGCGGAGTACCAGCTAAAGCCAAAGAGCACAAGTACTCAGCACATATATGTTTTGATAAAGTACTGTATTGTATGTGTGTATATATATATACGCATAATATGTATATGTTACATAATAGGGAGAGTTCAATTCAGGACTTCACAACTGCAAGAATCCTTTTACCACCTGCAAATCTTGAAACTTCAACCCATTGAATTTCACACCAAGACAATGAGAACTCCAATATTTTCTAAATTGAATTATTTCTATTTTAGCCAATTAACCAAGCAGGGCCAGCGGAAAGAACAGGAGCTTTAATTTAAATAACACCAATTCTACCACTTCAGGCAGGTGGCACAAATTTCTATCACTGGATTTTTTTGCTCCTTCCCTGCCCTGCAGTTGTGTATCATGGACATTTCTGTAAGTTCTCAGACCATCACCGGAGTCGTAAACTGACCTGTATCAATTTATTCACTTGCCAGAGAAAATGTTGCAACATATGAAATAATGCAGTACAGTAGCCGGTACAGTTCTGACTAGAACTTAGTACTACTGGCTGGAATCATATCAGTTTTAATCATGTAATGGTTCTGCCTTTTCATCCCCAGCAAGCCCACTTCTACTTACAGTGGCCAAGAGCTGGGCAGTTTGGGATACTGTACAACTCATTGTAATCCTAAAACCCAGAGTTTATAAAGGTCTGCTGTACAAATTTCACATAGCTGAAAAAAGTCTCATTTAAATCACTTTGAGCAGGAGTTTTTTTTTTTATTTTTAAAAAAAAGAAATAGGAGCAACAACAGCAAAAAAAAAATGAGGCAAAAATAAATGTAACAGGCACTTAAGAACAAAGTTACTGCAGAACCCTTCTGGATATTTAGATGAGGATATTTAGCTCCTAGTCTCACTTGCCCTTAGCCTATCTAGAATTTAGGCCAGACTAATCATTTGCATTTCCTCCAGTCTTGAGGAGACAAAAGTCTCCTTCTGGAGGCTATCACATCCTCAAGTAGGGCAAATGAGTCTCCAGGGATGGCAAATCCTCTATAACCCAAGGAGAGTCTAAGTGGTTAGCTAGATTACCTGCCACTTACACAGGTGAGACAAGTATCTCTCTGTCTCTCTCCACATAAGCCACTAAGATACATCCTGAAGGCTTCGTGTTGTTCCCGCATGCACAAAGTCACTAACTTCAACAAAGCAAGGGTCTACTTTTGTAGTTTTGGGAGGCAGAGGGGAATGTTGGTCAGCAGTCTAATCTCACAACATTGCTCTGACCACTTCCAGCAGCCACTCAGCCACAATGGTTCACGGCCAGTTTGCCCATGTACAACCTCTATCAGGCGACAAGGGAAAAGGGTGCAACTCCCAGAGATACATCTCATTCTACACCTTCCTCAACGGGGTCAGCAAAGGGAGAGATGCTGGTCTCCTCTCTGTGGCAACCAGCAGTAGGATGCAAGGAAACTGAATGAAGATGCATCAGGGCAAGTTCAGATTGGACATAAGGAAAAGGTTCTTCACCTTGAGGGTGGTTGGTCATTGGGACAGGCTCCCCAGGGAAGTGGTTCTGACACAAAGCCTGTCAGAGTTCAAGGAGCATCTGGACAACACTCTTAAACATATGGTTTAGATTTGGGTAGTCCTGCAAGGAGTGGGGTTTGGACTCAATGGTCCTTATGGGTCCCTTCTAACTTGAAATATTTTATGATTCTAAGTTGAAGTAACTCACAATTCTCCTAGACATCAAACTAGCTGTCCTGCATCTTCATGGGCCTGTACGTTACTGAGTACAATCCTCCAAATTTCTGCTGGGACTATAGAGGTTCAACAAGGTCTAGAACTACTCTGTCAGTTAAGTGTAGACCTTACACACACATTAAAGTTACACAGCCTTACAAACAAGTGAACATAGATACAACAGCAGAGCCCACTCAGTAGGACAATATTTGTAATCTATGTGATTGTTTACTCTGGTATACCCTCTTACAGGATAGAAAGGAAAACAAGATCTATTGTCAAATTCACCCTCATATAAGTACAAAATTATTTTATTTTTAAAAATCTAAACATAAGAAGGTCCTAACAGAGTTATTTTTGTTCAAAATTAATCAAGCAAGTGTTACTTAAAGACTATGAGGAGTCTTACATGTAATTTCTCATGGCCAAAATTTGTTTTTCTAAATATTCAAGAACAAGTTATATTATTTTTTTTCTAAATAAGGAAACAGTACGTCTGCGAGCGTAGCTGCCTCTATCCTTTCTGCATACCGCTGTGTCAGTATTGCCGTGTCCCCTGAATTACAGGGCTATTGCACATAAGTGGATATGGTACAGACTACACTCCTGGCAACTTCAAGGTCTTTTTTTAAACACTTCTCAGAAGTTCAAAGTCACCTCTCTGAGTTGCATGCCAACAACAGCCACACCAGATACTAGGGTGATACTACAAAACAGGATGAAAAAGCAAAGCCAACGTACCTTTTCCAAAGAACCTTCCACTAAATAAACCAAGCAGCTCCCGATACATGGGGAGGCACATTGGTCCCACCTACTCACAAAACCAGCTGGAATTTATTCCCTGTTTTGGAAGGCAGCTGTAACTGTGTGGCCACAACCTGGATGCCTCAGTGCCCAAGGGCTGGAGTCTCCCTAGCTGCCCCCCACTACATGCATGGCAGTGCAGAGCAGGCTGCAGAACCATGGAGGCTACACAGGCACCAAGGCAGGGTGGAGCTTGGCACAACCCCATCTTCCTCTCAAAAATATAGCATTTCCTATCCTCCACAAAAGCATATCTTCCCCCAAAGCTCACCCTGATCCTTCTGTCTGACCTCCCTCACTCCAGATCATGTACACAACCTGGTTCTCAACCAAGAAGCCTCAAGCTCCTTCACTTCACGGGGAGGAATCGCCCTGCCCCAAAGCCTGGGCATCCTTTTTGAAGAAACACTATAATTCATGGAGCATCCAGGACAGCCAGTTGAGCAAGATCGTGCCTAAGTAGGCAATGTTACTCAATTAGCTGAGTTGGCTGAAGGTTTCTCCATTGTAACATGATTTTTCTATTCTAGTATTATTTTTTGTGTTAAAAAAAAAAAAAATCAGTGGGGATGGGTGGGTTTTTTTGTGCAAAACTTGGTGCTTTTAATGAAAAAAAATGTTGCTTTTCTCAATATTTTGCTTTTTATTTCTGTTGGGAAAACTTGAAACACATCGTTTTTGTCAGAAAAATATCAGTCCGTGCCTGTCTGAATTCCTCCACTGTCAGCTGGGAGCTGTAATTCATGGGCTCCATGTCCCCCTCTTTCCCAGAAGGCTGGGCTCCTGGGTACCCCTCCAGCCTTCATAATGCATTCCCCCTTTGACTAACCCACAGCAAGAGGATCATGGGATCTGTAACTCAGCCAAAGAGCTGGGCCCCAAGAGAGACACGGCACACAAGGCACTTGAATGGTAATTTCTGAGGTCTGCAACAGTAGCTCAAACTGACACAGCTTTAAGGGCCAAATGGATTTAATTAAATGTTTCCATTTCAAAAGGCTCGAACATTTTATTCAGTGTTTTCCAGCTGACAATTTCTCCTTTTTTGAAAAATTTCCATTCCAAGAAAATTTTTGGTATTTCATCTTTCCATCTCAATTCAGGATGAAATTAAATGTTCAAGTATCAGAATTTGATGCTATATGGACATTCAGTTTGGGAAATAGCGCCTTATTAATTAGCTTCCAACAGTGAAATGACTCCATACATGCAAGAAGGGTGTGATCCAGTTTGCCTTTGGCATCAGTGGAAGCCACTTTCAGTTTAGTGGAGCCTGGCTGGCATCCCAAAAGACCAAGGCAGAGTGGCATTGACTGTAGTTGCAGATATTTGAAACAGAAGTCAAAAGTGAAAGAGCAAGAATGTAAGAAGCAGCAACTATGATCCGTTACCTGGACTCAATCAAAACTTAGTTTTACTTACTTCAGAGAGTAACAGGAGGAAAAAAATCATTAAGATCATAACCTAATTCCCAGTTACAGTGAAGTTAGCAGTTAATCAATGCTTTGCAGAGTAGAATAAATCCATAGTATGAATTTGTCATGAGCTATGTAACCTTCAGTGTTCAAAACATTTCCTAAGAAACCTTTCATATACTCTATTAAAGGAGATTATTCTAAAGCTGAAGATATAATATGGTAGTGAATGGCTTGCCTTGGGTTGTCTATCCCTCCCTGAACCCTACAAAACTGTTCTGTTGGATTGGTATTAGAGAAGCTCTATCAGCATGGACCTAGGCCTCTGGACTTTGAGTACATCTACAGGTGGACACCAGCTAAGCGTGGGCTTCTGGGGCTGACACTCTGGGTGAGAACTGGGGATCAAATCCGTGTTCTGCATTGCCCAATCTGTTTTTGGATGTTGCCCCCAGCCTTTCACCTCAAAGAGTAAGAGGAACCCCAGGGAGCCTATGTCCATCAGCAACAGGGTGTGTGTTGAAAGCGAGAGAGAACTCAGAACAGTAAGTAAATCAATTCACCCAACTATGAGGGGTCTAGAAAATTGGGTTTTGTTTATCTTTCATTTCCCTTTAGTACAAGGCAGATGTTTCTAAGCAGTAAGCAGAAACCTCAACAGTTTTTAAGACTGAAGAGGAAGGGAGGGAGGAAGAAACATGTACAAGCTTTGAGGATGTTCTCAGCTCCAGCTTCAAAAAGAGCACAACTCAGAAACAAACAAAACTGAAACAAAACCACACACCACCAAAAATGTATATCTGTAAAAGCAAGTTTTTCCTTAAGCTGTTTGGTACTTCTTAGTTCATAGGAGCATTTTATCCAGAAGATTCTTCATGTTTCCAGTCTAGGTTGTAGCAATCTCAGTGAGGCACTAAATTTTAGGCTGTTAAAGTCTTTCTGTGCAGCACGGTCATTTTAAAATGATGTGGTAGCCATCATTGCTTTCAGCTGTAACAAAGAAATGCAAAGCAATTTTTTCGTTGCTTTTAGAAAGCAGCACAGGTACAGAACACTGGATTTTCTTCCTCAGTAGTTGGCAATAATTTGTACTCTTGTTCTACAACCCACTCATGAAAGTCAATACTGAACATCTAGGTCAAAGCATTTACATACAGAAATACAACATACTAACTGTCATCTTTTATCATTTTACTAGAAAGTTTTCTGCTCATTTATGTCACTAGATTTATGAAAAATGTATTACAGGGTAACTGAGATGAAAGTACACTATGATAGATTGATTGATCTGTAAATTGGTACAACACCTTGACTTACACAAAATTAGATTACTTATCTTTTCAGGATAACAGCACCGAGTTTGTGATAATGTTTAGTGCAATTGAGGTGAGAAATTATCTTTAGAACTACATATAGTAGCAGCAGCAATACATACCTTTTAATGTGCTGATAACAAAACAAGATTCATCTTGGAAGTTTTGCACCATCTGAAGGCAAAAGGAAAGAAGCCAACATAGAATATTTTTAGCAATTTAATTCAACTTCCTTTCAGTGCCAGTACAGACTTTAGAGGAGAGTTATCAAACAACATTTGGTGTCCAGTCCTACACAGTCCTGGGTGACCCTGCCAATAAGATTATTATAGTACATGACTGGTTGATTAAGGTCCTTGCAGCTGATAATGTGCTTCAGAGAAGCTTTTACTAACATACTTGCCAGGTGCTGATCTGGCTTGTTCAGCATTTTACCATCCTCTTTGCAGTTCTTGACCCTGCAAGTTCTTATACCACTCCACCTAGTCTATTAAAGAGCATGCTCTTAATTGTCTTCAATGAAGCTATACTCATTTAGACTGGATAAAGACAGTCCTCCTAAAATCAAACAATGTTCAGCTGAACCATGAAGCTCAGCTGAGCTTACATTAGCATCCGGGATAATATCTAAAGGTGGCCAGCCCTGAGAAACAGGCCCCTTGATGAATAAAGGAATATTGTTACTATAAAGTCGTCTCAGCAGCATCCACCTGGTTATTTTGACCAGTATATTTGCTATGCTTGCAAGAATAACTTACCTGTTTGTATTTTGTCAAGGCAAAGGAATCTTAATGAAACTGCTATGACAGGCAAGGCAGATCATGGGAAGCAAGATCAATATCTAAAGTTATTTGAGTTATTCAGGAGAAACAAGTAGATTTTCAGAACAGACGTAGGTTCTGTGCAGCCCCTAATTAAAGGGATTCAGCTAGCTTCAGATCCAATCTGAAATGGCCATTTAAGCTTCATCTTTAGTCAGTGCTTCCTCCTATCTTAGAGCAGCTGTGGGGGACAGAGGAGGTGAATTACCTTATGGAGATATCTCAATAGCTGGAGTAGATGCTGTGTGGGAGAGAGGGGAGGTGACAAGAACCTCTCTGATCAGCTGAGAAAATCTAGCTTTAAGCAAAAGCCTTCTCCTAGCTATTGAGTATCATTCAAGAAGTGTACTTTCCAGTTCTCACACCAAACATCATTTTCAACTTAGACTAGTCTGCCTATTCTCCTTTGGGTTTGACATCCACCCCCTGCTCCTGCAAATCAAACTTCACTGGCCAGTCTAGGTGTCTATGCCTAATGATGCATGAAGTACATTCACAGAGTGCCTCACTCTTGCCACTATAGTACTAGAACAAGAAAAATTTTATTACAAAAAGCAATAGACATTGTTAATAATTGACTTAAATAAATACTTAAAGCCTTACACCCAAGCTGGTTCAGGCAATTCCCCTACCAAGAGTTGCCTCCAAGCACTTTACATCCATAAAGCATCAAGGTTTCAGATCTAATCAGGCTGAAGTAGCAAGGAGACTTTAGGAATAAGCATTACAGCCTTCAATTTAGACTCCAGTTGAGACCGACGCTCTGCTTCATTTGTTTTAACAATGTTTCTTATAGATGAAGCTCCTTAAGTGATTCTGGTGCATGAATAAGTAATTTAGTGGGGGGAAAAAGAGGAAGAAGGGCAACTCACTATTAACCTGCAAGTTAATGGAATGGACTCAATTATCCCACTCAATAATGGGATATAAACAGCTAGCAGAGGCCCATGAAATCACAGTGTGCACTTACACAGCACTGACTCTGACCCAGTGGCTGTAATCACTGGCCTAGATTTAACACTAATTGTCTTAATTTTCAAACTTGCCTTCTTCAGGAAATCTTCCTATTAAATTTTAAAAGTTCTTACTTTAGATCCTCACTTCAGAATATTTTTAGTAACCAACATGAAAATGAAATGGCTAATTTCATTGTATGTTGTTTCCCTTTCAAAAAAAAACCCCTCTTTTACAAAGCAAAGATCTTAAAACCACACCAAAATCAAAGGTATGCATGCATGATTTGGTCTAAGTATTTGCTTTAAATTGTTTGGGTTAGTAACCTTGCTTGTAAGGAAGCTTCCTTGAAGATTCATTCCATAATTTAAAAGGGCTTTGTAACTTCAGAAGTCAGACAACTGTTACAGCTCTGGCAAGAGTTTGCCTTAACCCCTTACCTCATTGCTCACTAATACATGGATCCCTGTGGGTCCCTGCCGATAGATTCGATTTATCTGCTGCGGAGAAATGCTGTACAGGTTTGCAATCTTCTCAATTAATTCCAGCGTGGTCAATTCTTCCAAGAAGATTGCATGATATACTGCAACAAGTTGAAAGTAATTACAGAATTACAGAGTAATTACAGAATAGCAACTACGGACACCACCAAGATGCTCAATATCAATAAAATGGGTTTAAGATCAAGGTTCTTGACAATAGATAAACAAGCTTAGTACTTTTAAAGCAGCCCCCAAATATCCAGCTTGATGATTTGTAGAAAAATACCCAGTATTTGGATGCAGTGGACAAATAAAGCACAAGTCACTTTTGCACAGAGAAAACACAGGGACTAATGGCAACTTCTAACATGCTGCACTAAAACACTATAATAAAGATGTTAATATTTTTGGGTAATCTACTGATTTTTTCATTTTACAGTAGATCAAATTAAACAGTAAAATACATGATATGATGTAGCTCAAATATGGTATTTTATTAGATTTTATCCCACTGACCACATAGGCACAAACTAAAGACACATCATAAGGGATCATTAAGAGCAGTGAGTCCCCAAAAGCTTTGGTTTCTGACAATTAGAACCTCACTTTCAGGGGTTCTAATAGAGACTCTCAGATACACAAACCTTCCGTTTCCCAGAATATTTTCAATCAAGCCATAGTCCAAGGCAAACTGCAGATGAGAAGATACATTTTAATGCTCTGGACCCTATTAAGAACTAAATAGCTGTGGCATTCTGCAGATAGTTTGTAAGTTGGGTTTGTTCCGCAGGCAGATGGTACAAGTTGGATCCTCTAACCCTGAAACAAACCTAAGTGTCAGAACTGGAACAAACATGACCTCTTTAAACATGCAGGACACCAAGCTGTCCCATGCAGGAGCTCAGGCAGAAAGGAGCTTTCTCACCAGATTAGTTTTAACAAAATCCATAAAAACTTACCACAAAGACTGCCATCGCCATTTTCTCGTTTTTGGTGGAGATGGGACCTGTTTTGCTCTGGTTCTTGACAGACATAAATTGTCATCTTGGGCCTTACATTTCTATGGATTATTAAAAAACAGTGAGTTATTTAGTAGGTCTAAAGTTGTTCCAGTCAGCTAGAAACACAGAGATGGAAACATTCAGGCTACACACAAATAACCAACTAAAGGGTAGTCTTGATGCTGACTGGAGTCTTAGGAGGTCTAGTAAGAGCCCCCCGGGAGGTAGTGGTACAGTGCAGAGCACTTTAATCTCTTCAGGATCAGATAAGAATAAAGAGTTTTCAGCACTTGCCAAGCAGCTCATCATACCTGCATTTAGTGATTTGAATCCTGCCCAGCTGGAGAATTTATGGTGTTATTGCAATAAAAGAAAGTTTAAGAATGATTTGAGGCTCCAGGGGTTGGTTGGTTTGTTACATGTGATGGAGATGCAACACGGGGTATTGCAGGCTGTGTCTCATATGAAGTGGATGGAAGCTATCAGCTGGGAGCAAATAAACAAATGGAGATCCACATTATTCCCCTTCATTTTTAACTCAGGTGTGAGTTGGGCAACATTTCTGAGCTGCGCTTGGATTTGAACATCATCGTCATCTCTAGCCTCTGAGATGACCTCTCTGAAGTGTTAAGAGAAGGTCTAAACACCTCCAGGATTAACTTCTTGTTAACACTGAAATTATCAAGGGATGCTGCCATAACAAAAAAAAAATAGGAAGGAAGAAGTACAAACCTTCCTTTGATTGCATTAAAGAGCCGAATTCCATCAGCAGGCCCACAGATTTGAACAAAATCTTCTTTGGACATCTTCAGTAAGTCAGCACCTACATATTTCAAATTGATGTTTTTTCAGAAGTTAAGCAAATTTAGCTTCCATGTACGTATGGGCAGCAGGAAAGGGCAGGGGGAGAGAATCCACAAAGTTAAATTGCACAGATTTGCCTAGAAAAGTTGCAAATTCAGAGAGATGTACACTGCAAATCATTCATTGTGAAACAGAAAGCTAGAAGCTGCCAGAAGAGCAGTGCTGCACTGGAAGATATTCAGAGACAAGCTACATATTTAACACTGGCCATTAAATGGCCCGGTTTTCTCTGTCACATCCACCAGGTTATTTAATCCTGTTGCAAGTCTGAGAGAGGCTCCTCCAGGTTTCAATGGCTTTAACAGTTCCCCCTTCCACCATTTTACTGCTCTGTACAACTACATAACGGGAAGGTACAGTGAAGATGGAGCTGCAGATGGAGCCAGACACTTCTCAAAGGTGCACAGGGACAGGACAAGAGGCAGCAGACAGAAGATGGGAAACACTGATTAGGTATAAGGAAAAAGTTTGTCACTGTGAGAATAGTGAAGTATTTGAAGAGGTTGCTCAGATAGATTGTGGAACTTCCAACCTCAGAGATACTCAAACACAACTGCACAAGGCCCTGGACTTGCTTCAAGCAGGGGGTTGCACCTAATGAACTCAAGAAGTCCCTTCCATCTTAAATTACTTTCTTCCATCTTCACCTACTCAATATTTCTACAAACTGTTTTGGTAAATGCTAACAAATCTAAGAATATAAGAACAACCACACTGGCTCAGACCAGGGATCCTGTCAACAGTGGCCAGCAGCAAGCAGCAGATGCTATTGATATGAAGCATGAGCTGCACTTACAAAAGAGAATAAAGTCAAAATAATTGGACTGTTTAAACTCACCCGAAAAACTTGAGAAGAGTCTACAGAATGGAGAGAACCTATTACGATGAAGCCACTGCTGGGCATCTTGAATAGAAGCAGAAGGAAGGAGATGCTACATTGCAAAAAGAATAAGAAGGTCTTGAAATGAACTGTTCACCAGTGTCCTAAAAAAGAAAAGCACCACATTAACATGATCTCAAGTACTTACATCATTGCTGGGAGGCAGGAGCTCCACTTGGTGGGTTGGAGAACTGTTGCTAAAAAAAAATTATATAAAGTTGGAAGAGAAAAAACAAATTATTTTAAATTTTACATTGCAATGTCCATCCTCTTCCCCCTCCTCCATTTGACACAACTGCCATAAGTTACATACCAACTGGGCTTTTTTCTCTCAGATTTTAAAAAAGGTGTCCAAACTCTGGACCAAGAAAAAAAAAAATCTCTACTCGAGCCTTTTGAGGTCCTACTCAACACAGAAAAAAACTCTGTTTACTGACCTCATTCAAGCTTTTCAATACAGGTGACTCACTAATGAGCCACCATCTAAGGAAGGAAATTGTAACCTACAGGGTGGCTGAACTCGAAATTTCTATGAGACAGAAATCCCCTAACTATATCCACTGTCTAATAATGATTGTTCACAAAAATTGAATAAAGGACCTTATACTTCAACCCTGGAGTTACCTTAAACATAGTAAATTGGAATTTAACTGTATCACACAAACCCACATTTCTATTAAACCTTCCTAAAAAATAGGCAGGATTTCAACACGTCAAGGATTTTCCCAAAGAATTAATAATCTACCATGGAAGAAAATGTTCAACAGATCTCCTTGCTAACACTAATTTCTGTCTTTTCATTGTTCTTTCTTATTCACAGGTTGAAGTCACTCATTGAAAATTTATGATACAACTGATTAATTAATAAACTGTGCAGGAGGGCAACAAGGCTGCAGAGTCCTAGAGGAAGAAAAAGCCTATACCAAATTTCAAGGGGAGAGTATATTGCAGAGAGAACTCAGAAGTACTGAGGGACCCTGCTGTATATTTCTGTCATCAGCTATCATCTTGGGTGTTTCAGGACTACAAAAACTGTTTCTTTATGATGACTATATTAATGACTTAAACATGCCTCCTGTTAGTCTTTTGTTCTGAAATGGTTTCACAAAAGCCAGGGTGTTTTTTTATTTCTTTACATCCCATTCAACAGGGAATTCAGCGCCCCAAACTACCACAAGACAGAAATGAAGGAAGAAATACCAACTCTGAAGAGGTGCTGAAGGCTAAAAGCCCCTAACAATTTTGTCAGAAGACACTGGAAATTGCTGGTACAGAACATGGTGTATTCTGTGACCTCTACAGTAGAGTAAGAGAGGAAATTCATGGCAGAAATTGCCCTGGTGGTCCTCTGATGCTCACCTCCCATAAGCAGTGAATATAGAAATAGTACTCTGCATTGCAGGGAGTTCCTGGCTGGAAGACCTTAGAAGTCTTTGTGGGAAATATTTTCCCCTTTCTAGGAAGGGTGGTCCTTGACCTCTTCTTCCAGAGTATGAAATGCACAGACACACAAAGCACATGCACACAAAGGCTACTGTATCAACAGGAAAGATAAAACATTTATTTGTTACATACCCATCTCCTAGGTTGAAGCTGTTGGGAGAACTGTTGTAGCTTGGAGATGGAGCATTGTTCATTTGATAAGGCACATCTGGCCAGGGAGAGCACTGTTGGAAGAAAGGCAGCAGAGATACTTTCATAAGGATGGAAATAAAGGATTCGGTTCTCCTCTCATACCACATTCATGCTGTTGCCACGCCACTAGCTTCAGCTCATCACTCCTGCTGGGAGGAGGAGACGGGCCATGGATTTTCTACGCCGCTCTCCAAGCGGGCTGTCAGGGGGCCAGATTGATTCCAGTTGCACATTCCACATTTCTCCCATTTCACAAAGCCTGTCCCCAAATAACACTGGGCCAAAGTGTGCACAGCTGTAAGTCAGAGCAACACCAGTAAGTCAACTCTGACTGAAGGCAGCAATGATACAGAAATACCTCTGGTCTCAATTATAAAACCCTAATTAAATCCAGGCAAGAGTGACAAATACACTCCAGTGGCATCGCTTCAGGTTTATACCAGTGAAAGAGCAGAATTTGAACCAGCCTGCTAAACCTCTGGTTATTAGTTGAAGAGCCTGAGTTATAAATGGGTATTACAATGAGAAAATTTAAGATAGACAGACAGACAGAAAGCTACTAAAAGTCTTCACAAATACAGGTCAAACTCCATATTCCGTTACCGTACTGTAAAACCAGTTAGAATTGGTGACTCTGCTCTGCATTTAAGCCACTGTACTCAGCAGGAGAAATCTACCCCTTTGGAAACCCCACCATCAAGAGCTCAAGAAAATGGTCCGTAGTATCCTTGTTTACAATGATCCAAAGACAACATGCATAGCTTTGGAGTTTTATCATCTCCACAAATACTAGCAAATATTTTATCTCCACAAGCACTAGCAAATATTAACTCTTTGGCAACCCACATTTCCCCATCCAATGTCAAAGTACATCATAGCTCACAGGAAGAGTTTGGGATCTGCTAACTCTGTAGAATTATGTCTGTGTGCACAATACCCTCATTAACAATCACTAATTTTTTAATTAAAAAACGTTGGTTGCTCCTGGCAACTTGAAGAAATTTGAGTAGGAGTGACTGGATATCAGAAACAGGAAGTTTATTTAAATAAAGAAAACCCCCTCATTTTTAGAAGTCCAGCAAGCCACTTCAAAAAAAACAAGAACTAAATCAAATGACAAAACATTCCCATAGAGAGATGGAACACCACTTTTAAACTACTGTCCTGAGTCCTGTTGTGTAGTAATTCTGCAGCCTGGGATAAGCTTGTATATACATCTAAGTAATGGCAACAAGGGGTAGAAACACATACATCTCTACACCAGATGCATCAGAATATAAGACATTCAAGATGTTCCTAGCATACATGCCAGAATCTTCTGAGTATGTAATAGTAGCCTCATAGGCACATTCACAGAAAAACAGATTAATAGTTTAATCAGATAGCCTATTCATCTGCTCAAGTGCCCCATCTCCAACATGAGGTTTTGCCAGACAGTTCTGACTAAAACACCTCATACAAGTGGAATCTAAGGACCATGACAAGTGCCCAGGAGCATGGTAGAAGATAGAGAAAATGCTTCTTTTAAACCTAGGCTGTTAAGGGTTGTTTTATATCCCAAAACATAAGAAACTTCGGCATCTTTTATAGACTTCAATACTGAGAGATATTTAATAATTTCGCTCAGGTCTCAATTTAAGTCGGATCTCGGCATATGTGTCGCCACAAGACAATCTCCAAGGCTCTGTTGGACTGTATTATCTCTCAAATCTATCTCCCAACATGCTGAAATAGTATTAAATATGTCTAAAATGTTTACCTCTGTGAGAATAGTTGTCTCATAGGAAGGCTGATACTTCTCCTTCTCTTGGGTGGTCTTCTTCTCCATTTTTTCCCTGTCAGTCTTCTGTTTTCTGTCTGCTCCTTTAGGCTATAAGCACAAGCACAAGCTCTCCCTTATGCCAAGTATTACAAGTTTGGAGAGAGAGGCCAACAGATTTTTTTCCTAATCTGTTCATAAATGTCTCCTTAAGATTTGCGGGGACTCTACATACAGAACAGGATCAGATCTGCATTTTCTAGACAAAAATTAGTCAAGCAGTCTTTCTCTGACATCCCCCATTAGTGCATATTACAATTCCAAAATAGGCTGACCTCAGTCCTGAGATTCGATAGCAACTATTTCAGACAACGAGCCCCACGAGTTATGCACATCAACTGGTATTTGTGCCATCTCTCCAGGAACAGGAAAGACACTGCTCATAGGAGCTAGATTGGGGTAGCAGGTCCTTTGAGAAAGGACCTTTTGAAAAGCCTATTAAGTGGCTGCAGGCCTGCCATGCCCAAACTAGGAGCTTCAGAGATTAACAGAATCATCTTTCTCTCCCCCAGGTATCATGGAGAGGAACTCTGCTGCAACCAGCAAAGGGTATTTAAGATCTCAAAGTTATACTCTCACTGTTCGTGGAGGATTGAATCAAAGAATCTGGAAATGCTTATACTTGCCTAGGAGCACCAAAATACAGTGGATAGCCTGAATATCATCAGTGTAATACGTTGACTTAAAATTACTTAAACCAGTAGCCTCAATATTCCTGAGAAACTGGACCATATTTTGTATAGTTTGCAATACACATCATCTTCAGAACACAAACCAATGGGGGCAATGCCTTCTAGACACTACTTGTCTATATTCCACATAAATTTATTTTGTGCACTGATGCCTCTCCAATGGTTTTCCATTCCAACCAGTTTGAGTTGTTGATGGGTTTATTATTATTATTATTACATCCCCACAGCCCAGATCTTAGTATTTATATAACGTTCAATAGACACATTGGACAGGAATAAGTCTTGGTGTGGCACTTGGGTCATTTAAACTTAACTAGAATTGCTGTGCAGTAGCCCAGGGCTTAAGTCACTTTGTGTGCAGGAGTGCCATTTAAGATCTTAAGCATATCCAGTTAAAAGTCTGTTTTCCTTTTACCCCACTACTTGCATCACTCCTACACAATTTAAGAACTGTGCATGTTACTGTGTCTTTGTCTAATCCCATTGATGACAAAGCTAAAACTACCTCATACCTTGAAAACTTTGATCTGGCAGCTTGCAGAATGTAAGTGTTCTGTGTATTCACCATTTTCATTCTGCTTAAATGTGTCGATTTGCACCCGGAAAGGCACCCCTTTCTCTCCTCCATGTTTCCGTGGAGTAAATTCTGTGCTGATGCAATGTACCTGGCAAAACAAAAGCTGTGCTCATCTCTGGAGACAGTTGGAAGCCATGAAAATCTGATTTTCAGACTCCCCAAACTTGCAGGGTGACTGTACATGTGGGTTTGGCTCCTCCTGAGAAACTAAGAGAAGCAGAAGAGTTCAAAATGTTTTCATTTTTGTTCCTCAGGACAAAACAATTAGAAGAGCAAGGAGCCCAGAGAGAAACAGGGCACCAAAAAAGCACCATTTGATTTAAGTAAGACCCACACACAGATTAAAAACAGACAGTTGGCATTTGGGATGAGAAACATTCATGAAAGAGGAAAGCAAACAAAACTAACAGGTTGTGAACATTTTCCTCCAGACAAGACCCATGCTTAGAAAGCAACATCTTATTTTAAAAAAAAAAATAAAAAAAAATCATTGGTGTATCAGATAGTACTCCAAAGCCAGCAAGCAAGTATCTAGCAAGTTGGTTTAACAAGTATCCCACAAAATTAATTATATGTGATTGTTGAGTTTGCATTTTATCTTTAACATCTTTCTCTCTTCTTCATGTCCTGGCTACCTTAACTTTCCAGGTTTTCATAAGATATCTCAACATTATATTTACCACAGGAATATCACTTCTGTCTTACCTGAATGAATGCTGAAGCTCTCTTTGATGGATCCCACAGAAATTCAACAGTGTTCAACTGGGTTGAGCTGGCCCTGGGATCCAAGATACCAACTGACAGGGGAATATCTGTAGAAGAAAACCCCTAAAATTTTAAAAATATTAAATTGAAGAAAGCATTTCCATACAATTACAAGATGCATGTGAAAAGCCAAGCCACCAATGATATGTCTGTTTGGGACCTGTAGTGCTAGATCTCTTTCCCACCCAAAGACATACAGGATTCCTAAGAAAGTAGGATATAAAAACCTGAACACACACATGTGCACACACACTGTACATCATTCAGCACCTCGCTTCCAAAGACTGCCCAGGAACCATAATGAAATAGTCTCACCTATATCAAGGATGCGGTCCCCAGGCCGACTCCATCTCCAGCCCTCAAGCTGCTGATGCTCTGTATACTGCAGGCGTCGATCATGGAAAACTACACGAATTATGCTCTGTTAAGAAAAGATGGCAAGATGAACAACGTGATCCAAAGGCTCTTCTCTTGAGATGCCTTTGGTTTTCCAGCGTAGAAGCAAAAAGCTGATCTGTTATCTTTCTCACCCTCATTCATGAGGGGAGCAGAGGGTCCACCTAAGAGACCCATCACCACAGTTATCATATTCCTAAGGGACCCCCTCAGTGAGGGAGCAACACACTTTCCCCTTCACAGTGCACGTTTATGCTTTCTGGGATTCAGTCTGGAAGCACTATAGGAATGTCCACCTAATCTTAAGCATCAGGCCACGTAAACATCACTATACTGCCTCCACACCCAAAATGGCTCACGTGGGGGTGATATTTAGGGTGTCTGTACCATGCACCAACCCCAGTATATCCCATTCTTACTAGCAAACCTGAAAGCCAGCTCACCTGTCCCTGCACTGGTGGAGCTGACATGTCCAGACTCCTTGTCAGTGGGAATTGAACTTGATTCCAGCCATTAACAGCCAGTCATTGTCACTAGATTTGTCACAGTACACTAGAAAACTGCCCCACTACACAGTTAAATTAGTGTAGAATCAGAAAGCTTCTGTAACAGGAGATTTTTCATCTCTAGCCTGCAATGGTGCAGCCGTGTCAATGACTGGAGTAAAAAGGCTGGAATAGGAGCAATGCCCAGGGCAGACAAGTCCAAAGTACCCCTAACTAATATAACCTTTTGTATATTGAGAGTGCTACACTAGCAGGAGTTTATCAAGCCCATGCTCCTGCTGGGGACTTCTGTAACGAACGGGAGTGAACATTTTTTGCCAATGAACCTGAGAAACGCCCAAATCAAACCCTAGCTCTAAGAAGCAAGTAAGCCACAGTGGGAACGCCTGCAAAATTGGAATCCCAATCCACATGCTTCCCAAAATGGGCCAAAAGACAAACAGGGAAATGCCTAAACCTGGACAACATTTGAAATCCAGATTGGAACCCAAATTTTGCAACTAGTCCCCACTTTTCAGAAGAAACCCTGAGGCAGAATAGCCAAGAATTTGGGAGAGGAAGGCTTGAAAGCTGGATCCAGAATCAAGATCTGGATCCAAGTTCTTGAATTTGAAATGTTTGGGAAACAACAAATAAAAAATCCCCAGAACCAACAAACCAAGTTGTGTATGTTCATTATTATGCTCATTACCACAGTAAACTGGAGCTATGCAGAATCTGCTCAGCAGAATGATGTAAACACAAACACCAGGGTCCTCCATTTGATGTGTAACAACCCAGGCGTGTTGCTGGGGTTAGGAACAGAATCAAGTCTGCCTCTCAGCAGTTTTGCCCATGTTCACCTCTGAACTTTGGGATTCCCCTGAACCCAACATTCACAGTGAAACTCTGGGGTCGCAATCACAAACAAAACAAAGGTTCCCCTGAAGTCCTGTAAAGCCAAGCTGCATAATCCCATGAAACTAGCACTCATCCACTCCATCAGCCCAGCTCCCATTAAAAACAATGGCAAAGTATTTTCCATTGTCTCAGTGTGAGCAAGGTCAGGCCCTTCATTAGAGGCTGTATGTAGTAGCAGGAAGAAAAGAAATCTATATTTCTCCTTACCTTTACATATTTTGTGTTTAAATCTTGAAACTCTCCCAATTTCCTATTCTCAAGTAGACGGATTTCATAAGACTGACCTAGAGTTTAAGGAAACATTTCCAAGGTGTTTAATACGTTGTAGCAATGAGAGAGTCATGCTGGCATTTACGTGGCTAATAAAGCATAAATTTGATCAGGGAAAGCTCATTTTTGGTAACATAATGCATTTGCTCCCAGCAATCAAGTAGGCAATAAAGCACAGCAGAAATCTGAGGGGAAGGTTTGTCTTTTGGCAGCTAAAAGCTCTCAGGTGGGGCATTGATCACAGTCTGTCTCCCAGGGCTGCTACAGTTTTCTGGTCACCCTTCAGAAAGCCACCAAGGTGTTCGAGGCAGTTGTCCCCCCACTGTAACAGCACTGCCTTCGTCTGTCCCTTCTGCTGAAGCAATGGGCATGTGAAGAGCTGCTGGCACAACAAGCCTAAGGGCTATTCTGCAGAGGAGAGCCTTTTGGGAGAAATCTCACCTTCTGCAGAGAGTGTTCAGGTCTGTAAGGTGTTTAGGTGAACCAGAAATACAACATTTGTTCCATAAGGCCTTGAATGTGGCTGCCCGGGGCATAAATACCCCTTCAGACACGCATGTGGAATCTGCAATGGGTATTACAGGGTGTGCAAGGACCAGTTCTGGGAAGGGAACGCTCCAGCACCCCGCCACCCCCCTCAGCACAAGGAATTGATCCAGTTCAGTAGAATACAGCTAACTGGTTTATGAAATAACATCTCCCTCCAAAGTTGACAGTACACAAAGGAGACTGATGTCCCAACACCTTAAGCACAAATGGCTAAGACAGCACAAAAGCTCATTGTGTAGGACCAACTTTGTACAATAAACCTGCAGCCAGTACAGAGGCAGGACGAGATCATTAGGATTAATGGAGCATACATATAGTTTATAGCTAGTTTTTCTTGTTTGTCTGGCTATCCCACCTTTTACTGAAAAATGCACAAGTACGACAAGGCAGGCACCAAGAAATTCAGTTTGGGTTTTCTGGCTCAACCAGTATCTTCTCTGAACCAGCCCTGCAGAAATCTGCAAAGCAGATATATCTCCCTCTAAGCAGTTGCTGCCAGCAGAGACAAGAAAATGCTACATTTCTTGATCTAGAAATAGAAGATTTCTAACAGCAGATGTGTCAGGAGGGCACTATATTTCAGGTAGGTTTTCTTTTGGGAATCCCAGCTCTTCCAGTTGCCCACGTGAGTACAGACCATATCACTAGAGCACAGGGATAATTGTGCTTATTCAGCTGTCAGGGCTGTCGGGGGCAGGGAGCAGGGAAGACAAAAGCGGCCATAGTGAAGTCCCAAATGTTTGCACAGCACTCCTACTGATGTCAATAGGTGTTCTGCAAACAGGAAATGACCCTTGAATCCAGCAAGTGGCTTAGGGGATAGGGAGAGGGGAGAATAAACCATATGAAGTACCAAATTAAGCACTGGAAACATGCTTAGATCTTAACCCATCTCTTTGTGCATATGTAAACCAAAATAACAACTGTGACCTTCCTTTGAAGACTGCTGGACAATAAAAGTGGGTTTTGTAAACCACAGTCCTGAAACTGAGGTCTTCCACACTTTAACTCAAGAGACTTTCTGATGTTCCCACTGATACATGTTAATATTGTTTACTTGGCAATTTTTAGAGAGATTACATATCTCCCCACATCATCAATACCGTTGCATTAGCATAAAAAATGTCAGGCTAGGGTTCACAAAATTAGTTTTCTATACTGTACTATGTATGTGTGTATATGTTGAATGTGTGTCTATGTTGCATTAAGTACTTGGCTGCTTGATGGCTCAGCTTGGGCACAGATTTCACCAGCTATAGAGTGATACAGTTCATTGCCTCAAAAAATTTGCACAGCCAAGCATCTCTTGCACTTACAGTTCGTTCCCATGAATGGCTAAATAACAATTACAGAAAGTTAATTTAGTATTTGAGACCATGAGCATCCAAGAGACAGCAAAATACATCTATGACTGTATTCAGGATAACAGGGACAGGATAATTAAGTGGCATGAGATGTGCTACAGAGTAAGGCAACAGTAGAACCAGAAGCACCACCAGCCATTCGGTGAGCATCTCAGGAACAAGCAAGCTTTTGGGACACCTTTGTACACCAATACACTCCTACTCTTTGGCCAGCCTGATCTGCTTATTTGTAGTTCTAATGAGACAAAAGAAAACAATGGACATAAAAACATCGGCAACGTTCCCTCCAAGCACTCAGAAACTGCAGCACACATCTTCCAGCCAGTTGCATGGGATAGGAACAATACCGCAAGCTAGCAAACAGCAGGCACCACACATCTCCTCCTGACAGGAGTCATTCACCTTGGATGGAGTTAGATACTGCCCACTGGTAGAAAAGACACTGTAGTGGAGACAGAGCTAATATTAAATGGAAAGCCAAAGAGGAAATAAAATGCTTTGATGAGAGATATGTGGGTCAGCTGATGTAAGCCCTGGAACTCAGTTTACGCCATGAAAAACCTCAATCAAAATGGTATTTTACGCTAACTGCTTTCCCCTTGACCACTGAATGTTTAACTGCAGTTACTACACAGAACTGTTATCAAAACAAGACTGCTCCCAGCCAAGCTTCATAAACACACAGGGTTTTTTTCCCTTTCTGGGGAACTCTATCAGTAAATATTTGGTCCCAATTCCTCACAATTCCTTTATATATCATTTTTTTGGGTACTGATTTTGAAAAATGCATTCTCCCTACAACTTATTCCAGCAAATATGTTGCTTTATAGCTAATGGTACCCATAATTCATTGATATTAGTACAGACAGTGTTCAGATACTTGCACTTTTATAGCACTAAACTGCTTGGATTATGTTTTTTCCTTGAAAAATACCTTCCAAAACTTGCTTCCCCTAGGTTTTCCACCATCACTACTTGCAAAACATCTGAAACGGTGAATTATAATCTCAACCCTGCAATTATAGCAGGTTAACTATACTCCCCCTGGCGTCAAAGGGGGCAAAAAGTCACTCAAGGCTCTGGAACACAGATCATCTATGAATCCTGCATCACTGACTCATCAGCAGTAGCAGGCATACGCTGCAATTTTCTGCTAAAACTAAATCAGTAACAGATCATTCTTACTCGGGTATCTAAATCTGTAAAGAAACGTGGGTACAAGTGTGACTAGAACAAACTTTATTCCCAGTTCCTGGGAATAAAAAGACAGACTGCAACTAGCTAAGCCCAAAACACAGATGAAATTCATACTGCTGCGTATTCATTCAGTCAATACAGCTGAGTTCCTCCATACGGAGTTTTTCCATCTGTCTCAGATGAAAATATAGATTAATACAGGTTAGACTACATCTTTCTAAATCAACGCTTAGTGGTAAAGCTGGAAACAGGGGCAGAGGGTACCAGTGCTGAGACTCCGCAATGGTTTGGATGGTCTGACTAGGGCAGTACCTGGTCCTCAACCAACAAGGGTTTAACATCCACAGGGCTCAGATGAAAGGAAGAACCTGAAGAAAACATCTGTGGCAATGAAGAGCAGAGGTAGCAGTTTCACTTCAGTTCCCCCTTAGGAGGATGATATTCAACATTGCTGAACATTAGTCTCAAACCCAGGGCTAAAGGCCAGTAACTTACCAAAACCCTGTTCCTTCCATGCTCTCAAGATTGGCCATAGCTGCACCAGCACAGGTAACATGGGCTCAAGACATCTTCAAAGTTGATGACCAGCCAGGTGTCTGAACATGTTGTAATACTGGACACATACATACAAGGGCTCCCAAAGCATCTCTGTCACTACTTGACATGAAGAATACATTTTGTAAGCAAATCCCCAGCACAACTGAGTCCAAAACAGCCTCCTGTCCACACGACCCGGTGCTCCCCTTGCACAGAGCTTCCCACAACCCTTTTCCCTACCTCAGGCGGGGAACAGAACGATAATAAATATTTGGAAAACCACATTAAATTCCTGAGATGCAATTTGTCCCCCAGCTTCACCAAAAACTTCAGGGGCACCAATAAAAACCTGGGCGGGGGATGGTACACTGTAATTTGTATTTTGAACAGACATTCCCTGAGCAATAGCAAATTTATGCAATCTCCTCCTAGGCTAGAGTTCGAGCAACTCTGCTTTACAAACAAGAGCAGTATCCAGCAAAGTAGTAACCACCCAGGTCCAGAGAGTTCTTGCTTTGTGATTCACAGAGCAATTCCATCTATCTTAAAGAGGATTTATAGACTGTTTACTTTTTTTTAACTTTTATTGTCTTTGGTAATTAACCCACATTAAATGCAGGCATGACTACTTAGTTTGGGGACAGAAGAACTGAAAGTCAACAATTTGCTACAGATGAAAAATAATTTAGTTCAACATGGGAATGTTTTCACACGCTCCAAAGGTGCAAGCTATAATAGCTTAACTGATTTCTGTCGCTGGAATTTAGTCATCCATCAGGAATTCTGGGCAACTTCTGGTTATAGAAGATTATCATTATTTCAAGTTGTTTCAGAGTTATGTTTTGTTCTATTTGCTACACAATCACAATCTTCTGCTTGCTTGTTTGTTTTTTTTTTGTTTTGGTGTTAGGTTTCAAGGGCCACTTGCACTACATATTTTGTGGTTTTCTGCACAGTACACCGATACAATACACTAATTTCAAATTAGGATACTGATGTTCCAGACTTACATGACTCAGGCCTTACCTAATCTAGCCAAGCAGTCTGCCTGCCTTTCCAGCAATTAATTAAATCCTAACCTTAAACTAAGCAATATCCTCAACAAAAATCTGTAGAAAGAGGAAAAAAAACAACTGCAAGTCCTCTTTCTCAGAATGGATCCACACAGCACTAGACAGAACCAGCCTGGAAACTGTTTGATTATTAAGCCAAGCTGGCCAATAAAAATTCCATTTAGCAACTTTATATGGACATCCTAAATAGTGCACAGATAAAGGCAAAAGAATGCTGACAGTCAAATGCAGCACACAGAAGAAGAGGGAGGGGAAAAAAGAAGAAAGCATTTATCTTCCTCAACCAAAGCACATCCAGGAGGCAGGAGGATCACCTCTGAAACAGCCAAATAGAACTACTCAGAGCATCAGGCACACACAGAAATTTTTCTGACAAGAAAGATTAATGAACCCACAGGGTAAACAGGCAAGAGAGACAGAGCTGGCATATGAACTTGCATGCTTGATTGCCCACACCTTTTTAACCAGACAAAAGCAAAAATAAAACTTAGCATAAGACTTGCAGAAGTATCCCATGTGTGGACACTCTGCAGGACATGGAGCAAAGGCAAAATCCTCCCTCCTCTCAGCCACAAGTGGCAGTGGATAGTCTGTGGTTGCTTACTGCAGCCTCATTTGACAAGATGTTTATCCAGTGGATATTATGAATACACCATCTACACAATAGTCCACCCTGAAAGCTCCAGCTAGGCTAGGAACGTGGAAATCCTGCAAAGGAAGACCAACTGTGAGCTAGGAAATGCAAAAGGAACACAAGAGTTATCCTGACACAGTAGGTCATCCTGTCCCACATCTCATCCGCAACACAGTACATTATAAGCACCCAGGAATCATAGAATCATAAAATTGTCTAGGTTGCAAGGGACCTTTAAGATCATCTAGTCCAATCATCAACCTAACTCTGATTAAAAAAAAAAAAAATCACTAAACCATATCACTAAGTACTATGTCAATCCATCTTTTAAATACCTCCAGGGATTGTGCCTCAACTACTTCCCTGGGCAGCCTGATCCAATGTTTAATAATCCTTTCAGTGTAAAAATTTTTCATAATATCAAATCCAAACCTCCCCTGGAGCAACTTGACGCAATTTCCTCTTGTCCTGTCATCTGTGACTTAGGAGAAGAGACCACCACCACCCCTCCGCCTCTCTACAACCTCTTTTCAGGCAGTGGTAGAGAGCAATAAAGTCTCCCCTCAGCCTCCTTTTCTCTAGGCTGAACAACCCCAGCTTCCTCAGCCTCTCCTCATAAGACTTGGATGGAGCAGGGTGGATTCAGCCTGCCCTTTCCTGGCCATAACTTAGCAGTTTCTGCTATTCAGTGTCCAGATCATAACTATATCAAGCTGACCAGTCATGACCAATGCTCACAAACTCCTCTTTTGTACAATCTCCTTCTGAACTTGCTTACATGGTGGCATTAAGAATGAAAATTTACCCATGGTTTGCTTTAGCATTTGCTGTCTTGCCCTTCACCTGCCTCCTGACTGTGTCAGGAGCAAAGCTACCTTAGCTCCACTGTGTTACAGTACCCATCTGAGTCCAACACCGAGAATACCTGCCCTATTTGCCACTAGCACCAGGGTAACAAAACTACAGGAACACAGCAGACCAACTCAACTATTCTACTACCAGTGGATATCCACTGGTATCCATAATATCCACTGGTAGTTCTACTACCCCACCACGGAGCTACACTGCCATCATGTCTCTTCCTATGTCTTTCCTCCTTTAACAACCCACCCCCAACTGGAGCGGGTTTCTTTATCCCCTTCTTTCTCTTTCCCTACTTCTTTCTTGTGGGAAAGGCAAACACATGCCTTGGAGCCAAGTTTGCTGGAGGAAAATTTCAGTGCTCATTTACTATATGAACATTTGCCTGAACCCTGCTCTTCCCAGACTTTTGAAGATGGTCTATGTTACAGTGGTGACACTTCATAGCTAACAGGCACTAACAGAAACACTGCTCATTTGGTTTCCACTCAAAAGAGAGGGATGTACATTTAATTCCTCCAAGCCTACAGTCTAACTTTGAATCAAGGACAAAAAAAACAGCCAGTAAACACAGAAATACTCCCGGTTCCTAAGTTCACTGTGTGAATTTAGGCTTCTCTCGCGTAGACCCTGTCCACTTTGTTGGCCCCCACCTAATCTAAGCCATAGTACAAACTTTGACTTTTAATACAAACTAACCAGTGAAGAAACTATGGATTTCTGATGGAAAGATGAAAAAAAATATCTGCCCTGTGAAAATAATTTATTCCTCTATTTCCACTTCTCCAGCATGTACTTGAAACACTCAGGACTATCTCAGTCACATCTCTCCAGTTCAAAAACCTGAGCCCCCTCTGTGTAAGTAAAAAATACAGGCTTTTTCTGGTTTCAACCTGTTCTCAGTCAATTTGGACAACAGGTTTTATAGCTCTATAAGAGTAGCTTTTTGTGTAATGTTTACTTGAGTTTCAGATAACTAAATGAATGGTCTCAGGTGAGCTTGCTGAGGAGGGATGAAGAAGAGCTGAGTACAACTCTTGACACAACCCAACAGCTCCCTCAGATGCCCTCAGGTAAGTCGCTTCCTTCACCACATTTCCACAGTAAGAAACTGGGAGAAAGCAAATCCCGCTCCCACGCCTGGCTTTTTAGTTAGTGCCTACCACAGAGCAGGGGAGAAAATGTGGTTGACAGTCATCCCATCAAAGCAGAATGTACCTTCAACACAGGTTACAAATGCAGTACTAAACTAAGAAAAGAGGAATCTCACTGCTCAAGTTCTTGCTGATCAGTTTCAGGAATATGTAATAAATGCTTGGGAGGAAGCAAAGGGGGGAAAAAAAGGGTGCTTTTTTCCTTGTCTCTTCAGAAAGAGAGTGTCATACATTACATCTATAAAAACAGCTAATCATGTCAAACCTACAGTGCTTCCCGAGCTTATTATTGCTGCCTTGTTCCTGATCTTTTAGGACACTGCAAGTTAGGGAAAGCTAATTGAAATATTTTCACATCTCAGATTGATAGGTACATTGATACAGACAGCAAATACTGTAAAAACACAGGCAAAGAATTCACTATCATAATGACAAGAATCTTAAAGTAGACATGGATGATGGAGGAAAGTAAGAGAGTGTCATGGAATACAAAGCAAAAAAATCTTACAGATACTCTTTTACTTCTCACTGCAATCAGAGGAACTTCTGACCACTTTCTTCCTTCACAGATACTGAAGATTTATTGAAGTGGGAGAACAAAATGTAGTCTAGGGTCTTGCAGCAGGAGTTGTGCACAGGCTACAGTCCAGTGAGTTCACAATCCCACTTGAATTTCATCCAGATGTTAGCAACAGAAGAAAGGATTACAAAAAGAATAGAAAACAGCCTCTTGGTTAAAAGACAACTGAGATTCTAGCTTCCTATGGACAACAGAAGTCAGATGCTCTACTTATGCAGAGGTGCCTTGTCATCTGAAACAAGATTCATAGTGAGCTATGGGATGGTGTGGTTTGGAGACAGGGTTGTTTATCCTGGGCTGCCAAGTGAAGACAGAGCTGCCAAACATATGGGGAAACTGCTGCTAGCACAATTAATGGCTTCAGCTGAGACACGAAAACCTACTCAGAGCTGTCTTCAAAGCCAGGCAGGAGACAAATTCCTTCTCCGAAGATGAAGAGATACACCACAAGACCAAAAATACCAAGTAGCCAGTCTCAGAAACGGGAAAGACAAACCAGCTTTGTTAACTTTTTTTTTTTTTTTTAAGCCACCCAAACCCAGGAACGGAGTGGAAAGAGGTCAAGGAGCAATACGACACCCCACAATGATTAGGGATCAAGGATGCATAGGTGGACAGACACCACAGAAGACCTGATATTCACAGTCTCAATGATACAAAGTCACTGTTATGTTTGTGATCTGAGGCAAGGGTGGACCCTATGTTCACATAGGAAAGTCCAACAGCAGCACAGCTCCTTGAAATACCCAGGGTTTGATCAGTAATGGCAGTGATTGTTAGGAAAAGAGGCAGTTCTTAGCATGGGACAAAGCAAAAATATCCCCACAAACAGAGTTATAATTAAACCAGAAGCATACACAGGCAGATCTGGTCACTCAGCCTTCTCTACACTTCATTTAGGCAAATAAAGAATTGTTCCAGGAAAACTACAAACATTCAGACAGTTGTGACCCTATAAAAACTCAATTACGTATGAGTTAACGTCAATACAAAACAGCTTTTTTTCATTTACTGTAAATCTCAGCGTTTAAAACTGGGTTCTCTGGCTGTAGATTAGGCTTAATTTGAACTTTTTAGGGAAGGCAAAGGTTCTCTTTTGTCTTCTGTTGCAAGCAATTTCATCTCCTGCCCAAGCAATTAGACATCCACTTTAAGATGTCCTCTTCAACTGCCCATTACCAGTGCTTTCTGCACCTTTCTTTGAAGGAGAAGCCAGAACACATCTGCAGTGAGCTGAGGCAGGACAACACCCAGCAGATTTTAAACACAGCACAGTTTGAAGTGTACCAGTTTATGCACAGAAGCCTTGAACCTAGATACGGGCATTTACACCCAGGGGCTGAAATTTGGGGGTTTCATTTAGATATGACCTAGACTCAAACTAAGTCCATCTTTGGACCTCAACAACTCTACAGTAACGCTCCCATCACAGGTCTTCTCAGATATTAGTGGTTTTCTCTCGTGGCTTGGGGATTTGGCTTGTTTGTTTTCCAAACTGTCTAGGACTGGCAATAAAGATGACTCCTGGAAGACACTGTAAAGCAGAGATGGCCAGCCTTCCTAACCCTAACCAGCTGTATACTAAAATCCTCACTTGGCCAGGAACCACAAGTCCCATACCACAGCTCTGGAGAGATGAGCAGACCCCTGGAAAACTTTACAGGCAGGTGATGGCCAGTTACTCTGACTTACCACTAGGGAACAGGGCTGGATTTGTCACACACCCTGCTCTCAGTGACCCCTTGCCATCAACCTTAACCACTCTTTATTTGGAGTAGTTTAGATCCGAGGCTCTGAGCCAACCCAACGCTGGTCATGAAACAAAATCATTACTTGAATATCTCACAGTCTGCATGTGGTTCTGGCTCTATGAGCTAATTCCCTTGGGCAACGATTTTCAGGTTTTTGGCGTTTTGTTTTTTAAAGGAATGATTTTATTTCCTCACATTTATTAGCATGCAGATATACTGTACAGGGCTTGTTTCCTCCGCATCCCTCCCAGTGCAATTTCTGGAACCACCTCCATTGCTCTCATTTCTGTCCATGCTTGAAACTAGTTTCAACCAGCGCTGGTCAAACCACACCCCATATGACTGGGGACCATGGAATATGCAACTGCATCAAGCCCTCTTGCTAAAGCAGCAGTTTGTAATATGGTTGTTGGTTGATTGTTTGTCTGAAAATCCCTATCCACAAGAGACACTGAAATAGTGCTAAAAGGAGGGCTAGTTCCAAAAATGTTAGGAGATGTTTGTGCTGCAGACTTCTGGACAGTGTAGCTCTGTTGACAGACGCAATCCCTGACCAAAGGAGCGATGCCAGCATCAGCTCCTAATGTGAGGACACGGCATCTTTACTAGTTTTGTGGACTGAAGTTGGAGTAGTGTTAAGACACCATACAAGTCCATAATTTGTCCCATCAGATGAGTAATCCTCCTGAGGTCCAGTAAAGATCTCTTAACATAGGAACTGCCCTTAAGGATTAACAAATGAAGATCATATTCAATTTGGGCTAACAGGCCTCTGGCTCCAGTTTCCCAAGAAATGTGGGAAGGCAGGGGGGAAGAGACTGGGAAGGACAAGTGTAATGAGTCAGTCTTTGGAAACCAAGCTAAAGATTTGACTCTAGTTACTTCATCTACAGGCTAGTTCTAGAGCTGCAGCCAGCAAGCACTCAGTTTCAAACTGGAGCGGACAAGCTTGGGAGTCTGCCACTGCTGAATGTCCCCAAGTCAACTTAACACAACAGCTAAGCTCACTCCCTTATGCTCCCACACAAATGTTTCTCTTGCCCTTGCTGAAAAAACTGGTCTACACCCTTGTGGAGAGCCCAGGCCAAAGAGCTCTTCCTTCTCAATGCCACCAAGCATCTCTTCGGGTCTATCCATCAAGAAGCAAGGCTCATGAGAAGTCATTATGTTCCACAAGCCTGAAACCCTCTCCCATTTGTACACAAAAGCCACTGGACAGCTTTTCTTCCTAGCCCTTGTTAAACCCTTTCAGGTATCACCTAAGTCTCTCCACCAGTTCCTCTTCTAATCTCTGGTATGCAACTTGCTCTTCAATCTGCTACCCAGTTCTTCCACTTTCTCCACTCCATAGCTCTGTCATATTTGACCTTTCTTCTATCCAGTTATGCACATGGACTGTCTCTTGAGCTGGTACACTCACTCACCAATGTTGAGCCAATCACATGTGGAGTAGGTGTTTCAGGGCAGAGAGCAGAACTCCTTCATGGTGACAAAGGACCAGTTTCTGAGTGGGAAAGAGCTCAAGTCTGGAAGGACCATTTGGACAGCAAGTGGCAAGAGCCACCCAGCAAGCAGAATACCCCAAACTCAGACCTCACGATTTGGATACTGGATGTGGATTGCTTTGTTGGAGCTGGGACAGCGAGCGTGTCTTTGTATCTGCCTTACTAAGACCCAGCTATGACTAAAGCTCACACCAGCACAGACAAGGTGGAGGGACATCTATTAACGAGCTTACCCATTTGCTACAAGCATACAAGGGAGAAGGGAAGTTTCATGTAACAGTGTTTGGCCAGACCGTGATAAGCACAGAAAGAGGGTAAGGTGCAAGAGGAGTCCTTTTGCTTACAGCCAGTGTAAGGCGATAAGGTATAGGGAATGGTCTTAACTGCTTCATGCGGCAGCTATGGCACCGTAGCTGGGTCACAGTGCTCTGGTGTCAGGCAACTCTTCTGATATGTGGTCTACCTTGATACTAAGTCCCTTAGAGTCCCAAATGAGTATTGGCTTCACATTCCTCAGGCTCATATAAAAATTCTATTAATGGGATTAATTTTCTGTCAGAGCCTTTAACTCACACTTCGCTCTACATCAGGCAGGACAATTGAGATCAGTCTGGGATTCCCTGGCTTGTGTTGGTCAGGTCAAAGTAAAGAGTTGCAGCACCCTCCTCTGGTTTTGGAGAAGGGATGGGAAAATATCTACACAAGCTCAATATCTACAATATCAATATCAATATCTACACAAGCTCAAGAATCAAAAGTGGTTCCCACAGAGAAGTGTTGCTGAAAGGAGAAGAAATTTTGACTCAAACACTTTAATTTTTAAACAGTTTTAAACAGACACAAGTCCTATTTTTTATTGCAGAAAGTCAATGCATGAAGAATGTGCAAGGGTGTTAAAGACCAAATACCCTTTTATGTAGAAGTTACAAAACAGAAACCTCTAAGTGAAACATGAGGTTACCTGCTAATTCACACTGATTCTTTGTCTTGCAAGGTAAATCCTCATCTCTTCATAACCCCAGGCAATGTCCTCACTGATACCCCACCAACAAAAGTTAGACTCCCCAGCCCTGACCATGGCTGGTTGAAAGGTGTGTCCAGCATCCTCTTCTCCCCATATTTGTAGTTACCTTCAAAGGACACACAAGCTTCTCACAGCAGCTCGTATCCACATGAGAGCAGACTCCAGTACCATTTTCCTAACTAGCACAGGGAAAGGATCTTGGTCTAAGGGACTTGGTGTCAAGGTAGACCACATATCAGACAAATTTAGTCACAGCCAGCACTTGCTACCAGAAAGGGTCATTGCTGGGATCAAGAGTGCAGCCAATGATGTGGTATCTGAAGCAACCTCCTGGAATGGAACAGAATGACTTTTGAAGTAGGTACATTGCAAGATCAAGAAAAAAAAAAAATCATCTACACACAGAGCACCTTGAATTTCAAGAGGCTTTGAATTTTCAAGAAACTGAGAACATCTCAGTGTAAGGAGGAAGACAAATTTGCTTGGGAGCTTAAATAAATGAGGAGAGGATGCTCCTGAGAAGGTGGAAGGCAAATGTGAAGGTCCTGCCAAGAAAGGAGTGAGCCATTCAGCTGTCAGGAGATGCACCAGTTTTTACTACTAGTCACTCAAAGACCCTCTAGGAAAAGGTTCTGTTCACTGTGGCAAGTCAACAGCATTAAGGAGTTCCCACTTTTTCACTCAGCCCCTTCCCAACTCTGCCCCATTGCACAGCTCCTGCCAGCTTCATCCCTGCTTTGTTCCTCCAGGCCTGTCCAGCCTCATGCTACTGTACTTTGTAAGGACGCATCCCACCTTTCCCCTTGAAAGACAGATGCAGAAAACATACAAGAACTGGTGGTCTGCTAAGGAAACAGGTTGGTACTGTTTCAAGGTGGAGCAGGAGACAACTGATTGCAATATTAAGCAGGAAAAGGTCTAACACAACATGGTCTATCTGCAAAGGCACTAACAGTCTTATTGTACATAGGAAAATCTGAACTGCTCTAGTCACACAGTTTGTTTAGAACTCATGGTACTGTGTAAAAAGTTGTCTAATTTTTGCCCTACCAAAGTAAAAAAAAAAACCAGGCACCACCTTATGTATGCTAAAATATCTGGCCATCGACTGCTTTTCACAACAGGGGAAAAAAAATAATAAAAAAAAATCTCAAATAATAAAGAATTTAGTGTTTCACAGTAGGGTTCATCTCCATCTCACTCTTGACATGCCCCATTATCACTTCTGGGGTCGGCTATATTTGGATGGATAAACTGGGAAGACAGTCACAAGTCTCAAAAGTCTTTTGATCTGTGAGACTGTACAGTACCAACTTATGTGACAGGAAACATCTGGCTCCTTGGATAGAGCCTGCAGCACTTGCCTGATCTTCCTAGGGGGGCTCCATGAGTCCACCAGCTAGCAACACATATCCAGGAGCCAGATGCACCTGAGGTCAGAGCCCAAAGGAGGGCACAGCTCTGCTTTGTACAAAACATTGAGAGAAACATAGCTAGAGCAGCACCTGAGTGAGCTTCATGCTCAGTGCACAAAGCTTGAAGAGTTGGGACAGTGTCCTGGGGCAGGAGAAGATCTCAGTTACAAAGGGCAGGTGGCCTTCAGCTTGTTGCTAGGCTAATGCCCTTGTTTACAACCAGGCAGAAAATAAACATAGTACGTTTTAACATAATCTGTGCCTGGAGAAGTCCAGTCCCTACAGGACCTGCATGCAGGAGGTGCTGCAAAGTGACAGCCAAACTCCAACCACAGATGTGTTGGCACAAATTCTGCCAAAGGAAAAAAAAAAAAAAAAGCCTAGCGAAACACACAGTGCTTGTTTAGCCAGGAATAAAAATTAGCCTATGAGGTCAGTTACAGAGGACCTGGCTGCACTAAACCACAGCAGCTTGTCAAGTTAGGGACTGAGCAGAGCCACATCCCCAGCCAGCAAGAGCAATGTCACCATCTCCCCAGACCACCGAGGAGCCCTTGGGTACTTGCTAACTTGTCCTCTTGCAATACTCTCCAGCAGCGCCTGGATACTTGCAATGTTAAGAGCCCTCCCCAGCCCAAGGTTTGCCAATCCACTTAGTTAATCTTGCTTTTATAAAACGAAGGTAGGAGGCTGCAGTTTAAAAAGTTTGAGATCAAGCCAGTACCTGGCTACAGAAGAGAGTGCATGCCATAATGCTGCTTTAAATCAACAGTTAAATCAATGGGATTTTATTATTTTATATCAGTTGACAATCTAGTATATAAATGTGAAAAATTAAATATTTCTCCTTTCCTCCATCCCCCTCCCCATCTCCTTCCCTCTTTTTCCCATCCCGCTGCCCTCCCAGTAAGGCACAAGTATGGGATTCAATCTCTCTCTCACAGATTGTTCCCAGGAAGTATGCCCTCCTCTGGTGCAGTACAAACCCTACCTTGGTTGAGGTAGGTCAGGGTTTCTTCGTGCAGCTTCACAGCAGGTGACGTGGCTGTGCAGAGGACGTACTGAAAGGGAGGCAGTTTGGCATCATTCTCAGGAGACAGCTGCGGTTCTTCCTGCTTGAAGATCGGCAGCGCAAGGACATCTCTGCAACATACAATGCACTCACATTTAACTACAAAGACCGCACAGAGTAGTCTCACCTCAATTTACATTGGACTGTTATGCTCTGCGATAACAGAGATAGTCTCTGGAGAAACACCGAGTTATGATGGCTAAAAAAAAAAGAATTTAGCCTGTGTAATATAACAAGGTACCTTCTACCTCTAGGATGTCAGCACTAGACACAAAAGAACACAGCGTTAGCAAAATAGAATATTTCTGAGAATTAATTTATGTTTTTAAAACATAAATCAGATTTACTTTTCAGTTAAATAGTCTTCCTGATAAGAAAAAAATATTATCAAAAATAGATTCTTCATCCTTGTGGAAATACATTTAAGAATTCTTGGATTCTCAGATGAAAGCCTTTCAGGAAAAAAAAAAAGCAAGAAAGGGCACTTCATTTTGATAGCTGTATGTCAGCTTAGTAAAATGTCTACATTACAGCCAAGGGTGAGGAGCAGACACAGCTCTGGTGTAAAAAGGATACATTCAGGTAAACAATGGCATGAACTGGTGGATTAATTGACTCACAACATCTCCTTGCACTCTAATAAACCTGGTCCCAAGGAATCACACAGTTCTTAAGAGCTTCATAAATGCACACGCGGGTGCTCAGGGACAGCTTCAATAAAACCTGTGCAGTTCCAGTTCTGGTTCCTTTACAAGATGTTCATGTCTGCTGATTTAGTGTCAGATTGACCCCAAACCACACTAATCCCCAAGCAGAACTGGTATTAACAAGGCTGAGAGCACAAGATAATGATTAGCACAAAATGAGATGTCAGGAATAAGCATCTTTATCTTAGCATGTCTGATACTGAAGAACCACATTAGCCTTTTCCACATTGCTAATATTTCTGATCATTGCATCCACCTACTTAAGACATTAATATCCTTCCAAATTAGGAGGATTATGTTGAACACAGAGACAGTTCAGAATAAGTGATTGTTATTTTTCTCCTCCATTTCCTCCAGATGTGTCAAGACTTGAGATTCCCATTACAGAGGCCAGAGATCTGTGCCTTTCAGTAGTCCCGTACACAAAAAGCTTTAAGAAAAAGTGTTCAGGAACATACCAGTATGTAGGGGCAAGCTCCCTATGGAAAGAGCATGAACAATCTTTTCCTTGCCCATCTGGTTAATGATCCACCCTGAGTTCATTCATAGCACCACAACCTTGAAGGCTACCCGGGTCATCAGTGAAACCATGTAGCAGTTTATACCAAACTGCTGAAGTACCTGGCTCAAACACAGGCACTCCTATTTATGGCAAAATAAACCCAGATAGCAAACTGTGCCATTCCAGATACAGACAGGGGAAAAGAAAGACCCATCTCTCTCTTTCCATTCTCTCCTCCAACCCCACCCCTCCATATTATCACCAACTCGAAGGCATCCACCCCCATTTGCTTACTGGCATTGCTGACATAATCACAGCTCTTGCTTAACTGCAGCCATAGAGAGGATTTTTTTTCCCCTTAGTGATGATGATTTACTGAAGTAATGAAGTGACAGAAAAGCCTGCGGTAGATTTCTGAAATAGATAGCTTAGCTACACACACACACGCAGGATCTGATACTGCTCCAGAGAGTCATCTCACTCACCCAGGTTGCCAACATTTGCTCTTAAGGTGCTCATCTGCACAACGCTATTGGAATGCATCTTGTTTTACACAGGAGAACAAATCAAAAACACTGAAGCCTGAAAGCTTCTGCAGTTCTGCACAAAACAGCACACAAAATCTGGCCCAGGTTTATAACAGTTAAGGGCGAGGAATTTGTACACTTGAAGCAGTCGTGAAGTTCAGGCAAGTGGAAGTCAAAATTCAAATATCATATTTCTCATCAGGCTTTTAACACCCCATACACTTGCTGGAACAGCTGTCTGATCACTGAAAACTGTAAGCATGGAGGAATCCAGGATTTTGTTTCTGGAAAGCTTTACCATATTAAACCACTGATAAAGCCACACAAGTTAATGATTTTTTTACTCCTATAGCATTTGAACTAGTAGCCAGTGGTATCTGTGGCTTTAGATGATGCTCTTCTGAAACATTTCACCTTATTAAAAATGTTCAGAACTTAGGTTGTGAACAACATATCATGGCTTAAAAGAATTTTAAGCTAGTGGTATATAAGACATCATAATATTTGCTCAGCTCTCTTCACTCAAGAATTCTAAATCAAGTTTCAGAAAAAAACAGGCTTTTACAACAGCTCCATCCTTTAAAAAAAAAAAGTGGAAGCTCTTAAAACTCTTGCAAATTTCACCTTTATAGTAAAGCTTTACAGTTCTGGTCTTAACCAAGGATTAGTCCAATTACCTGGGAAGGGAGAAAGTTATTCAAGACAGTTCAGCCATCCAGCAGAACAGGGAATGAAATACATACAGGGTTTCCATAAAAATAAATGGAGATTTACAAGGATTTTTCTGTAGTATTGTCTTGCTATAACTACAAATACCACTGTGGTACGGCAGAATTTACGCAGATGTCTAAGATACATGCAAAGCCTTTGATCTCTGCAAAGTACAATTGACAAATTTTTTCTACAGCTATTTCAATGGCTGTACTATTTCAGCTTCCTCCCAAAGTCACTGCAAGTGAGTACGGAGAACCCTCAGAAAGGCACAGCTCAGCAGAAGAATGCCCCTCTAGAAATGCGTGTCTTGACACATTCCTATGGAGAGTGATCTGGCTGGAATCAGAGATCGCTACAAAGAAAAGAAGGGTTTTATTCAACTGACCCTTGCAGAAACACCTGAGGCCATTGCTGCCATAAAACTAGTTTTAAGGCTTTTAGTTCCAGATCAAAATCACCATGGTCACAGTGGCAGATAGTCAGGAAATCTGGAGTTTGTTCCTAAAACACCAACAGGTCACCTTCATACCAGCAGCCTTTCTACCAGACCAGGTATCCTTTATTCCCACTGCTAGCATTCAAGCCAGGAGAAATAATCCAATGTGCTTCCTGACCAATTCCAAGAAATTTGAATTGTGGGCTTGAGCCCGATCCAGCCTTGAGGATCTTGTAGCACTCTGGTGCTACAAATCTGTTGTGTTAATGAAGCCACCTGAGCACTGTAAATGCTCTCTAACACAGAGGCCACAGGCACAAGTACCAATGCTGAGGCTCATCAGCTACTACCGTTCTCACTGTCCTCAACTAAACAGGTTTGCAGGCACAACGCAAGACAGAACAAGACTTCTGCCACATACGTGTCATTAGAGTTACTGGGATAGAAGAAGGACCTAAAGTACCTTGTATGAAGAAACAGGGAAGCTGTGAGAAAGCAAGAAATCTCACAATACAGTATTATTTGATAATGGGAAATATTAATCAGTCAAGACTCACTGTTAGGGAGCAGGAACAGTTAAGATTGTGTGTCTCCTTGAAAAGGAAGTATTATCTGTGTTTGAAGTGCCTCGCCAGACAAACTCCATGTTCTCTCAAGAGTGGTTGTTTGGGGGTACATTTTGAAAGCAAGGCTCCTAGGCCACAGCCAGGTTCTCCCCTGCTGCAATTCAGCAAAATTGCACTTCTGTGGAGGAGCAGCAGCAATTGACACCAGCTGAGAGCTCAGATTTACATATTCAGAAAATAATAATAATTCATAAGCACCCAGTAGAAAGGAAACTCCCAAAGTTGCCTGCTTTGTTGTCTTTTGGAGGGAGGAAATACGGGTTTGTGCTACACATGTTACAGACTATTGTTTAGCAGCCCTTGTGCTTAAATTAGGCACATTTAATTAAACACAACTGTGTGAGGCAGGAAAAAGCTGGTTTAGACAAGTTCAGAAAGTGAAATTCTGAGCTTTTTACCCGTTGTCCCAAAAAGAAGAGAAAGAAACCCCATGCTGAGAGAACTGGATGCCCTCTCAGTTTGCCAACAGACGTTTTCCAGAAACTTTTGACGGTGCCCCACAACTGTCACACCTTACCCCTTAGAGCCACCCTACCTGAAGCCCCCAAGAAGAGGGAACCCGGCAAAAGCAACAACTAAAAACTGCAGATAGATGGTTAACTAATAGAAAAGAGAAAAAAAAAAAACTTGGGGGAAAAAAAAGAAAAGCAACAAAAGGAAAAAGTGCCTACATCTCAGAAATCTGAGTTAGCGGCGCTGACCCCGGGTGATGCTGTAGCGCCGGGTACCGCCAAGGCAGCCCGGCGAGCGGGTTGCTGTAGGGATGGATGGAGGTGGACGGGGGACAGCTTCTCCCACCCAACCCCCGTGCCCAGGGCACCCCCGGGGGCTCCAGGCTGCCCGGGACGGGCGGAGACTCACCGCAGGTAGCTGCCGGTGGAGTGCTGGTTGTAGTGCTCCGGCTGCGTGTGCCAAAACAGCATCTTGGGGGCGGCGGAGGAAGGGGGTACCCGGCGCCGGTCCCTGGGGGATTGCCGGGCGACAGGAGGGGACCAGCCGGGCTGCCCACGCCGAGGCGCGCCGGGCACGCCTGCAGCCAGATGGAGCCGCGGCCCCGCCGCCTCCCGGCTCTTTTATGGCTCAGCCCCGGCGGCCGCGGGTTGGCCGGGCCGGGGAGCCGCAACCGGCCGAGCCCTCCCCCGGCCCTCCCCCGGCCCGCCCCGCTCCGCCACCACCCCCGGTTCCCCCCTCTCCCCATCGGGCACGTAGGGGTCGGGGCAGCCCCGGGGCGGAGGGACGGGTGTCCCCGACCCCCCCGAGGGAAGGGCGGAGGCGGCGGGAAACGGCTTCGCCCCGGGAACGGGGTTTGAGAGAGCGGGGATGCCCACGGGCAAACGCTGCGGCGTGGGGGGCTTGTACGCCCAGCAGTGAGGCAGCGGGGTACGGGGACACGGGGAGGGACCCCCATCTCCGGACCGGCTCCCCTGGGGCTTGTCGTCTGTCCCCCAAATTGGCCATGTGTTTTTAAAAGCAAGGGGCCTCCCGTCGGGCACTCAGGTTCCTCTCTAAAGGCTCTATTTGTACAAGCGAAGCACAGCTGATTGTTTTAACTCCGTGCTGTCTGTCTCTTACACCGGCCTGTGCTTCGTGTCAATGTGAACTTTATCTCAGGGGGGTCTTTTCCAGGAAGGAGAGTGAGAGACAAAGCGATTTGCCAGAGGACACTGTCCCCTGACACAAGGGGGACAGCGTCAGGGACTACTTCACCCCTAACCCATCCAAACCCCTCTGTCTTTCCGAACCCAACTCCCTGGCTAGGTAAGGAGAAATCTGTTTCTGTAACATTTCAAATTGCAGCTCCTGATCCTCACCCACACGGCTGGGCATACCCATCATTTTCCCCATCTCCCACTCTCTGTGCATCTTCCTGTCCTGCAAATCCTTCTCATGTCTGACAGTTGGGGAGGGGGAAAAAAAGGATAGGTGGGATTCCCTGTTTGTTCATGTCCTGTCATCTATCCACCAGCAGAAATGGAAACAGACCCTTAAGTACTCTAAATCATCAAAAATCTTCAAAGCAGTTTTGCAGGAGAAGCCTTCATACCTCAAGCTTCCTGGTCAAATTTCAGCTGAGAAAAAGGTGGTTTACTTAGAGTAGCTGTCAGCCTATATTATTATGTACTGCCACATTTTACAGCCAAGATAGTGGCATTTCACTGCCAGATGGAATTTTTGTTATCCTGCTATGATTATAGAATATCAATATTATCATAGCACCTATAGATCAGCTTTAGGTCGAGCCCAGGAGAGTCAGATGCCATATGACTATAGGCATTGGCTATAGTGTGAGCCATGAGGTGTCATGAGGTGAAGAACAAGAGGTAATGTAAAAGGTAACTAAGTAGCTTCACAGAGGTGTTACGAGTTTTAAAGTTTTTAAGATGCATTATATATATCTGCCAGTCTCTGTTGTTTTCAGACTAAGAAATAGAACAAATAAATGTACCCTTAAGGTAGTTTCTCTTTACTCTCTTACTATGCAGCGAGACAAACACCTGGTTCTTTCAAAGTAAAATGGCTGGAGTTATCTTGTTACTTTTTTATACTCTTTAAACTATTTAGCTCTGTTCACACAACATCTGAGCAGCAGCAGCTGCTCAGACCTTAATTGAGCAAAGTCTATATATAGCTCTTGGACAGAGAAACAAGACAAAGTTTGCTGAGGTGTCCAAGGACTTCTCTAAACAGTAAATATCTCTCCACAGTTCGAGTGTTTTGCTGCGCTGACTGGAGAAATATGTAGTCCAATGTAGGAGTAAATGACCACACCATATGAAACAAGGGATCCCATTAAGTCTGGCATGTCGACATTTTCCTTACTATCATTCCAGAAAGTAAATATGTTGAAGGGAAAATTACTTTAAAATAATCCCATTCATTTCCTCTCTGGCCTGCTGCTGAACGTAGAAAATAAGGTGAGATGTGGTAGTAAATTTCACAGAGACTCTGTCAGCAGTCTATCTTCTGGCTTTTCTTGTCCCTCCCATCCCTTTGTTAGCCAAATCTGACGGGGGGAGGAAGACATTTTTGTTCTTTTCCTACCTCTCCTGAAAGAAATCTCAGCCCTCTTCTCATCTAACTCCCACTCTCCCCCCAGTGCGGAAGTTTGCATCACAGCATCAAACGACCACATCATACAGACCAAGTCCTCCTCTGTTCCCCTCCGGGGCTCCCTTGATCACCCAGCCTCTGCTCTTCCTCCTTCTCTAACACAGCCCCTCAGTGAAGAAATCTTCTCCACCACAGCTTTCTCACCCAAACCTCCTTTTACTCCCCCACTCCCTCCCAGACTTCCCAGATGAAAGTCCTTTCCTTCCCTCTGCTGTGCTGGTTGCTCTTCATCTCTCTTTGTAGATGCTTGTTCGATTGGCCACGGTAAAATGCTCTGCTCATATGATTAAGAGTAATTGAGTGAATATTTTGTTTGATAGATTTTTCTGCTTAAGGTAATGCTGTGAAGGGACCTCAGGATACTTTTTGTGTGGAAAAACAGTATTTTAAAAATAATTATCTTTTCCTGTGGACATTTGCTCCTGGGCACAAAAGTACCATGTCAGTAAGCTCAAGATGGCAGAAAGAGGAAAAATATTTTTAAGTATGTAAATCTTTTTCATTTAAAAACAAACAAACAAGCTAAAGAACAAAAAAACCCCATACACACACACAAAAAACCCAAACACCAAACCTTCAAGCATTAATATCTGCGCTTTTAGTTTAAGATGTTATTGCCCCAAAAGTTCATTCTGATGCTTCACTGGTCATTACAATCGCTTTAGCTAAGCACTGTGTGGAAAATATATATGCCCTTCGTCCACTTTGCTGGAGAGTCAAGAGGTTTAGCTTAGCTTCTCAGCACCCAGAGCCAACCTCGCAGACTTTGCACTGAAGTGACTGAGATATAGTCACATATTCTGTTTCCCTTTCTCCTCTCCATTAGCCAAGGGGCTAAGGAGATGTGAGCATGGGAGCATTAAAACACTGCAGAGGTGGCTAAGTAAAAGCTCAGATTGGTAAAAGTAGTTAAAAGCACTTAACTCCCACCAAATTCAAAGGAAACAAAGCACCTCTATACCTTTATGAATTCCACCACAAACAGCTAAATTGCTTCTGAAAAGTCTAACAGGAGCTTCTACGTCAAATAAGCTATTTTGTGTTCATGAAGCCTAAAACGAACTTAATTAAAGGATCAAGGTTGAACATTATGCTGTATTGAAGAGCTTCCCAAAGCTGCCATTAGCTCATTATGGCATTAGTCAAGGTTATTCAGAGATTGCTCCAACTCTCTCCTGACGAGAATTGCCATAGAATTGCAGCCTGTCTGGACGAAATGTGGGGATCCGAAATGAGCTGCAGAGACTTTACCAGGATGGTGACCCAAGCACTGAATATGCTTTAAGAAAAAAATCAGCATGATACCTTTTGAGTTGCCTCTGGGTGTATTTTAGCTCACAGGTTTCCAGTCTCCGACTTGGGTATCCTCGGGGGAACTATATTTAAGTGGGCTCTGCAATATAACCAAGAAAAGTGGCTGTCCTGTGACTGGTTAATTTGCTTTACCTTCCCTGGAAAACACTGAAGCTGCCAGAAACTAGAAAGGACTGAAAAGCCAAGATTCTAATCAACTGCCATGTTCTGAATGAAGAAAGGAACAGCTTTTATACAGCCCTTAATGTTCTAAAAGCTGGAAAAGCATTGCTTTGCCTTTGACAGAGTTTGGATTAGCTTCCAGTGCCAAGCACAGGCTCTCCCAGGTAGCCCGCTGACCCTCAAGCTCTCTTCATCCATCCTGTGTCAGTTCACTTTTCAGATGGCCAAGAAAGCCAATGGAATCCTGGCTTGTATTAGAAATAGTGTGACTAGCAGAAGTGGGGAAGTGATTGTTCCCCTGTACTCAGCACTGGTGAGGCCACACCTGGAGTATCGTGTCCAGTTCTGGGCACCTCAATACAAGAGAGACATTGAGGTGCTGGAGCAAGTGCAGAGGAAGCAACGAAGCTGGGGAAGGGCCTGGAGAACAAATCGTATGAAGAGCAGTTGAAGGAGCTGGGCCATTTAGTTTGAGGAAGAGGAGGCTGAGGGGAGACCTCATCACTCTCTACAACTACTTGAAAAGACACTGTAGAGAGGTTGGTGCTGGTCTCTTCTGGCAGATAATTAGTGACAGAATGAGAGGGAATGGCTTCCAGCTCCAACAGGGTAGGTTTAGACTAAACATTAGGAAAGAATTTTTCACAGAAAGAGCGGTCGGGCATTGGAATAGGCTGCCCAGGGAGGTGGTTGAGTCACCATCCCTGGACATGTTTAAGAGGCGTTTAGATGTCGTGTTGGGGGATATGGTGTGGGGGAGAACTTTGTAGAGTAGGGTAGATGGTTGGACTCAGTGATCCCAAGGGTCTTTTCCAACCGAAATGATTCTATGGAAAACAGCTTAGATGGGTTCCCATTGCTCTCTAATGAATAGCACCTTGGGGCACAGCTGGTGACCACCAGTTCAGGGCAATGGCTACTACCAGGAGTATGAATGTAGTCTTGTCTTACAACCAAGAAGGTAGACACTGAACTGGAAAAATTAAGAATGACAAAGGTCTTGAAACTGTGCCTTCCAGTGAAAGAAACAAGGAGAAAGCTTAACAGGTGACTCAAACATAGTCTATAAATACTCACCTGGGAAATCAGCATTTCATAACAAATGCTCCTAAACCTCACAGCAAAGATACAAGAGCCAGGGAATAAACACTGCAAATTAATAAACTGAGGCTAAGAACAGACTGTCCAATTTAGCAAGGAAAGTAATCAACCATGAGTGCAAAAAAAAGAGGATGTTGTTAACAGCAAAGAATTCATTTAGGTCCTCCTGTGGCCAGTTTGAGAGAGGAGAACAAAGATGCTCACTGGGACCCTTTCTATCTTTACGATCTCTGACGTCCTTGCCAAAGGTTTCCAAATGCCTTCCTATTACAGTCACCTCTCCGCTCTACCATGTGTGTCCAAGGCGATGGATCCCCTTCCCCAACAGCCAAAATCTGCCAGCAATGCTCCTATGTCGTGATGTGCTGTCAACATAATCATCATGACACAATGATAACGGCATCAACTGAACTTAATAGCAAAACAAATATCAAGAAGATGGACTGGCATGGACTGGCTTATTTATTTCCTTACTCAAGTCATTCATCAAAACACTCACCATTTTCTCGCTTATCAGAGGTCACCATCAAATTTCCAGCTGCCACTGAATTTCCAGGCACAACCAAGCACTGATAATCCACAAGGTCTTTTTGTCACAGGAATTAAGCCTCATTTGCGAACTTTCCCCAATGTCATATTAATCATTTTGACTGTCCTGATTTTATCAGCAGAATCCAAATTTTTCTTCTTCCTGGTGAACATTTCTTTTAAAGTTGTTTGGTTGTGGAAACAAAAAAATCCTTACACAATGAGGATGATCGATGATTGGCTGACAAAATAAGCTCTTTTAAAATGCTCATTATACATCTATTGGCGTTGGCTTGCTCATTGTGAGCTACAGGCTGCAATTAGGGGGACAGGCTCTCTCTCGGAGGGAGCACACACAGTAGCCGTGTTTACATCGCTGCGAGAGAGGACTCTGGAGCCACCAGCCCTAGTAGGAAAGAAGCACATGACTAAAAAAAAAAAAAAAAAAAAAAAGAAAAAAAGAACAACAATAAAATAAAAAAAAGCATGTACTTTTTGGCCAGCAGCAGACACTGACTCTGCAAGCAGCTGTGTGCTCGGTATGCGCCTCGTGGGTTAGTTATGGTCCCTCTGCCTGGGGTGACCACACGTCCTGCCTGCTTGGAGAGCAGTGTGAAGATGTCCAATCCTCACACACACCAGGTCAGCAGAGCAAGGGGGACCGTCACCACCCAGCACTTTGTGGGGAGCAGCAGCAGGAGGCAAAGCATCATCACCCAGGGATGGATACAGACCAGCTCTGCTGATGGCTCCGCTGCCTGAGGAAGCTTTGCTTCACAGCAAAAATAAATAAATAAATAAATTGTAGCCAGGACAAAAATATCTGTGACGGCTGCATGTATTCCACATCCGCCCACCAGTCTGGTTTGCCACCCTGCCCCAAACACTGGTGTCAGCACAACTGGGCAGTGAAAAGGAAGGGATGGAGCAGCCAGGAGCCAGGCTGCAGCAGGGACTGCTTAAACCAGCTTTGCCAGAGGCAAGGGTGTGAAAGCACAGAAGGAGGTGCCAAAAGATGTCTAGTTCATAGATCCCACAGACCAGACCAAGGCTGTGTCCTCTCTCCTCATGAAATGGGAGGCTGAAAAGCCTGAGCAAGAGGCACAAGGCAGCCTCTGTAGATCTGCAGACAACACCAAATTAGGTGGGAGTAGTTGCTGTGCTGAGCACCAGCGGTTCAATCCAGCAGGACCTTGGGAAAATTGAGGCAAACTACCTCATGAAGTTTAGCAGACACGTGAAGTAATACACTGAGCTGGAATAACCCCAAGCATCAGTTCAGGCTGGGAACCAACTGGTTGAAGAGCAGCCCTACTGAGAAGGACCCATGGGTTTTTTTGAAAGAAGCTTACATAGGAGAGAACAGCTCCCTCCCACCACAGATGAAGTGAACTACTTCTCCTAAGGAGTTCTCACAGGAGAACAAGGGAAATTATCACCCCTTCTGCTTGGTGCTGGTGAGACTGTATCTTTTTGAGCCTCCTGTGAAAGAGGCAGGTGGAGAAGCTGGACAGGATCCAGCAGGTGAACTGCTAAAACACTCAGGGCCTAGAACACTTTTCCCGTGAAGAGATCTTGAGGGCACCAGACTTGCTGAGTTTGATGATGATGAAGTTAAGACTGGATGTAATAGCAGCCCACAAGCTAATAGCAGCCCAGAGCTTATCTGCAAAGGCAGGTAAAAATGTGATGGAGCCAAACCCTTCTCAGCAGCAGCAGTGATCAAGGCAATGACCACAGGCTGTGGCTTGGGGTTTAGATTGAACACTAGGAAAAACTTCTTCACCAGAGGACTGGAACACTGGAACAGGTTACCACACAGGCTGTGGCAACTCCATACTTGAAGGTATTCAAGAATCAAGCAGACAGAGCCATGGTTGATTCAATCCAATGTAGGCTCCAACTCTGTTTTGGGGCAGAGATTAGATTAGAGACATCCAGAGGTCCCTTCCCACCAACATTTCAACAAGTCTACAAAGTCCAGCTGAAATGGATACCATGGTCTTGACACAGGTTTTACTGTGCCCCACAGCCTCGCTTCTGCTCAAGGCAATGTCCATGCCTCCGCACAGATAATGCCTAAGCACACACGAGAAGTCCACGGTTTCTCAGCTCCTGAAGAGACTCATGGTAAAAGGTCCACATGCTGCTCTACTGCATATGCTCTCCTGCCCCATTGAGACTTCTAAGCAAAAAGCATCCAAAAAGTGGTTATATTTAACTCTGGAGGAAAGACATTACTGTAATTTGGACCTGGCAAATCAACAGTGACAAGAAGATGCATCCTCTCCAATGTAAACTCCTCAAATGTGAAATGATTCCAGGATAATAATTAGACACCGTTGAGCATGTAGTAAGATCTGAACTGCTCCACCCCAGGGCATTTATCTGTTGTAGGACAGTATGAAGCATGAAGAAGTACATTACAGAGCCTTTCATCTCCCCTTAAACACTTTAGAGACAGTTTAATTTCCTTGAAAGGAAAACATTTTAAGATCCTTCATGTACTGAAAATGCCTTTCAACAGGGCTTCAGAGAACTATTTGTACCTTAGCAGAATCACAATTTACAGCTCACAAGACCACTAGTCTGTCACAAATACTATGATTTGTAAAAACTCAAAATATGAAAAAACAATGAGCATTATTATTCTAATATTTGGTTTTTACTTCAAAGCATTCCTCCATCAAATGAGGTTTTTCCGTATAGAAATGTTCTGATTATATGATTCACACAATTAATTCATAACCAAGAAGAAGATAAACTGCAAAAGGCAGTGTGGTTTTCTTGTATTAGCTACATATAGTCTGAATAATTATTCCCAACTGGAATATCCATACATAAAAGCACTTTTGCAATGACAGTAATTTGTACAATTATTCTAATAACATGTAATTCCCTTAATTTTTGTAAACTCAATTTAAGACCCTTTTTAATTTTGTTTGCACAGCAGTTCCTAAGTCTAATAATGAGGCCTCCCATCTCCCCTCCAAGGTAAAGTAAGGTGAGGTGAGTAGAGACTCATGTCTACTGGCTAGTTACAGATGCATTTATTTCCTCTATATTCCTTTCCCCCTTCTAATATCCCAGGTTTCCTGCTTGCACAAGGTGTCACCTCTCATCTCTGCGAGTCCTGGGGGCAAGTTATTCCATTTGTATTAACTTCATACGATGGCACACCGTGGGGATGCGCCCTACACATGCAAATATCCTACCAGCATTAAGTAACGAGCAAGCAGTCTTGCCTTACAGGTGAGGAAACTAAAGGGCAAACTGACTTCCCATCACTGAGACAGTGACAGATCTGTGAGTAAAGCCCAGGATCATGAATCCTAGTCTATATGGCCTGACTCTTCTCAACAGCCATACGGTTCCAGCAGTGAGAGGCCATCTCTTTCAAGGTGGGATATGTTACGCTGAAGTTTGCAACTTTGCTTTCTTCACATGTATACAGGGATAAACGTAAGAATTGTTTGACAAAAGTCAGCGGAGTTACACAACTGTAAAAGCCATGTAGGTGGAAGAAGGATCAGACCCTTCATCTTTCCACAGCAGCAGTGGGGTACATTGACTTCTCGTTGCAATAACCTTAGTGAGGTCAATAGAAATGTGACAGTTTTAGCTCATTCCCACACAACCTGGGGCAGCTGTGCTTGCAATGGTTTAAGACACTACTGTTTCCTAAATTTTTAAGACAAATCAGCACCAATTTCAAGTCTTTTTAGTACACAAATCACCTGACCACCAAGGTACCCCTGTGGTATTCATAAGGACTTCCTGTGAGCGGAATGGGATGGCAGCCTGAGGGCATGAACCGTAATGAATAGCCTCAGATAAGATGATCCAAGTGACCAGAGCATAAAACTGCTACATCCTCACTTCCAAACCAAGGCTTGTTGGTTTGTTTTCATGGTGAAATAACTAACCTCACTGCAGAACCCTCCTGGGGACCATTGCTTTAACTTTTCCCATGAGGTAGTCAGGGAAGGTCAGCAGCAGTTCAGATGCACAGTATTCAATATTGCTGGATATATCATGGCAGAAACTACCTATTTCTTGTCTCCTTTGGGTTGGATCGCAGAGCAGCTGTTAGACTTGAGAGACAACAAACACTGAGGATATAATCAAAGCTCACTGTAGCAAGCAGAAACTGTTGTCTTCAGTAGAATATTATCTCAGTCTAGAAGTACTCCCATATTTCATAGTAAAGACTACCCTCAGACTTTCAGAGGAAGTTTTCCTTTGTTCTACTTTAATCAGTCAGTGCCAATTAACCATCATTTAGTTACAGCTCACATAAAGAATGACAGAAATAATTATGTCCTGAGACAGACATCCTGCCAGCTTCTCCAAACCTATTAACCACCTCAGATGAATTGGCAATCAATTAACTGAGATTAAAAAGTCTGGCACACAAACCACCTTCTTTACAACCATCTTTATTCCCATGTCTAGAGTCAGGATGACACAAAATTACTACTCAGTCTCTGCATATGTTCATATAAATGCAGTGTCACTCTGTCCATAGAACAGTTTTGCTGGTTCATCCCAGGACATGGGTTCCTTTGACACTGAAATGCACTGTGGACTAGTTCCAGGCTGCCCCTGAGCAGGGAATAGAATAAACCACTCCTGACTTGTCTGTTTATAAGGCAGCAGCTAAATAACTGTATTATCACAGAATAGCTCAATAGAGTTATGTGCTATAGATACAGGTTGCCCATGAAAAAGAGAGTCGTGGTCTTGAAGACAGGTTGTTGCAGATGGATTGAAGATGTGAAAAATACAAATACCAGTGTAAATTAGGAGGATAAGGTTGTTGTAGTTTTAGTTGCTTACAAGGTGTACGTCTGCTTTTTTTATTTGCCCTAACATAAACATCTGTTTAGGATAGGATGCACAGTGTTCTAGACTCCCTGGACCATGCCAGCATGATCCTGCTGTCTATAAACACTGGAGATGAATCAGATGAATCCTGCCAAATATCTGCTTCCATTTATCAAAACAAGGTTAAGAAACTTGATCATAGTTTATAGACATCTCTTGGGAAGGGACTTTTCGTAACACAAACAGAAGGGAGGCAGTAGCACTGATTGGGAAACTGACCCCATCCACCAGTATCCAGCACATAACACTTGGTGCAAGCAGTAGCAGTCACTGAGAGTATTATGTGAGACAGCACTGTTATTTTCATGATGAATAAATAGACTAAACCCAAAGTGACATAATCTACTTGGTGGTGTCAAGCAGTCAGATTTAAATCTAATCTTCATAACTGCTTTTCAATAGTCTCCATTTATTTGGAGCACTTGGCGTTTTGAATGACATCATACACTCCACCTGTGTATTTTTTCTTCAAATACATAAAGGAAATAATTCTGGAGTTCTTCTGCCTGCAGGTTTCTTGTTTAGACTTTTCTAACCTTAACAGTGAGTAAAATTACACTATTTTAATCCAGCAAATCCCAGCATAAACTGCACTGAAGAATGGTCTGTACCATTGGTGCCAGTGTTCAGGGTGATTTGGAATCCATGGGGAATTCCAGAAGAAACCCCATATTGTGATAATATTTACAAAAGAGGAGGGATGGATTCCTCAAGTAGCTTGCTAACTGCCAAAATCTAAGTTATCAAACAGTAAATAAGTTGACGACATGGGGAGATGGCACTTGGTAGAGGCCACCAGGGTGACACCCGTTGTTATCCTAGCTCAGCAGTGGGGAGTTGAGAACAACCACAGACTGTCACCTTTTACTTGAAAGAAAACTGCTTTTAGTAAAGGTAACTTCTTAGCCCGAACTCTCAATCTTAAATACTAATAGTTTTACCAGAACAGCTCTCTCATAGCACTTTGAAAAATCTAAAATCCAATTAACTATACAGAAGATACAAAGATTGCCCGACTGATACACACTGAAGAAGACACGTAAGAGATGCCAGATCTCCTAGCTCGGAGGCAAAAAAAAAAAAGAAGAAAAAAAGAAAAAAAAAGAAAAAAGTTGTGTTTTAATACAACCAAGCAGGAATACAGGCCATGGATAGGGACAGAGAGCATCAGCCCTACTCACAGGGGGCAACCTGCTGAGGAGATCATAGGAACTGCTCACTTGTGGGTTAATGATGACAAAGCATGTCTCAGGATGAGACTTTGGAGGAGTGGAAGGGGATTTTATTTTAAAAACAAACCCACTTTCACTCACACCCTCATACCCATGTACTCACAACCAGGAAAAAAGCATCTGTCCATCATCCAGGCACCAAGGCCTGTGTCCCCAGGGTCTGCTCAGAATCCCTCGCAGTGACATGGAGCACAGGGAACACAGCTCTGCAGTCCTCCTCCTGGCTTCTTCCATGGCTGGTGACCACTCACTTCTTTTGGGATGTGCTTTTGGACTGTGGAGCTGATAGCAACTGCCTTCTTTTGTCTCTCCCTCCCACCCCACCTCTGTGGGTCATCAGGGCTGACTCACTGTCCTTTCTCTCCTCCCTGAGTGCCTCAAGACTCCAGTACCAACCTTTATCCTCCTGTTATCACCCCTTTGATGGTCTGAGGCTTTGTTTCAGACTGGGTGTAGGTTGTCTTTTGCTGTAGGCCATGCCTTGTTTGTTTGATCCAGCCTGAAGGTGTATTGTTGCCATCTCCAGCTCAGCCCAGCCCTTACATGGATAAATGTGACCAGAGGTGTTCTTCTGCAGCATCACCGATGGCGATTTAGATGCCAGCAATTGCAGATGCAACCCTATGGCTTCTCCTAGATGGGAGGTCACGGAGTACACTTCAGCCAGTGACCCAGAGACCTTGCAAGAGCCCACGTTTCTCCTAAGAGGTCTGTAGAAAATGATTGCCCTGAGCTGGCCAGCTGGCTATAGATCTGACTTGTCAGGGATTCCTATCTCTATTGGAAGTTTAAAAAAAAATAAAAAGGTTGAAAACCATTGAACTAGATAATGCAAGAGCCTTCCAGTGGCCTTGAATATGCTATTCATTGAGGTCGGAAGCTGTTATGGAATTTTTCAATACACGATTTAATCTGGGCAGCTAGAGCTCCAGAAGCAGAGGGAGGAAACCCAGCAACTCTGGAGCCAGGGCCCCTCAGGCAAGGAAAGGGAACATTTTCAATGGCTTTTAGAGGACGCGTTGGCCAAGTCACACATGTTACAGCAGTTCACTGGCGGCATTATAAAGCTAGAAAAGCAGTGTCAGGTGAGATGCCTAGAAGGGCAAAAATTGCTCCCTACCATGCAGCATGCTAATATTTGGGCGTTTGTGGGTTTTAACTGCCTCGCAATCGGAAGGCAACTTCCTAAGCATAGGGTTTTAGTGGTCATCTAGACAGAGAGTTAGCATCACCTCCTCAGCAGGCAGAAACCTGCTGTGGCACTGACTTCTCAGCAGCTGAGGTGTCCCACAGCAGGTTTTGGGGTGCCACAGCCCTGTGCAGGCAGCAGCATTGCCTTCCCTTGCACCTCCATCCACCCACAGCAGGACACGCTGCACCTCCATCCTCACCTGCACCAGCAGCGCTTCGGGGGCAACCCACTCCCTCTGAGAACTCTCCTTACTCCTGGGGAAAAAAAAAACAGCATTTTTTTGGTCTTCAGTGTGTTTCTCAGCTGGATCAGTCCCTGGATCTGAGTCCCAGTGTGGCCATGCAACTGGTGGTGCAAACACAGCAGAGGGAGCGGGGATAGAAGAAGTCAAGGGAGGTCTGGGGATGGATCCTTCCCTCAGCCCACTGAGGTATGATTACTGCTGAGGGTATAATATAGTGTCAAATCCAAAAAGACCAGTGACAAAAGAGCTTTTTATGAACCACTTCAACATCTATCTGCCTTGATGGGGTTTCTTCCCTCCTTGTGCCTGGAAAAGTTTGCTGAAGCTTTCTACAGACGGGGTCTTCGTTTCCATTCCAGAAAATCTGGAACTTTATTAATAAAGCAAACAAACACATGAGTCCTAACATTCACTGCTTTGTTTCATTCACACCCAGTGCCTCAGGAGAGAATAAAACAAAACGTTCAGCGCCTGGTTCCCGCAGGGTGCAGGAGCAGCTCGCAGCAGGGAGAGGTGGCCCGGAGCTGGGGAGCACCCAGGGGACACCGCGACTGTCCCTCCTCACCCTGCACTGTGCAACTCTTCCCAGGCCCCCTGATAAGTGTATGTTGTGACAGATCTTCAAGGGTGATGTCCTCCAGTCAAGGGGGTGACACTGCCACATCCCCACCAAAGAAGAGCCCATTAAACTTTCTGTCCCTCATACGCCAGTAGCCTTTTAGTAGGTGTTTCTGACTTTCTGACAGAGCCCAGGTATTTATAGTTCACACTGAAATATATCCAGCTGTTTTTAAAGCAGTGGGCATTGCCAGCCCAAGGAATATAATCTCATCCCAAGGCCTTGAGAAATTCGGTGGCTGTTATGTGTCTTCCTCCTCCAAAAGCAGCTCTTTGTCGAGGGCACCTGACACTACCCGACGTTGATAAGAAGAGCGCATCCCCCACTGCTGCAAATGGTCCTACTCCTCAGAGTGGGTCAGGCCTTAGACTTTGTTAAACAAAAACCAACCAGAGCCTGGTGACAGGCATCATGCAGGCAATGTCTGAGGGAGAGCTCCCTGTCCATCTCCAGGTACCTTCAGCCCTAAGGGATGATGGAGGCCTCAGTTCAGGCTGCATGCCAGCTCTAGTGTCAAGGGCAGCAGCATGGCTCTACACAGGCAGGGACCACCAGTTGCACTATCCATCTTGAGGCCAATTAACCTCAGTGAGCCGAGGGGAGGACAGCAAAGCTCCCTGGCAAAGACACCTTCTGCAGCACCTGTGAGAAGGGGCAAATCTGAGGCATAAGTGAGGTTAGAAAACAGAAAACCCTAGTACAAACAGAGCTGAAGGGAGGGTTGGATATCATTTAAACATGTTTTAACGGTAGAGGAAGCCCATGTCTGAACATGTGTTTGATCTCCCTGCAGATACATAGTAGCTGTGGAGGGATCCTGGAAGTGCAGGGAAGCAGCAGCGACTCGCCATCTCCTTGATAACAGGGGCCTTGAAGGAAGATATTCTCCATGCCCCCAAAGGACCTCCAGGCGGTCATAAATGCTTTGCTAATTTTGGTTTTTTGGATGCAAGGTTTGTATGGCCTTTGCCAGAACAGGACCCTGGTAGGGATCCATCCTGTGCCTCCGTTTCCCCACTTGCACAGCCAGGGTAACTGGCCTGTCCCCACAGGGGCACTAGGAAGATGGATTGGTTAATATTTGCTTAGTGCTCTGGAGATAGCACTATATAAGTCTAATTACATTTTATGCCCTCATGTGATAAGGATGTCATCTTGGATTAGAGGGGATTAGTTGTTAATGCCATTCCTGTACATACCGGTCCCCCTCCAGGGCTTTGATTTCTGCTGAGAAGGTTTTTCATTCTGCTTTCAAATCAGCAAGGACCTCCTAGTTATGTTAATCAAAGAAATCAAAGCCTTTTGGAGGCTCAATGGATACCTTAATGGATACCTGGAGATGTCTTCAGCCAAGCGGAGGTGTGTGTTCAGTGAACACTGGTGCACACTCATCATCCTTCTTGCTTTAGCATCCCTAAACCTTCAACAGGGCTGGGGGAAGGGGGCTGAGTGTGTCCCCTTCCTGCACATTGGCTCCAAACACACCACTGAGTTACTCAGTACAAGCACTAAGTTAATGTTTAGCCCTCGCCCAAAACACAGAGATTGCCAGATGCCAAAGGAAATGGAGTGAGAAGCCACATGCCACTAACAATTGCAGGGCAAAATGCCACCGACAGGACATCCCCACATCCCAGCAGTGCCGCTCGCAAAGTAGTGCTCCGATCTGCAGCAACATCCCAGAGCCAGAGAGAGGGGAATCTGGCTCCCACACTGCACAGGGAGAGCCAAGCGACTCACAGGGATTTTGGTTTCACAGAATCACAGGGGGTTAGAAGGGACCTCCGGAGATCATCTAGAGAACATCCACCTCTAGGTTCCTAAACCTATTGGTTTGAAGTTTATACCCTTATATCTGCAGTGGCCTTGGTCACTCTCAGAGGACTGCCTGGACAGCCAGAGTGCTCTCCCCGGGTTGTAGAGCTATCAGGGATGGAGCCAAGATCCCTTCCAGGGATCCCTTTCCAGTGTTCCCACCTGCTCTGAGCACTGGCTCACCCCTGGCATGGGCTGGACTGCTGACTGGGAAGGAAAAGGACTATCCTGTCCCCACCTCCCACTTGCATGGGTTTGTCCCAGAGGAAACCCTGGATCTGTCACTTATTGCTCACCACCCAGGACTAGTCAGGAGAAGGATCCAGGCTCCTCTCAGCAGCAGGAGGAGAACAATACCACCTCCCAGCACTCAGCCCTCAGCTGCTGGGGGCAGCTTTGGCTCATCAGCACAATGAAGAAGCTCAGTAGAAAGGAAAATCTCCAGGGACTTCTCAAGCTACACTAAACTTCCAGAGTCAGATCCCACCACACTCCTTCAGTGGGGACTCTCTGCAGCCAGATATAAACCAGGGAGCTGCAACATGAAATGGTAGGAACTGGTGGAGAGGGGGCACTGAACCATAGCAAAGCTCTTGCAAACACTCCTAAAAGCATGAAACCACTATTCACCCAGGCTGCATGGTGATGGCCAGGGAACCATGTCAGCACAGGCTGGCAGGAGCGTTTACCAAAATCCTAGGAGGAGATGGCCTTCCCTGCAGCTAAAGCTGGGAGCAGAGGCTGGCAGCCTGAACTTGTCACAGCAGCAGCAGCAGTTCCCATCTGAGTGGAGAGGTGCTCCCAGGTCAACGGGGACCCCATTGAAACAGATGCTGAAGATGCTGGAAGAGGGTTTGGAGAAAACCTCGGCAGCAGTGGAGCTGGACGTTTCCCTGGGTCCAGCCATAATTGAACAGCCTGCTCTGTGGCACAGTGTCCCCAGCAAGGACAGCCTGAAGCCTCAGACAACCCCTCCACTGCAGGTTCTGACATTCCAGTCATGGTGTGGTGCTTCCCTCCAAGCCTGTGGGAGCAGACGGATGCTTGTTGGCCTCGGGCAATCAGCTGGACATGCAAAGGAAGCACGGACATGGCTTTTGCAGTTTATATTTCTGGGAATAGGCAGCTGCAAGCCTAAGCTGTGCGTGAAGGAGAGAAATGGGTATCCTTGCAGTTAGATACTGGGAAGTCCATGTCCTCCAAGCAGGGCAGCCCGTCATTCACCCACAGCATTTTGGAGAGGGGTTGCTGTGTATTGTTCCCATTCAATAAGAAATGAGACTATTTTTTTAATTCGTTAACACAAATAAAATGACCTCAGAGAAAGGAGGAATTGTCGCTTTCGGGAGAGGTTTGGGGTGCAAAGGGCACTAGGAGCCCTTTATGGTCCCAGAGGCACCCATACAGCAGTGAGAGGGTGCAGCTGAGAGAGGCAGAGGGTGGCCAGACCTTCAGCCCCAGGTCTGAGGTGCCCATGAGGGCTAAGATGAGCACAGTGCAAGCTGAGTCTGCTGGGAGCCAAGAGATGCTGGGCTGGTGCTGCTGCTCCAGGGCCAATGGCATGCAAAACCAACTGGGGCTTTCTGCCTACTTGGGTTAGCTCTACTAGAAAAATAAATACCTTCATTTTTTTCTCATTGTTGGCCAGAAGAGTTGGCCTGTTGCAAGACAGGGACTAAATTGCTGCTGCTGTCAGTCCAGGTTGGTGCTACCTGTCTCCCAGGGCAAGAGGAGCTGGGGCACAGGCTGGGGAATCCTATTTAACTGCATCCACGTTAGTTCAGTGTCTGGAACAAGATAAGTTCCCTGGAATCCAACCCGTGGCACAACAAGCACTAGGGGCAGCTGCAATGAGGGGTGCTGGGGGTCATGGGGCTGCAGATGCCACCAGGATGCCCTGGCTTGGTGCAGCCCATCCAGAACCACAAGGGAGCTGGTGCCCTGGGAGCCACGAGCATCACACTCCTTCAGCTGCAAAGACCAACCACCCTTCCAGCAGCTACTCCAAATGCAGGCGTGGAGCCAAGCTGTCAGGGAAGCCAGCAGGATCCCGTTAGCAATTTTATCAAACTCAACATTTTTTGGCAGAACATTTCCATTTCAGTGAGTCAGCAGCCTTGGAAAGTGCCTGGCAGCAGCTGCAAAGCTTGAGGTGGGTGCGTGGAGAAAGGTCCCTGGGACACACACTTAACCTGGCCCAGACCCGGCAGCACGGACACAGTGCTTAGAAGGAGCCACACAACAAACTGCCCCATGTGTTGCCTTATTCCCCTCCAGTCTGTTCCTTGTCCATCAACAGAAAACCTTGTCCAAGCTGCGTTTTACAGGTTAAGTAGAACAACATCCATCAGGTCAAGAAAATGGAAGGATTTGGCCCCTGGCTCATTCACTTTTCAAGAGTTATTTTCCCGTTTGTATGGTTGATAAAACCATCATTTTTTTTTTTTTTCAATATTAGGCCTGGCAACAAGTCAACTTTATTACCCCAACTACAAGTTTTTCTTCATGTAAATTTTTCTTGCTAAACCCGAGAGTTCTTGCCCTGTCCGCAGAGAAGAGAACATCCCCCCTTCTCTACCATCCCTCTCACATATTTGAGGGCTGCTCTCCTGTCTCCTTGGGGCCTCTTCTGTCGCCTGTTATCCAGCCCAGGTCCAGCTTGCTGGGAATCACCACGTCCTTGCTGATCTCTGGCCACCCTCCAACCTGCCCACATCTTCCTTGCCCCAGAGGGAAGCTGGCCTCTCTCCACATCCCTTGTCTGCAAACCCCCAGTGCCTTCTTCCAGCAGGTCCTTCACAAGGATTTAGGGCCTGGCTGTGGCTCGGCAGGGATGGAGTTGTTAGTGCTGCTGGAGAGATGGAGGAGATAGGGCAGGAGACGCAAGCGTGGGGGGAGTCGGCAGACAGGAGGCTTGCCAGGGGCCCAAAAATGCTGCCAGCCCCCATTCCCCACTCCCTCTCCAGCCGCTGGCCGGGGAGTTTGCACCCAGGGAGCAGAGCCGGGTCTCCAACATCATGTTGCAGCGCTGGGACCAGGGTTCCACCTCCCCCACAGGGAATGGCTCTGACGCGGCTCAGAGGGGCGACAAGGCAGGGTGTCAAACTGGGCTGGGGACTCCCAGGTCATGTTTCTCTCCCCTCTTTTTTTTTTTTTCTTTTCTTTTTTTCCGTTGTTTTGGCTTTTTGGTCAGGATTGGGACGGGTTAGAGGAGGACAGACAGACGGAGGGAGGGCGAGTCTCACCGGGCAGGCGGTGGCCGCTCACCTCCCAGCAGCATCCGTGGGGCTGCAGAGACCTCCGTGCAGGAAAAAGCAGGAAAAAACTGGCAGGGAGTGGAACCGAGTGGCAAGCAGATTAGAAACCCAGCTCCTATTTATAGACCGGCAGCCCAGAAACTGCCCCCGCCACAGGACCATCTGTTTAACCCTTTCAGCCCCGAGCACCAACTTGTGAGGTGCTGAGCCAGCTCCAGCCCCTGCCGGAGGGGTGAGGGAGCTTTTCGGATGAGGGGAGGCAGGAGACCCCGCACCAGGGCACCCCATGGAGCAGAGAGGACAGGATGCAGGTCCAGCCATGATGGACTTACCGCCCAGTAAGGAGGGTGGGGATGGAAAGGGGGTTACAGGTGTAAAGAAGTTGGGTCACTGGGACAAAGAAGCGAATATTCCAGTGTCCTCCTGCCCAGCGGCCAGAGCAAGCCAAAAATATTTCCTCTAATGAGGATATAACAAACAGGTTTAGGGGCAACTCCAATGTTTCCAGCCTCTTTTGTGACCCCTGAGCTTTGGCAGGGTTGAAGGCAATGGGGACGTTGCTTTGAGGGTCACTGCATACCTGTTGCCCGCAAGTGGCTGCTGATGCTCATGGAGGGCTGCTTCCTGAAGCTCTCCTTTGACCACAGCTCTTCCTGCTCTCACTTAGGGGTGCCTTTATGCCATACTGTATCGTTAAATACAGAAATTGGGTACTGCCAGTTTGCTCAGCCTTCTGCTTTCCCCAGTCTAGGTTTCACCAAAAGCGGTGGCAAGGAGAGACACATCTGGGAGGGTAAGCTTCATTATGAAAAATCCAAACCCCAAGGTTAGCCCTTGGGGCACCCCAAACAGAATAAAAGAGCCGCTTAGCTTTGCCATGCTGTGTTAGACTTCAACATAACCCAGATCATCTACAGGAGAAGAGAAGGACCTGCAGCACTGAAAGAGGGTAGGTTTAGAATGGACTTAAGGAGGAATTTTTTTATGACGAGAATGAGGGGAAGCACAGGAACGGGTTGCCCAGAAGGGGTGTGGGTGCCCATCATTAGAAGTGGTCAAGGTCAGGTTGGATGAGGCTTTGAGCAACCTGAGCTGGTGAACAGCGTCCCTACCAACAGCAGGTGGGATGGACCAGATGATCTGTAACCACCCCTTCTGACCCAAACCATTCTGTGATTCTGAGAAAAAAGGTGCCATAGCTGCTTAGCTGAGAGTTGGGGTTTGGTGCCCGACCAGCAATCGCTCCCCAAATGGTGATCTCCCAGTGTGAAACTGCTGCGTGCTGGCCACACACGGGCTGCCCTGCACCACCAGCAACACAGCTCCCACGCCGGCAGCAGGAAGTATTTTTCACTCCATTTCACCTCCTGCGGGTCCAGCAGCGGAGCAGCTCACCCAGGTCACCCCTGCTCCCTGCACATGGATGGCTCCACAAACACAGGGCTGAGCGCGGGCAGGTTCTGTTGCAATTCTCCATCATTTAAGAACCAAACCTCACCCCCCCCCCCGAAACCCCCTCAGCTACAGACCTCAGCTGCTTTCTACAGAGTTTCCAGCTGCTCTCCCACTTGCTTGTGTCAATAGCTATTTTTACAAGATTGCTTTTCTTTACTTCTTAATTGATCTAAATCCTTTCCCTTAGTTTTCTTGTTAAAGGTGGATTTAAAGAGAAGGAGTTCATTATCCTGGCCATTTTTGAGTCATTATGAATTTCATCCCTCTCCTCACTAATTACTCATTACCCCTCACTCTGGAAGGCTGCTTTGTCCCTGATGTGCTTGCGAGCATCTTCCCTGGCACCCTGTAATTCCCCACGTTAGCTTGGTCTGGTTTATGCTGCCTTCTCTTTCCCCTCTGCTGCCCACTCAGCTGCTCCCCATCTCCTCCACTCCCAAATGAGCTCTCGCCTTCTCACTGAGCCCCATTTCCCACTCAGCCCTCCCGCAGCTGCCCAGACCCAGGTCTCTCTGGGAGCTGAAGCCCCACAAGCATCATCCCCACACCTTGTCCCTGCCCCTGCTGGGCAACAAGGAGAGCTGTTAGCTCCCAGTTAATGGGTTGGCCCTAGAGTTTGGATATAAATAGCTCTTTTTTGGAAAGCAATGGCTCTCCTTGGCCCGTTTCAGGACCTGCCAAGTTATGACAAAGAATCACGGAGAGAGTAGCAACGTTGCATAAGGACCTTGGGGTTTAACAGGCCAATAGTTCCCGAGCCTTTGGCTGCAGTCAGATCCCCAGGGAGAACCTGAAACGTGTAAGCATCTCCTGTGCTACAGCTGCAGCATCCAGAGGAACACAGCGGCTGGAACGGTGTGATCGTCCTCCCATCCACGCACAAGTGCTGCCCCGGCAGGGGAGAGCCGCGCACGGTGCGGGCACTCAGATACTGACCCTGCCACTGAAACAACCTTCTTCAGCCCATTTTGCAGGCACATATTAGCTATAACCCCATATTTCTCACAAATGGATCCGTGACTGGGCACACATCTTTCTCTAGACCTAAACACACACACAACCACCCAGTCTCTGCTGGCAAGAAAACCCCTCCATCCCGGCCCGATGCTCAGATGGGCTTCCATGCCTGTGTTGCCCCAGCAGCTTCCCAAAAGCCTTGCATGACTTTTTTTTCCCCCATCACAGCAGGGGATGGAGATTTATGGTCTGTCCTCTCCTCCCTGAGGTCAGTATTACATGGATTTCTGCGCTGAGCCTCCTCCCAGCAGGCTCGTGCCCAGGCTGGGGCGCGCTCGCTTAGGGAAGGCCCTTTCTATGCTTCATGGATGTGTATGAGAAAGCGAAGCAGGAAAAAATGTGTTGGGTTGGTAAAGGGAAGAGAGGGGTGTGCGATATTTGCTCGGGGAGGGTAAACGAGGGCTGCACAAGCAAGTAATTGGGTTGCACAATCAGAAGCTGTGGAATTATTTAACTTAACAAGTTACCACTGATCAACTGAGCTGCACTTTCTCAGGAGTTTTAAGCCAAAACATCTTATTCTTTAACTGGAGCAAATTAAGATAAGGTACCTGGTCCAGGAGTGCAACTCTGCTGACACGCACTGAGCCACCCCTCTCCTTGGCACATCCCTCGTTGGGAGGGAAGGGGTCGCAAAAATCATTTGAGATTGGGGAAGGCAAAGTGCTGGGCTGCGAAGAAATCAGCAGCAGTTCAGACCCTCCAGGACAGAGAAATGAATTGAAAATGGGCTGCAAGTGCTTAGAGCAAGCCTTCACGCTTGCCAGGAATCTGCTAACTACCTTTAATTGCTGGCAGCAACTCTGGTCCTCCACCAGAGGGGAGAGCCCAGCAAAACCATCTAAGCCAGCAATTACAGCCATTCCTCATTCTCCATCTGTGAAGCAATCATGTGGCTTAGGACAACAGGGGACTCCGTGACAAAGGAGCTACAAGGGACAGATACTTTGAGGTGGTTCAATCAACAAACACCCCCTTGTCAACACGCTGCAGTCTCAGCCCTGAAGGACACGCCAAAATCCAGCACAGAAGGAGCCAGGAGACAGAGCAAGAGGATTATTTTCTTCTGCTCCCGTGTTTCATTTGCAGTAACCGCTCTGGGATGCCCCTGTCAAGCTTTTCACTTGCTACGGTTGTATCCCACAAGATTCTTGCCTTCTACTGTGCTCTTCCAACAGCAAAGGGGGAGCCTCCAGGGCTGGCACCCCTGGAGGTGCGAGTCTTGGCACCAAGATTTCTGTGTATTTGTGTCTTTTCCAAAGAGATTAGCAGAAGATCAGACCTGGGCAGTGAGTGCCTGGAAAGACAAACCATTGCTGGGAGATGACAACTTCTCCGCAAGGAGCTCTGTGCATCTGGCAATGGTTGGTGATGAGCCAGCAGCTGCAGCTCCATCTTGGCCGTCTCCTTTATAACCTGAGCAACAGCTGAGGATTTGGCAAAACCCAGTTGCTAGGTACAGGGAGGTACTCTCTGGAGATGGAGTAGGCAAACGCCCAGCCTCCTCTGGTCTAACCCTTGCTGCCTGGAGCTCTGAAGGCAAAGGAGACCTCCAGACACGCAGACAGTCCTCTGCACAAGTCTTGCACAAACTGCCAGAATGACCTATTTCTGCATCTGTGGGATGTCCCTCTCCTTGGCCCCCACAAAGGGTTTTGCAAGGACTGACCATTTTAAGCACATTTCAGTGAAATCCAGCTCCCCAGCTCAGGTTGTCCAATACCACCACATTCGAAACGCCTCAGACTTTTGAGCTTTTCCAAATCCCTCAGGGCTATAAAGGGTAATTTAGGCCAGCATCTGGAGTTTTACGAGGCACAGGGAGATAGCGGTCTATTAATTCTCTCTTCTCTTTCTTATCACCACAGGTACCTGGTACTGCTCAAGAAAAAAACCACATGGGAAGTGCTCTGGGAAGAAGCCAGGGTCACCGAGCTTGATGCAGAAGGGTCCCTGGGCTGGCAGTTGAGAGGATAGTTCAGTGCCTTACCCAGCATGGCCATTAGAACCACTGAGTCCTGATAGCTGGTGCTCACCACACCACAACACCCTCCATGCACCCTGTCAGGGAATACTCACACCAAAAGCCTCCCAAATGTCAACCTCCCGTGCTCTCCTGAGTCCCTCACACTCACAAGGTATCTGAGGACCTTTTAACCTTGATGCTAAGGGAACAACATCAAGGTAAGAGTCATACCTTGGGGGGCGTTTCCCTGGTGTAGAGCACAGCTTCACTACAGGTTTTTTAAAATTGTGATGAGCTGCGATTCCACCAAGATAACATGTAAGCACTTGAGCACACCTGCTCCCTAGCCACTTCAAATGTAAGTTCTTTGTCTTTTGGTACCAGGAACAAAGACCTGTGCAGTTCCCAGCACCCCTTCCCCTCCCCAAACACTTCATCACCCAAATTTCTGCTGCCACAGTATTTTAAAAACTCTGCGATTCTCTTAATGAGCCTCATAACACAGGCATCTTTTGAAGCCCTTGCTTCCTGAATTATGTGACTGCATGAGAACATCAGCTTTCAATCAGCACGTGCCTTTCCAGTTTGTACCATCACAAGTATCCCACTTCTCAAAAGCTTTCAAAAACTGACAGCCAAAGACCAGGACCCCAAAAGATCAGCTGCCCACTGGCCCCACTGCAACTCACAGACCGGTGCCAAAAGGAAACAGCCAGCCCACCATGTACCCTCTAATTAATACATGAAAACACAGCAGCCGGGGCAGAAATAACAGCAAATCCCTTACAAGCAAAGGCTGCCAGAGTGAGGAGCTGTTGGAAAATGAACAAACTTTAATATTTCTCTCCCCAAAAGAAACCCAACTTCCACTTATTCTAGGGCAAACTCAAAAGGTTTTATTTTAATTTTTTTTTTTAGCAAATTCTATCACATAAATGTTAACAAAAACATCTGTACAATTGCCATGATACACTCAAAAGTGAAACAAATAAGATATAAATACAGATATGGATGTAACATGACAAAAGCGGAAAAAATAGAAAAAAATACATGCGCATGAACATGGTGCCAACAAAGTCATTTCTCATGGCTAGCATTTTTCAGAGCAGTTTTTACTTCCCATTTAAAACATTGTTAGCAACGTCCTGCTGTATACTACAAAGGTCTATTTTTCTGTCCCTTAATATGTAATATTATGCTTGATAAATAAAGGGGTGGGGAGAAAAGGTTTTTTGATGACAAAGATGCGAGTTACATTACTTATACAGGGTATTGTTAAGCTAGTAATAAGCAATAAAAAAGACAGTCTCGTATTGTAATCCAGGCAAGCACACATAGTGTACCTTAAGAAAGCCACATGCCTCGATATTTCTGCACTACACGAGAACTACAGTACGTAGACCTGTGGGGCGGATGGATCCGGTATTTGCCCATGCCCACGGAGCACTGGTGCAGCCAATGGCAGAAAAAACATCCACATCTGAGATTTCGGCAACCTTGCAGCCAGGAGCCGCTGTCTGCTGAGAGTTTTCTCCCAATTCAGACTTTTAAAGCATGGTGGGCAAAGAAAAAAATCACTTTTTTTTTTTTTTTTTCCAAAGGTATGAAAAAAATTGAAGCCCTGCATAATGGGCAGCAAGGAAAAAAAAAACCAAACCAAAAAGGAAGCTGCAGTAGGTGGCTACTGCTGGGAGAATGTGAACGCAAGCTTCACTGGTGCGGTGAGGCACTGCCAGCATGCAGATCCTTCTCTGCAAGCATGTGTGGACACTGGGATTTGTAGCCCGAGAGACCTTTATGCTTGCTGAAGAGAAAACAAAACGATTGTACAGCTTATTGAAGTCAGAACACTGGAGATCAGGGAGGTGACATTCAGAGCTAGCCCTTTGAGTACTTCAAAGGAAACATACACACACAAAAAAGAAGTGGGGTCATGTTCAACACTAAACAACCTTACTATGTACATTATACGCAATGATTTATAAATACCTAAGCAGAATGCTCCCTACTGTATACAAGTATAACATATTTCTAGAGTACTCAAAGGATGAACAGTCCTCGACTGACTCACGTAACAAAATTAAGTAGCACATTAATGAGCATCTGTTGACAAGCAGAACCAAATCTGATTCAGAAAGTAAGGCCTGGTTCTACCATTTGCAGCTCCAAGTGTGCCAATAGCATGGGAAAACGCAGGTGGGCAGCTGGAGCTGCAGCAGGTCACGTGTGTCTGTTGGAGGACGAGCTGTTACCTCTGACTGTAGTGTCAGCACACCCGCGAGGGTCAGTTCAGGGACGTTACAGTGCGTTCACTCTCAGTGCATACTAACAGGATTTTATAAAATATATAAAATCGTTTGAGAAGGAATTCAATTCCTGGAGATTTGCTACAGTGTGCCATTCAAGACAAAAAAAAACAACAAAAAACCAAACAAACAAAAAAACCAAACAAACAGCAAACGGTGATGGACCAAGCTCCATCACAGCTGGGAGGGACTAATCACCATCTGGGTCAGCTTTGCTGACCTTCTGAACCCCAGAACTGGAACAGAAGATGCTGAACTGAGATGGGGAGAAAGAGAGGCATAAATACTGAGTGGTTAGAGTACAAATAAAAAAAAAAACAACCCAAACCCGCTACTAAAAATTCAGACAAGACAGTTAACTGCTGCCAACAAGTCGGTTGAATATTTCCTCAAAAGGGAAAATAAATTAAACTGAAATAATTTGTATCATTAAAAAAAAATTAAAAAAGAATATTCTAACAAGCATACTGAAAGATGTTGAAAAGAAATGGTCCACAGAAAGGGAGACGTCACCATGGAGCAGCCAATCCTCCTCCTCCTAAGGATGGCTTTTCTGAGCCTGCGGAAAGACCCCGGGGGAATCCCATCCACCAGGATTGCATGGCTTCTCCTGCTGTGGCATTACTTGTTGGGAAAGATGAGGGAACTAGCCCTGCAGGCAGTAAAAACCCAGACACATCCTGACAAACTCAGGAGCAGGTCATCTCCTCCACTCTCAAGAAAGACAGCAGGGAAAGGAAATGACAAGCTTTGCACAGTCCCCACCAGCCCCAACACCTCCTGAGCTGGGGACAGGGTGGGGAGCTGGCACCAAGCATCCCCTCCCAGCATAGCTCCTCAGGGCTGGGGCCAAGACACGTGGGGAGGAACTGATGGAAAGGGAGGACAACAAGGCTTTATCCTCCCCACTGCACTCCCTTGCTGTGGTACTGGAAGCTCTCAGGTACTCAGTATCCTACCAAGGTGTCCCTTCACATCCCCAAAGGGGAAATTGAGGGGACTGGAGAGACCGAGGCTCTGAGAGCAGCCAGTGAACACACATCCATCACCACAGCTACAGCCATAAACTGCAGGTACACCATCCATCACTGGCACTGGGGGCAAAAACCCAGTTGTGACTCATTGCAGGTTTGGGGTGGGCATGCCTGACAGCCAGGACCCAGCTCAGGGCCAAACACAGCTCTAGCATCCTCCTGCTTCCCCTGGTTACAGGCTGGGGCAGGGGGAGCTCACCCCTGGCAAACAAGGATCTCCCATTGGGGAAGGGTGGTTCTGTGGGATATCTGACTGCTGGAGGTTTGGCTCTGACTTGGTCTGCGTTGTCAGGCTGCAAAAGGATTTGCCCCCACTGCAGCCTTACCCAGAGCACCCTGCTGACAGCAGTGCCCAGCGAGGGCCCTCTGCACCCCTCCGAAGTGCAGAAAGCCCAGGAGGTCTGTGCGTGGGGCTGGCCAGGAAGGAGGATGTTTCTACAGGCAGCTAACAGCACTGTGGGCTCTTCAGGCACAGGAGGAGAGCTGTGGCAGGCGACCAGCACTGTCCCACTGGCTCAGCAGGTGCTTCCATGGGGTCTTTTTGTTCAGTTTCAGATGCCCTTTCTGTCCTCTGGGATTAACATTTTGCCCAAAGCACAAAAGGAATTGGGGGGGGACAAAGCCATTCACCACCCAACACCAGTGGGTCGGGTCAGAGCAGTGCTTTGATGCTACAGACTCCAAGAAAAGTGCAGGCAGCCTCACAGAGCAGTGCTGGGACACAGCCCTGCAGCTCCACCGCCCACCCACGGACACACTCAGACCCTAATCCAACACCCACCCACCTACATCCAGTGTCCCATCACAGACATCAGGTCCCAGAATTAGGTCTCAGGTTCCCTTTGGGGAATAACAAGTAGCCTGGAGAGTCTTTTTGAGCATATGAAAGAGTTGAATGGTTTGGGAAGGGAAAAATATTTACACAGTCAATGAAAGGAGGAAGAGCCCAGCTGTTTTCCACTGCACAGCTGGCTGGAGAGCAGTTAGAAATCAGCCCATCGGAGGTCTGTTAGAACAACTATGTACAAAAATTCAGATGTTTAAGAACCTACTTTTTCACTACTCACTTGATACCTCCCAGTATTAAAGCATCCGAGACTGGATCGGCCGCATTGGCAAAGATCTCCTCACGAAGAGCCCTGCACATTAGGCAAGCTGCAACAGGGAGTACAAAACAGGACCACAAGACTCGTAGGAAGAGGAGAACCCAGCCAGAACGGCTGCAGCCACGGGGAGAGAGCAGGTAACTAGCGCACAGAAACCAGAACTGGGTATGAACAAAACCAACAAGATTTGTTTGATCTTTAAGTGTGTCCAGGTTCTTGGACTTAGTTTTGGAACGCTAACCTAAACATATTTTCGAGATTTCAGCAGGCTATACAAATATGTTTAAGTATGGCTTTCTGTTGTTCACTTTTAATGAAGACTGCAACACAGACCTTGCTTCCTTTACATTCAATACCAGTAAGATTCCACATAAAAGCTTTTAAGGGACTAAAATACTGATTGCAATAAATATCTGCATGGCCTCCTTGAGCTGATGGAGCGTGCCAGCGAAGAGTAGCAGAAAGGTCTCTGAGAGGCACCGCTGATTGCTTCTAAGTCTACACATATGTCCACATATCTCCATTAACTGTGCGTTGAAACATCTGAAGAGGAACTGCTGTTGCTGTTGGTGGTCTGGGCCCTCTTTATGTACAAGTTTAGTAGCTTCATCTGAAAGAAACAAACAAACAAACATGAGGAGAAGATGCCAGGATAAACAGGCGGACAAAAGTCGACTGCAACTCTTGAAACTTGCATTCTACAGTGAACTCAGTTGTGAGCGAGCTCACACTGGGCTCTCTGGAGGAAAAGCAGAGGCAAAGCTGAGCCTATTTCAGAACAGACAGCAAGAGGAAGGTATGCCTACTCCCACTGGAGTTACAGACAAGTGTAATGGGATTTAGAAAAACCTCTTGCATTTCACTTCAGCCACCGTCAGTTCACAGCCCTCAGTCCTGCAGCCTGATGTGGGCAAGCACAATTCCTATGGAGGTCAGTGGAGCTGCAGGCACACTAACAATCCAAGAGCCACAGCCCCTCCTTGGAAACACCCTGAATTCTCCATGCTTGATTAAAAAAAAAAAAAGTTCTTTTTCAATGACATTTAAATATCATCCTTAACTTGGTACACCTACTGAAAGTGCAGCTGTTATGATTATACACTTCCTTTGCACGGCTTTGTTTTGCTTTTCTGCTTCACCACCTTAGCTCCAGATCCTGCAATGACTCATGTACATGTTCAACTTTAAACATGCAGGCAGCCTGCATAAACCCAGAAGAATTACTCACATGTTTATAGTTAGTTATGTGGTGGAGTACATCCGTGGCACCTAGGATACTGGGATAATAAAGTCTCTACAATACTTTATAGGGCAATTTCCTAGCTACCCAAATATAACGAGGTAAACCTCAGCACCCACTGTCTCTTTATAGAGCAAAAGTAATTTGTTTAAGGGCAAGGCTACTCAATTCAGAAATAAAAACCAAGTGCCCTCAGTCTCAGGTTGTTTTGGTCTAGACCACACTTCTTTTATTGCTTAAAAATAATAGAACAAAGTCTTCTCAACTAAGTAGCTATTCACACACTGAGATCTATTTCAGGAAAAAAAAAAATGCAGAACTCATCTTAAAATTTCAGAGAAATCTTGCAGATGATGACTTCAAACAACAGAAGAAATTTTGTGACAGCTTCCTGAGATGCTCTGAAAAGTAATCAAACTCTGCCCACCTCAACACAAAAGACCAGCTCTCAGCTGAAGGACAGAGCTGAGTTAGGACTTGGTTTCACTTGCAGCATCAGGTCAGAATTTGAATTTTGCTGCTGACCTGACTCCAGGCCACAAAGTCCTTTGAAGGGTCACTAGAGCTTGCTGGTGTCCCAGGAGGAAAGGGACACATCTGCCATGCCATTAAGAGTGAAGTTTTGCCTGCACTTCTGCCAGCCCAAATCAAGACCTGCTACTGAGCGGATCTGCTCTCCCACCTGCCGCAGCCATGAGCTCCCACCACTCTTTGCAGTATGTTACCTGTACAGCCAGAGAACGGACTGAAAACTAATTCATTTGTATTGCAGATCTGGTTTTTGACCAGTGAGCTGATCCAACTCACTGCAGTCACCCCTGGATGCAGCGCCGAAGGGGCAAAGTGAACACAGCTGCAGCGAGGAGGACCCTCTCGGTGGCAGCCTGCAGTTACACAGGATCAAATGTGTCATGACGTCAACCCCTGAACCCCATCAAAACTTGCTTAGTGGGATTTCAAATGATCACACTGATGAGCAAGTGCTGTGCTGTTCTAGCAGTGTTTCTCAGAGTGAGATAGAACCTAACATTGAGTACAGGGAACTTGGCCCAGAGCTACCGTGAAGCCCCTGGCATTACTGCTAGCCGTGCAAGCCATTCCGCTGGCTGTTACGACAACGGCAGACACACACTGCTCTTTTACCTTGCTTCCCGTGAGTTGTGCGAGATGAGGTTTCAGTTCTTCTCCAATTACTGAATAAATTGCTACTAGGCAGAACACACTAGCTTTACGGACGCTGCTTTCCGTATTGTCGTAACCCTGGGAAACAAGAAAAAACCAAAAAGGTCAGAAGCCAAACAGAACTCACTGATGTCCTTCCAGAGCAACACACTGAAAAGCTGAAGAACATTTTGCAAATGCGGCTGACCAAACAGATCAAGAGAAAGGTCCTTCTCAATGTAACAGTTTGCAACCTGAATACTTAAAGATCAAGAGAATACAATCAGCCAATTCTATTTGTTCCTTATGTTATTAGTTATTACTATCATGTTATAAGTTATTAATATCTTGTTATTTATAGCATTAAGCAGCAACATACAGTTTCCCAACATGAGCTTAGGACACTATCAAATATACACACTCCTGTGTCCAGTTCAGATGATATGTTACCCTGGATTGTCAGGACTTCTTGGAGGGAAGCCCTTGTGCTCCCCACCTTGCCTTCAGAAAAGTATCTTCTGACCCAAATCTAACACAAAGGAAACCAATTCTGCTCCTGAGAGCAAAGTTACAGACAGAGATGAATTTAACACTGTATATAACATCCACAATGACTAACACATGTGCTAGTCTTAGATGAACTGCCTCTGTGACCTGGAGGTTTTTTATTACCTATCAGGTAGGAAAAGAACACGTTGAAAGACCCATGTAGGTGTGCTGGATCTCTGGAAGCATCAGGAGAGCTCAAGTTAGCCACCAGGTCACTCAGCAGCTGGTGACATCAGTCCTGTACTCAGGCAGAGATTCAGCACTAAGCAGCCATCCCATGAGGAACACAGACATCACTTCAGCCTGCGGGATGCTGGCTCATCCGGATGCAGGGTGACCTCTGCTGGGAAAGCCGAGAGGAGGGATGGGGCACAGCTGGGACTGCCAGGCGGCCCAGTAGCAGGGCTGATATTCTAGCTGCAGAGCCAAAGTAGTCTGCTATCCCAAAGAGCACTGAAGTAGAAAAGCAGCAGGGTTAAGTGAGCTCAGAGAAACATCAAGCTGTTGAGGATTGAAGCTGGAAAAAGGCTGAGCATGGGCCCACAGCAGAACACCACCCACAGAGACGCAACCCACTCCTGGGAAGACAGCTGGGACATAGGGCTCTGTGGGCCCAAAGGCTCCTGAACTCATCAGATGCCTCTACCTGACCACAAGTTTCCCTACGGGCCTGGCATTTTGTTTATGTGTGCATCCCAAATTGCTCTTGTTGGGGCAGGCAGGTCCATGTGGTGTTGAGGCTTGAGGGGGCTGCATCTCGGCAGGCGTTGGGCTGGTAGAGCCTTCCCCACATGCATCAGCTGGACCATCACCCCACCTCTCCATGCACCAACTTGCTCACAAGGCAGCAGTTGCCTCCTACATTTAATAAATCAAATAAAATGCTCAACAGAGCATTCGCTTGGGAGATGACACAAGTTCAAAGCTCTCTTCAGCCTGAGGGTATCGAGATATGGCACGTGGGAGAGCACCCCACAGCCCAGCTCCATTCCCACTAAGGAGCCAGAGGACCAGGGCAAGTGGCACGACTCACCCCAGCCAAACCCTGTTCTTGCACAGACATCCTCATCTGCTCACAGGGATCCCAGGCTGCTGAACTGTGCACACTTGTGCTCGTGCTGCCACCATCCAACACTCGTCAGCTCCTCAATGCTCTGTCAGTCCCCTTGGCATGGTAACCAACCACACGGGTGATTTACTCTGTATACAGCCCTCCAAGCCAGAAGGATCACAAAATATTTCTCAAACACAAGGAATAGATTTCTTCGATCACTGTGAGTTTCTAAGATGAGGAAATATCACCGGCAGCTCCGAGATGAAAAAAGGCAAGCTAGGCTCCAAAACAAGATCAATTTTGAGAAATGGAAGCAATTCAATAAAACTCCTCCCAGCTGCTGGCACTGCCAGCTGTCTGTGCAGGGGAACACAAGACAACATCGCTACGGCCAGCAGCAAAAGCTACATTCACAACGCAAGACCAAGCCTGAGCACTGGCAAAAACACAGCTCCCCACCCAGCCTGAGAGAGTTCTGAAAGAGGCTGAATGAAGTCAGCAAGTAGCTCGGTCCTGATTTCAGAGAGGAAAGAGGAAAGGACTAGTCTGCCCACTGGGTTCAAATTCAAGCGCAAAGTACAATTCAAAGCACAAAACAGCCCAGCAGAATTAAAGAAGACTACAAGACGCATTGCTTGGGAGATAGTGAGACAGCATAAGATGCTGCTGACTTCTAATTTCAATACATTTCTTACATGGCTGCTACTGGCTTATTTAGGAGTCAGACCAAAGTATCTAATTGTAAAAATATAGGAATATGATTTTTCTTTTCCTTAATACATTAAAACATCAAAAGCTAAACTATAAAAAAAGCTTATTAAAGCCTTAATTTACTGAAACCTGGCCCCAGAGGGTCCCCCATTCTCTTAGATCGCAGACCTCACAAATTACTCAATGGTGGTTTGTGCTCAAGAGCATTTGTGACATGGGATTCTGTACCTGTAACAACCCAGGAATGATATCGGGAAGGAGCTGATGCAACGATTCCTTGGAAATCCTCTCGATGACTTTCGTCTGCATTTTGATGGCAGCTAAATTAATCGGATAATCTGCAGTCTGAATGATGGGGCAAAGCACCTTGATGCATTGCTCAGGGTGGATGGAACTCGCCAGGGTGGAAGCAGCTTCTTCAGCAGCTCTGACGACCTGCGATGAAAGCAGAGCAAAACCTTATGTTAATGAGGTCACACATCACAGCCAAAACCACCAGTGTGACTGCCAGGAAGTGCTTGGGGATGCTCATTAACAGATCTACAGGAGGCTTTATCAAGAAGCAACTGACTACGGATGTGAAGGCTGTGAATTCTCAGTGACATCGCTGTTGCAGGCAGTGGTAAGAAGTCCATCCTGCCTAATGTAACTTTGTCAAAGTTGTGGCTAGTTTGACAGTCATCTGTCATCCAAGACAGATAGGGACCCCCATTCCAGGAGAAGCAAGAGGGCAACATCTCTCCAGCCATTACGATGAATGACACTGCTGAGTGCTTGGGTGCCCAAGCTGAGACACCCATACCTACACAGATGTGTCCTGCCATTTCCCAGCTAAACTATGCTTTAATCGTACCAGGCTACAGATGCTAACAGGCTTCAGGGTGTCCCTGATGAGGCAGCTGTGCCCTCAGCACATCTAACCCAGGCAGCACTGGGATCACTGTAAAACATGGGAGGAAGAACAAGTGGAAACAGTCGTAGCATCCACTCTTTGTAACTACCTCACACTGTAAAGAAGTCACACAAGACAAGGGAGAACCCAAATTAGATTCCACTCTTTGCCTGAGGGAAGGCAAACCCACAACTTTCACACTCTTCCCCAGTGAGGAGGATCTAGCTTTCCCCAGCCAGCTGAAAGAGGAGAGACCCGATTCTGGTCTCTCCTCCCATGAGAGTTTGGTTCATTGTACATTCTGCAGTAATTGGATAAAAAAACAGGATGTGGAGGCAGGTTTTCTTTTTTCAAGTGTCTGTGCTAATTGCCAGGCAACAATATGAAACTTCCCCTTGGTTGCACTCTTCCTGGCCACAAATCACACACTCTTCACTCCCCATGTTCTTGTTTCAGTATAAAAGATGTAGGATGCTTTTGCTCATCTTTTCTCACTCCCCTCTTCTCTGAGCTTACTTTCAACAGAGGGTAAATCCTGAGTGGAGAAAGATGGCCCATTGGGCAGGCTTAAATCCAACACCTCAACTCTAAGAAGAAAGAAGCATTCACAAATTCTCAGGCTTAGGATCTCCCAGCTAGCCCCAGGCAGTCCCTAACTCTGAGCCCAGCAGCATTAGTGCAGCCTTTCAAGGCACTTCCTCTTTCCTGATTGTGTGGGAAGCTCAAACACCTCTCACCACTTCTTTAACTCATCATAAGTTGAACTACCTGGGGTTGTCTGAAGTTGATACTTTGCAACCAGCACTAGGAAACCCCTCCCAAGCAATCTACAAAAAAAAGGCAAATAAATCAAACCACAGATCTCTCATCACTTTGGCTGAAGTCATAGATGCTGGATTCTCCTTGCTCCCCTCTTCCAGACACTACCATGGTATCAGACTCAGGGATTTCTATTTGACTAAAGCAACTCACAGGCAGACATAGCTCTATCAAAGCCCCCAAAGAAGTTGAGCTTTCATTACTTCTACATAACTACTGTGTATAATGCATGAACTGGGAGTACTGGGAAGTTTATCCCAGTCCTTACTAGGACAAGAATGTTTCCCTGTCTGGACTACAAAACATCTTCCAGGAAGGTTTGATTGACAAAATAGCAGTAGTGAACAGTGACCCAAAGAGATCATCTCCAACTACAAAGCCTGCTTCACCCACAGTCTTGGCATCACAGCCACACCACTACCATTAATCTTGCACTTACAGTGACAGGTACGTCCCTGAAACAGGAATGGCCAGAAAATACTCATAACAATGACATAACAATGGCAATACTCATCCACTTGGCTCTCAGCGTCCTCTAAAGCAAACCCAACAGTGAAAATGACCTCAGATACTTTACACAAGGTACAGATAGGATGGTGAAGCAGACCTGAGACCTTGACTGCTTCTGTATCAGTGCCTTTTTTCCAGAAGAAAAGCTGTCAAACTGCTCCGATTACTTCAGGCCTTTTTCAGCATTTAATTATAACACTAAAACATATTCCAAGAAGAATGGCAATCCACAACATGGTCAATATTAAAAACATTTCATCCTGAAAGATCTGTTTACTTATTTAAAGTAACCAGCAGAACAGAACGCTTGTTTTCCCACCTCCAGCAAGTTTTTCCCTCTTCCAGCTATTTCTTTGCTATTTTCTTCAATTTCACACATGAGAAGAATGAAAGTTAGTATTTTTCCACAGAAGCTAGTACTAGTTTAGAAGGAAGCACTATATGTTTTTGTTGGGAAAGGAGAGAAACACTTAAGTACTTAAGGGAAACCTAATGCCATGCTCTGGTACCACAGCATTGAATTGCTGGAGTGGATGAAGTCAGGAGCTCCCAGGAGGTTTCCCCTTTAAAGGAATTCACTTCTTGGCACTACAGCTTTTGACGTTGGCTTTCCCAGTGCTGAAACACTGCTGCCATAAAGCTTTCCACAAACAATGCAGTGGACTTACAGAGAGCCCACATGTCTTGGAATCAATTTAACAACATTCACAAGGAAGTCACTTTAGCTACCAGACTCCACTATCTAGAACTATTTGGACACAGGGCATTTGGGATTTTGCTTTGCTACCATTACAATTACTGTTAGTAAATGTTTTCAGACACCCTTAGAAGGAAAAACTTGCATATACATAGAATCATATAATCACAGGTCACCAAGAAAAAAATATTCTTAACCTTAAATCTTCCTGGTATCCTACTGGATAAGAAAGCAATAATAATATTTTAGTATCCACCTAAGGTCACACTCTGGTCTCAAATATACTACTGTAAACTCCAAACAGTATTGAGTAGGTAATAATTTCAATGAGTAATTCTATCTGGGTTTCAGCTCCACATCCTGTTTGCACAGTTTACCGTGCACATTCAGTTGCAGGTATGAAGCAAGTACACGAGACAAAACCTTTCTTTAAAAGCCTATTAACCAATTCCAAGCACAAGGGGTTAAAAGCCAGCTGTAATTTTTTTTCACAAAACAAGCCAGGGTTCAAATAGCAACACAGGTCATACGTATTTCGCACATCAGCTGTAAAGGTGCAGGATTTATTTATGCCCCTGCGAGTCCTCCTTTCAGCAAAGCTGCCTGCGTGTAGCAAGGATCTGGCTGCATTTACACAGCAGTTGGGTATTTCACATCACTTCTCCCTGCAGTGCCTTCCCTCTGAATACAGAAGGAGGCATTACACATGTCCAGTAGGCTTCCTGCTGATATTAGCTTGTAAATGTGACAACACCAGGGAGACATCCAAGTCTTCAGAGAGCACATCTGGCAGACAGCGTCTGCATCTAAGCCACACTTCAGCAAACCCCTTAAGCGTCTGTTTAACTTTATTAACATGCTGAAGTCTCACTGACGTCAATGGGATTCAAGCATGTGCTTACGTGCTTGCTTGAATCAGAGCCTCTGCAGGTAACAAGTTCCCAGCTCCCTTGGAAAGGGCTGGTGGGGGACAGGCTGTAGGAAGGGGCAGGGCAACACCAGCTGAGAGCCAGCCAGAAGGACAAGCTCATCCCTGCGAGCACAGAAAGCCAAATGGTGCCATTCTGAAATGCAAGTATCCCTATCCAAAAGGTCTTTCCTTCTGGCTTTGGCAGAATAATGCATTCAGCCACCCAGACCGACTCCATACCCCATGAGGGAAGGCACATCTCCGAATGCTTACACAGCACTCCCAGAGTAATGAGAGCTCACCTGGTAATGCCAGAGAAATCAGCAGTGTTCCCACATAGAGGGAAGTGCATTATCAAAAGATACATACTGCCAGGTCACTTGGCAACATATAGGAGAGTTTAGCAAAAATATTTTGCCATGAGGCACAACACGTGTGTCTTGCAGATTATATATACCATGCAATATCAAAAAATCAAGTATCTTTTTTTTAATCAGGACTTTAACCTGACCAGCAGAGTCAAACAGCCTTAAGAGGAGCAGAAGAAACAAGCAAACAGCATCAAGCAACAGGTTCTTCCTCACATCTTTGGAGGCAAGATAACAGATACACACTGGGAAATGGGAGGAACAGCCCCATTAGGCTCATACTAACAGCAGACACCACAAGAAGTAGTGGTTATGCATCCTTTAAATATGAGAAAAAGAGTGCCCTTCAGTAGATGCTCAGACTATGGGGCTTATTGTCACAAGAGGATTAAAAAAAAAAAAGGACAAGTTTACTGAAGAAAAACCGAAAGCCAAAACACAGAGCGGGGGGCAGAACCATTGGCATGGCAAGGCTGTAAGCTTCAGGCAGCTGGAAGGATGGAGGATATCGACGGGAAGCATCATTGTACACTTGCTTCTTGCTAGTCAGTCAGGTAGGGTATCAAGTCAAGCAAACTTTTTTTTTATTGCTTAACGTAATATAATTATTCTCAGTGATCTCAGAAATATAAAAGAAAACTAGCAAAGCTGCCAAATGATGATGGCAGTTGGAAGCAGCAAGTTCAAAAGGGTGGCTATGAAGCAAGATGTGAGAGACTAAAGAGAGCCTGCAGCGTTTTAAAAACAGAGACACTAAGCTGTACATAAGGTATGACACAATAATGATTTTACCTCCCAGTACAAGCTTAGAACAAACCACGGCTTGAACTGGATAGTTCGATATAATTCAAAACAGGGCAGGTAGCCCAGGAACACAGATCTCAAGATAGTGCTTTGCCTTAAAGAAGCAGTTTTTCTCCCTTCCAAATGCTCATCCTTCTCAAAAACTACAAAGGAAAAAAAATAGTATTCATTTTCTCCTTCAGGAAACCCAAATGCCATATTGGCTGGCATTGCCTTTTATAGCTCACAGCATCAATCTGATTAGGCTTTCCAGGTGGACTAAATTTAGGCTGAGTGGGTACACTTTGGCCCTTCAGTGCCTGCTGGTAGAGACTTGGCTGTAGCTCTAGATGCTAGAGACTTCTGCTGACACAACATAAACTGCATTTGCTGGTGGGTTCCTTGAAAAACATCTGTGGTGCATTAAGACCTTCCCAGTGAGTCTCTTGAAAGTCAGAAATGGTTATACTTGCACCCAAGTTTGCTTTAGGGAAGGAACCATATTCACATGGCACAAAGCTGTGTGTTACACACAAGTAGGCTGTATCACCTCTAGCAATGTCTTCTTAATGCTATAAAGGAGTAAGCTCTAGAGGTACAGGTCCCAGGAATACGCACATGAAATGTTTTCTGATTTCAATGGGAAGGGATATGTTGATGGGCAGTATTAGGAACAGCATGACCAAGATAGCCACCTGTCACAGAGCCCATTCTTTTAATAGAAAAGCACATTGGTATCATCGACATTCTACAAAACTTGCTGGACAAACACTGGTTTACCTAGTTCACAATGCAACCACGGGATCCTGCTCACTTAAGACAGCCAGAGCCAAGACTCCATCTCTTCTGCATAATTTCTTCTGCTCAGCTATTCCTCTCACTGCATTACAGATGTCACTTGCTGCCTGATGGCTGCTGCAAGCAGCTTGTCTGTGGTAATCTGCTCTTGGTCAACAAGCAGCAACTTTCTAAAGGGTTTCAATGGTTTCATTTCTGCTTTGAAGTGACACTGGCAAATAAGGAAAAGAAATAAATATATACCCTGATTTGCCAAAGGTGGAACATGCCAGGTTCATAGGTTACACAGGGCATCAGTGTAAGATGCTGGGACCAAGCAGAGCAGCACCGCTACACCTACGTGGGAGCTGTACATAGGACTGTAAGCTGGAGTACTTTGCCACGATTCCTAGTTGCACCATCTCTCTGCAGAAAGCCATAGAGGATGAGGCAGTGTAGGTAAAACCCTTCTGAAAACTTAGAGGCTTTGTACACTATTGTGAAACATGCAGGGTGCCAGAGTTCATTCAGCAAAAGAACAAGGTTTTGCTTTTGGGCTGACAAGGCACACAGCTATGTTTTTAAGCCAATTTTGGCCATCTAGAGGTGGCTACTTAAAGCCTGCATAATCTAAGCTGGAGGGGATGGAGGTTTACCAATACCTAGGTCAGGCAAACTCCCACCCCGAAGGCTTTACAGTCTTATCTAGAGAGGAACAAACAATTAAGAACTTAGTTTCAAAGCAGGAAGTGGACTCAGCAATGGGGAATGCTAAGCAGATGAAAAAAACAATCTGATTTTTAAAAGGGATTCAGAGGAGATGAAGCAGATTAGACTGCTTCTTTTGTGCACTAAGTATTTGAAATTTGTTGGGAATTAGAAAAAGTATGTAAACATATACTATGAAACATCAACAACTGCCAAGCTGCAGCGCTTGGCAGTTTCCAGCATCTACTATATATCAACTAACCTTGAAGACTGTGATCATTTAGTGCTTTTCTTCTTTTGTAAGCTACATTTTGCAGAAACCTACATAGATCACAGCACCAGAGGACACTTGCAAATCTTATTAACGTCAGAGGCCAATCTAAAACCACCTCAGTAAGACAGTAACAATTATCTACAGATAATGGATAGCTGTGTTAGTTCTTTTTCACCCTCTTTTAGAGGGTTACAACAAAGAATGTTACATCCCAATTACACGGACCTTCTCAATAATAAAAGACCAAAATTAGATATCCAAGATATGGCATAATATCCTTCCCTGACACATCGAAAATACGCATCAACTAAGTCTATAGGCTTAGTTGAAGAGAAAAATAGAGTGGGAGAGACAGAAGCAGGGAATTAGCTATCCCACAATTTTCACTTTGTAACCATTTCCCAAGATAATTAACTATTTCTGTTTTAATATACTCAAGAAGAAGAACTTATACTCAGTTTTGCTGGTATGAATCTGAAGCAATGTCATATCAATGGTATTGGGTCAGCAGGCAGCATCTCTCCTTAGTTATGGGTGAGTAACTACACTGGAACAAATGAGTTAATATTAACTAATTGGCAACAGAAAGATGGTTCTCTTCCAAATAACTCCAAACAAAGAGTGATAAAAATCAACAAGATTTAATACTGTCCACAACTTCAATTACGTTCTAATCCTCCAAAAGTAAGTGAAAGGCATTTACATGTCAACCCCCGTAAATATTTACAGTTATGACTGCAGCAGGCTTGACTCTTCACATCACCCCATTAAATCAACAGCATTGAATAGACTGTTATACTAAGAATAGTATGAAAACAGGCTGAAGTTTAAAAAGGCAAACTAAACATGGATCCCAACCCAGAGCCTTTGAGTCTGTAGCCTAGGGCCACATTAATTTTGAACCTCCACTGAGGTCTGTACTTTGCCAATCTCCTGCGTTATTGCTCACAACAAGGCACAACTCAGCATCCAACACCATGTACCAAGTTTCTCTCTCCTGTGTCCCTGGGAAGAGATGTGATGCTCTTATGCTGCTCCACTGCCTTCAGCAACAGGAGACACAAGAGTTCTAGCCATGGCAAAGACTGAACTGCCTAAAGATTTCAACTTGGACACAGCCAATTATCCAAGCGTCCCAAGACACCCAGCTATGCTAACGTTGTTCTGATGCTTTGAACTATGTAATCTGGAATAAAACCACAGGCCCTTTTGTTTCTTTAACTAGATACCAGCACTCAAACGGAGAAGGGGCCAGTATTTGGGTGGTGAATAAGTTGGTTATAACTTGTTATTTGATCTCTCCTGGCCACAGGAGCAACGTTAGAATTTCGGAAGACAAATGAACCTTCTTCATTTCCAAAGAACTGCCTCTTTGGAGAATGACTTCTTAGAGACAGTACCTGAGATTAAGGGTTCTGTACCATGCTCCTCTTCAAACTGTTTACTCTTTGCTTGGTCAGTTTAGACTGATTCCCCATGGACCAAACACAACAGAAAATGGGAGCAATAACTTGGGGCAACTAGCAGCCCCTGTGCTGAAGGGGAAAATCAGGTAAGAAAGATTGAAGCAGATACAGCTCGCTCAAAACAGTCATCTTGCTGATTTATGCAGCCTGTTGCCTGTGAAAGGATCTTAAACGATAAAGCCAGGGTCACTCTGATCTTCTACAAGGCAGAAGCAGCCCAGAAACACAACAAATCCTGGAGTGACATCCTATCAGAGCATCACTGGCACAAGAATTAACACTTTCCGAACCAAAATATATAGCAACTTTCCTTAAAATAAGTTTTTATGGTACAGAGGAAGATTTTATTTTACATAGTCTGACAGTACACCACTGCCCTTAATACTGCTCTGATTTAGCGAAAAAGAAAACTATAGAACAGACTGCTGAGATCTTCCCTTCCCTTTCCTTCTTCAGCTATTATTTGAAAGTGCCCTTCAATCACAAACTGGAGAATCCTCAATCTCCTACTCAGTGGAATCAAGTCAAAGGGCAGCTCCTCCACCCCTCCTGGAGAGGGCAGTGCTGCAAAGTCAGCAGCGACAGTGAGCTGAAGGGCCACCACAGGATGGGAATTAGTGACCTTTTGGCCCAGGGCTATGAGTTTGACCAACTGAGCCATTCCCAAATGAACCCTCAGTTAATTTTTCCCTGACTTAACTGAATCTGCAAGCCCCAGCTACAGGCAGAGACCCAACTGCAGGTTGGGAAACTTTTCTCAACTTCATGAATACTGGTATTCTTAAAACTACTGACAGACAGATGATACCTTCCATGGGTTGCATCATGGTTCTAAGAGCCTCGTTTACACCGGGATCACAGGCATCAGAAAAAACACACACATAGAATGAAAAATCCAACACCAGTACCATCACTTAACACTGCAGTGCAGACACAACTGTTTAGCAACAGACACTTACTCTTCTCTGCTCTTCCTTAGGAGGCACCTCACGCAAACCATGAAGCACCTTTCCATACCTCAAGCCTGAAGAGCACAGTGTGGGGAGTACAGAGACAAAGTGTCACATTTTCAACGTTGTACTTGATTTCTATAAAACCCGCAGGTCCCATAAGGACAGTGAGTTCTAAGGGACATTAAAAACAAGAACAGAGAATCTGAAAACGTCCTGCTAAAAATGGTAGTTTTGGAGGACTCTCAGAAAAAAAATATAAAGGGCACTGAGTCAAGGTGAGCTGAGAAATACGCAACCAGGAAAACCTGCCAATAAAAGGCACTCCTTCAGAACACAATGTTTTGTCTGACTGCTTTATCAGGAAATCAATTTATAACTGCTTCTTATTACTCTGAACTGAAAATGACAGGAGAGCAAAGGCTCTAAATCAAGGAGAGGAAGGCAGGCAGAGTATAGAAGTCCCCATTCACTGAAGGACTAAATATTTTATACTTTTACATATTAGAGAAATCCAGCCTGCTAGTTTCTTTTCCTGAGGTTGTTTTTTGTTTTGCTGTTTTTGTTTTTAAACAGTACAATTTCTGCTGCACACAGCTAACATAACCTTGTGCAAGTTACGCAATGGTCTGAAGCAGTCTGATCTGTACAATGATCTTTTTCATGGCCCAAGCTCTCCAGACAGAGATGCCTAAAATTGTTAGTTTAGGACAAGTCTGTTGCAGAGAAGAATATATGTCTTAGATTTCAAAGCAAGGACTTTGGTAACAAAGCCATCACAGACATACAGAGAAATTCACATGGCATCTTCCAAGATTTGCTTCAAACTTGTGACATGCACAAGGTAGGTTGAAAGATCCAGCTTGGAAGACAATCTACAAAGATTGACTTTAAATGTAATTTGAGTTTATTTACTTCAAATGTTTATTTTTGTTTTCCTCCAGAAGAATACTTTCAGTTTTACATACAAGTTTCTCTCACAAAAAGAAAATTTAATTCACTCTTCCCTTGGCTTTTTCCTCTGCCCCAGCTTCTGTTCAGCAGCGTGGCCTCTTTGTTCATTTTCTCCTGTTACTCACCAGTTCCCAGTTTTCCAGCACAGCCCAATTTCACCATTCAGTTTTTATACACCTGGGCTTTGTGTTCTCCAGTACATGCCCTATCCTTACCCGTACAGATGGAAGGAGCATAGTGCCACCAGGGTGCTCTAAAAAATTATTAAACATGCTTTTCTACTCAAACTTCTCTTTTTTAACTCAAGCCTTAAGTCTTGAGCCTCTCCCAAAATGAGCATGGAAATCATTGGGATTTCCAGGGAAGCTGCTGAACAATGGCGAGATAGCTCCAGATTTACTAATTTACTACAAATTTACAGCTCTGTCATTCTCATTTTTTTTCTTCCCCACATCAGCACGTTAAAATCCTGTCTTCATACTTGGGAGACTTAATATCAGTTTGTTCCATTGTCAAGATGTGTCAATGTGTTTGCCTGTAAACCTCATGACTCCTCCATTCCTTCAGCAGGTCCATATTGCTGTCTGAGTAGCAACACTGAAAGGCTCACTCACCTCTTTGTGGGAATCTTTATGTGCTTCCAATGTTTTCATGATGGTCAATTCCGCATAGTTCTTAAACCTTGCTGGCTGGTTCCTTAAGATCTCTCTCAGGACTCGCAGAGCCAGGGCTCTTATTGAATGCTGTGTCAAGAGAAATCCACATTAGAAACAGTCACTTCTCAAAACTGTAGTTTGAAGTAAATTCTCAAGGCTCCCTACATACACCACCAGAAATCTCATATTGCTCTACTGGCTCCCATGAAGTGAGGAGTGTAATTAATATAACTAAAATTCATAATTGGTCTCCTTGCTTGTTTGGCACAAAAATTCACATAAAATGACTGCTGTCACAGGTACAAGAATCAGAATGACTCAGTTAAATTCCATACTCTTTTGGCAATGAAGTACAAATTTGTACCCAAATTTGTACATCTGCATTACATGAATCTACAAAGAAGCTCAGATCGTGTTTGTTTTGCCCTTCCTCATTTGCTCAGCTTCACAGATGCCAAGCTGGGCTCCATCCACACAACAAAGCTGTTTCTCAGGTGCTAATGCAGTAAAATCGACTCCCTTCCTGTAACTCCTATGGAAGTGACTTTCAAGAACAGTCAGTCATTATAGTCAACACTGACCTACGTGTTAATCCTTTATATCAAAAGATCATTAGCAGAAGGGATTTATAACACCTGCTTCAATTTCACAACTGCTATATTAAGTTTTTGGCCTGTTGCCACTCCAAATAGATTCTATCATTTCAGCAGAGGAATACTTACTTTACTCTACACTCAGCCTTTTAAGCATGTCCTTTGCTATTCATCTGCAAAATTCATGCAGTATCACAATTCACATGTACTCAGATAAAGCCATCAGATCTTCCTATACATGTGTGATGATGCTATGATTAACATGTGGGACTAGAGCAGCTCATGTTTGTACTACAAACAACTGAGAAAATGCATCAGAATTAAAATTTCTGACAGCCTGCCATATACTTTAGAAGGAATATAAGAAATACAATCGATATTGAATCAGATGAAACAAAAAGGAACAACTGTGAGCACTTCAGTGCTTTGAAGCCTAAATATTGTAACATTCAGATGGAGCATGGCTCTGATATGAAGGCGCAGCAGGGTGCTGAGCCTTTACCAAATATCATTGTGCTGCAAGTTGAACAAATGTTTACAAATGAACAACTTCTTCCAAGTGGAAGAAGGAAAAGTCTAGCCTGTGAATTACCACTTTGATGAGCTATCAAATATAAGGCTGTGATAATAACGCAGCATTTTTTTTTAATACTTCAAAACAAGATCCCCTATACAAGTAGTTTGTTCTTGATGACATTTCTGCAAGACACAGAGACCCATCCCATGAGATCTAATAGCCTGGATCTTTAAATCATACAGAGCAAAAGAAAAATTAATCTATTATTCTTTTTTGGGGGGGAAGGGGAATGAGCATGGTATAGTTAAGAGCTCGTAATTTAATCCTAATTTGGAACAGAACAGCTTTTGAAATCTTGGTAGTTTTTGTACAAGATTTGAAGATAACTTTTCTTCTGATTCTAGTTCAACTTCCTAGTTATATGTTACCAACACTCCAGAGGGAGAGGGGGAAAAAATGGACTAGCTTAAAATTCATCATTAAGCACACTGAGAACAAAAGCAGAGTCACCAACCTTCAAAAGAAAAAACAAACAGTGCAACACCACTGATGAGGTGCTGTACAAAACGCAGCAGGTTTCATTTAAACGAGAGTGGAGGAACTATCACCATTGATGGAGCAACATATTGAGTTAAGATAAAAATCTACATCTCACATCTTTGTCTCCAAGTGTTTCCAGCAGCAAGAGCAGAATGGTTTTGAAATGTTCCTCCCATACTCCAAGGTTATCTTCCCTTGTGATCTTCAGCAGTTCCAGGAGAGCTCCTTTCCGCTCCTCCACCCGCTCGTTGTGGTTGGAGAGCTCTTTCAGAAGATCAGCCACCAAATCTGAATGGTCAATGGGTACTTCTAGGACAAATGGCAGGTAATCATTTGGGGTAATGGGAAAAAAGATCAAAGATGCCAAGATTACTAACCCTCTACAGAACAAAATGCACATGACAATGCTCCCCCCCCAAAATGCATCAAATCCCAGGTAGCCTCAGCCAAGCAGGCATGAGAATCCAACTAGCCCACAATTTCACCTGAGTTCATAACACAGCATGTGAATCTGTACATGGCTTCTAAGGAACCAGGAAGAGATGATGTTTGAACTTCATCCAGTTCCAATTACTGCTACAGAGGAGAACTGTCAGTTTTCCCCCAGACACACACACACCCAAAACCAGCGATCACATGTATGACCTTTAGATCAAAGTACAGTGACTCATCAGTGTTCAAAAGAATAAAGCTAAGGTGCAGCATCACTTATATGAAGTGAAATGCTCAGTAACAACAAGCTGTTGAGCGAGATGTTTCAAGCATAAAGAGTGGAAGGTTCCCAAAACAGCATCCCTACATTTAGATGCGTAAGAGACTAGTTTGAGGGAAACTCTAGGCAAACAAAAATTAAAACTGCAGTATAACAGTTTCTCAATAGTCACAAGATCAGGTTCTGCTGGCACAAGAGAATGTATTTTCATACCAAGCTTTGACTCAGCTGCAAAGTAATACACAACATATGCTTGGGCAAGCCTGTATCTGAGAGCACTGCCCACACACAAATATACCGGGAACAGAGCAAGCTCCCTGCCATTTTATGACATGCTGATACAAACCGTCCCGAAGCTGATCCATGTCATCATCGAACACTGCTTCCTTCAGGGCAGTCTTGTCGTAAGTGTTAATTGTGTCGACATAAGGATAGGGGTTATACTCTCGAGCACGTGGCCCTGAAAAGGCGCGGGGAGGCTGGGTGTTAAGTAGGGAGGTTTTGTTATCTAGAGCCATCCTTCCACCTTCCACAATGTCACTACTTCCACGGACATCGCTGGCAGGCACAGCGAGGCCACCATCTCGAGACACCTGGGGGATCAAACAGAAAGAAAATACATGAGAATACTCAAATTCCAGAAGCTGTAGCTTTTTTGGAGTTCATCCACCAATATGAAGATGCATAGAATAGTTTACAGGTACACAATGCTTGAGAAAAACTTAGTACCACCTCTTTCCCTTATATAACTACAACTGTTCAAAAAATACCACGTGATCATAGGGCAAAAAGCTATTCTAATGTTCCTATATATAAGTTAATATTGCTAAAACTGCACAAGCTGGCAAAGATCATAAGCTCCAGAACAGGACCAATTTGCTAAGAAGGGAAAGGAAGCAAAACCAACGTTCTCCCCATGAAATTTCACAACCCACTGATAGAGGGGGTGGGATGATATTTAACAAGAACTAAACATTAGAAAGGTCTCAAAGAAAAATTTTGGAGCAAGACTTTTTAGCTTTGAGACTAACTTAATTTACTAAACTAAACTTGTTTGTCCAGATAGGAAGCAAAACCATCAGAGAAGGTGTCAAGTTGGAAGGGACACATAAGGATCATTGTCTAAGGCTCTTCTAAATTTTGCAGTCCACATACTTAATTAAAACAAATGGCATCTCACATGGTAGATAATTCTATAACCATTCATGCAGCATAAGGTGCCACACGAGTTGTATCTTTAAAGTGATTATGGATCCTTCCTATACAGGAAGCAATAAGCCTGGGAGGGAAACTACCCATGCATTTTAAGAACTAACATTTCCCATTACAGACCTGACTACACACACTCCATGAAAAAGCCATCACCAAGCCATGCTGAGCCTGAGAAACACTAGCACTGTTTCCTTCGTGCATGAGACTCCCTCAGAAACTCAGTGAGCACGTTTCACAAGCAGCTCAAGTTCAAAGGGAGCAAGGGACTACATTAGTGAGACTCCATAACTTAGTTGTAAGCCATCAGCACCCAATAAACTGAAGACACTTGCAAGAATACAACTGGCTTTTGTACACTAACAATCCAAAGCCAGGTTTGAACACAATGTTTTAAAGTTTCACCTCTCTGGGGACCTTAAGTTGCATACTTACAATGTCACAGTCTTTCTTTCCATCACGTTTGATTGGCTCATTCAAGTCCTCTTGACTACGGAAACTAAATTTTTCAATTGCTTCAGTGACTCCACGAAGAGAGCTGTAGATTTCATCAGAATTTAGGTTCTCCGTGTCATAATCCAGCATACTAAAGACCAAACGTATATGAAATGTTACATATGAAATCAGAATCCACTTTTGACTGTTAACAAAAACAACGCCCACTCAGAGACAGATGATTTGGTGTACCCTTTCTAATGGTGCCTTGTAACAAAACATGGATGGAATCAAAGCAGACTTCAGGCCTGAGTCTGCCCTGCAAACAGGGATAAATCCAGAAGCTCCACTGAAATCAGTGGCATTACACCGCTGTGAGGGGAAAATCAGATCCACTGTTAGTTACGTTCCATAGCAGTGAGCATGCTAGCTTCTGTAAATCAAAAGACCTATGCCCAGCATGGTAAAGATGTTACTTAAAAAGGAAAATAAATAAAATCAATTGCTATGAGAACTCAAAGGGTTGTGACAGCTGGTGGAAATGAAATCAATGAAATTTAAGTTTCATAATATGTCAAATGTATTCTATCAATGGATTCAAATGTGACAGATCTAAGGAAAACATATCTTGTCATAAACCTTAGTCTAACATGTCCCACTTTCCTTTACAGAATAGTAAAACCAAAGCTACTTGCACGATGCCCTGATAAAAAATGCATTTCAATATTGAGCTAAGTTTAGGAATTTTCTTGCTCAAATCTGAGGCTTCCTTGCCTCTGTGCCTTCTGTGCCTCAGAAATTCCTCTGTGCCTTCTGTGCCTCAGAAATTCCTCAGCAGCATAAAGCCATGCAAGTTTAGGGATTCCTTGAAGAGTTATCCAAAATTAAATTCCATGAAAAAAATAGGTGGCATGCAGGAGACGATGATATGAAAAGATGTGGCTAAGAAGAGAAGGTCCTACAAGCTTGAAGAAAATGAAAAGGCATTATTGGCAGGGCTTTCTCTATCTAGGAGAAGTTGAGTTTGCACAACAGTCTTCCAAGAGAGATTTTATGAAGAGACCTAGTAACTGAGAACAATTTCTCTGGGGAGTCTCAGATCTTAGTAGAGCCAGAAGCAAATAAACCGAAAGAATTTGAGACATTTACATCAAGTTGTTCGTCAATAAGGGTCAAGAAGTGGCTCCCTACAGGGGTAAATTACTATTTCTTAACAGCTGGGGAAGGATGACAGGACAGGCTTGGAAAAGGATGTCTGAACAAAGAACTCTTCCTTTTCCACAAAAGAAAGATTCCCTGTGAGGTGGATGAGAAAAAAATTTAAAAAACATAAAATCCCTTCTGAGTCCTGGGTACACAGCTATTATTTTCAATAGAACTAGAAGTAGGATGTTAAATATCTAGGATTACTACTTTGTTTTCTGGAAGAAACTCAGAAACTTCAGACAGAGGGTAAGATTGGTGCTGTCCGATTCCTTTGGGATTAACACACTGAAAATAGCCATAATCCCTAGCTTCCAAGCAACGTGCACACAAGCATCAGCACCGTGTATTCTGGCAAAGAAACCAAAGAACAACTCCCCAACTTTAAACAGTGTCTGTCTGGCCAGGAAGAAAGAAAAACCACTTAAAGAACAGACCAAGACCAGGAAACAAAAGCTGTTTATAAACCTGAAGAAGTCAAAGTATTTAGGGCTTTTAAACAGTTGAATGACACTAATGCACTGTGACAGTGCACCAGACAAAAGTAAAGGTGGTTCTTAGATTCTCTGTAAGTATCAGGCTGGGATAGGACAACCTTTGTTTCATATGATCTTGAAAATATTAATTTTGATCTCAAGCTCATTCAATTCATAGATCTTAATGGGTTCTTTATGCAATATTTAAGCAAGCAATGAAACAGCAATTCAGAAAGGTGTGTGACTGTACCCATGTATCTACACCAAGAGATGACAAGACTTACCAAAGGTCACACAAAAAGAGAAATAATCACAGATATACTGACACTGAATCTTCTGCTAAAAAATCATCACTTCTTTCCTCAGGGGTGAATTTTGCCCTACACTGCTACCAAAGACTAGATCAAAGTACAGACTCTGCAATGCTAAAGGACTAAGGCAATTTCTGAAGCTGATGCATTTTGCAGAGCACAAAATCATACTTTAATAAAAATCTAAAGAATTCAGTGATTTCACATGTCAAGAGTAAGCCTGGTTAGAAGATCACATTATGGCTGTGTTCTACATGAACAAAAACTCTACATGTGAACACACGTATCTATTGACAGTATGTGTGCTGGGATACTTCACAGACAACACGATGAGGGGAATATAAAAATAAAATGGAACTACACCCACCTTTCAGGAAGAAAAAAAAAAAAAGAAAAAAATATGACCCATGCAGAAAACTAGAGGAAAGTCACAGGATGAATAAGAAGTGAGCAGAAATGAGCAGTGTTCAGGGATGTCACAACATTATTTTCCATCTTCTGCTGCACTAAAACAATGCAGCTCTCTACAAGTTTATCAAAATACAATTTGGCAGTTTTCCAGTCTGAAATGAAATACATTTTACTTCCATAAACTATTATTTAGTTTCCTATCCAAATTACGTGTAAGTAATCAACAGTTTAGTATCCTCAAGCAGCACACAGTAGCCCACTTCATTGCACTTTCAGGCTCCAGGCTAGAATATATGTCAAATGATTCCAAACCTTGGTGTTAACTAATGAAAGGAGAAAGAAAAATTCTCAACTAGTTTAACTCCAAAAATCAACATGGATCTCTTCCACAGATATCTTAGTGTCCTAGAGAGTCAAAACATTGATTTAAAATTTTCATTCTGCAGGTATTCACAGAGGTACAGACCACAGGATTACATTTTCCCTCAGACATCACAGATTCCCAGATTTTAGGCCCTCAAAGAACAATTTATTTGCTTTTCTTTCAGCAGTTTTTCATTAGGAAATTCTTGCTTCAAGGAAAGACTATATATATAGTGCTTCCTCGGGCATTAGGTATATTTAAGTCAGGAGAAACCACATCTACAGAAAGCCTGTTGTCGTGGTATAAACTTTAAAAAAATCCAGGGAATTTAGCATAGAGGTCTGACAAATTAAGTTTGTATTCAAAAGGTGGTTGGTTTTTTTTTTTTTATTAAAACCAGTCTGCTCCAGTATATCGATTAAAGATCTGTAAGCAGATTGGAATAAAACATGAGGGCACAGGAGGAGGAAGAGATATCAAAATCCTCTAAATCTTGCAGGGAAGGACAATTTTAATTTTGACACTACAAATTTCCAAGATGTTCCACAATCACGCTGTGCAGGCAGCTGGTAAAATCATACAGGCAAACTTCATCCTCATTGTCCCGTGGATATTCACTACTGCAGATGTGAAATCACTATTGAGCTGTATTTGCCTGTTTGAAAGGACTACACTGTGCAAGAGGCATGCAAGTAAAGTTGAAAGACCTCACCCGTGCTATGGTAACACAACCGGTGCCTGCAGAAAGTGCTCAGCAACTGCGTTCTGCATTGGAAACCAACTGTGAAACGTACACCCATTCAGGAACCTGGCAGGGAAGAAGAGCCTGGCAAAATCCACCTTTTTTTTTGGTTTGTTTTTCACCCCACTTACAGGCTGCATCTTCCCCAAGCAGCGAGCAAGCAGCTACCTGCCACCTAGCTCTCTGAAAGCTATCTTCACCTTTTTTCCTTTTCCAACCAAAGCCTCTGCAAATCATTTCCCACGTTTGAACAAATCCCACGGTGCGAAAGGTAAATAATACTGTGACACCTCGGACAAGTTGGTTTAACAGGTAGCTTGTTACCTGGGAGAGTAAGAGCGTCTGAAAGTCTTGTGGGAAGGAGCAGTGGGGATGGAATTAGGCTGAGAAAGGGGAGGTGGGTGCTTCGACAGCCCGTCTGCACTCCAACCCCAGAACCGACTGCCGCGATCAGAGGAGAAAACGAAAGAGAGAAAAAACAGAGAAAGGAGAGGGAGAAAAAAAAACACAAAGAAACTATAATCTGAGTGGTTTAGTGCTGTTATGTTGCCTTGGAGAGAGAGAAAAAAATTAATAGAAATAAAATTAAACAAGAATACTCCATTGAGCCCCGTAAATAATTGGATTGGCCTCTATTATTCATTTCCACTTTTATTCCTAACTTAATGATATGGTTCACAGACAAACAGTCCCTGCTTGTACTAACCAGTAAATTTTACAAATGGATAGAGCCTTTATAAACATCTGTTAAAATGCTTTAAGTGAACAATCTCTGACCACGCATCTGTGTTCAAACTCTTAAGCAGATATTTGCAAGCAACAGGATTTCCCTGGAAGAAAGGAAAGTTGGAGTTGATTTTTTGATCGGACACCCAAACACAGCTTGTCAAGTTTGGCTCTACAAGAGCCTGCAATCAGGCCCTACACAATCAGCACACCTTTGCAGGGCTTAAGATCTCATCCTATTTCACCAGGTTCAAAATGATCCCAAATATGCAGCAAGTGAAAGTCAGTTTACAGTGTAAACACAACAGGTAAATTAGGGACTTGGCCCAGGTCTCAGCAAACTAACCTGGAAAGACTGGATGAAACCAGCCTCTAAGTTGATTCGGATCTCTCATCAAACTTCCACAAGCCCCTTTTGGTTACTGTTTGATCCTGTGCCCTCGGATCAAGGCATCCATCCCTTTGCCAATTCATTTAACCTTTGCTTTTGTCCTGTCCCCTTTATGGTACATGGATTTTTCAAAATTATCTTCTAGAGGAGAATATAAATGCTTGAGCTGGTGGAGTATTCAGGACACCACTTTGTTTCTATTAAGTATGCTGTTTCGGAAATTCACATTTGTGTATACACAAGTGAAAGACTCTGCAAGATCACACGGGGCAAATAAGTCAAAATTGCTCCAGTGCAAATAGCAGCAAAGCCAGTCTCTAAAGAGTGGTGTCAAGAAATTAAGTCATTAACCAGTAATCAAAACCCACAGCTATTATATGCAACTATTATGGAAATACACCAGACACCCAGACAGCTGGTCACAAGTCTCACAGCTCAGGTCTCACCTACCTAAAAATGGGCCACCAAATAATGCAGGCTTATCCTTATTGTAGAAGGTGGGTGTCTTATTTTAAGTCTTTTTCCATGCTTTGCTCAACTTCACAATGAAACTGTCAAATTTTATTTTTAATGGTATTTTCTATTGTCAATGAAAAAATAACTACATAAACTTATATAGCCAAATAAAATTGTTAGCCTTTTATTTCCTCTAGCATTTCCTCTAGAGATCTTTGAGGGACTAAATTTGGGTGGGGTATTTTTCATCACTGGAAATAAATACAGGTTTCTGGGCTACTAATAAAGGCAGAAACAGCATGGCAAACCTATTCATTTGATACTTCTTTCAATATTCCTAGAGAAATCTAGGTGAAAATTCACAAGCTGAATATAATATCTGAGTTTACAGAAATTCATTTGCCATTCAGAACAGTATTTTTTCACTGGAGGACTTCACAACTAGTAACTTCCTTTTTGTCATACTACATTATTTACTAAATAGCAGAAAATTTTCTCTGTCCAACACAAACTCAAGCCATTCATCTGAGCATTGCCCAGGAAACATTATTCCCTATTAGTCAGAAGTCTGGGTTTTTTCCCTATTATTTTCAGTCTTCCCAAGTGCCCTGCCCTGCTTTTCTTCTTCAGAAAACACCTCTTTCCTCCATAACTCCTCTCCCCAGAAACTAAAACTGTCACGACAAAAAAGACAGATACAAATGCAGAAGTAACACAGATGCAGTGGATACATTCTAGTGATCATGAAGCAGAACTGGATGGAGCAAATAAAAGCGGAAGGAAGGACTCTGCCCAAGGCCCCAAAAGCATGTTACCCTTCTGAAGGGCACTACCCTCAGGGGATAGTTAAACAGATGTTATTACCTGGAAAGACAAATTAGCTGTTTGCATCAGCAAAGTCCAGTTCAACCAAATCATTCAAAATCTATCCAGAGACCTCAAATACATGTACACACAAATGTACACACAAAATCTCAAAAAAAATCAGTCATCTGGAATTCAACTGTGATGGCAATAACATGGGAGAAGTAATGTGACCTAAGGGCAATGGCATACATACATATCATAGAAAGTCCACGTCAACAAAGCTTTGCTGATTAATATTGAGGATATTGTCCACAAACCATTAGTAATATGGTAGAGCGGCTATGCTTATCAGCATTTCTATATTCCTACAGGAACCAAACTATCCTTGCTACACATTTCCCAGCCCCAAAGACATATACGTCTCTAGACACGACTCGAGCAATCTGTGCATCAAGACAAAATTCAAAGGAAAGTATAATCTTCAAAACAAAAGCTGGGATTAAGAACTGGAGAGAATCCTTCAACTGACTGTGCTCAGGCTGCCGGTACAAGACACAGGAACGGACAAGGTAAGCAGGGCCCCCCCATGGAGTGCCCAGGAAGCAATGGGCATACACAACCTTGGCACAACCCTTTGGGCAATGGGTCCCATATAAATGTAAAGCCAAGCCTAGTTTCAGAGGAGGGCTATACAGAGGAACTGTGGGGATCTGTATCCTTTTACACGGCTATCAGAATGACTCAAGTCTGCTGGTTTTCTAAGTTTGTAGAGAGAAAAATGACACTGATGAATAGCAAATGACAAGCCTTTGTAATGGAAACATGACACAGGAGCACGTATGCACAGAACTGCAATAATGCAGTGCACCCTACTTCTCATCACCTATTAGCGCATTTTCCAAAGCCTTTTTTTCTGAGAGAAGGATGACCACACGTACTCTTCAGAAACAGAGCTAAATTCTCCCTTGTTCTGCAAGTCAGGTCCATGCTCAAACTGCGCTGCCACAAGACATTTTCAAGAAGGATACAGTCCAGCAGAGCATCAGAAGCTACTGCCACAGATTCACAGTACTTGCCACCGCCTTTTCTACAAACGATAAAAATCTGCAGCTACTGTTACTGCTCAGAGGTCACCCACCAAAAAAAAAAAGTAGAACTTCTCCCCTGAGTATCTTAAAAGGCTTTTACAGCAGCTTCCACCTTCATCTGTCATTGAATGGTAACTTTTACACATCACTCGAATAACTAAATCCAGCAAGGGGATAAGACACATTTCTCAACAAGACACAAGTTTTTGGAACAACATCTTCAAGAACTCTGTAGAAAATAGAAGGAATGATTGTCTTCTACAGGAAATTCCTGGGTCACTGCATCAGTGGCAGTTTTGGTCTTGGCCACTGCATGGCAGAATGCTCTGGAATTACATGCCCTCTCTAGCTAGTCCTTGAGAATATATCACATTGGAAAAAAAACCCAGTTCCTAAATCCAAAATACTAGAAACCAACAGCAACAAAGTATTACATGTATGATGAATGCTTTAATCAATATTTTGATATGTGTATCTTGACATCAAAAGGTGAGAAGAAGGCAAGGACAAGATGTAAAGCTGTGAGTGAAGTGGCAAAACACAGTTACGTCCCAATGGCAAAACCCCAAAATCATGGTGAAAGGTCATGGATTAAAAAAAAAAAAAGTGCCATATGCAAATGTGGCCAGCAAAGCCACAATGCAGCCACAGGGAGATAGATCTCAGTTTATAATTTCCTATTATATTACACAAATGCTTGAACTAGTCAAAAAAGGAAGCAACATATTTGGAACCACTCCCCTGAAATTCTACCACTTCATTTCTTAATAGAACCTTTGTTGAAAAAAACCTCATACTAGGCAACTTGACCTTGGCTTGCAACCTCTCGGTCTAGTTTTGGATTACAGTACGTTTAGGGGTCACAAAAATGTATTTAGATATCCAAAATTTTCTCAGAAAACCCCATAGGGTCCTCATATGCTGCTGGAATTAGTATTAAAGGCTCATTAAAGGCTAAAAGTCTGCATTTTTACTGACACAGGGGAACTCAGGTGTCTAAGCATCCCTCCAGACAGAGTTCTGCAAGTCACGACAGGGCTGATCAATAGATTTCACTGTAAATTACTACTCTGATCTATGAACTGCAGCCCTCACCCAACATGTTTCATTCTGTCTCTTCCAAGGACAAAGGGAAGTGACCTCTCGTGGAGAGGACAGGCAGACAAGAGTAGCAGCTTTTAAAGCTTACCCAGCATGGATTAAAGCTTGACCAGGTCTGATATTTTCTTAATATAACCTAACACTTTCCTACAATATTTCCATGGTGCCTGAGCATACCACTTAAATTCCTACGTCCTCTGCTATAAGGTCTTATAATATGAAACATGTACGCTCCCAATATCTAAGAGTCCATGCTTGCTCAATAAAAGGTATTGGAGTAGCAAATGCAGCTTCAGAAAAACACCTGGTTGCAATAGATCTGCTGCCCAGAGAATCAAGCCACTATTCTGCTGATGAGTAGGGAGATTTGGGAGGCTGTTCAGCATTGAAACAGTCCCCACCTCTGCTTGTTCTGCATCCTCACAAAGCATAAGAGGGGAACAGGAGATTGAATACTTCTCACAGCAACACAAGCAGTGTGCTACAGTCAGATGAATTATTGATCACAAGGGCACACCTAAACGATAGACACAATCTGAAAACCTTGACCTGAAAATCATCATATAGTTTGCGATATTTGCAACCTCAACAAGACCTCATTTCTAATGCTGCCATTTAATACTGTCTTTATTGAACCCACAAACGTGATTCTGGAGAAGGCCTAGTTATGAAAGAAAATGAGTATTATAAGAAAAGACATTAAGATTAGACAGGTAACATGAGGCCTGTAACAACAAAGTCAGTCACCAATCACATATTATCATGTTCAAACCCTATGTCTTTGGAGCAATCTACTGTAAACTTTTGGTCTTTATTTTGCTTTCAAAGTGAGTCATATTCTGCAAGTGCGCACTCAGTGTTGAAATCCTTTAATATTTTGCAAGTGGTTTAATTAGCCTGCCACATTACCTTGGAGACAATCCACCATGGGAACAGTTGGTAGGTGAAGTTAAGGGGCTGGTTCTGCTGCTGGAGTGCCGGGAAGGAGTCCGACCAAGGGTATTGCTGGGGGAGCCCTGGCAAAGAAGCAGGAAGACAGGGATTAGCAACATGTTGTCGTGTGCTTCTGCCTGTGCGTTGCAACAGGTTCAAATATTGCCTTTGTTTGCCCCAGACAAGTTTTGTGCTGTTTTGGTTCTGGCTCTTCACCTAAAAATCTGCAGCCATGGTTCATGTAGTCATCAGTATGTTACTGAATGCACCGCTCTGAGAATAAAGAAAGCACACGTGCACTTTCCTACAATCCACAGTAGCTGAAATTTTAACTATGCAACACATAGAGCCTGCAAATATCACCACAGAAATTGTTTGTCAATCCACCAGGCTACCCAGCTTCTCACACACATTTTGTCAGGCCCTAAAGTATGCAGAACTTTACCCTGGCAATGTAGCAATTTAATTATGCAGCTATTTTCTGCATTGTCTAAAGCATTCTGATTGTGCTTGCTACGAGCATAAGTAAGCAATCTAACTTCATATTTTTCCACTGGCCTGCACAATCATTTCTACCACAGCAAAATGAGGAGAAATTGCTTCTAATTCTGCCTTTCTTTGCACAAGGTCAAAGGTACTAGAGAATCCAGACCATTTGCCTGGAAGTCTAATGTTGCAGTAGTAGCTTGCACAAAGGTCTGCTTGTCCAAAGTAGTGGAAGTGCAAAGGTAGGAAGGTTCAAATTTCAGCAAGTTTCACAAGATTTCCACATAAAAAAGACAAGAAATACCCTAATCCTTGCTGCTCTGGGGGCAAAAGAAGTTTAGAAACACTTAAATCCTCTACTAACTTATTTCTTCAGAGAAATAAAAATAAGTAAGTGTTTCCTGTAAAACCAATACATAAGGTAACACATAAGCATAGACTGAGGAGACCTTGTAGGTCACATCAAAGCTCCTGCAAGCTTCTCAGTAGACAACATATCTGTTATTAAACTGATTTCAATAGCAATGGTAAGCCCAGAAAATCTGTGGTATCAGGATCTGTTTTAGCCAAAAGGTCATTACTGTCAGGATTTTCAAAAGCACCACCACCTTAAAAGCACAAACCCCACCAACTTTCATGCACTTCTCAAGTAATTATTTTTTTTCTTTTTAAATTTGTATCATTTTATGACTATATTAAATTTAAAAATAACTAAGGTTTTTTTTTTAACAGTCCCTATAAAAGCAACATCAAACAGAAGCTTCCGTTGCCATATTGCTTCAAGACAACAGTTACAGATAATTCCTACTGCTGAACATCTGCTATAGCTTATCAATGAGCTGCTGTCATTGGGGCTCTGCTGTTCGCAAGGACAAGGGCCTCTCACCACACTGGTGTTACTGGAGTTCTTGAGGTGGTTGTGCAGGAGCTTGGTAGCACCATCCTGGAATGTTTTTGGCAAGGCACCAAGTAACATGGTAAACTCAGGAGTGTTCAATTCGAAGAGAGAAATCAGGACTGTTTGTGCTGCCTGAAAAGAAGAAAGAAGAAAGAAAAGACCATCAGCTTTTATCCTTTGAAAAAAGTTTGCATTCTGTCAGTAACGATCCTTATGGTAAAGGATGTGCGTTTCATTCAAAGAGACGACTCCCATATGAGACAAATTTTTGACATATTCCTTGTGATCTGTCAGAAGTAAATTGCTAATTGCTATAGCTAACATTTTAGTTCTTAGAGCTTACAATATACTTTTGTATTCATATCATTAACTTCTCAGATGTGACGTGTATGGCTATTCACAGCTAGTGAGAAAAATCTTACCCTGTCCAGCACATGTTTCAATTGAACAAGTTACTGCAAAAATGTACAAACAAACCCAGATGCTCAGATAAGCATGAAGAATCTAGGACTGCCATCTGTCATTCCCATGCTTTCTATTTTAAGTACAAATGGGACTAGTTCTCTTTCCATCCAGCCTTTTTTCTTCCTAAGGATCTGAATAAGTTTGTTTCAGCAAACTGACAATCCCCGCTTCTGTTTTTCCACCTCTCCTTGCAAGTCTCACTGCTGAGGCTGTTTAAGCAACAGAAGACTCCATCGCAAGGGGAAGAGATCTACTGGAATGGTGAGACCCACCTTTCTCTCATCCATGGACAGGCTATACCCCACCAGATTCCCTAACTTTAATAAGTGAAACCAGGGTACCACTGAAACAACGGAGAATTTTACCATTACTTTCACTGGACAGGGTGTGCCCCATCTGCCTGGAAGGCGAGCTGCCAGAACAGGATCTCCACTAACTCCATTAGCAGATATACGGCTCTGCATATTCTGAACTACAACAATGGAATCAAATGGGAATGGAAGCAGAATTAATCACAGAGTGCAGATCTGCAAGAGTTATTAACATCACATGTCCCTAACTGGACTTCACCAGCAGCATAAAACCCACAAGGATTGCACCAATTCTGGTTTTTTTTTTTATTCCCCTGCCTTTGCCTTGAAAATATACAAGAATTAAAAAAAATATTAAAAGAACAATAAAATTGAAGCAATGATAAAGGACCTCTGATGGTCTGCAGCACCACCTTCTCCAGTGGGACTGTAGTGATTGACAGGCCAATCTCCCAAATACATACTGGGATACAAAGTAGCAGCTTAGGCTCACAAATTAAGAAGCAAAGCTGCACATGCTCTTATTTTGGAACAGCTACAGACTTAGGAAGAGCAGATACTTGTGTCTGACCATTTTGGGAACTTCCTAAAACATCCTAAAAATGAAAAGAGCTGTAAAGAGGGTAAAAATATAATTTGCTGCTGTGGCAATAACCGCACATTCATTGTTCTCATCAAACCAAAGGAGGAGTTTTTAGTAATGTGTTTGTAAAGTGTATCTGCAGTTCCCTGTGAAGTGGAATCCTTTAGCAGGTGATGAAGTTGGGTAGACAAAAACCCTTTCATACAGGAGGGGAATCAAAGTACCTCATTGTTTCAGTTGCATTGTTCAAATTGCAGTTCAAGCTATGCTGTTCCTTCTGCTCACCAGCCCCAATTTGCTGTAACAGTTTTTTTTTATATAAAAACATTTTCTACCCACAAAAGTTTGGTAAGTGACATCCTTCTCATAAGGCCAACAGAGAAACTGAGGCACAAAACACTCAACAGGCTTCCAAGGACTGCAGCAAGTAACAGGTCTTCAGACTCTTTGTTCCAGATGGATCATTCAGCCTCCTACCAAAACTCTCGCTGACTTCAACAGTGTATCATTACTCACTTCACGCTAAAGATCTAAGGGTGAAAGAAGTGGGGACATAATTGTCCCCGTGGCTTTCTTAACTCCATACTCTACCCTCCTCTGACGTGAAGTTTTGGGCAACTCTGCCATGAAGCCTGCCTGGTATCCAACAAGGATGTATTTCTGTCCATTTTGATCCAAGAACTTTTAAGTTTTCACCAGCATAGTATTTTCTGTAATAAAAATATTACTGCAAACAAGAGATCTCAGGAAAACAATCAGCATGTTGAGCTGAATACAAGGTTACAAGTCATGCCAAAGTTCACTCCCGTTTGTGAATGGCATGCATATCCCCAATGGTTAAGAAATGGACATGCGGATCTTCTGTGTCAGAACAAGCAAATCTCATATTCGTTAAGATAAAACAAATAGCAAAATCAATCAACAAGGTTTCCAGGTTGAGAGATTGCTCAGAGACTGGAGTCAGGAGCTGCCCAAGGTACAGTAAGGTGGGAAAGGATTTCAGATAACTTCATCCCACATCTCTCTCATTGATGGGTTAGAAATAAGGTCGTTCTTGGAGACCTCAAAAGTAAATAGAGCAAAAGGTGCCCCAGAGTGTACGCGCTCTATGACGTGAGATTCTGGAGGTAACTTTCTCATATGCCAGAGACATCTAAGATGCATCTCACAGATCTGAGCAAAATCTTCACCAAAGCTCCTCCAGGAACTTTGCGATTCTGTGGCTTCACTTTGAAGCAGAGAGTTATCTAACTGGTACAGTTTAACGCTGACACACAAACAGTGAGAGCCCAGATGTGCTACAAGAGTATCGGAGGGAAATTTCAGCTCCCAGAAGTCACTTCAGTTTTGCTCCTTTTTTTGTTGTTTTGGCTTTAATGAAAACAGGACTGTGCCCACTGTCCCTCTCTGCAGAGAATATAGCTTGTTTTCAGGAGTATCTGCAGGTATTCTGTGCACCCGGTGCTCTTCAGTAGCTTTGCTGTTGCCTGCAAATAGGTCATTGGGCTTTGAATGAAGCGCTGAACAGTCGCTCAATGCTTACAGTCTTATGTGGCCTGAGAGAAAGCAGACCTACAGTCCATGCTTTCTGTAGTAAAGCCAAGTACTACTACAGCCTGGGAGTGGTGCTCCAGTAAAGCCAACAAAAGCAACACTGGAGATACGTGGGTTAACCTTGACTGTGTTCTCTTTAAATAGTCCTTTGCAATCCAACTGCGCTTCTAAGTTTATTTCAGGTAAAAGCCATTATTTAGAAGTTCAGCCATGATTTCCTACCTAAAATTTCACACACAAAGGTCCTGGTCCACCATAAAGTCAAGAACACTGTTACCACTAACCTCAAAAGCTGAAAGGCCCATGCTAGCTTGAAATCACATTTATAACATGCTCCAAGTTTCACTCTTGCAATACTTCCCAGTTTAATACAGTTAATTTTATTTCAATAATGAAGAGCATCAGGAGCACTACACCTGTCAAATAGTTCTAATAGATCTGGACACACTTGATAGTCCGGTAAGTTTCATTTTTGTAGCCAGAGGACATATTTTACAGACAATGTTTCTAAGAGTTTTAAATCTGTGGATTTTCAGCTTGTGACAAACCAGAGGACGTTTTTATGATCTCAGAATCACTGGTCATTTCTGAAAATCTTGGCCCTTGTTTCATTAGATTACTCAAGGACTCGATAAATTTAAAACAAACAAACTTATTTCTGTACACAATGTACAAACATTCTCCATGCAACACCCAAGCTTGATGATATATAGTTTGAAGAAAGAGCAATATCTGAATTTTCCCTTGCCTTTTTGTCCTTGTACCATTAGTGTGGAACACTAATCCATCTCCTTTCAGTGACACAAAATGTAGATCCTACAGATTACCTAATCTTAATGAAGCAGTTCTCTGCTGGCTTGAGCTGGAGGAACTCCAGTGACTTCAGAGCCTGACTATGCTGGTGAGGGGGCCTGGCTCCACGTCAGGTTCTTGAATCATTTGCAAAGGATGGCTTATTTAATATCCTTATTTTCCTTACAATAATAAAGCGAGGGATCAGGTTCCACAAACTGGTAGCAGCTCCCAAAGTTTCATGGTTAGATCAGTGTGATTCATGGTGTCCAACAGTGTCAGCTGCTAAAGGGACACAAATGCTTTAGCATCTTTTGGTTTTTGTTTTCACCTAGACAATGGGTATTGGCCAGATTTGTCAAAATCGATAATCTCTGCAATTTGGCTGAATTATAATAAAGTCTCTTTGAAATGGTTTGGGCTCATTAAGCAAAAAGATCAAGGCTCACTGGAAAAATCTATTGATTTTAGAGAGGAAATGTGGTCAGTGACCTAAACTTAATACAAGCACCTGCCTTTTGATTGCTGCTGCTGCTGGTCCAATAGACTAAGCAGAATAAGCAGCTAGTTGCCTGAGCTATATGAAAGCAGTTTTCACGTTCCTCAAACTTCTACTGGCAATGAGCTCACATCACTGACAGTTCCATAAAAGGAAAAGACCTCATACCCTGATTGCTTATGAGGGACTACAACTCAAGAGTTAACAGAAAAGCACACCAAAGCCAAAAAAAATTACTTCACAGACAGACACGCTTTTTTCAGGCCCCCAGTTGAGGTCTCTTTACACAGCTAGACACTTGAGTTGGGACTGCAAACAAGATTAGTGTGATTAGTGCACACAGCTTTCAGTCTACCTGTTTACATTTCTCTTCCAGGTTTCCTTCACCAGGGCCTGAGGAAGCTGTTGTTGTCCTAGCTGGCAAATCCTCACCCACCCAACTATGCATGGTCTGGGTTTGACAAACAGGGAAGTTGATATTATTTAGAGAAAGCATAGATTTCAACTAAATCATCTAAACAATACACATGCTATATTTTTGCAGAAGAGTTTTAATCAGTTGCTTGCTTAATTTCAAGAAACAAAAAGCATTAATATTTGAGTTAACCGGAAGAGCATTCCTTTCAGCAGAGGGCAGCACTGGCTCAAAAAATTAAATTCAGCCACAATTTCCAGGCTTACAGGTCCTTTAACTCTCCTATGAGGCTTTACTTTGGCAACCTCCTGATGGCCTCCCAAACCACCCGAAAACCTCTGCCAAGGTGACGTGTAGAGCCTGGGCAGTGCTGCACTGAGATGACACGTTCATCTGGCCAGGGGTAGGGGAACAGGCATTTGCATCTGCCCGTACCTTATTCTCCTCCTTCTCTAAGTGCAGAGGAAGAAGCAGTTAAGAACTTGCAAACTCCTGACTCCAGTCTGGGCATCAGTCTGATAGACCAACACTGTCTACAGATGCCTTTTATCATGCTACTGGTCTGGGGAAGATCCACACTAACATCTACTCACTTTTGACAAACAATCAAAAGTCTCTGTGCATCATTCGTGTCACCGTCCAGTCTAAGGCCAACGTGGTTTTAATGACCTGAGGCACACTGGAACAGGGAAGCTTGCTCTCTCTCTCATGTCACTTTGACTTACACTGAACTGAAGACCAAATATAGATCCACTGAGATTGAGAGGCAGCAGTGACACATCAGGCAGCTTGTATTAGCACACATCAGCATAGGGCAACACTTCGATTTTCTGATGAGCATAGCTGATGTTAAATGAGTTAATGCACATCTACTAAGAATGTTTGCAGGCTCTAAAAAAAATGTTATTTGAGTGTACTTTCCAGCATACAATTAAGTTAGCTGGCACTAAGCTACAGACTGGCTACCAAACGTCCTGCTTGTTCCTTTTTCAGGTCTAGAATCAGATGAGCATGGACATCCACATTACTGATATGGTAATATGAAGCACAACGGCTTCACCACTTCATACATAATCCAAGCATGTTAGCTTGAGCACAAGTTTTTAAACACACGGTTTTCCCCAAAGACTTCTATTAGAATATGCTGTTTACATCCACATCCTGAAAAGGAAGAATTTGTTTAACAGATTTAAATACAGAACTCATGTGCAGATTAAATCCACATTGCTATTGTGTTCTATATACAGCACACACTTAATATATCATGAAAGGCTTTTACAAGTCACAGGACGGTTCCATTACATTTGTCAAAGGCATCTCAAATAAGTGCCAGCAAAAACTATGCAGCACTGAATCATCACATATTCGGATTACTCTTCTATCATGGATTACAACTCCTGATGTGTGCTGTTTTGTGACTTGGGCTCAACAAAGACCATGGCAAAAATGGTCATTATTTCTGAGAGCCTCATGTTACCCCAGAAATCAAGCTGATGAAGGCTACTATGAGTAACTTTGCCCCTTAGAAAATGGCATTTGTTGCAAAAACAGGTTTAAGGACTAGAAACAATGGTTACATTTTACTAACAACTGAGAAACTTCAGTTACAAACTCTGCTATGATATAAGTCTGATTTCTGAGGAGGAGGTTCCCACGTATAAACTAAGAAAGAAAATAAACTACTGAAGTAAGAGATGGTTTGCAATGAAAACATGCACTTTAATCTGTACAGAGTTTCAAAATGCTAGAGTAGTGTATGGCAGACATCCATCATAGTGCACAGAAAACAGCCTATAGTCTAGTTAATGGGTGTCTCTACAATGCATCATGTAAATACCACCTCTAATCTCAATTTTCAAAATAGGTACCTCATCTATTTCTATGTAGGTTTGTGTGTATTTATATAAATAGCACGCATACACAAACATATTATGCACAGACACATAATATAAGCATGAGTATGTACATTCTGTGAAGCAATTTCTTCTTATGTTATCATGCACTAGCTCTTACTGTTTCTGCAAACTAAGAAAATGTGCTTATATTATGAACTGCTTTCAACCCAAAGGGTACTTAGAAGGCTGCATAAAGAGAAGAGATTCATTTTAAGGAAATCAACTCCAGCACTGTTTTTCCAACAAGCACATGATGATTTTCTGGCCACTAATGTTGGGAAAAACCATTTTCCTTACACTGCGTACACTAAAAACATTTGGGTTCCAATAGCTCTCTAGCATCAAATTCAAAACAAACAGAAAATGACAGCTGCTATTTTGAAAACACAGCTAGGACACAAAGATCCTTTTTGTACTGATAGCATTAAATCAAGTAAACACTGAAGTCCACCAGGTGCCATTTTTGATGTATTACACTATTTTTCCTAGCACTGACTATGTTTAAATACCTCAAATGAGTTCCTCTGTGCATTTAGGCAGAGTTTGACTTCTTTAGGAATATCCTTCGTCTAAAAGGCTGACCTCACCAGCATGGACATAGTCCTATTTAAGATTCCTTAAGACTGAAATGACACGCTAAGACCTGGTTCTCGGGTAAAATGGCTCTTCATGGAGTCCACAAGATGCACAAATGTGGTGTAGGAATACTGCCAAGAGTGCTAGAGAAACCTCTGACACAGGAAGGTAAGGGCCTCCGACTGGAGAATATTAAAACAATTTGCCATTTAAAAGCATTTCTGCACACATCCTCTCTGCCACTGCTACTGTAACAGGCCACAACCAACAGTGCTTATTGCCTAACACCAGTAAAGATGAACGATGCCATTGCAGCTCAGAGTCTTTGGGAGTGCTTTTACAGCGAAGCTTTTGTCCCAGAGTTGCTCAAATCCTCCTGATGCCAGATGGAAAATTAAAGCTCCAGGAGAGATTTGGTCTCATGGCATCATGTTGCAAATGAACCCAACTTCGTTTCCTTAGCAGTGTTTCCTTTCTTGTCTATCACTGGTCCTCCTACAGACATCACAGCAATATTTTATCCAAACTTGCTCTGGGCTATATTGATAAATACAGTTTCCTTATCAAAGTGACAAGGAATGTCATATATTTCTCAATATATGACATCTAGGATTACTAGTTAAAAAAAATAAATACATCTTCATTGCCTGTCTGAGCATATGAAGAAGTTGTTGACCTGCAGCTTTCTCTCTGAAATCTTCATCATCTTGTGGTATCCAGAAACAGTTTCTCGATTAAGCGGTTTTAGGAGAAAAAAAATGATCCCCAACTTGTTTTCTTTAAATCCTTCTAAACTTCACCTGCAAACCTGTAGTGCCAATCCAAGGAGGGCCCTACCCCTAGGTAGTCTGATGGGGACTTCATCTTCATGCAAATCACAGTAACACAAGCACCCTCCTCAGCTTTTTGATTCATTGCAAGGGTTCTAGTTTCCTACCAAGTCCCACCCACTGTCTGTATCCAAGGGCAGCTTGGCCAAACTCAGTAATGAGCGGAATTGTTAAAAGAAAAAGTTTTCCCAGCTGCACAAGTGGAAGGCAGAACATGATGTACACATGATATGAGGCTGCCCATAATGTGTAAAAATGCATTCAGGCTTGTAAAATAAAATGACTGTAGGAATGTTTCATCAACAGAGAAGCCCAACAGGATATCTGGCACAAAGTAAAAATTCCTTCTTCCCCAAGATTAGTGGTCTAAATGATGATCAGGCAATACAGATCTTGCCAATGACACTTATTTATCATTAAGACCAGAGCTTGGCTGATTAACAACATGGCAGGAAAAGTCACTGGCCCTTCACCTCACAAGGTGTTGCTCCCCTTCAGCCTGTATGAGCTCCTCCTGAAGACTAAGATCCTGTATGCCCCCAGAGATGACTCCACCCCCTCAAATGCTGAGCACTTGTGTTTAATAAAAGTTTCCATTCACCTGAGCCTTGGACATGAGGCTTCTTTAGGCTGTGGCCAGAGTCAAATCAGAAGCCTCATTCTCGTTTCCATTCTCAAATTGATGGCTGTTTTCCAAGATCAAGGTATTTTCCCACACAGAGTCCAAGCCTGTCATCCAAATTCAATAAGCACTTTACCTACGTAAGAATTGCACAAGAACTTTGCTGGCAATATTAGTGATAACATGGTGAAGGGACTGACTTAATGTCCTCAGACCAGTCATCACAGTATTTGCATTGCCATTGTGTTACTTTTCTTTGTGGTAATTAAATGGCTTTTGTAAAATGATCTCATCAAATCTTAAACAGTTTCCAGAGGTGGAAAAATAAAATAAAATAATCAGAATTGACACCCTATTACAGAGTGGAGTGAACCAAAGCAGAAGAAAGTCAAGTGCATTGCTCAAGGTTAGATGCTACTGCAATCAAAATTAGAGCTGAATTATCCGAAATCCTGATCCGTGCCCTTCCCATTGATATAGTCTGCTTGGCGAAAAAGCAGCCAGCAGGCAGTAGGTGCAGAAACTGCCAACAGGTGTTCTCCTTGCACTGGAACCACATCCCGTCCAGGTCTCCATGCAAAGCTTCGTGACCTGTTCCTCCCCGATGGCTTTTGCTCAGCATGGATGACAAATGCCTTTCACCATTCTTCTAGCGCTGCTTGCAGGAAGTAAATCTTAACCTGAATGCAGGGTGAACACCCATAAGCACTAACAATCTTTAAAACAAGACAAATATTTACCTGTAACACACTGCAGATCACTTTATTTTATACATAAAGCTTGACAATAATTTTGACTGTACATAGTTCACAGCTACTATCAGCAGCTTAAATGGTTTCTGCCCCACGAGGGAATCACAGCACTTTGTCAATGACACAGTAATATCAACTGTACCTTCCTCAAAGTACATCATGTTTTTCTTGTGATAAGAGAACTTATCTTTAGCTACAGATATCATTCCATAAATGAACGTAAACCGTTTTATGCACAACAGCATTTCTTCTGATTTCACTAGCTATAAAACATGATCTGTAGTTCAAGTCAGGCATCAGGCATGTTAAGTGTGCTCGTTAAGTGTGTTTAAGTAGTCAGCATAAGAATATGCAAGTTTTATTAATAAAGCTGCATCATTCATTTTGAAAAAGATTTTTGGACTAAATGTCACTTTCTGTTCTATTTTTCTCCACTGACTTAACACTACAGGGCTGGGATCTCCATGACCATCACACAGTGAACAGTACTAACGGACAGATGATCCCTGATCATCCCACACATGTTACTTGCATTAAGGTAGCATTCGGTAACTCAAATCTGGGTGAGAACCACACTGGCTGCAGGACCACCTTTCTTGGGAGAGAGTCCCTGTCTCCATGACCGTTTGAGCATCGGCATGGCTGTTCCACCAAGCCAGGGGCAGTAGGACACAGGGGCTGCACTACACCAGCCAAGGCTCCTCCGTACCAAAAATAAAGCATGCTCTTGTCAGCTCGCAGGAGCCGAGCCGATTCCACTGGTGGTCTCAAACCCAGACTCTATTGAAAAATTACCTTTTTATCCTCTTTACAGGCCTCTTGCAGTACTTCGATCATTTGAACACTGAATTGGTTCTTCTCCTTCTCCCCCATAGCCTCAACTGCTGTCTCCATTTTTAGGTTGTGCTAACGTTCATAATGCATGGTCTGCTTTGCACTTGGAAAACCTCAGATCTCGAAAGCCACTGTAAGGCTTCCACAAGGGTAGAATCTTCTGATCCTTAAATGAATTATCTTGATATAAAAAGGTACCTATTTTTCCCAGGTCATAGCCTCCAAAAAGGGAGGACAATATTGTGTTCTTCAGAACATTTCACCTATCTGGGTCGGCCCTTGGTAATCCAGTTCGTTACTACATAATGAGTTTATTAGTCTGTTAATTACAGTCCTAACAGAAATAATGGCCAATGACTACTTACAAATCCTTTGCTGCAGTGTTTCTTCTATAGCCCATCATTTGTACTACGTTCTTAATAAACTCATAGTACAGCAACAGTATGATGAAATAAAGATCACCTGGGCATTCATTTTCAGTAAAGTTAGCTTAACTGTGTGATAATTCTTTTGAAAGCTACAGGCACTAGCAGCAAACCCAAGTCACGTGCAGTTTAATAAAAAGAATTCAGATTTAGTAATCTCTTATCAGCCCCCAAAGTACTTGCCCAGGCACTGCGAGCGAGTGGAGCTTGCTGGAAGTCTTGGCAGAGCTCTGCACATCTTTGAAACAGAGAAAAGGATGGACACCGCACTGTGAACACCCGCTCCTTACATCCTGCAGCTTCACAACCAATTTTTTCAGCTGCTGCAGATACTCTTTACTCCATTTTGCACGCAGCAATGATGACCCCTAATGGTGGAATACTACTTCTGCTGAGCAGTATGCAGAGGTCTTGCTTTTTAATTTATGTTTCTAATTACATTAATTACAACTCTATTTTGCAGACCACCAGCAGAGTAAACTGCTTGACGTTTACTCGAACTGTAAGAGAGAAGCAGCTTCTTGTTCATGGAAGCATCAAAATGGAACTGCATATTCTAGATTTAAGTCCAGGATTTGAAGCTATCCTTTTTTTCCTGAGGCTGACTATTTTGCAGAAGCAAATTTCAGTCACACCCATGTGAATAATCTCTGCAGAAAGTCTTCAAAAAAGAGGATGAGACATTTTTCTCTAGATCAAATCAGCTGTATGCCAGAGAGCAAAGAGCACACAGCCAAAAAGCTTCTTTGAAGCTGTGTATCAGCTATCAGATAATGCTGCACTTGCAGCACCTTCAATAGCCAGTGATTTTTTCATCAGAATCAAATTATCACTAATAACAAAAATAATTTTCTTATTTCCGAAGTTATAAAATAGTACATTATTCTAGTATTAATTCAATATTTTAAGCACATGTAGAGTGCAAAAAATCTCACAGTTTTTACATTGTGAAATACTTAAAGTGTTTTGGTGTTTTTCTTTTTTTAAAAAATCCGAGTACATCTCAAGTCTTTAAGTCCTACTGGAATCTATTTCTACACCTGGGCTGGGAATAGAAGGTAATTTTGAATTGTGTTACAGAGGTACATAAGGTACATAAAGGCAAGGTACATAAAACTAAGTCTCATTTTTCTCTTGGGAGAGATGAGTATCACTACCTACCACATTTTAGCTTGCCTGACACCTTCATCTACAGCAAGATAAAGAACAAGGTAACTGTATTATCCAAGCCTGACCTAAATATGTCAGCTTTCTCCAGGTTGAGAGAAACACACAAGTCTTAGAAGAAAAGAGTTGAGAGCCCCTGGCAGCTTACTGATTTGTTTACTTTCTTTTAAAAATATTATAACACATAAGTCATGCCATATTTCATCCGAGACTACAAAGCACAAGCTTTCATCTAAATAAACAAAAACCTAGCAATATTTCTAGACTGCTCAAGAAAAAGTACATTGTTAAACTATGATCTCTTTTTGCACAGCAATAGCTGCTAAAGTCACACAGCTAAGTACCTCCTAGAAAAAAATTATATGAAAACATGGTTCAGAAATATGTCTTTACTGGACTGGCAATTTGTTTTGGATGGTAAGTAAAAATCCATTTTTTTAAATTAGAACCTAACCACTGATTTTTTAATTAACTTTAGAACCATTATTTGTTAGGTTTGGTTATTTGTGCCTGTTTTTTTTTGTAGGGTTTTTTTTTTTTTTAAGAGCAAATGCTTCATCATCCTGGCTTACCTTTCTCACATCTGAACTCTTTGGTTCTGTTGTCCAAGTTATAATTCTCGATACAGCAAGTCTTGTCTCACTAGAGTTCACAAAGTCTGTTGGATCCATCTGTCTTGCCAAGGACTCGATATACTTCAGGATAGCAACTTTCACCTGAGAAGTGAAATGGGATTTGTTAATCTCACGAGCTGGCAGATGGATTTTACCCCACTATAAACAGATACCACTAACAGATTGTCAAGATCTATGTCACTTTATGGGAAAAAAAAAAACATCCCTGTGACATGTCTATGTCATGTTTCAAAAAGCAAGAGCAACTTTCTACCCAGATAAATTTTGTATAGTTGGAGTCTGGAATGGTATATCAGAACTGCATTGAAATACATACATCTGCTTGTGCGTTTGCATAAGCAAATCAGTGCTCCACCAGGCTGTTTCCACCAGTGGTTATTGCTCCAGATGCTAAACCTTAGTTTTTGGCCTCAAACCAAATGCCTGATGCTGAAGTGTCAAAAGATCCCAAATTTCTGAGATTTAAAGAACACTCAAGTCATTCGGCATCTTGTATATTCCTGTCTTTGGAAGATAAATATGTATGACTTCCAGAGTTTACAGTGTTCCTACAGCCTTGAAACAGCAACCTCCTGAGAAACAGTCTTCACAACAGCATCTCCGTGGGAAGATTCAGTAACAGAAAGCTCTGAATTTTTTTTTTTACTTTCTCTAAACTCTACACTTCCTATGTCTAATCTGTGCAAATCACTTAAGGTAGGCCTAGCTAGCCAACATCCCAGCTGTTCAGACTGGGTCTGGTTCCTTCTGTCCTGCAGAGCTAGGTTTTCTTCCCACCAAGACCAGGGTGAAGAGAAATTTTCCATGTCTACACTTTACGCTAATATGCTGCAGTGCGCCTAAAGCCCAACTCTCACTGACTTGTGATGAGTCACAGGATCCTATTTTAAAGATATTTTGATTTATTAAAATGAAAAATGAGTTAATCAAAGTTTCCAATATAATTTCTGTATCACGCAGGCACTTCCAATTATTTATCTTTGTCATGACTTCTATGCTTTATGGCATGCCTGACATAACAAGCTAAGACAATCATGTTGATACTTTAGCAAAAAGGCTTTAGATACTGACCTTTAGGTTTGGTGTTTGGGTCTGATCTACAATAAACCTCATCAAAATATTAAATTGTTGATCAAACGGAAAAGAATCTCTGTTCAAAGAAAACAAAGGCAAAAATGTAATGCAACAAATTTTCAGGACTAAATTAACTTGATACATGAAAGCTTTCACAACAGATTTTGGCACTTATCATGCTTTTCTTCTTACACATCAACCAGAGAAACTCCAAGTCTAAGAAATAGCTGATTATTGATTTAATACTACCAAAACCTGCTAAATCAATACCTTTATACACTTACTTTATCTACGTTTTGTACACTTATTGAGCTTTTGGAACACCTGTCTATTCCTTCTTCATTTCATTTCTCTGTTCCCTTCTCTGTAGTAGCAGACTGGTTAATCTTTTCCTCAGGGTTCATACCTGGTTTTGATTTCAATCCTCTTTTTCCCTCCTCTATCCTATTTTCTCCTGGATTATTACTACTTCTTTCTTAATTATGCCATTTCCAGGACGAGTTGAACATTATTGCAACAGTGTCCTGTGATGGACATCCTTAGAAAAGGACACTGACTACAGAATCAGTGTGCACATCACAGTAACATTCAAGGTCTTACCCTGAAATTACTGTTATTTGCTATTTGAACACATCAAAGATGCTCTGAATTTTGTGGTAAAGCACCACTCATATTCTGAATACTGCAAAAATATATTCAAAAAGAAAACTGATATCAAAGCACACACACACCAAAAAAAGCAAATCAACAAAATTAATCAGTTACCCATTTTAAATGTTATGCTTTGAAGTTACCTATTTAGAGAAGAGTCAGGTCTTTTTAATTCAATGCTTGAAATACTGTGACATCACTTTGTCCTCCTTTATTCTGGTATTCATCAGGACTGAGCCCTCAAAATATACAGCGCTACTAGGTTTCTAAAATGTTCACCAGATGCCTTCCTGCAAAACCCTGCATAATATTTGCCATCTGAGTACTCTACCTGGTGACATCCAGAGCTTTTTGAACTTTTGCCTGCACAGACCCCAGCAAATCCGCTCCCATTTTCTTTAGCAACTGGGTCAGGAGAACAAAAAGCCAATCCTGCAAGTCATCTTTATGAATGATGATGAAATCAACCAGGGTTTCCAGAAACATGCTGAAGACCTATAAACAAAACAAGTATCACAGAGAGGAATACCCTGCTTTAAATAAAAATAATCAAAGGGGAGGGGTTTACAATCAGAGTTTCAGCATGATTTTGTTATAGACAGTTTCATGAATGAATGATTTTAGTGACTACATTGTTCTCAAAAGAAGGATTCAGACAAGACATGTCTAAAATATGTCGTATTAAAATACTACATGAAATGAATGAAGGAAGGGGGTAGAATACACTTACTCTCTGTTGTGAATTCCACGGCAAAGCAGGCCATGCAACAAAACAAACCACTCATTAGCACACATAGTGATCAAGGCTGGTTGTTCAGATGCAGTTTGTCAATGGATAAAAGATGCATTCATTGAAAGTTCATATTTTCTTAAAACAAAATTTGTCCTCAGCAGTTACTTAAAATGTTATACACCTTGGATCAGCTCCAGTCTCCTCACTCATGAAAGTAACATGTGTTTATGCACGTTTACATATGTTTAACACCACAGCTAATGAGTGTAGCAATAATTCTATAAAAGCAGTGCAGATGACAGATCACCACTGCCAGAGAACATACTTAGTCCAGTGCGCAATAAACCCTCACCTTACTCAGAAATTGGAAATATTTTGCAAACAAATAGCTACACCTTCCACAAGACCTACTGAACCTTCAAGAACCAAAACATTAAGACCTTACAGTAGGAACTGTCACACTTGACAGTCTGGGACAGCTCACCCAGACTATAATTATGGCCAAAAATGCACACATGGAGCAAGACCTGTAACAGGCCACTATGCCTGCCTAGGGAATCTCCACCTGACAGCCATTTATTAAAAGTGGTTTACCAAGTGGTCTGAAGTACTGATATTTTTACAGCTTATTCTTCCTCAAAATATATTTAACCCAACAGCAGATGTTTTTACCTAGATTTACTGATTGCCCTCAACCAGCAAACCTCCTCGGGAAAGGGCATGAAAATCGCTTTTCCCCTCTCCCTGCTCCTGCTTAGCAGTCAACAGAAGATCACCGGGTCTGAACATGCCTATGGACCCAACCTCCCCATTCCCTAGCCTGCTTCTTCTAAAGAGATGCCTATAAATTCATGCCATGGCATTTAACTACAAAGGTTAGTGTTATAAAGAAGACAAAGTGGCTTTGAGATGCAGAACAGTATGTTGGTGAGACTCTGTACTGCTCCCAGATGGACACAATACATAAACCCCAGTTCCCAGGATGCTGAACTATGGCTGATCCTCCATGGATCTCACTCTAATCTGTATCACCAAGACGCTCCCTAGAGAAGTACAGATAAAACCCAACCCCTCACTCCAGGAGCTGACATCTGTAAGACACTAGCTTGCTCCTTGGGAAGCACAGAATCATCAGTTCTTAGCAACCTAAGAGAGACTGAGACACATTCCTTCATTGTGAAACAGATAAAAATCAAGGGGATTTATAATTGCCAGTTTCCCCCGGCAGATGGCAGGGGTAGAAATACAAAACATTCATCTTGGAACAGTGTCAAATGTGCACACATGGTAATGTAAGAGAGCAAGCCAAGTCTTTGTGATCTTACCTTACTGTGAGGGTCAGCAAACATGCGAGTAAATATTTCACACAGCCTTTTTAACTCGACTCGGCTAAAATACATAAATAAAACGTGGTATTAATACTAAAGCTCTAGTTGCAGCAAAAAAGGTAGTAAATATTAACAGCTGGAAAGTGTAGCCTTCTTTATTTAAATGTTACTTAAGTCACACTTTGAAAACTCTGTATTGAGGCAAAGCCTTAACTGGCATTCCAGTTTAACTTCTGGGTTCACAGGTCTTACATTAACAAATCTAATAAACTTTTTTTTTAACTCATAAGCCAGGCAATTTGTATTTCTGCTTCTATTTTCTTCTACCTTCTGGATTTTGGAAGACGCCTTGAAATGTGCACATTTGGGAGGTATTTACTTTCCACCTGCATCACTGATGGCTCTTTTGCAGTGTAGGAATAGTTCCTCAAGTCTGCTTTGTGTCAGGGAACTCAGATTTTCAAGTACAAAAAAAAACTTTAATGCTGTTCAATACAGTAATCAAATATTTTGGTATAAATTCACAGTTGCTTCAGTAAAATTGATCTAGAATGACACAGTATTAACATATACCAGAACTGATGCCAAAGACTGAGAGCAGGCACATTGAGGACACAAATATATAGAAATTGAAAACTGATTAACAAGTGGGATACCTTGTAAATCAAAAGATAATTAAACCAAGGCACAATTTAAGTTCCCATGAGTAAGAGATTATTAGGTGCTCAGTAATGCTTTTTTTTTTTGATGCCAGAGGAAAAAAAGAAAGATGTATGGGGTCCCTTTCATAAAATACTGAGTTTGAGTCAAATGTAGAACTGTTTGCAGTGTATTGCAGCTCTTATTTGCAATGTATTGAAAATATAAGTCTTAGCTTTCCTGCAAAATAAATTGCCAAAGAACATAGAAGTTTTGCTTGTTTACTGTGCAAACAAAAACAGAGCAAGACAGGTAACATTCCCTGCATACTATGGATGCAATTAGATATTTTTCACAATCACTATGAAATCAGAGCAACTAGTGAGATGCACATCAATTACTCAGAGGACAGCTTTAGATCTCGACTTCCCAGAAAGACAGTAAATCTACAATCCACAAACATACCTCCCTCTCTCTCAAAACAGCTTCAAAGAGCAAGCCAGAATATGCCAGTAGCCTGCAATTATTTTATGTTAGCTTGTTTATAAGTAACACAGGACATTTTTTCAAATAAGTGTATGTGTGAAAGACTGATCAAATTTTAAAAGGGCATAGAGACAATGGTCTTAAGAGCTTGACGCAGAGGAAAAAGTCTTTGTAAAGATGTCACAGCAAGCTGCCAGACTCATTCAGGATGAGACTGCAGAGTCTCAAAATGACTGTCCCACGGCACGCTCCTGACTGCATGGAGATTGCATCTCCCTGAATGAACTCTATTATTACTCTAATGAATTTTCTTTCTGGACAAAGTTTACACGAAGGCAGCAAGTATAAGCAGATCTCTTTCTAAACGCTCACAGACCCAAGGTAACAATGCAAGTACTAAATTGAAACAGGCAGTGGAAGAACATTTCCTTAAGGCCCTTGCTTTATTTAGAAGACCTTACGGGGAGCCCTTTAAGAACTAGGCCACATGAAGCTGTATGAGACAAAGAGCATGGGTAAGCGCCACACCACTTTGCATGCACATCTTTCTGGATACGCAAATCTCAGCTAACCTAGGATCAGCCATCTTTCAGTTCAGAGTACTAAAGAAAACCTAGCCACATCACTGCCTTTTATTAAGCTTGTTATACCACAACAAAAGATACCAGGTTTAATTAGAAAGACAGACTTGCCCCTTGGACTAATGACCTTGATGATGTTCTGCAAGATGCTGTGGGAACAAACAGGATGATAAAATCTAGTTATTAGAACAGGCACCAGATCAACCCTAAACCAAGGAGGAAGCAGACCAAAAGGAAATACAATGTAGAGAACTAAAACTGGTATCAAACTAAAAAAGTAACTCTGCAGGGGTGTAGTTTCTGGGACAGGCTTATAAACCATACAGGATCAAAGCTAAGTAAACATGCTGGATTGAAGGGCTAGTGACAGCAGTTCAGTTCAAACACTGTTTTCAACAGGATTGAAAACAATAGTTGAATTCTACTGGCTTTTCTGCTAAGAGCTACTGATCTGAGCTAAGTAGCTCATCACCCAACCTTCTCAGTGTTTCGTCCCTTGAACTATCCCCAACAGCACTCAAAACTTGGTTATAATCCTCACACGTCTTCATGGCAAAAATCAAAGTCTCGCTCAACTTTTTCATGCAAGTATAAGGTATCAGAGTCTTTCCAGACAGTTCATTAAATAAAAGGAAAAAAAAAAGACAGCATGCATGTGGGAAGTATTTTAAAGGACTCATAAATAGACCACATCAAAACCATCTCAGATCTAGAGACTCTAACTACCTGTATTAAAAACCTGTAGCACTTCCCACTTGAGGACTGCACCACATCATGTGAAGTACTAGAATATTTTTAAGATGGCAAGAGAATAACCTTTCTAGGCCTGCTCTTAGTACGTTTTCATTCAGCCTGTGGAATTGGAAACAATTGCGCAAACCCAAGTAGGCAGGCTATAAACCATACAACAACCACTTATAAACTTGATTATAATTTAAGCACATAATATTCATAACAGGAAAATAAAAACGTTGCAGCTATTTGTGAATGTTATCTTCAAAGGAGCCAAAAGATAAACAGCTTGTTTCCTAATACTTTTACCATCCACCAAGGGTGGAAAGCCTATGGCCTGAGAGGCAGTTGACTTTAGTTAACATGACCTGTGGCCATATGAATTTTCCACATGACTGATGGATAACTCTAAGATCTGTTTTAACGTATGAAATTCCAAATGTGTGTGAAGGATTTATGTGGCTTTTAACAAGGGAAAAAGGTCTGCCTCTCCTACTATAAGCAAAGTTTCAGAGTTGGTACAACTACTTTATTGCCTTAAGAAACTTCCCTCTACATTATAAACATTGCCATTTATAGGAGGCTCAAGTTGCTGATATAAGATTTTTCAAGAGTTACAAATTATATCTATAATTACACCTAACACAGCCTTCATAAAGGGTCAAAGTAAACTCAACATACTGAGAGCATCATCTGATCTCATCTTTGAAACACACACACCCTGAGTCATGTTAGAGTAAGCATGGTGCTTGCTTCACCAACTAAGCTGCTGGGAAAGAAAAAATATTGAAGGTTCAAACAGACTGATGTAAAAATGGTACCACCCTTTGAGTGCATTTACATTACCATCATTGTGGGAAATCTCACTGTGCTGCGACACACACCTGCCATTGGAGGTCTTCATAAGACAGAGGAAGGCACAGAGAAGATACTGTCTACATAAGGCAGGTAAACATTACTGACTTCTGACTTTAGCCATTTATTATGAATGACTGATACTATGAAACTATCAAGGTCACCTCAGTGTCCGTTGGCTTTTCAGTAAGTTCTGAAGACCTATCAGCCCCTCTTTCCTTTCAGACCAGTTGGAGCTGGCGCAGTGGTTCAGGACCTCAGCCACATCTTCAGTCTGCCGCAGGTAGTGTGGAATGCCCCCGTTCCTGGAACCATAGGAGCGCTCCGAGCAAGCGCTTGATGCATCGCTGTTAGCATCGTCATCAGAGTACATCCCGTAAGGTTCATATCTTCTTCTCACTGGCTTTTTCTGGAAAAAGGGAAACACCTACTTAGTAAATTATATATAGTTACATCAATGCCCAAAGAAAAACATTCCATCCGTCTTCACTAAAAATAAGACTAATGCTATTGTTATAGTGACATAAATGTTTTAAAGACGTCACCAAGCACTGCCTGCTTACCTCTCACAGTAGAGCAAGACAGATCCCATTGAGTTCAACCAGATTATTTGAGTCATTAAGGGGAGCAGGGCCTGCCTTCCCCAGCACAAAAGTGAGATAGTTAAGCCCACTAGAATTAGCTACTGGTAGTGAAATCATATGTTTTGTCAATAATGGTCAGTTCCATTGTTACAGATTCTATGATGATACAACCTCTACTTCAAGAAAGAAAAAGATAAGGAAGAAAGAGCTTAAGGAATCTGTGCTGGCATGCACGGTCACTTTTATATTGATAATGAAGTGACTCTAGAAATGCATTGGGATATAGGAGATGACAATTTCTCTGATAGTTTGGGCTAGGATTTTTCTAGAGGCTACTAAGGGAGTTGAGTACCTAAATGGCACTCATTTCCATAGCATGGCATTAGATTATCTAATTCTCTTAGGTACATCTTTGACAACCTTAGTCCTCACAGAAGACAAATTAGAATAATTATGGTAGCAAAACAAATTGCATATTATATTGCAAAACAAACTCTTAAATGAGCCATAACAGAACAGGATTGATAGGCATAGAATTGATTGATATAGGCAATCTTTTTCGGATACATTCTAAAGTGTTTGCTACAGAATTCCTAACAATGTCTAGTCCTGCAGTCCTTCTTGGCCTTGTGAAGCCAGCAGAGTTTTGCTTCCATTAAGACTGCAGGACCGAAGCCCAGAGATTAACTCAACTGAAGTATCATGGGCCTTAGCAACAGAGTGGGGAAAGTTGGAAAGTAGAAATAAAAAGTCAAGAAAGCACTAGTACCTTGCTCCTGGAGTCTCCTAACAGCTGTAGGCAGGAAAATATTGAAGGGTGGGAAAAAGCATAGAGAATTATGTCAGAAGCTTATGTAGGGTTTGTTTTTGCAACAAAAATGTATAGCAAATGTGTCTTAGCAAATTAAAAAAAATAATACAGTTTATGCAAAATAAAAGTGGGTATAATAACACCTGACTATCTCCTAACTGCTGCAAAACTCGTATATCCTACAGTTTCCATTAGGGAGCCTGAAACTCAGATTATCTGTTAAATAAGTTTTTTAATGATAGATCTATATACAGCACCTCTTTGCTTATTTTTCAGAAACCCTGCTCTGGAAGATACCAGCGGTTTTGGTAATGATTTATTTCCCCACACATTATCAGTAGCATTTGATTTTAGAGTCTTGAAAAGAAATTCTGATGTCAGGAAACCACTATCTACAGTGCAGCACATTTAATCTACTTCACTTAACCAAGTTCTCTTTCAACTCACAGTTCTTATACCACACTTTTCTTTGAAGCTTAGATTCTTTCAAGACCCCCTGGCTGGTATCCCTGGCTTAAAAGTCTTACTTAATGCTAAAGTTTCTATCACCCTTTGAGCTCCTCTGACATATCTGAGCACTGATTCCCAGTATAGACACTGTGGGTTTACACCAAGTCCAGCTCTCAAACAGAAGCAGTGGATCCATTTGGAACTGTACACATGGAGTAGAGGTCACAAAATGACCCATTAGATTTTTGTTTAAACTGAGTATTTGGCTGAAACGATTTTTGGAGAAGTTCTTTTTATTTCCTACTACAGGGAAAAGAATATTCCTCTGTAAACAAGGCTGCTGGGTAAAAGCTGGCATCATGTTACTCTCTCAAAAGGAACCTGAGCAGAGTTTGCAAATTGCCTGTTGTGAGAAGACAACCAAGAACAAATTGAGATAGTGGGAAAGAAGGGGACAACAAGACTACATTGCATTCCCTAGAGTCATACAAACTCAGATTGATCAACCAAGTCAGCAGCAGCACTTAGTTTCCAGCTAGACTTAAGGATTTCTCTTTTAAGTGTTCAACCCTTAACATTATACTGCAATGTTAAAATCTTATTTAGTTTAAAAAAGTGAAATATTTAAAAGGGAACTCTGTAAGTCTAGCTGAAGATTAAGTCACAGCCAAGGAGATCTCAGTGATCAGCAGTAAACTGAAACACTGTGACCATCTCTCTCCCTCAGGAAACCTGTATTCAGCAAGGGGTCATGTTCAGGGACACATTCATTCACACAGATAAACCGTCACCTGTAATTATTCCCTGAACTGCTCTGGTGGCAAATTTGAGATGCTGAGACCAGAAATTGGCTCACAAGCTGTTGTATTTGGTAATGAAAATGTCCACTAATGATTCAGTCCACTAAATGCAACAGTGCCATCTATTATATACCTATGCATTATTCACAAATACTTTAACAAGAAGGTAGATTTCATAAAAAATGACTTTTCTCTAGGAGTACTCTAATAATCATCTAGAAATGGAGGTGACATGAGCTGGGTGATAATCAACATAAAAAGGAAAACGTTATACATCCCTAGGGAAAACTGAAGTAGGAAACGGAAGAAGGACATAATCACAAACTCTGGGGACATGGTTCATTCTCCATAAGGAGAGATCAGCGATATCAGTCTCAAGATACATCAGGAAATCCTCCCCTCAGCTCAGGTCTAGAGCTGGAGAAGACTCAAGGATACCCAGCTAATGCTGTAGAATTTGCTCCTGGCTCTAAACATCCTTTCCCTGCCAAATACTCAAGGTAAATCCAAAGGCTTATCTTAACACTTGTCTTCTGAAGAGCAGAAAATACTTTCTGGGTTCTGGCTGAGAGAAACTATAGTATAGTAAGATTACATGGACAATAAAATTTTTAAAAGTGACAATAAATTTATACTTGGAAACATACTGAAGCAAACTAGACACATACACTTCAATTTAACTGCATGAGATGATACCGACTGCAGGCAAACCAAGTTATGAGCTGAACCTAGTATCTAGCCAGGTGCAAATAGCACAGGGCAGGAACTTGTCAAATTCCCAGTTCTTGTTGAAATCTGATCAGGAATCGACACTAAGAAAAAACTGTGTTTTTCTGACAAAGTCTTCATGCAGGTGATGGGACTGATGGAAATCCCAGACCCCGCAAGTGCTGAGCACCCCCAAAGTGTCGCATTTGTCCTCTGACAGCCAAGTGGAAGACAAATGAACCCATCCTGTAGCTCCAGCACCAAGCCACAGCCATCTGTTTGATAGCAACTGTGGAAAACTAACATGGCATAAGGAAACAAATATTGCTGCTGATATACTGCAATGATATAACAGCAAAAGGTAACTAATTCTACAGCATCAGACACTGGCATAATCAGAACAAAGCTATTTAGAAAGAGGAGAACGTACGTACAGGTAACTTTAAGCCACTTTCTGGTGTCGGAAGCATTTTGTATTTTTCCTCTTACCAGTGCATCAGCCACAGCAGCCTCCAGATCTGTGCTTGTGCTCAGGACTCGCATGGTATTCACAGAAGCGGGCATCCTGCCTGGCTGCCCGAGTCCAAACCGGTCTGCACAAAAGACAACATTGAAAGGGAGTGTTAAATGAATTCACATTCACTTGGAATCCTAATCAGGTGCCTGAGCAGCTTTCCCCACGGGCTCTGGGAACTCACAGTGCTTTTCCTTTAAACGCTCTTTTATCCACAGCTCTAGAGAGTTTGCCATTAGAGTAAGAAATAAACTATTGTTTGCTGGGCCTCAGAGACAATTTTGGATCCTCAGGGCAAAGTTTGAATATTTTATTATTTTTTTTTTTAAGCTGGGAAGCAGAGTATCTATTTTGTGTTCCTTTTCAAACAGAAGCGGTTTCAAAGTTTTATTTTAATGTCAGAGGCAGACATTCTGGTCCCAATCTGGCACTCTCAGAAGTCAAGAGAAAGCTTCTCATTAACTTGAGAGACAGAATCGTGCCCAGCCTCAGAACATGTTAATACCAGAGCACTCATCCATCCTGCAGGCAAGGATGTGAGATCAGCAGCACCAGATTATTTTATGTCTCAAGGCTTGATTAACCAGTACAACATCCCCCTCAGCTTCACAGTATAAAGAAAAGGTTTATTATTTGCTTGTGAAGTTTTGTTAGGACTTGTTCCTGACAAGCAGTTCAAATGCCATTTAAAGGCTCTATGATACATCAAAACTGATTTTTTTTAAATCAAACAATATAATTGTTCTCACTTTGAATTTGATGGCAAAGCTCGCAATGGCATCCAAAAAAACCAGGATTGTGTTGAAAATGCCATTTACACACCTGATACTAATTGGTTTACTTCATCATGTGTCCTGTCTGCCAAAAAAGTTACTGCAATTAGTTTTTTTGGCAAATGCCAAATTCAGAAAGCCATGCCAGCAGGGATATGAGAGAATCAGGGACTACCACGGGCCAGGCTCTGGCAGCGCAGTCCTCCTACACGGGAGTAGATCAGGTACCATATTACTGGGATCCTGACTCCGGTGTATAAACAGCAAGATTGGGTTTGGCACTGGTTTTATTTCCACATGGGCTCGTCTTTGCTTAAGGAATGGAAACATCCCTCCTGGGACATACTTTACACCTCCGTTCCCTGCACCCACGCGTGCCAGCAAGAGTTTCACCAACAACTTCAGTGTTGCAGGAACCCATATAATAGACCTTCAGCTAATCCACACTGGAGGCAGTCATCAAGCAGCACGAGAGAGGGATCAAGTCACACAGGTCTTTAATTAGTTCATCTATATTTAATTTAATGAAGAAAATACACTGTTTATCAAAATGCGTGACTATCATGGATTTCCACAAGGCTGATATTGAGTAGCTTACTGTCGTTTTTTTGGAAAACACTGAGCTTGTCACAAAATTCCATTGTTTTCTTCTTTAAAAATACTGCACTGAAGTATCTTTTAAGGAATTAGCTCACACTGACATACACAATTTAAATCAGACTGAAGTCTGCCAGTCTACTGTCCTAATTCCAAAGCTTTACCTGAGTGTGTCAGAGATTAAACTGCTGAGGGGAAATAGGGAAGGTTTTTAAAATCTGAAGTATTTTGAGAAAATAAAAACAACCCATCCTCAATACTAGTATTTATTTCAAATAGAAGTGTTATCTATTAAAATTACTGTTTCTCAGAATTATGTACCCAGACAAGACATTTCTGATTTACAACAAATGCACATTTTCTACAAAACACATTACAAGGGGAAAAAAAGAAACAAACTTATTAGAACTACTGCCAAAAAGTAATCAAATCATGACATTTCACAAATAAATAAAAGTTGTATGTGTTATTACTATCCCCTTTTTTAATGCACATGGGTTGAAGAATAATTTCAAATATTTAGGTGAAACAGTGCTGCAACCCTCAAATGGAAAGGTTTGTACACTCTTAATAGAAGCCCAGAAAAGATGATAATGCATTAGGCCTGATTGAAACCAAAGTCACTACTACAGAGATATACATTACAAAGATGTTCAAAAGACAAATATTTTCATATGAGCAAGTGATATCTGGTACAGTACAAGGGCTGTAAACGTTGAGACAAGTTCCGGACTCAGTCTTACATTTAAACCCAAGTCAGTAACATTAGTCAAGTGTTACTGAGAGCAGAATTTGACTTTAACTTTTGAAATAACATAGCATCAAAAAAATACCATTGTCATTTGTTTTCACATTAATTTAGTATTACATTAGAAAAGGGAAGATAGTTTGTTTTTTTAAAAAAAATGAAGAACAGAATGACAAAGTAATTCAGTTGTAGTTCAGTTTAAATACCCAGCATAAAGAAACAAAATGGAGTTTTTTTAACAAATTAAGTGTGGCATGCTGGCTTTGATCTGTCTCCATGGCTATCAGGAATTTTCTGAAATACTTCTTTCAGTGATTTTTAAATTCATAACACTCAAGTCACTCTGGGCTTCTCCCCAGGACGCTGCTGCCATACCTGAGTGCAGAAGTCAGACCTTAGGAGAGACCTCAGCATCTCTCTAATGGGGCTGGGAAGACATCTGCCTCCAGGAGAAACCAGTACAGGCCAGCCCAGTGCTACTGGGCAAGAAATAAGCAGAGTACGCTCTGGCCACATACCCTGTCTCCCTGGCTAGGTTCATTACACTAGTTTACACATTTGATGAAAATTTCCAACCACCATTTTCAGCCCAATTTTGCTATTTTTAAGGAGATTTTGGCCTTCTTTATGACACAGGTAACTGTATAGAATTTGATTATGCTTTGTACCAAACCACAGCACCCAAACATAAAGGGGTCTATCACAGGAAGTTGAGTGCAAACAAAGCTTAAATCTGTACTACAGTTGAAGTATTTAAAATATTTCCAATTATTTTTATTAAATTCAAACTGGTTCTTTGAAAAATGCCAGTCAAATCAGCTTGCATCATTTCTGCCAAGTAAGTGGATAAGGGAAATGTTTGAGAGTTTTAGCGAAGTGACAGCCATTTAACCAGACTTAAGACAAACAATATTTTTCACTCCCTATGTAAAAGGGGTTAAATAACTTTCAGAATCACAAAATCCTTATACAATTTTGGCCTTCAAGAAAACACTGAAGCCCATATCTCCTACATCACCTTTGTCCCAACAATTAAGTCTTTATTTTCCCAGAGCTAGCAGCCCTCCTTCATTTCTTTTTAAGACTCCCAATGAAATATCCCGATTTCAAAGGGAGTCACAAGGTTCTCCACAACTGTGAATCCAGCACAGCGGTGGGGAAGAAACAAATGGAATCTACAGACTTTTCTCATATGTAAGCATTAGTCTCCTGATGCAAAGCCCTATGAAATTAAGGGAATCATTTTTTTCAACATCTTCCATGTACTTTGGACAAGGCCTTCAGAATTAAATGAAGGATGGATCAGCGTGTGTTATGCTCCAAAGTTCATTTTGAAACCTCATCAGATGCTTAATTCTTGCTGCTCTTGTGTATTTTGGAGAGGATCCCACAAAGAATTTTGATTAACAGAGACAGGAGTCCAGAATATTTAGTAATAAATGGGATGAAACCCACTGGGATCCAGTCATAGGCATTGGGAACTGCTACACTGCTAAAGAGAAAATATAAACAGAAGTTGGAAGTACTCTGCATCGGTCAGGATTCATCCCATGCCGCACAACTGATCCAATTTACAGGAGAATTGAGAAAGCCCTGGATCACCCTTTGTTTAAACACTGTTCACAACGTTCCTAAAATAGATAAAATTAAAAACATCCAATAAATGAAATTCAAAAAGAAAAAGCCATGTTGCACAAAAACAGAACAGAAAACCCCCCAGCGGTGAGAAGCACATGCCAAGTGCTGGCTGATGCACATGATGGCAAATGTTAAGATGGTGTAAAACGAGACTACGTATAAGAAGCGGATTCATGCAGTTAGCGCTTGTTCACCTGACTGCCCAACAGAATCAGCAGTGGAGAGAGCACTAGTGGACCTGGAATGACGTCGAGAAGCTGCAAGTAGAAGGAATGGCAACACCCACAGGATTAACACACATTGAACCCAAGACAGAAAATGCCACAATCCGAAGGGGATGCGTGTGACCGCTACCAGTAAAGGTGTTTCGTAGTGACGGGGAAATGAGGCTGTGTATGGATGCATAACAGATACAGTGCAAGTCCCACAGCGACGCCTCCGTCTGTAGCTTCCCCCCCTACCATGACCGTAAACATGATGCAGGACAAAAACTTATTTGTAACAGTCTCCAAACCTGGTGCAGTTCAGAAAAAAAAATAAAAAACACCTCAGTGCACATCAGTCACGTTCCAGACCCACAGATCTGGAAGACGGCCATCATGAGAACGTGGAGCACATAACTAGAGAGCGGGATTTAGATGTGTCTGATCTAAACCCCAAAGTGAAGCCATGATGATGGTTAGGAATTGTGCTTGCAGGTATTTTTTCACAACATTCTAGCCTATGCACACAAAATATACCCCAACGTTAACAAAGGGAATGAGTAACCACAGAAGTAGAAAGAGTCATACAGGGAGGTCAGGTCTTTGGGTTGTTTTTTTTCCCCAAGTAAACACACGTACACACATATTGTTGCTACTACCAAAAGTCTCCTGCTTTTAACAAATTTTGCATACATGTTTGTTGAATCTAAGTGCGTACATGCACAGATAGTTTGAATTCACACATCATACACCTATCTAGAATTAGACCACATGTATAAAAATTGTTAATAGCAGCAGAGCACACAGGGTAGCAGAAGAGCTGGAGCCAAATATAGCTCCCGCTTTGATTCCCAGTTGTCAGCAGCACATGAATCGCAAAATGCCTTTGGAGAGGTTTTTCAGTTCTTGGATTCAGCATAAAGGTGAGTTCTTTATGAAGAAAGCAAATGGAAACCTGGTACAGGTATTTCCAAATTATAGGAATTTAGTTTTTCTGAAGAGGTTTTCCCTGTGTCTAGCAATGACATGCTCACCTAGCTCAAAGCAACTGACCCAAGAAACCAAGCGATTGCTCATTTGAGCAATTCATCACCACAGACTCACTGAAGGCCTTGTTGCTTTAACATCATTACTAGTACTGTCAAGAAACTGAAAAATAAAGCAGAATCACCTTCTAATACAAATAGGCTTTGTCAATTATGCATATACGTGTGCAGTAGAAAAACTGTAAGTCTTCTGTTTAAGGCAAAGCATTTATAAACACAAATACTAATATTATAAAATAGAAATCAGCAAAGTGAGAAAAATAAAATTTAAGTCTTTTCCCAGCTGTGAGAGCTTGACTAAAAGCTATGTATGCAATGTGGTCTTTAGCTATGGAGAGCACATGCATTTATTCAAAAGAACAATCCCACTGTCACCGTAAGTAACTCATGAAAGATTTGCAGAGTCAGTGCAGGATTATGGACTGAACCTCACAATTAAGATTCTGAGCTCACAATTGCTTTCTCCCGAGCCATCCGCTGTATCCCTGTGGATGTCACTGCAAGATCAAGGCCCACGAAGAAGCAGGAATAACAATTAAAAAAAAAAAAAAAAGAAAAAAATCACATCTCTGCAAGGAAGCTTGAGGGAACCTCTTCACTGGGGTTTCCTAACTTGGGAAGTGAGGCGTTTGGTGTGGAGCCATGCATCCCTGCACAGCAGCCCCGAAACAAAGCACAGCAGTTTGCAAGGTCAGGAAGTCAGTGTTGACATTGACCATGATACCATTAAATGCAAGGATCCTGTCGTTTCCATATAGCTAAAGTATAATTCACTAATATACAACTTAATCTTTATGAGCAAAACCAGATCATGCACAGTAGGATTATATTATCTTAGCACTGATGTAAGATTAAACTGGGTTCTAGAAATACCATAATAGAATCATATTGTTTTGGCTTAAACTGACACATATAAATTTCTGTCAGATGAATTGCACACTACATAATTAACAAGTTTGTGAATATGCTCGAGCTTAAAGCATTTCAATGAAAACATGAGATATAAAGACAATAGGATAACAAGTATATTGGGTTACTGTTACATTGATATTTCCTCCCCAGCTTGCTTCTATGAGTTTTAATAACAATGTATTTATCTTCAGGTAATTAAATATCATTAGTTAAAAATGAAATTACCTTCTCCCCACAATAAAGTTTGTTACAACCAGTGTAATAGACATCTGTAACTGAAACTTCATATTCAGTGTAGGTGTCAGACTCAGTGGTGCACCAAACTCACACCTACTGATTCTGGTACACTGCATTTATTTTTCAGAAAAAGGGCTCAAGGCAGTATGACTATTAACGTATTTTCACTAAAATGAAACACAGCACGATGACATAGGACACTGATGAGTTAACCCTGATATCCAGCCTCATTAAACACTTTCAAGAAAATCGTCCATAATTGAAGCTAGACTGGTAACTAAAAATGACTGCAGTTGCATATCTACAGTTCTTTTATGGCTCAGGTATTAAATCAGCTTTATCTAATCAATAAAAAGTTCACCTTAAAGAGCTATGAGCCAAGTTCTGAGTGTTAAGTTGAACTCTCATTTTTCACCAAAATTTGAGATATTACAGATAAAGCAAAGATTATTTTATAAACCACTACAGTTCAAAATAACAAAGTTTGAACCCCAAAGCCTCTCTAATATTAACTTGATGAGTCCACTCTACAGCATTGAAATCAGTAAGAATTTTGCCAATGATTTAATATGAAGACAACGAGCTTCTTCACTGACAGTATTTGAAACAGAGATGAATAACCAATAATAACAAGAGCTAAATAAATTTAAAAGATTAAAGTACAAAATATTACTCAAGTATGAGAACCAAACAGAAAAATTTTGTCCATCTGTCCATATTTTTTATGTCCTTTTCTCTCTATTGGACTAAAGTTGCAGAATTAAGTCCAGAAGGCTATATTCCACTTACACACTATTTCATATACCTGTAGGTTATGACTGTGTGCAAAACAGATGCTGCAATAACATTCTTCAGCATTGACGAAATTTGTGAGAGGTTTTTTCTCACTTTCAATACCACATGCACAGCTATGAAATTACTACATAAATGAGGGGGGCAGGGAGATCAACTACATTTCATTATGTCTGAGATGACAAACAAATCTTTCATACAAGAAAATGTATTTGGTTGAATATATGATATGGTATTTGATCAGAAGCATTAACTATCCTGCTGTTTTCAGCCTTGCGCAGAAAAAAAATTCTGCACGTGGTAAGTGTCATGAGATTTTCTATTTGTACTGTACACTTAGGCTGCACGATAATGATGCTCATGTACAACCTCAACCTTTCCATGATTTTAGGCTGCTTGAAAATGTTTCCTACAAAGTGGCATGTGCAACTTGTTAATTAACGATTGACATCATGTAAAATCTCTACAAAATAGAGGCTCTACACCTATTGGAGGATTTAGTATAGAAATGATATATATACTGTCGTTGTATCTAGCTGTAAGAAAATCAGATCATGAATAATGAGAGTCACTCAACAACAGGCTACGATGCTACTGACTACTACACTGAAACCTAGAAAATAGAGGCTTGCTCACCCATAGATTTCCATCAGCGCTGTGAAGTATAGCAGCCCCATAAAAGCTGATTTAATGCAACTAAAAATTTAAAAAGTTCAAACTAAGCTATTTTCCTACTAACAGTGAAACACTGAGAACCAGAATTGAAGCATGCAGAAGAAAACAGAAGGGAAATAGGGTTGGAAATAGGGAGTGTGTGAGGAATCCAACAGAGGAGAGGAAACAAGCTCATACCACCTGGCAGTGTCTTGAAAGGGCAATCAGAACATGGGAAAAGGAGGGGAAAAAAAAAATATAAATTGACCCTTAAAGCTCCAATGCCTACATGTACTCACCAAGTGGAGGAAAGCCCCGAGCAGGGCTTGTATCTCGACTGCTCTCACGGCTGGTATCACGGCTGCACCCCTGACTCATGCTGGGTCGGGGGATACGACTGCTCCGTGCTAGCATGCAGCATGGAGAGTTTCAGAGAAGGTGAACAAGTTTAATGAGGATAGAAAGCTCAAAGTCAAATCACATTTCTGTTAGTTACGGTAATTATTACATTAGTAATTATAATTTGCAGCAGCCTGCTCAGGCTCTTTACAAACCAACTACCTTACATGCTGAGCTGTGTTTGTGATGTCAAATTTCAGCAGCATTAAATGTCTCATTGACAGTCTGCCTTTTTCTTAAGTAATCCAAGTTCTGTTATTCAAGTAGAGCAGGAATCTTCAATCATTTAGGGGAGCTCTACTGTTACAAAACATGCAAAACAGATGAGGCTGAAAGAAACCCTTCTGGAATATCTTTTCCTTAGTTATAAGATAAACACCTTTCTGGAACAGAACAGCAGTGTTTTTAAACCAGGCCAAATGTTTTAGAAGTAGTTAGAGTACCAGTATGTGATTTTTACATAGATTTGCCTTTCACAAGGAGAGTTTTGCCATGAACAAATACACTACAGAAAAAAAGGTGTATTGTACAGACTTGCAGAGATATTTTTCTCCAATGAAAGATATTGGGGAAAAAAGCATTTAGAACCTGAGTAACTGAGTGTCAAGTTAAAGTGATTTCAATTTTCTATCAGCAGCAGCTTCAGATCTTAACAGAAGCTACCTAACTTCTCCTCAAACACTTCTAAAACCTTATATTTATGGTTTTATATGCACAGATTGAGACGTGCACTTAAGGGGAGCTTTAAACTATATTCTTTATTTTGACAAAACCCTACATCAACAAGACTCTTATCTTTGGTTGGGGCTATCAAGTGCTCATTTTCCACAGCCTAATAAGGCTCCTGCCTACCAGCTGCGTCATGGGAACTCATCATTTGCATACTTTTCATTTGGCCAAATGCAAAGTACAAGACAGAAGGTGAACATGCTTTCACAGCAAAAAGTAATCCCACTGACTTTAGCTGAAGTTTTGTCTAAGTAGGAAAAAACAGAGCTAGGCCTTTAGAAGGTTGTTTAACATCAAGAATTTGAATTTTATGATTTTATAAAATTAGCAATTTAGGTATTTAAAACTGGATTACTTCTCTGCATTCTGTGTCATTTTGTTATGAGATATGTTTGCAGAAAGTTATTTAATAAGCTTTATGCTCAGTAGAGAATGCAATGCTTTCTTCAGGAAAAGAATAGTAGTTAGTCGTCTGAGTCGGCCTTAAAGAATTTAATTAGTAAAGAGGAATTTTCGTTGCTGTTTTGAAAAGGCAGTAGCATATATTAAGTGTTCATGAAAAGCCTTTAAAGAATTTTTTCATGCAGAGTAAAATCTAATCTACCAGCTTTGATGACAATGTAGCAGAGGCACAGACACATAACATGAACCTGCTTTATACTAATACTTTAATGGTGTCCTTGCATTTATAGAAATAGTGCCATTTGCATGCTTCAGAATATATATATATTCTTATAAAGCTCTATTGGTTTGTGTACTGAACTTGAATGCCTAGACTCAAGTTAATAAAGTTCCCCTACAGTGTCTCTGTGGGCTCATAGATACTGAATCTACGAGTATCCTTTCAAGTGAAACAGTACAGAACAAAATAGAAACCTTCATATTTAGGCTTTAAAATTCAAATATAGACTACTGCCAGATTCTTAATTTGTCAAATCCCTCCCAACTTTGCAAAACGCAGCTCATATCTTTCAGATGAATTAATGGTTCTGATGGTTAACCTTTGATGTCAGACAATACAAGATGAGTTACTGAGCAAGTTGATTAGATCACCATAGTGTCTAAAACTTCTGAGTTAGATGGTGTTATAATAAATAGAACTGATTATGTAATGTGAACTGGATGAAATTAAGGTCCATGAATACAACAATCCCACCTCAGATATACAAGGAAAAAACCTGACAGGTGAACTACAGGTGAAAGTAACACTCTAAAGTCTTCCACACAAATGCCCTTGCATTCAAGCCCTTGCTTGAAACCGAGGGCTCTGTAGAAGCAAACTTCTCATTCTTGGGTCTCATGCTTATATGTAAATAATGGCAGCCTTCACGTTAGGTTTGCATAAGCATTTGTTTCTCTTAAGTAGAGAAGATCTGTCAGTCTTTTCTATAATACAACCCTACTAAAATAGTAAAAGCTCTTTAGAGAGGCAGAGATGTGAATGATTAAAAAAAAATATCTGGTGGATACACACAGTATGTTCTCCTTCCATAATAGCTAACAGCAGCAGCACGAAGTATGAAGAAAATGCACTTTAACTGGATGAGAACAAACTAGTACAACAATGCTGCAGATGAAGCACAATATTGACTGCACAGAGCAGCTAAAAAACAAACACTGGGTACTTCATGAGCAATGGTCAAACAAAGAATTGCATGTTACTGGATACAGATACAAAACAAGGGGGAAAAAAAATGGATTGAAAAGAACTGAATGATGAGTCTGTTGTAGACTCCCAGGCACCTGCCCCACATTTTTCCTGCTGTGTTGTGTAGGAAAGATTGGATATCATCTGTTCAGAGTATTTCCTTTGGGCACTGCCAGCACTGATGTCATTTAGATGAGTCTCTCGTGCTGTCACAGCCTATCTTTGCAGTGCAGGCAGAGAAGACAGACATAAGTCTTAATTTCTGACTTTTGGGGGTTGGAAATTCTAACAGAAATTAGGTAAATGAGTCGCTAAATTTGCTAAAAGGAATAGGTGGTATGAAAGCAGACAGTGTACCCACAGCCAGCTCTAGACAGAGAGCCTAGGACAAGAGGAAGGTTGGCTTGTTTTCAATAAAATCCCAACTTTCTTGATGTGTCCTATATATCTAAGTTTTACCAATTTCATCTGGAAAGGCAAAGCAGTTGGATACAGTTCACACCATTATTAAAACACACTATTGGGCTGTCTTACACCAGTGAAACCCAACATGTAAATAACACTAGCAGAACCTGATAGTGCCCGTTTTCCAGTCTACCACTTGGAAGAAACCTGTATCTCATTGGGGTGTGACTTTTAATGATACTTAAGCGGACTCTAAAAATCAGCAGATGCTTCCTTTACATCAATACAAGCATTTTAAAGAGCCTGTAAATGCTGCCAAAGCAGGCAAAGGAAAGCTCTGCAATGGGGTACACCCAGTAGATACAAGTCAAGAACTGCCTTCAGCTTTCCAATACATATACACAGCATGACCCCACCTGAGAGAGCGCTGCTGCACAAAATTGATAGACAGCTGTGCATGCACCACTGTTTGGAGAATGACAATCTTGAATCTCTCACTCCTTTCAGATTCAGCTCTACCAAATGATTGTTTGAGCATCCAACGGAATTAACTTCAAGTAGATAAACTTTCAATCCATGGAAAATGGACATCACCTTTTTTGAGGGGATCTCCTTCAAGAGGCCCAAAGAAAGGTTCGAGATTAAGTGGACTCTACTCTTCCTGCCCCAAGAGGGTATCACCACTAGGAAATCTCCACTGAGCAGACAGCAAAGGCAAGCTTAAAACTGGAAAGTGCTACAGAACAGGGCCATACAGGTGACCACACAGAACCTCAGCATGGCAAGTGTGCCTTGTTGTGCTGCCTCTTGGGAAAACAATGTACTTCTTGAAGGTTTCCAGCACACGTAAGGAACATACCTCATGGATACCTGTGGTCCTGATGCAAACCTAAGCTAACAGCAAGGTACTGATGCTCCGCATCCACATGCGGAGGCTCTATTAGCTCGCCAGTGTCCCGGAAGGGCCTGAAAAACTCCAGTGCATGGTTCCTGTAATGAAGGCCAACTGCATGCAGGGACCCACACTTTGTGTGCTTCACCTTGCACAGACAGCATTGGTCCGGCTACAAATTCCAGTCACCTCTGCAAAAATCATACACAAGTCTAAGTTATGAACAGGATCCAGGAATTGCCTGTTTCTAACAGCCTCATCTGCACAATGTTTCAACATCTGCTGCACTGCAACATGACCACAGACTTTCAGTCCATTGGATAAGCTCGTGTACCAAATACATAAATAATGCCACAAAACCAAAAGTATTGCATGTACATTTGATATTATACATGTCCTCAAGCACCATCTTCAATCAGACTGTGAAAAAGTATATCAACATATTTAGGACTGAGGTGAGTGGGAGTCTATTTAATGAAATGAATCAATGAAAAAAGTGACAAAGACAGGGACTGAAGCAACACAATCAGAAAGCATAAAATACTGTTAGCTACTATGTTACAAAGTAATAAATATAATGGAATAATGGTATAAAGATGACAGCTCAAAAGCTATCTCCATCCAAGCCAATATTCCCATTTTCAAGATCCAATGAAGACACAGTTTCTAAAACTTGAGTGCTAAAGGCACAAGTGTTAGACTCTCCTGCTCCCACAACAGCCTGAAAGAACAGGCTTGGGCCACCAACTGTGAGGGGCAGAGGATGGGTGGAAAGTAGATCTGTCAGAGCTCTCTCCCATTCCCAAAGAACACGTACCGACTGTTCACAGGGAACAGAGCAATGAGGCAACAAATTACACTTTCAAAAGAATTCAAGGCTCCCATAATATACCTGAAAGCAGGCAACCCAAGAGTGAGGATTTTACACACTGCAATTTCCCTTCAGACCCTCAAAGCATGTTTCAAATTAGACCACATAATGTGATGATCATCTTAAGCATATGTGATGGAACTATCCATCATTCTTTGTTTCCTCCTAAAAAACAACATTCTTCTGCAGAGCAATAGCAGAACAATTACTGGGAGGCACTTTACACTTTAAAGCAACAAACAGAAAAGCACAATTAATACAGAGACCGTAAAATAGATCAGACACAAGAAGAACATCAAATTTGGAAAACAATCACAATGAACATGCAATATTATTCATGAATCAGAAGAGCATATGCACTCAGATGCTTTGAAGTCATTTCAATACACTTGAAGAATGAATGAGATACTTCTCTATTAACAACATTCTCAATAGAAAAGTAGTTTAAATTTAAAATACAATTGCTAAAGCAATAGTAAAAAATTTAATTGACAACAATAGCACTATTTCAATCCATTTCAACCTACTACTAAATTCTTTGGAGATAGAAAATAATTTAGTAATAGTATTATTTAAAGTGGTCTCCCTCTATGTAAGCTTCAGAATTATGGAAACATTTCTATTTTAAAAATGAAACCAATATTCACATGTTCAGACAGCACACTGAGTACCTTTTCACTTCAATTTGGATAGAAAATAGCTTATATATAATGAAGCTTACTCACCCAACTTAAAAAAATGAGCCTGCTGATAAATTTGAAAATAAAAACTATTACAAAATATTTACATATCAGTCACTGAGACAAGACTATTGGAAGCAGAACAATTAAAGCATAAGTCAGTCTAAAACACTGTCTAAGAAAGTAGCTCCAAGATATTAAGGATGAGAGAAGCAAACCATTTAACCTGCAAAATTTCTAAAATAATCCGAGAAGGTGCTCTTTGCCCTTAATTCCACCTGACTGTAAAGATTGCTCAATTCATTTTAGGACTAAGCCGTTAATGCCAAATGAGGTGTGTTTTTGCTGTGATGGTTATTCACGACAACTGTTTTTGCTACCTGATCAAATAACATCATTCTTGCTGAATTTCAAACAGAAGACATCTCATGACATCTTTAGGCCTACTTTGAAACAATAGCTCAACCTGGAAAATTAAAATTACTCCTCTACAAACCCCAATCACATTAACTTGCCAGCTGAAAAACTCAGAAGACTAACAGTAAGACATAAACAGTTTGTTTCTTAGTCAACAGGAGACCCCCTGCTTCGAGCACACCGGTCAGCATGTCACTGCAGTAACTATTCTTACCTAGGCCTATTCTGTTGGGACTTGTCTCTCGACTGCATCCCTGGCTCCGAGGGATCTTGGTGCGCTTCTCTGAAGATGATGGCACTGGCTGGACTCTGGATGTTCCACTGCTCAGGCCACCATAGGCACTTCCTAACAGCTTACCCGGAGAGCTAGACCGGCTACCAGCTAGAAGAGAACCAGAAATAAGGAAAGAAAACAATTAAAAACTGACAAGATTTTAAATACTTTTACAGCAAAACTAGAACACAATCAACCCTAAGAATTTGATCCAAATGACTCAAAAAACTGTGAGTGTTCTCCACAGGCTTTTGAGGAAGACTGAGGAAAGCCCATGCACAATAAACACTGACATCGGGAACCCTGTCTGTATGGACTGTGCTGCCCATCTGGAATCAAGACCAAAGCAGACACTGTGATGTATGAATACCCCAGCTGGCTTTACTCAAGCTTGCAGAGGGGCCAGGAGCAGCCTTGCTGCAGCAGCATGGAATTCACAGGCTGCTTCAGCTCCTGAAAGCAACACAAATTAGCCTGTGTGGAGTGCTGTGCTGCAGCGAGCCAGCTTCTGGCACAGGACACCTGACGCAAGATGGCTCAGGCATCTTCATGCTACACTGCAGTGGTGGCATTACTTTCCTGCAATAATTTGGTGAAGGAAATTTTTTTATCTCAACAGCAGCAGATCAGCACAATAAAGGGTAAACTGAGTAAGCCTGTCACATCTTTAGAGATGCTGGCTTACTTGGGTTTGACAGGTTAAAGGTAAACTATTTAGTTATTTTTCAGCCACAGAAAATTTTTAGCCCACTGAGTAGTTGGCTTCTTTTATTTTTCCTGGTCTGTTTGGATAGTCCATGGCAAGTTTACATTTCTTCTAAGCCATGTTTTCTGCGAGACAGTCTAGTAACAAAGATTTATTTACATTCCAGTTGCAGTAGATATTTCTATCTGAAATAGCCTTGCTAACTCAATGAGCTGAATAATACTTTTTTCTGTCAATCTTTATTTGCTAAGTTGTTTGAAAATTAAGTAATGCTAGCTTAAAGGTAACCACAGAGAACCGTGAAAGTAACAGATTCAAAACTTATATATACATGAAGAAGCAAAAATAAGTCCCTGAAAATATGCTGCTGCTATTATAGTTCCTGACATTCCATTTGTCTACTACAATAGCCAAGAAAACTATATTTGAAAGTGTTACAAGAACATACTCAGATAAGCTCACATTCAGAACCAATAATCATGTTGGTTTCTTTCTGAAAAGTACCTACAAATCTCACAGAAATTTCAGTCCCAAATATTATTGCAACCAGCAAGAGTTAAAAACTGTTCTGCATTGATTTAATGCAGATTTAATGCACTTCTATTCATCTGATGGACAATACCATAACACATGTAGTTTTAACTTACTCCAATTTCTTGGCCAAAACCATTCTGAAACAATCACATTATATACTCCCACATCGTACGTGGTGCTGGCTCCCCCTTCGCCACCCCAAAGGTGAGAATACATGTGACGGATGCCAGTCTCAGACCCAGCACTCACGCCCTGAAAGCCAATACTCCTCTCAGTTACACTGCTGAAACCTCACCTGGGTCAGCAGGGTTGCGTTGAAGCAACTGGAAGAAGAATTTAGCACCTGGGGTTTAAGCAGCAGCAATGAGCCAGCTTCAAGTTGCAGAATGTATGCTTACCGCGTCTGATTACTATGAGAAAGCAAAAATCACTTGCCATCCACATTGGGATTTATGACTTTAAGAAAATGCTTTTGAAGTCTCATAGTTAGAAGAGAACGAGGGAAGCTAAAGGCTTAGCAGTTAAAAAACGTGAAGGAAATAACGTGAAAAAGCAAGAAAGGGAAAACATTTCTTACCACCAGCAGGATTAGCTGATCTGGATCCTTGATTATGAAGGCAGACCAAAGGACAGGCAAAAAGTGGATTAAAAGACAGGAAGACAATACAGCGTTCAGCATGCGGTTTATGCTATATACAATACAGACAGATTTATTCACAAACATGTCACTCTGAAAGCCTCTGCAGAATGCAGTGAGTTAACAAGCAGATGCAACTAACAATTTCTCAAGGTTGATTAGCTTCTTAGCTTAGTCAACAAACACTTTGAGAACCCAAGTTCTGCTCTAAATTACATCCCAGCCCAGCCTGCAAATTGCAACAGGGTTATCTACTGTGTGGGCATGGAGAATGTGGTCCTGTGACCATATTATATTTTAATTTCCAACTTATTTCATGCAATGTTTGGCTTAAGGATAAAGATCACACCCAGATGGGCTAAGCTGGAATAGGGATTCAGTAAACTAGAACAAGGGAACAGGCTCAGATGTGATCATCCTCAAGCTTCATAAGACCGTTTTTGTAAAAACGCAGTCCATAATCTTTGAAACCTTTGGCAACTCAACTATCCTTTAAATACTTCTGAGACTTGTCTCATCTGATCCTTTTTCACTGAACCAAGTTTAGGAAAAAATGTGATTTCTGGCTTTGGATCAGTTTTAGGTTCAAAGCTGAAGAAATCAATTTAGATCGGCACAACAAAGTCCAAATTCCTTCATGACCTCAATGTAACGATTTCCGTTTGGCCCCATCCCAAATATAATACTTCTCTCTTCAGCTCTCCCAGCCTAACACAATGCTATAAACTGCTTCCCCATCCCTCCAGCATGACAGAGCAAAGCAATAAGAGCATGAACAGAGAAGGGCTTTTAAATAGGGGTACAAAGCAAAACAAGTCCTCAGAACATAGAGGTCTTTCCACAATCCCCACCGCCTCTTACCCACAAGCTTGAAGGTACGCAAAATATGAGTGGCTTTCTCCCTCTCCCCAGTTAATTTTAAACTTTGAGTGGCAAAATTCTCCTTAGATACACATGCAGCAGCACCATATGGATGGCTCCTAGGGGAAAACCCTGCCTTACCAGGAAGCCAGGTCATGAACATGTGTCACGTGAATCAGAGAGCACAACCATCTCCCCAGTATCTACACAAAATAGGCAATGTTCTATTTCAAATTGATGCCAAATAACATTAACTTTAGACAGGTTACACATTACACATACAGAAATACAGTCACATAAGCAGGAGAAGCTTTGCAGGGCAAGACCCCAGGACAGCAGTCAGCTACAGAGAGAGCAGGTGCCTCAGTGGGACCCAGGGCAAGTTATTCAGTCCTACACATCACAGCAACATGAAATTTTGCTGCACAACTGGTAAAAAAAAAGGCACACAGTTGCCAAGTGGGGATTCATTTTGTTACGTGTCCAAACGTTATTAGCAGAAGTGAGCCCAATCCATAGCTGATGCCACTACAATTAAAGAGAAATGTATTAATAACTATTTGTTCTGCTCCCCCAGAAATAAAACACTTCTTACGCTGGGACTGGGAAACTACTTTAGCCCGGCTGCGGCCTCGGGTATCAGCAGGCATCGAGGTGACGCTTGTGGCACTGCCAGAGCTCTGTCTCCTTGTACGAATCCGACCTGGAGGAATGCAAAGACAATCAGACTGTCAATAGGTTTCTTCCAAAGGCAGCCTAACATGCTGTTCTATGCTTGCAGGGTTGCTATACACACAATTAACCAGGGGACAAAGCAAAAACTTTACAGGGAGCTGTCATTAGACTGGCTGAGACACAGGACAGGGAGTGGAAACAGTCACAGTCCACGAGTCCGAAAACTTCTCTGCTTTCTGTAATGCTATCAGTCAGTGTAATTAAAAAAAATAAAATATTACCTCTCTATAGCCTTTGCTTCTGTTCTATAGTAGCTTCTTTACAAAAGATTGACAACAAAAATTTCAACCTCCTAAAGGCTGCTTCCTATATCACATCATTACTTTCTAACAAGGCAATCATTCTTTTGAAGATGGGTGTGACAGATACCTCCATGAATTCCATCGCTGGGATTTCCAGTCAGCAGTGCGGTGCTTTATATCCGGCTCTGCATGTGCAGGCTGGCACCCACTCCTGCAAGAGTCTGTCAACGCAGCCTGACTAGGCTTTTATTTCAGGCTTATTGAGGTTTCCCTGCTGTTTACAGATGCCTCATATTTATCCCAAGATCAGTGTAACTTTACTTGTAATGTAGAGTCCCATTTAACACAATCAACATTGTGGAAAAAGGATTCTGTGTGTCTCTAGTTAAGTGGAGATCTGATATAAAGTCTCAAAGTGGTTTTGGTCCTTTTTCTGTCCTTTCCTCATGAAAAAGCCACAGAAATTTGAGCTAGAAAACCTTACAGGGTCATCAGTTCATCCCCTTCTTGGGCAGGACTGTTTCCTACAAAATGTTCTTTCCAGTGCTAAGCTTCAATTATCTGTCTCTAGTTAATGGGAAAGAAATGATAATTAAGAGCAACACAAAGAAAGCCTACATTAGCACTTTTCAACAACTCAGTTCTCAGCCAAATGCAAAGCTGTTTCTCAGGACTAATGCCAGTGCTACCCTGCATCCAGAGGATGAGTTCAAGTTTCAGGCACAATAATAAAAGAAAAAAACAAACCGCAAGAGGTAAGAGAAGAGTCTAGACAACTGCACCCACCCATAGATATTCATCTCCTGCCCTTTGTCTCCACCATAAGCGTACAGAGAAATATGAACAAGGAGATACACGCTTCCCACCTCCCCACCCCCCAAAAAAAAGTCACTTCACGTAAGGTACACATGCAGGACAAGACAATGGTAAGCAGTCCAGGCTGAATGGATTGAAAGCTCTGTTCTTCTCCAAACTCTCAAAATATTCATACCATGGTCTGCAAGTTTCTGACAGACACAAAGTGATAAGGAGATGTTTGACTTTGAGAAGAAAGCCTAGACTTGTTTGCAGGGGAAAAAGCCTAGGAGAGAGTGGTACCTCAGACCTCTCCACCAGCATCTAGTGTTAAAATAGCTCAGTAAGCAAGATAGAGATCTTTGTTCAAACACTACAAACACTGTTCGTAGACAAGACACAGAAGACATGACTAGCACAAAACTGGGAAAATATAAACAAACCACTTTTTAACAACCAGCTCAACCTTTTATGCACAGGCTGCTCTTAAGATCCTCAAAATTTTCTGTTCTTCCTGCATCTACAAGATTTCCCCCCACCCCTCTCACCATCAGCAGGTGACTAAGAACAAGGAGAAAACTGGGACAATATGTAATTAGCGACTCTCACACCATAGGAAATACAAAGCCTAAAACAGTATATAAAAAGAAACCAAGATTAATTTCTAACACCAATTTTTGGGGCTTTTAAGAAAGAAAAATGAAGGGTCAAACTTAACATATGATTATGAGCAGGATTAGAAATAGAGAGCTGTGCCCTATTTTGAAAGCCCTGAGAGCCAGTGGACAGACTCCTACCAACTTCAGTAGTTTCTGAATCTATGAGTGCCCAGGAGCAAGATTCTGCTTCCTTTTGGATTGCTATAGATTTGCAACCTCATTTTGTCCTCATGGGTGTCGGAGAGAACAACATGAGATGAAGACTTGCCCTTGCACAGGAGAAACAGAGTCCCAACACTGATACAGGATTTCTCATCGTTTCAAAAAGGCTGACAAATGACTGAACTAACACTGCGCTGGACTTACATTGTACAGATAACAGGAATAGCAGAAACTAGAAATACATGACACAAAAATGATGCAATGATACAAATACTGTGATACCACACTAACACCTCACCCTGGAAGTACTGTATTATTTGAAGTTGATGCGATAAAGTAAAACAAAGGCAAAACAAAAAAAAATAAAACTCTCAAATTGAACGTCAAATTCTTCACACGGTTACAAGGAAAAAGTGCCATCTGATGTCAGTTATATGTATTCCCTGAAGTATGAATTGTTAACATACTTTCCAAAGTGTTATTTTCTGAGCTATAAAAACTATGTATTTGTTTTTTCGTACAGGTAACTGATCTTACTTGCTGCATAAAAATGGTTCAAAAATCAGTGACTCAAAGCTACTCTTCAAGAAAAAATTTAAGATTCCAAGTTTTTTCCTATTCAAATAGGAAAAATTCAAATAGCTGTAAAACAAAAAATTATTAATTTGAACTCAAACTTGCTCTAGGTAAATCTGTACAAGACAAAAAAAAATGGGAGAGGGATCTGGGGTGTTTCATATGTTAATTGATCTTCACACACATGCACAACTTTTAAAGTAGTCTTATGATATCCAAAACCTATTTGCTTTATAGCAATGTAAGATGAATCAACATTTGTCTGACTTGAAAATCTCATGTTTTTTAATATATATTATACCACATACAGCACGTATATGAGTTCATCTATACAATAAAAACATCTCTGCTACATTCCCTTAAGGATTTCATTTGCAAGAAGTCACTTGCACATAGGACTATTTGTGTGGCTTCTACCCCAGACAGAAAAACTAATTTCAAGCAAGACTAGGTAACATATCAAATAAGTTATTCAGACTTCTTTGTTGTTGTTGATAACTCTAGCAAACACTTTCCCTCGCAAAACCTCTTGGCTGTCAAGTGGGTTTGTTTCCATATCTAGCTCAAACTGCAGATGTAGCAATTCATATTTCATAACCATTATTTTTCTGCTCCTCTTGAAAGAATTACTGCATTCTGACAAGAGCAGCACAGCAAAGGAACAGATAAAGACCACCCCAACTAGTTTTCAAAAACCATAAAGTATTTCCAGAAAAAAGTCCTTGATCTAAATTTGACATGTGACACGCCACTGTTGGTACAGAAAATGTTTTGAAAGACTCAATACAAAAACTTTGTGTTAAGAAACCATTTGTGGGGGGTTTGGTTTTATTTTTTAAAGTTATTGTCAATTTTTACAACAATCAATGGATAAGAATCAACCTTTAAATGTCTAACATATGTCTAAAACTAGGAAAGCGGTGGTGTTTTCTTTTTAAAAGGCACAAGAAAATGAAGATTCTATGATAACATTTTTGCCTTACAAGAGGTTTCATCCAGCAGTCTGGTTCTGAGCTCCTCTGGGAGGACACTGCAGCGTCACCATCCCCAGAGTCCAGAACAGACCCAGGCTTTGTGAGCCCCAGTCTATGTGTTACACTGAAGAAAATGGCTTTCAAATAGTCTAGAAATGGTCTATAACAGCTCCACAACCGAGTCGAATCAGTTCCATGCTATGAATAATGATACCTACATAACCACATAAATTACATATGGAAGTACTGGGATGGTAATGCTCCCTCTATGGATCAAGTTAATGCATTTAGGTTGCTCAGCACTGGATTTTTTCCCCTGCTTGGAGGATAACATTCCTGAAAGAGCCTCTAGGACTCCCCCATTAGCTGTGTCACTGCTAAATGATATGTGGACATCTGTGAGACATGCACACATTGATTAAAAACATGCTTTACATATAAATCTGTAAACAACTTTTTACAACCAGCATGGTATGGCTTCCATGCATATTTAGCAGATGTCCAACATTATACTAGTGCAAGACCTGGTTCTGCACCATAACTTCCCCTGAGAATCACTTGACCCTTAGTGGAAACCATAAGCATAAGTTGCCTCTGGGTTTTGCATAAAAATTCCCTCCAAGGCAGAGAGTTGAGAGAACAATAGTGGCACCACTTTGCTCTACACCGACAAGCACAGGCAAATCAAGTCAGCACTTGCAAAGGGATGGACCAAGAGAACAAAGAAACCGACTACCTTAGCATTTCCTTTTAAGATATCACATCCAGTGAAACTTGAATGCTTGTTCTTGAGGTCAGGGAAAGTGAAGGTTGAGGTCAAGGCAGAGAAAGAAAACAGCAATGGTGATTTCATAAGCCTAGTGTTACTCCCAAAGCCTGTGCTAAGGCTCAAGATGTCCAAGTGAAGTTAGGCTCAAAAAAAAGCAGTCTGATATCTGAAAACTATAATATACCAGATTTTATTTCCTTTCTGGTAAATAATAAAAACTATTCAAAATTGTGTCACTGACTCTGGAAACTGCTGATTTTGCTTTAAACTTGCCATTTTCAGGACAGTCCAGCATTTATGCTTTCCCCCTTTTGGGAAGCACTTGCCTGAAGGGTTTGTCTTTATGCTTATTTTGAAAACAGTCAGCTGGATAACTGAAATGCTCCAAACCATTCTTCTGTACTGAAAAGTCAGCCTTATGCACCTTTTTAAAATACTCTTTGAAAAGCTGGGCAGAGCACTAGCTGTGAAGTCCTGATCAAGACTATAGATATAAAGGTTTAGATCTTACAAGCTTTCTCCCTGCCAAGCTCTTAATGAAGTTCAAGAGATAGCCATATATGAAGGGTCTGGGTAATCAAGACGTAGCTGTGCACTACAAGAAGATACAGCCTCACAGCACGCAAAAGACCTGCACAGATTTAGGTGGTATACAGACATATGCTGCTTTTCCATAAGGAAGCACATTTTAATGGCATTTGTCAATTAGGATGACACTACTTGAAACCAAAAGACCGATACTTGGCTCTTAACTTGTCTTGCCATTGGCATAACCCACTCTATCTTGCTCCTGTTTTGAGATGTCTGGCTCAAACGCAAAACACTGAGGAGAACTGAGGGCAAAGCAGATGGGAACTGCCAAGTTTGCACAATGCTGGCTCCCAGCTGAGGGGAAGGTGCAGAACTTTTACACTGTAGCTACAGAAAGCCATGATGGGAACCAGACTGCAGGTTTAACATCAAGCTGAACCACACAAAAAAACACTGGGATTTGCTCTTAAATTACTTACTGGTGACCTGCAAAAAATCCAGGGGCACAAGCACGGATGGAATTTCTGCTTTATGTTCAAAGAGTCTCTCTTGCACACAGGTATTTCCAGAGCAAGGTGATGTTTTTTCTCTTGCCCCATCACCTTAATTTTTACATTTGTGTCAAGAATATAAAGTTTTGGCTTCCCAGTAGTTCCTGGCAAACTCTGCAAGATCAGAGAGTTGGCAGAAGACCTCTCTCAGCCCTCATCAGTAGGACATACTAAATCCTGAACAAAGGCTGTTTTTCCCTTAATTATCTCAAAGGGAAATAGAAATTAAGAGTTTCAAACAGTGATTAAACTCATCCTTCAGGTGTTCTGGCTGTAGCATGCCATGTGACTATAATCCTCTCTCATCCTCACTCCCCCTCAAAAAAGAGAATCCCTACAGCAAAAGGAAAAGCTGAAATCTGGTATTTACCACAAGGGGGATGGCAAACTCCATTTCTGAAAGTTCATCTCAATCTTTCCCCTCAAGCGACTTCCTGGTTTCTATTACAGATTTTTACCAAATTAAATCTGCTTCCAATGTAGCTGAATTGAAAAAAAAAAAAACCCCTAATAAAACACATACCCCCACTCACCCTTTTGCATGATGACAACAAATCATTTAATAAAGAAAAAATAAAGGTATTCCAGAGGACAGCTGTTAGAACAGGCCTCCACAAACATCCCTTACGAGGAGAGGCTGAGGGACTTGGGTCTTTTTAGCCTGGAAAAGAGAAGACTGAAGGGAGATCTGATCAATGCTCATAAATACTTAAAGGGTGGGTGTCAAGAGGATGGGGCCAGTCTTTTTTCAGTGGTGCCCTGGGACAGGGCAAGAGGAAATGGGCACAAACTTGAATATAAGAAGTTCCACCTGAACATGAGGAGGAACTTCTTCACTTTGAGGGTGGCAGAGCACTGGAAGAGGCTGCCCAAGGAGGTGGTGGAGTCTCCTTCTCTGGAGACATTTAAAACTCACCTGGACAAGTTCCTGTGCAACCTGCTCTAGGTGGACCTGCTTTGGCAGGCAGATTGGACTAGATGATCTCCAGAGGTCCCTTGCAACCCCATATCATTCTGTGATTCTGTGATTACTACAGCCCAAGGAGGGGACTGAGACCTGCATAGGATATTTCATAAATTAACACTTAAACTTTCAACATTTCAAATTTAGGCCAAAAAATAGAAAGTTTTGAGAACTGGGGGGAAGGAAGAAGACAAAAAGAAGTGTCAGCAATGAATAAAAAAATGCTCAGGATTACAACAATCTGGAACTTCCACCTAATTTGCCATGATTTACAAATACGGGTGGTTTAGGCCAACTTCATAGTCCTTATCACTGGCAGATCACAAAGGACAAATGCTTGCCCATGATGCAGAGCCAGTTCATCTCCAACACTAAGATTAAGCACCAGTTTCGGAAACAGTAGAGACCTTCCCTTCTAAATAAATCAATGTATCGATAATAGTAAGGAAAAACCACACACGTCAACACAGCACAGTGGCACTTCTGAGAACAGCACATCCAAATACAAGCAGCCATCAGGAAGACAAGCAGAATCCCACAAGACAGTAATAGATCCCTTGAAAAGACTTGCACTAGGAAAAAATGGGTTTGTTGGGGTGTGTGGCGTCTTCATTATGTGTAGACTGCAAACTTGTTTTCAACTCCTGTCTACCTCAGGAGAAGTGATTTCCCAGTGATCTTTTTTTGCCTGAGAGAAATAAAGAACAAGCTTTGACAACAAGCCAGAGAACCAGACTGGGAGCCCTCCCAAACTAGCTGGCTCAGTGTTCTTGAAAAAAAAAGCCTTTCCTCCAACTGTCTTAGATGTAAGCCATCTCGCTCAGACAGTTAACAACAAAAAGAGAGTGCTCAGGTTTAAAGAGGTTGACTAAATATTCCTTCTCTAGAGATCATTGTTTACTGTCCTCATTTTTCTGCTATGTGATCATCTCGCTCAATTCTCTCACTGCCCAGTCTCTTCCCGAAAGCATGTGGCAGTTGTGACCTGAGCTTTGGATGGAAAATCACAGCAAACCTTTACATGTCATGGAGCAAGAAAACACAGCCCTGTGTCAGTTTTTTCATTTTGTTGGTTTTTGTTTTTGTTTTTGTTTTTTTTTTTAATCTGTGCACAGGTCACCTTCAACCAAAAGCAGTGCTTTAAATAGGGAGACCCACACACAGCTTTGAGATCAGAAGTCATAAAATCAGACTGGTGCCTATTAGTGGGGAGGAGCTTGAAGAGAAAGTGAAGAATACCCCATGGCATCAAAATGAGCAGGACAACCATGCAACACTTCATGCAGGTCACCAGTGAACATGGATGAGAACCAGGTAACAGTTTGAGAACAGAGACCAGGGAGGGTGGTACGACTGTGGACACACCTCAGTTACACAGAGAGACCGCTTACCCTCGGTTTTACTGGCAGTACCATCTTTAGGCAATTTAAAAAAAAAAATGAGGAAAGGGTTAATAGGGAAAATTAGTAACATCAATAGAAGCGGGCACTATATATTAGCTACAGAAATATGCAAAAAAAAAATTAACAATTAAATAAAGGAAAAAAGTTTGAGCAGCAAATCAAAGCTCAATGCACCTGAAGAACACACTTGCAGGTTTTCCCTCCTGCAATAACCAACCTTTGCCAAATTCCATTTTTGTTGTTTGCCTCACTATTTCTCCCATACGAATGCGCTGATGACAAGTGTCCCTAGTAGTTCAAAAGGAAGTAGGGTCCTTTAGGAGCAGCCATGTTTGTATCACTTAAGAGTGCATTTGCTGCTTTTCTCCCACAGTCTGTTATAAGAGCAAGATTTAACACTGTATTCAGTCTCCCAGCTTCAAGGACAAAGCCAACGTTAGTAGATACTTTCCCTGCCTCTTCTGTTCTTCTTTATGACATGGTAGTGTTCAAAAGCAGTTTTGCCACTGAAGCCAGTGTGCAGCATGATTGAAAAATGGTTGCATCTGGAAGTTCAAAAGCACACTATTATGCGATCAACTTAATATTCTGTGTTATGTTTCCTCTGCAATGTATGTAAGTCTTGAACCAAGTAGGAACAATTCAATCAGAACAAGAATTCAACTTCCAAACCAAATACAACCAACACATTTAAGATAAGGTAAAATACTTCAGATTGAAAGAAACCAACCTACAGAAGGGATCTATAGAAACCATCCTGATATAATTCACCAAGCCTATTTTATCAGGCTAAAGACCACTTCCCTCACAATAAGAAGTAACTTTTCAACTCAATGAAGACAATCTCTACAGCTTAAATCAAGAGCACCAATTTCTGATTTTTCTTCCTCTTGTAAAGGTAACTTGATGAAAAGTCTAGATTTAGATTAGCATGAAAACAGGTAAAACTGAAACTAGCTCAGATGATCAGCTCTGCTCATAACTGAGTTGAAGCTCTCCAAATAGTGTCAATCACTGCGTTTCATTTCCTCCTCCATGCCTCCTTCAACAGCATCTCCAGAGAGAAAGATCAAATGCAAACTTTGTTGTAAGAAACCCTGGGCACCTGAAAGTGATATATGATGATTTGAGAGAAAAATGTGACATGTGGCTATAATCTAAGAAGAGTCAGCATAAGGAACAGATACTTGTATCCTGTGTGGTGAGACAGGAAGGCCAACTTCCCTTTGCTTCTACATCGTTCTCTTTGGTAAAACAAAAGCGATCAAACTCAACTAAGATGTGCTATTCAAAGCATAAAACAATTAATGAAAAACCAGTTTCAGGAAAGGAGGGAAGGAAGAAAAGGGAAAGAGACAGGAGGAATTGTCAGAAGGAACTGAGCGGTATTTCCCTCAATAACATCCCAGAATCAGAATAAGGTCTGCTTTTCCCCAGAAAGAAGAGTGAGACGCAAAGTATTAAACAATTCAATACCTAAGAAGTTGCTTCAAGTCAGTTCTGTCGCAAATTTTTTTCCTTAATCCCAAAGAGCAAGATCACACTGATCCTAGAGAGCTGGTAACAATCTCAGAGATATGTTCTTCTACTTAGAGTTTAATATTCAAATAAAACTATGAGTCACCTTCTGCTAGTAAAGAAAGCTAACTGCAGGAGTAGAAGAACATGTAGATTTACCTAGTGATGCGTATGAGCCTGGGGGCAAGGCTGCAGCAGAACTGAAGGGGATGCATGCTCCAGAAGACGTCACTTTTGACTTGGCACTAGCTGCTGCATTCACATCGACGTCACTGCGGGATCGCTGCAGAGATCCTGGTGTTGACACAGATTTTGTACTTACTGTAGATGCTGCAGATGGGAGTGGGAGATCCAGAATAAAGAAGATTAATTTTTTTGAGCTGTGTGCTTCAAAGAGCTTGACAAGCAGTTTAATGTACTATTTTTAACACTCCCTGCTGGCACTGAAATACCTCAACTAAGAATGCTTTATCAGGGCAATGTGGGCTTCCCCACACTGCCTGCAAAGGTATTTCAATGCTGACCTGATGCTACCTCTAAGAACTTTATCACACGCTAATGTATATGCTGAGATCAAAAAGGCTGCCAGGCTAGTAACAAAGAAATTTCTAATGGAACTAGATGGGAAAGTTCAATCACAATACCCATCACCAGCCTATGAGTTGCTGGCCAAAACAGGTCCTTCGGTCCAGGTTCTACTAACTTCCTTCCCAACACCTCATCTTCTCATGAGGACTGCTGTTCCCATCACTCGTTGATGCTTACCCTCTTAGGCATGGAGCTTTTCTAATCAGCTGCAAGCAAACATGCATTTGTGTGCACAATCAAGTAGGTTCCGCACCAGTATCTCCTTGAATCCAAGGTCTCAGTAGGGTGTAGTGTATACACAAACCAGACAGAACCCGATCTTGGTCAGGTGTAGAAGGCAGCTTATCTTCTACCAAGAAAGTTTCATCTGTTATATACTGTATTAAAATTTGCTATTTAGATTACTGTATGCATTTACTTAGGACAGGAAAGCTCCACCTAAATATTCCATCTAATAATAAAAACAGATTATCAATGAGATGGAATTTAACTCTGTAGAACTTGTGTGCAGACGATGCCTCCAGTAAGTGCTGAAACCACAGAAAATAAGTGACAGAAAATTGTAAAGCTGAATGCTCCATTAGACTACGTAGCTGTATGTCTTACCATCAGCGGCAGTTTATTCCAGCTGCTATACAGCTAAACATACCTTGGCTACAATTTTCAAGTTTTTTAGGCTGCCCTTCAGTTGCAAGGAATAGCAGATTTACTAACTTTCAAAAGCATCATTATATCAGTCAATGCATAGAATGTGGTGTACAACCCAGAACTAATTAAAGATTTTACCAGTATGTTGCCATTTTAAGTAGCAGTAAAGAGTGATCAAAGCTGCTTTTTGCATATTACAGTGTCTGAAAGTCTCATTCTAATTCATCCCACTTCCTCAGCAACACTCGAGCACATTTTTCAGCTTCTGTTCTCACCTCTAGATGTAGTACTTCCAGTAGGACTTCTTTTGGCAGACAAAGGACGGCTAGAAATTAATATAAACATTTATTAAAATAAAACTGGTATTTCATAGTCATCAGTAACAGTGCTACTCTGTTCCCTCAGTAGACAATTGAGTTAATAGTAAGTTATTCATATACAGGAATAGACTAAAAAAGCTTATTGTTTAAGAATACAGCACCACCATGAAATTCCTTACAAAAGCACTAAGAAAAGAATTAGGACACACATTACTCAGGCAATAAGAGATTTTTAAGAACCCTTTTTATACACTTAAAAAGTAACACCAATAAGTTATAGATATTTTTTCATATAGGTCTAACACTTAAATTGCAGACATTCGGATCCTCAGTTGACTGTATCGCTAAGAGAAGCTAGAATACATACAGTCAAGAGACGAGTTACACACTGATTTTGCAGTTACTAAAGTTTTGTTGAGACATTTTTTCCCCTCTTATATGGAAAGAGGCAGACTTACACCTCTAGGATTAATGCTAAACACAGAATTTCAATCCAAGCACTGTTTTAAGCATACCTAGAAGGAATGACTAACAGTATATGCTGACTAAAAGCTTCCTAGAAAATTATTTATAGAATCAAGATAATGCTGCTTTTTGCTTCTTTTTTTTTAATAAAGCCATTAACAGGGTTTTCTGGCTTTTAAATTTAATATAATGTTCACTAAAAAAATAATAAAATAAAATTTGGAATAATCAGGTGTTGATGCCAAATGGTGACCAGAATTGAGACAAAACAATGTGATGTCTCCCTCCAATTCAATGGAACTATCACAGAATCTTAGTAGTTGGAAGGGACCTTTGAGATCATTGAGTCCAACCACATTAAAAAAAACACCACCCAAACACACACAAAAACACACCCACAACCCAAAACAAAGCAAAAAAAAAACCCCACAAAAACCAGAAAAACCACACAAAAAAATCACCCACCAACTAAACCCCACACCCACAACGCCCCACACAACACCCCACCACAAACCAATAATCTTGGGAACTAGAGCATGCCCTGAAGAGCCATGTCTACACGTTTCTTAAATACCTCCAGGGATGGTGACTCCACCACCTCCCTG
>JAOQGH010000077.1:13042700-13171077 GCA_025769975.1 Gallinago jamesoni | reverse complement strand
GGGGTTGGTGGGTTTTTTTTTTTGTGGTTGGACTCGATCTCAAAGGTCCCCTTCCAACCATAAAGATTCTGTGATTCTGTGAAAATGGGAAACTTTCTATTAATATTACTGGGACCACCATTTCCTCCTATAGACTTTCTTCTGGGGCAGCTTCACGGGTCCTCATGTTTAAAGATGCATCCATACAGTGCTTCCATTCAGCCTCACTGTTACTCGGTTATGGCAAACAAATAAACCCTGAAGTAAGCTGAATCAGCAGAGTTTGCCACTCAGATCTGTAATTTAACAGACATGTCAAAGCTGCTACACCAGTGATGAAAGCCTACAGTGTAGACAAGAACATGCATCTATTTATATCATGAAAACACAGCTCACCTCAGGAAATAAAACTCAATCTTGGCATGCATAACACATGATTTTCCACTTCCATACTTCCCATAGTCATATTTATTCATTCAAAACTTAAGTGTGTAAATCCTTTCTGAATAGTTTTACACCTCCTTTTGCAAAAGTGTAAGTTCTCTTATAAGCAAAGCGACTTTCTGCTTCAGGAAGTTCTAAGATATTCTGAATACCACTTTAGACATTTTGATGTCTGCATCTGCTAGTAAATTTGTAGTGTTACATCTGGATTTGCTGCGTGACTTCCAGTTCAACCTGATGCTACCTCACCACATTCTTGTACAGCAAATAGCATTTTCCTTCACAGATGTGGTTTAAATTCATCCTCATAAGGAAACATTCTCTTTAAAGCTTGGGGGAACATAACAGAAGTTCACTGCTTAAACTACGTTCTAGCTGTACTCTGAGATGCTCCCAGTGCAGGAAAACCTTTAATATTAATAGATTTCATATCCAAGTTCACTACTTACCGCAGATACTCTCTGTTCCCAGTCGTGCTTATCATCTGATAGGATCTCTCTTATTTTGTTTATGGATTCCTCAAGATCCCGGCTCGAATAAATCTGCAAATTTAAATACAGAGTAGCATTATACTGCAAGATTTACTCCAGAAAATCAGCACTTCCCAACTTCATTCTTACATCCTTTGCTCCTCATTGCTTAAATGTCATGTGCTAGCCTTGGACATGGCTGCTTTGTGAAGAATTTGCACCCATTTCCTGCAATCAAAAAATTACTAAATGCCCACAAGAATGATTAAAGGATGATCTTTTATTACTTCACAGTTTTAAGCAGTATTCCTGTAGCTATTAGCAGCTATATTTGTGAAGACCTACAGAAGATCATGAGTGGATATGCGTGCTGTTCAGCTGCCCCGAAGAGAAAGCTCTGGTGAAGGAGAAGGGGATACGTGACACATCTCAGCTATTCAGCTAAATCTATTAGCAAATATGTACTCACAACAGCAGTGATCCTGGAGACACAAGTCAGCTTTATTGCTTTCAGTTCCCAGATAATACAGATGAAATGCAGAGAGGCTCCTGCTGACTCAAGTTTCTGTTCAACCAGACTGCACTGTGTGGCATACACATCCAGACCCAGCTCCATGCCTACTCCTGTAATACTGTGATCCTCTGTCACAACCCTCCCATTCTCTCTAATTCTGAGGGTTTCACACAAACTACTGGCAAATATCACCATTTAAAACTTGCCTCCCTCAAACTTCCAGCTTGCTTTCCCCGTAAAGAAGATTTGTCAACATCACAACAAAGCACAATTTTCCCAGTGATTAAGACTAGAACCTACTTCGTTCCACATCTTTTTAGTGCTGTGTGTTTTAACATGTAATTGTACTTACCTGAACCGTTGGGACATCTTCAAATGCCTTAATGAAGTCTTCTTCATCCACAGCACCTGCCCCCTCTTTGGCTGCTGACACACAAATGAAAAAGCCTTTTCAATCTCCATATCAACAAGAGAATCAATTAAGAAACCACCAGCTATCAAGGCATCTAATCAGGAGAAAGTTCACTTTCCATGCAGACTCAGAGTGCTCCAGATGCAATGAAAGCAGAGACAGGGAAATTCAATGCCAGGCACAGACCAGACATTCACAGCATACTTTAACTCCTAGGCACAAAGGGCACATTAGGGAAGTCATTACAGTAGTCACTCAAGACTTAGGGGACCTAGTCTGAAAGATGAAAGGGAATATTTACTTTAATTATATAAGAGATTTTATTTTTAAAGATTTAATCCCATCTATTATAGATGAAGGTGCAGATCTGACAGGTGCACAAACAGACAAACGTTAAGGAAGATAAATAGTCTCTGGAATACTAATCAGATTAGAGACTGTCTGATATAGGGAACTCTCTCCATTTCTCTAGGTCACATGTAAGAATTATAAGCATGTGTAAAATTATTGCTCAGGTTTTTTTCTGCACCTTCATTACCAGCAATGCCCAAAGGCCTTAGAAGAAATCCAATGTGTCTGTTTTAGATTCTATGGGCAGAAGTTTAGCATGTAGCTGCAAGCAGCCTGCCTTAGTTCAACTACAGTTGCAGCTATGAAGGCAAAAGTCTACACACTGCAACATTGACATGATCAACATATAGCCCTCAGCGCAGAACTGCACAAGTACAAACTTTCAGAAGTGCAAAACATGTCATAGGGATGTGGGGACTGCTTGGAAATTCATCCTACCAAAGTTCAGTCATGGCAGGCAGATGATGTACATGTAATGATTTCACAGGGGAAAAATTGTTACTGGATCCTAGGGGCCAGTCTGGAAATCCTTGCCATACACTCAAACACATATATTATAAATACTTCACATAAAGGGCAATTTACATATGCTATCAGCTTACTTGAAGACTTGGTGCCCAGAGCTGCAGAGCCAAGTCTACGGGTAGTCCCCATCCCAACTCTGCGCGAGTTTGCAGGGGCCTTTGAAGATGTAGAGGAGCTAGCTGAGGAAGGTCTGTTCCCATCCACGGAGTCTTCATCATCAAAAATTTTATCTGCCAAATAAAGCATGCTCAGCTGTAACTGTGATGAAGCAAAGGGACGTCCCGAGGAACATGCCCACACAATGCCAAACGTGCTGTATGTTCAGGTCTGCTCTGCCAACTCTCAACCATGTTTTCACACTAGAAATCCGGTTATTCATGAATGACCACCAGGTCACTAAACTCAATCCTTTGCTATTGCAGTCACTACGCTATAAAGCCTTTCAATCAATGTATTTAGATAAAAAGAATAAACTTCAGAGCAGAATGATGAAAAGCCACAGATGCTACTTGGGGTGTCTACAGTTTGTCTCTGATGTTTACACCTCTGATGTTTATCTTATTTTACCATGAGCTGTAGCAAAACTAAAATCAGGCGCAAATCCACTATCTAAGCATGGCAGGGATCAGGCAGAAGACACTGTTCTGTCACAACCTGCCAACTGCCTGTACCAGACCGAGAATAAACAGGGTAACCCAGGAAATATTGCATGGCAACATTCATGCTGTTGATAAACCACAGGCCATTAATCACAGAGCCATCCAGAGCTACAAATCCACTTTAACTTTTTAAATGACCACCAGAGATTCTTTACAAGGAAATAGGAAAAAGTTACCTCAAATTCATAAAAAACATAAGGTGTATTAAAACTTACTGAATCCTATGTGGGAATATAGATTTCCCTAAAGGGAAAAGCAGCTTGTTCTTCCAAATGTGAACATAAATTATCTTAAAATGAATTACAGTCACTTTGATTCTCAGTGAAGGTCACTTCAATTCCAAAGGAGTGCTTATATTGCATTTTTACACAGATTAGCTCACCCACTTAAAAAACAGCCTTAGGTTGAAAGGTGACAAAGTGTTTGGACAGCTGATATATACGGCACACTTGATTTATTGAGACCAGAAAGCTACCTCAGTCTCCATCACTTAGCTTCTCCACGCTAACGCTTCATTAAAAATTCGAGACCTGCTTCATGTTCATGCCTCTCCAAAAGCCCAAGGTGCACACCTTGGACTCCTTTCAGGAACATTTCCTTGGCAAAAACTTGAGTAGGTGCTTTAATCCATCCTTATTCAGGAAAGCACCTGGGAATATCTAGTAACAAATACAGGCTCCTCCTTAGACACTAATGAGTGAAATTCAATACAGGTTGAGCTTTCTGAAAGAAAGAAAATAAATTGCTAGCAGTCTAGACATATTTTGGGGGAGGCAAAAGAACAGAAAGAAAAGCCTGTATTGTTCTCAGCCCAACAGCTTTAAGGAGTTTTCCATGCCCAATGTGGTATTGACTCATAAGCAGCTGGACACAGAAAAACGATCACAGATCATCTAAAAACCAAAACAGCACATTTCCTATATGTACCCATGCACATGATGCCATGCTCCAATCATAGCACAACACTGAAATTTTAGGTAGACAACAGCATCCAGCAAGTTAAGAAAGGTGGCCAAGGATATATCTCCCCTTAGTTTTGATATTTAAGAAGTCTTGGAATATGGGAGAGGGCCAGAAAAAAGTAACATCTAAAGGGAAAGGGGTAGTATAATAACACTACTTGGACAGTTGTTCAGGCAAAAGTGAACAAATGAACCTTAACATCAAGAAACTTAAGGTCACACAGCTAAGAACATAAGCCACATTTAGGATGTGGGCTGTGTCTAACACAGTGCCCTAAGGCAGCTATGGGGACAGTGCTACCTCCCTATTGACACTGGTCATGTTCTGACATACACAATTCAAAAATAATTTGAAAAGAGCTCAGGGAAGGATCATGAAAATGATTAAAAGACTGGAAAACATGTTTTTAATTAAATGAAAATTCACTGCAGGGGACTGTTTAGCTTGGCCAGATTCTTAACAAGTTGCTTGATTATATTCTGCGTTAACAGAGCAACTTGAGATTTATTAATGTGGTTTTCCAGTGTGATTTATTAATATTGTTTCTCATTTAATAGAAGAATATAAAACAAGGCCACTGGCTGGAGGTTAAAAAAAAAATTAAATTCTGAATTGCCTTTTTTCCCCTCCCACTCCATTTTTTGGCAATAGCCACAGCACTGACTCCCTGCAAGGTAAGGAGCTGCATCACACAGCGAACTCTACCACAGGTAAGTATTAAAAATCAAGACTGATTTTTTTTTTTTCCCCCTGGAAAGATACAGTCTAGTTCAAACAGGAACTATTTCAAAAACATTATTTGGTGAGAGTTGCATGGCAGAGTCATGGCAGATCAAAATAGACTTTAAAACATGTAATCTCTGAAGCCTGTAGGAAGGGGTTTAAGTGATGCAGAGACCTTGAATACAAAAACTTCTGAGCAAAATTTGCACCAACTGCATTTATTTCAAAAGCTCATCCAGATACTAAGCAAATTATTATCTGTTGTATGTATTACCAGCCAGGAGAAAGTCAGTCATACTCAAAACAAAGGATACTTTACTACTTCAAAACCACTTTCATCTGGCAATAAAATTCTTCATCAGTTGCATTTCAGACTATCTATATGTCTTAGTTAATTCACTTCCTCTTGTACCTGCATTTTTAAAGCCTCATCCCTCTGAAAGGGGAAGAGGGTGTGGTTTGCTATTTCATATAACAAATAAAAAAATCAGAGAAACATATTAAAAGAATCACACTCCTATAGCATTCTAGCAATTACATCAACTATCATTTTGGTGTAAAACAGGCTTTTCTGAGCACTAGCTAAAAACAACACTCCAAAAAAACCAGCCAGTTTGCCCACAGTATTGGGGATGTTTGGATTACAATCATATCTTCCTGTTCATTAAGTTTACAATCTAAGCATTACATATTTATCAAATCAGAATATCCCTTCAACAACCCATCAGCGTTTTCTCATCTGAGCAGTGCAGAATGACAGCACCACATTCAGAATTGCACATCAAGTCTTCCAGCAGCACGTGTGCAGGACAGAAAGAGAAACAAAGAACAGAAAGAAACCTGAACATGGGAGTTCAGAAAATAAGAGAAAAACAGCCTACTCATTACCACTAAGAAAGCCTTTTCCACCCCCCTCATTTATTGACTCCTGATCAAAATAGTCATTTGAACTAGGATCATATTTTTTGCAGTCCATCTGCAAATCACGAGATGGTAAATTCAGCATGGGTGTATCTCTCATGACTCCAGTAGAGGTGCACCAAGGCAGAATCAGTGCCACTTGTAAAATTAAATAACCGTTGATGTTCTCCCCTCCCAAGACACCCCCCCCCGCCAGTGCTCATTTACAAGGGCCACATAGCACTCTCCAACAGAGACATGCCCTTATAAAAGAGGCCTTTGTCTGCTCACCACTCTGCTGTCTTAGAGAAACACAGACCACATTTTGCTTTACATTTTCATTTCCCTTTGCATTATTTAGGAAGGAAAAAAGACGCTTACAAGTACATATCCTTCTGCAAATAAGCTTCCTCAACATTCCTTCATATTTTCCATAGCGTGCCCAGATGTAACAGTGCTTCAGCAAGCGCCGCGGCTTTCAGTCCAGAAAATAATCAATCATTGCCCCTCGTATTCATTAAGCATGCTGTCTTCACATGTGGATTTAAACAGCTATGCCTTCAGTCCTCTCTCTACGACTGCAGCTCTGCAGGATTCTCATCAACACCCATTTCAGCCCAGGAAACTTCAGATCACTTCTAGGAAGGAAATTCCCTGCTAGCGAGGGGAACCCGGGACAAATAATCCGGGATGAAGATGAGCTGGATCTGCCTGGCTGGGCTGGCTTGCACTAGGAACCAGCCTGACTTTATCCCCTGGGAAGCGCTAACAGGAGCATCTCAACAGCTGTCATCGTTTGTCCATGACGAATAAATTTAGTCATTATTCATTTTAAAACGTAACCCCTTCAGGTCTGGGCAAGGTGTAACATGGGGAGAAGAGACAGAGCTAGCTGTTCAGGAACCACAGTAAATAAGGGCCAGCATTTCCACTGCCTGAACCACCAGCCTGGGATCTTTTAAAGCAAAGTAATTGAGTCTCAAATTTCCTTTCCAAGGAAAGCAGATGCTTTCTGGCTTTTAAAAAGCTTCAAGATGTCAGATTCAAATCTTTCAGTTATTTATCTGTAAGCTTTAGAGAGCTACTCTGTAGTGACTACGGTGTGCGAAAAGCAGGTTACGATCATGTCTGTTTCTAATGAAGATGCCCTGGTATGGCCTTTAAACCTGACTCTGCAAGATACCAAATCTGCTCTGGTACCAAAGGTACCAAATCTGCTCTGGCCCCACTGTGTCCCTTCATCGTGTCCCATGTCCAAGCCCTGGTGCTGCTGAAGCAGGCAAGCAACTTGCAAGAATTTCCTTTATAGAACATCATCTTCCCCACCTTCAATTACACATTTAAATTTAAGCTGTTAAATCTCAAGTTTGACATTGACATAGACTGAAGCACCACAGCTAGAGGGTGGAATCTATAGATGCTCTGCTTGCTCTGGAAGTACTTCTTTTTGCCAGACACAACCCAACGTGCATTGGCCAATGTCTTTCAGAGACACCCCTTGGACACCTCAGAACATACTCTCCCCCAAGACCCACAACTGGCCCCACCATCTCCAGCCGTAACCCCCATTCAACACAAAGCACAGCACACTCTGCTGTGGGTGCACCCCCAACCTCCAAAAGCAATAGCTACAGCTGAGCCTCGTCCCATGAGCACACGCCAACCCAGATGTGGCCCACCTACAAACCTGCTCAGCTCCAACATTTACAGGTATTGTACAAGTTTTTCTAGGAAAGCAAGCTTATGAACCCACTGAACATAAAGGGACACATACATGCTCCCCAGCAGGGCTCACTGTTTAAAAACAAAGCAGTCACAGACCCCAGCAGCAGTGCACAGGCACAGCACATCATTATGGTTTCTCACTTGGCCGTCTCCCACAGTTTCCCAGCTGCTCTCTCCTACTGGCCCCAGCCGTGGCCCCTCCTTCCCCACACTCCACAGCAGGAACAGTGTTTTGAGCCTTGAAAACCCTGCCTGCTTGGGTTCAGTGACCCTCCCCAGTGCCACCTGCCACCCCTGTCCCCCTGGGTCTGGTTCTCCCAAGATTTACCCAGCCACCAGCTCCAGTCCCAGCCTAGCACACTGCCACCTTTCGGTACAATTCAATGAACCACCTCATCATCCTTCCCAAAAACCCAGCCTCAGTGGGGATCCCACCAAGGGCTCACCAGGACTGAGCCAGCCACTGCAACCATCATGTCTGCAAGGACATGCATGTCACCATTACCTTGGCTTGCTTCTCTTCCCTCGCATACATTGCCCTATTTCAACTAGAATATGTGGCTGGGAGTTTGTCTTTCGAGTAAGATTTTCTACAGCATAACTGTAGACAATATTTATATATGACCATAATAAATACAATAAGCAATACAGCTGCCATCAGCCACAGGCAAGGTGGTACTTAGAGACCCAAGCCAAGAATATCATGCCAGATAAGTGGACAAATGCTTTTTAATAATCCTTCCAACACCCACGTGCCTTTCCTTAATCCATAATGTTTTGGTTTTCCTTCCTTAGCCAGGAAGAGTGACATTCATCATCTTGACTGCTGCCTCATTCTGCCTAATTATGAGCTAATGAAGCTGCTCACAACCTAACAGGTCTTCAACTGCTATTACAAAGGGAAAGAATATTCCTGAAAGAACACTTGGAATTGTTTTCTGCTCCAAATACATCATATTACACAGGTAGTTGTTCTGGTACGTCCCAAGTCCCAAGGACATGGCTACAGCAATTTCAGAGTACTGATGTCTGCCATCCCTCTGCAAGCAGAAAAAGCAGTGGGCAGTAGCAGCAATAATGAACCAAGTGAGGAATCCTGCATTTATTAGAGCAATTCCATAAAGTTAACTGAGGAAATTCATGTACAGCCTGATCTGGCCACATCCAGCACCAGACTGAGCAGACACAATCCACATATGGAAAGTAAATTCCAACTTCTACATGAGAGAATAAGCAATAGCCCTGGCAATATTCACAATCTGCTCTCAGGGACTGGGCTGATAAGTTGGAGAAAATCTTCCTGCAGAAGACTAAACTGAAATCATGCAACTCGTGACTGATTCAAGTTACTGTTCTGAGGGATATTATAAATTTCAGTCCTAGAATCAGAATGCTCCAGTTTAAGTTGTATCCATGATGGCTGTGGGGAAGCTTGTGAACAAAGCTTTCAAGTCTTAAAGACTTGAAAACAAGAGACAAGTAAAAAAAAAAAAATAAAAAATCAGTATTTACGAGCCTATTTGCTTCAAAACATGATTATTAAAGTCATAAAGTTGACAACATTAATATCCTCATGTTAACAAGCCACAGCATATACTCTAATGTCATATGACCAGTAACACAACTAAGAACACAGCAAAGTGCTTTTCAGAAATTTCTGTTCATGAAATTAACACACTTGAAAACAGGAATTTTTAAGAGTTAGTGAAACTGTCATTCAGACAGTTTTCAGCAATACGAAAGTTCCCATTAGCTTTAACTAGCTGTAGAAAAGAGGCGGTACAAATTCCTTGTACATTCCTACAAGCTTTGTAAAATTAAATAGCAATAGGCAAACAAAACAAAGCTATGATACTGAGCAAAGGAGCAACAGCTCAAACAGCCAAAAGAATTCACAAAAGCACTGAAAGCTGAGATAAAGCCATAAAAATAGCCAGGATTTATTAGTTTCGCCAATTACTCTAGTACAATTCACAGACACTTGAACAAGAATCACAGACCTATGGGCTAGGAGCTGCACAGTCTCCACCCCATATTGATTTATAAATAAATAATTTTTAAAAAAAATCAAGAGACAGACACAGACATGCAACACAAGGCAAAAAAAAAGTGAGAAGAGAGAAAGGTAAAGATCTGTTTTCCTCAGAGTCATCTTTGGAAATATAGTATTGCCACAGTGGTCCTTCCAGCCAGACACACAGCTTTTCCTCAGACCTCAAGAGCATCAGGAAATCCAGAACGCATACCCTGGAAAAAGCACACCCGCTCAAGAAGCCCATATGTTTACATATAGTTTCAATTTAAAGAGCAAAACCACCCTTTCCCTACCCCGCACTTACCCCTCCTGTCACCCAGAGGCTCATTTTTAGGCCTTTCAGGGGGCCCTCCTGCAATTCCTAGCCTGGCTGTCCCTATAGAGATACGATTACCTCCATACACACCCTTCCACAAACACACCAATTATTCCAGAGCCTATTAAACACCCCACTAAAGGGTGTTACTTCTGCGTTTCATTGTCACAGCTTTCCTCACTGACTGCACTTGGGGGTGTTGTCCCTTTTTTTTTTTTGTTCTGAACCCTTGAAAATAGCCTTTACATTGTGCTGGATGGAAAGACAGCAGCAGCAGCAGCCCAAGCAGAGACATTCCTCCCTCCTCACAGCATGCTCGTTACCATCATCTTTGCAGATAAAAAACACAAAGTGGGTCTCGCACCCTGAGCCCTAGAGATACCAATCAATGAGAAAGGCTATAAAAAGGATGGACCAGGGGGATGTTTTAGAGTCAGAAAATGTATTTTTCCAGAACTATGGGAATTAATGGCCTTATTGCGGGACTGGTATAGCTGCAGGAAAGCGTCCCTTTGGATAAAGCTATCCTTGTTGCAAAGCACCAACGTTAAGGTTTCTCCTCAGCCTTAGTGAAGTTTAATTATTTAGGCAAATAATTATAAAAAAGAAAGTGAATTCTTCTGCCTTAGTTCACAAGACAGCAAAATTCAATTCTGCAGAAGCACAGGAGCTCCCTGGGGCACCATTTCCATACACACACGTGGCAGGGATGCTGAAGAGCATGCAACTAACCTTTCCCCTTCTTGCCCTCACCTCCAGGTTTTAGCAGTTGCTGGAAAACTCATGGCAACAGCCTGTGCTCCCTGTGCTTGCAGCGAGCCTCTGCTCTGTCAGAAATTCAGGTGATGGGTAAAAATGGGCAGTGGCATCATCCAGCTCCTGGTGACTCACACTGCACCCTCCACCCCAGGTAACAGCAGCTTGCTTCACCTGCATCTGTGGCCAAGCCTTCACAGTACTTGTGCTAAAACTGATATAAATGTGATGAAAAGACACAGCTACTCAACATTTTAGCATGTGAGTAAACGAAAACTGAGTTGCTGAGGGACATCCTCGAGGTTGTGAAAACTTTAAGGCACTACCAGAATCTGGATAAAATTCCATTCCTAAATGTAGGCTTTTTTCTAAGTTGTTTTTTCCTAAGGTTCAATGAAGCATCTCAAATATTTACTTGTTTATCTTCAAAACTAGTTTATGCATATTCCAAAAGGACATTTACAAGCAGCTCAGAGAAAATAGATATCACATCACAAGGTATTAGAAAAAAAGTTTTAATTTAGTTGTTCTTGAGAGGTAACTTAAAGCTTAGCCACGCCTGAAATTGAGTTCTCTGTATTTCACAGGGTTTGTACCCAGCAACGGTACCGGAAAACAGCTACCAAAGACCAAGCTCCCAGGGAGACACCTGCTGGTGATGGCTCAGGTTTTATTTGCCAAAACTATGAAAAAGTAGGTATTTGGCAAATCAATAGGTAAAATTCTGCCTTACCTGGACCATTTATATCCCATGTAAGTAAAGTGAATTAAGGAATTCACCAGGAATCTGAAGCCTTTAAATGGACAGCTGCTTTTCACCTGTGAAGGACAGGAGCACCCAGTGCCTCCAGCCCCACAGCCCAGGTTCAGTTTCTAGTCATTAGCACCGTCTGTTGCTAGGACATCACCAGAAAAAGCATCTTCTCCAGGCTGCACCCCCCTTTTCTGTGCATTCCCTTCACAGGCCCCTCTGCCTACTCCAGTAATTGGCAGGAGTACAGCTCACCTCAATGCTGACTGCCCTGACACCCATCAATGTCAACAAAAGGAAATTGCATTTTATACTGCTATCACTTCTCGCTTCCTGAAGGGCTGCTCATTTTCTGTACATGCAGCAAGGCGTACACACAGCTGTATTAGGAAGGAAAAAGCATCCTGATATTTTTAGGACAAAGCATCTTACTGCCTCAAGTATCCCAGAGCAGAAATGCTGCGGGAGATCCCACTTCCAACAAGTCCTGTGGCAGAAAGGTTTCTAGAAACGCCTACAAGGAGATAATAATGCCAAACTGCAGCATTGTCTCCTCTTGGGATAAGTCTCAGAGGACAGCTGGGTCAGTGAAGTTAAGCCAGTATGATGCACTGGAGCAACCTGGGGAAGCTGTAGCACCAGCCTTGTCTGGGATCTTCATTTAGGTGCATTTACAATCAGTAACAGGGGCAACACGCTGCCCAGCACTTCACATTTGCCAGGGAATGACCATCCTGAGAGACAGTGGGGCATCCTAAACTTTTCAAGTAGCCCCCTCCGAGCCAAGAAACATGTATGCAGTTACTCCTGACTGACAAAGGTGAACCCAAGGCTGGCAGCCTGTCTCCTACACAGCCACAGAAAACAGGAACCAGGTCTACTGCCCCAAGACGTTCATCTGCCTGGTTAAAGGCTAATGCAAGAACATAGGTACTACAGTTGGAAAAACTGCATGGTGTTACACATATTACACATCAATGACTCCCACCCAGAATGCCTGGCCTGATGTATAATTAATATACTTTAATTAGATAACCATTTAAAATACTGTAAAATGCTCAGTGGGGCAATAACCATGAGATAAGAATGTCTAAAAGTGCAGGTGGCTGACACAAAAGGACAATCATGGAAAGAAAACTAGGGAGCGATAGGCAGCGACTCCACAGCCTACGTTCATCTTGAGAAAGTTTATCAATTACAACAGGTATGACCACCAGCACGATGACCATGAATTTCTACCATAAATAAATGCTTCATCTCGATAAAGATGCATAATACTAAAGACCGTGAAGGCACATAAGGAAGTAAACCATACAAACAAGTTTTATTTATATTTAGAAATAAGTTAATAATATTAAGTTAATATTTTTTAAAAGTTTGATGTTATGAATGAGGTTATGCTCTGTACCTACAAATGGTTACCAAACACCAGTTTGAGACAATTCTGACAGAAAACATGTCTAGCAATGGCTTCAGGAGCTCCTGGGACAATTGCTACTAGGTTAAAGAGTTGACTGTACGTTCTCCAGAGCATCCACTTCAGCTGTTGACAAGGGAAAGGGATGGGGAACCTGATTCGATACTGGCTCTGGAGTATTTAGTAGTACGGACCAGTTGCATCAGGACTCTGCTGATGCACTAAAAAGCAAAAGTTTCTGCCTATTTCCAAATAATAAAACTAGCACTCGGAAGAGGAGGAGTATCCTTGTCCCACCACCACCTCAATTCAACTCCACCTGAGCAAGCAGAGCTCAGGTTTGATAAGCTGCATGCACACAGGATCTTACAAACCATACTTCAGCCCCACTATGTCAGTCCTAACCTTTTCAGCCCACACCAGCTTTCGCAACGTCTATGTAATCCCATTCGACTACAACTGGAGCTTAGATCAGCATCTTGTTAGAGCTAGTAAGAAATACCTATTCCCTACCCACACCACATTCATTTTGGTAAATATTGGCAGAGAGAAGCAATGGTTTGCCAACAATCAAGTCTACTTTGTTTATTCTCTTTTGAGACACTGGAGATTAAAGCCCAGTAACCCCATAACTAGCATTTCACATTTCCCAGGATTGTTGGAGAAAAAGCATCAAAACCACACACAAGATCATTGACAGTATCTTTGAAAATGTTCTTAGAAGCAAAAACCAGAAACTGGTAGATAACAGATTATGAAAACATTCTGGACTCTAATGACTGGTTTGAAAAAAGCATCCAACCTCAGAGCAGCAAGACATGTCTTTCTTTTAGTGGAAAAAATGCTTGTTCAGTAACTTTTAGAATGGATTTTCAAGAATGATTACTTCTGATAACACTCTGCACGTATTTCTTTTGTGCATAATCTAGATGGGGTTAGGTCCATTTTTTTGACAGAGCGGAAGCAGGCAAAATACACATGAAGGGGCTGACCCCAGGTCACGCAGAAAAGAATCAGAGCAAATACCAGAAGAGGTATCAGAGTATAGCAGTTCTTATGTTTAATCACCATCACACTAGGCTAAATTCTGCTTCCAGCTCTATACACATTGGGGATGGAGGGGAATGCAAGGCAGTGCAGAACTTGACCTGATAATTTTTTGAGGCTATTATCTTAGGCTTCCTTCAATATGATTTCAAATAAGCATGGAGAAGTTTTAGTACACTAAGTGGCTGATTCAACAGATGCTTCACTACAGTATATGTTTTCCATGTGGCTGGATAACAGAATCTAAAAGACTCAAATTCATATTTAATATGGCTTCAAATATAAACACAGTATGAATTCCTGCTCTACAAGTGGAAAGCTCCAATTCCTGAGACACATCAGTTTCTCAGGCCTTCTTCACCCACCCTTCAAAGCTGCATTTTAAGCAAACCATTGCCTCAAGGAAAAAAGTCATGGGGAAAAAGGCTCCAAAGCCAAAAATGTGTCACAGCTTATAAAATATTAACAGTCAGCATGGCTTCTGTTTTCCCAAAGCTTGCTTTCCCCCCGTTTTAACTCCTTTAAAATAAAAGGCAGATCTAAGCTCTTTCTCTCCACATTCCTCCCCCATAAACAAATGGCATCATTAGGTACAGCAAATAAGGCGGTCGTATTCAGGGGGGAAGAAAATACAAAGCTGAAGTCAAGAGACTGCTGAAACTTTCATTCCTTTTGTCATTAATGACTTTAAACTACTAAACATGATACTCATATTTCAGAGGCAATGTAAAACCCTGAGCAAGCAGGAGGACTCTAACGTGCTACAAAGAAGCATCTCTCCCAAAGAGCTTACAACATAAATAATGTAGACAAAGCGCTGTTTAGAAAGTTACTGTTATTCAGACTTTATAGACAGTAAAAATAAGCACAACAATCCTTCTCCCTTTCTTTTAAAAGAAAAAAGGCAGTTAAATAAATGCAAGTACTTGTGTCCTAATCAGTCTGTTTAACATAATCCTGCCTAACCCACTCCTATGTGGCCTCCATCAATGATGCCATTCACTTTCTCCCCATGGCTCAAGCACCCTTTTTTCAACCACCCTCAGGTCTCTGCACCTCGCTCAGCCAAATCCTAAGCCTATCACCCAACCACCCCAAGTTTTCTGCCGAGACTGAAGGTTGGTCCCACATGATACACAATAATTAACTTTGATGCCACAGCTGATGATTTGAGTCCTTCAGTAAGCATCTCGTTTTCCTCCCATATATTGTGTGCACAGTCAAAGACTTCCACGACTGTTACATCCATGAAAGAATGATGAAAGAAATCAGTTTCCCCACACAAAGCTACTTACTGCATCAAATAAAAGACCACTCAAGATCAATTAGGAAATCAGAATTGGAAAAATGTGTTGTGATGGACCAGGAAAATCTCAGTTCATCTGACCTGAATTCTACCAGTTCCTCTACTATACATCTCATATTCCACTTGATTCTAACCCCGAGACCACCTTCCCCCCAAGAAGAGCTAAACAAAGGCACTAAAGGCAGGCTAATTTTGACCTTAGTCCCTTGGTTTAAAACCAAAGTTCAGAACTTGGTAAGAGGTGGCAGAAGCTATAAATAAACATATTGCAAAGAGGCAAAAGATCTCCTCTGGTTCAAGGGCAAAGTCTGTCAAGTAAAAACGAAGGATGAATTTGCCTCAGGACTCAGACTCATAATCAAATTATTACTGCTTAACAAGTTATAAGACACCAGCTGAGCCACAGTAACAGCCCTTGTGCTGGTCTAAAGCTACAGCCCTAAAGAAAGTAATGAAGCCAAGCAGAATCATTCACATTTACTACATAGAATACAAACATTAATCACAGCCCAGTTAAACGCCTCACTCTGCATATAGCCATTACAGACTTCACAAAACAAATGCTGACCTAAACAGAATGAAACACTAAAATACAAAGAGGTTCCCATGCAAAAGAAGAGAAAGCCTGCCTTAACCATTTTCACCACTGCTGGCAGGGGGCAGAGAGAAAAAGGGAAATCAAAAATCACTCATCTTTCCTTGGCAGTGACACCTGCCAATTTAGAGCAGCTGAAGTAGAATAAGATTCAGAGAAGTTGGTGAGCACAACTGGTTTAAGTCCTACCATCCCTCCTCATTAAGAAAAGATGCTGATATCATTAAGTGAGGCAACATCAACAGCAAGCATTGGTGTTTATAAAATGGAACACCCCAGATCTGAACAACCAATCTCAAATCTATGCAGATACAAAGAAAACCTCCATCCCAGTCCCACAGGTTAACCAAATACAACTGATTTCCATCTGTATAGATTTCTGGTTTCACACAGGCAAGCTTGCCTCCATGCAAGACTTGAAAGGAGTCAACAAGTCAAAAACAAAAAGAAAAACAACACTTCATTAAGATAAGGAAACATTTTCTAAACAGCTTGAGATGTCTCCTCTCCCTAAGGCAAGTCTGTCTGGCACAGTCATTTTGTACATCTGTGACCCTGAAAGATCACTGCAAACAGACAAATTAGATAGCAGCTTCCTCCCCCTTGCACTGATTTTTCTATCCTGTAGTGAGCTACTTCCTTTCATACATAACATTTATAATGTTATTCCTAAATTCCAAGCTGTAAAGCGTAGTCCATATAGACAGCTCCCTGAAACAAGCTGTCCCCCTTTCAGCAGGCTGCTCATGCTGAGTTGGTCACCAGCAGAATCAGACTCCATTATACCACCATGTTTCTGCTTTAATACTGTTTAAAATAGTAAAGAAAAATCATAAATACACATCTTATGATGAACAGTGACCTACTTTTATTTCAGTTCTAGCATGTACAATTCACCCTGAACCTTAAACTCATGAACATTTACATGGATTTTTACTACTTGCCTGAAACACAGACATTACCCAAAGTGGAATCCTTCTTTCCAAGTGACAACTTGTTCCAGCATCACCTACACAGACCCCAGACCCTGGCAACTTTTTCTACTAACTGTGAGGAGTCTAGCAGGAAATTAAGCTTACGAGGTTATTCTCTCCATTTGGCTGCCACCAAGCACCACCCGTCCACATTCTAAATTTTCTGGCTAATTTACAGTTGGGTGGGATATTTTCTTGATATAGTGGGAAAACAGTGACCACAGAGGCTACAGTGGCAGGACACACACTAAGATTTTTTTCACTGGTAGCACAGCAGTTATATTTCGTCTCGCTGTGATCAGAGCTTAATATGATACTTGTTATACATTGCCCGAGTTAAAGTTTTGGGAGATGGAAATAGGCTCCGGAACAAACCAAGGAGAGACAAAGACACTAAGTTTCTATAATACACAAGGAAGCTGAGGTAGGGAGTAGAGAAGGGAAGACAAATCATTGCAAAACACATATACCAGGACTTCATGAGCTGTGTGTTTTATGAGCCATCCTGGGAACTGGTGCATATGTGTCTCCTTATTTGTCAGATCAACTTGTACCACACTCAAAAAAGAGAGAAGCAGGCATCCCTTTCAGTCCAGCAATTCAATTAAATGCTTCCTAGTGACTGAAGTCATGATTCCTTATCCTTCATTATTATAAAGTCACTTCATACACTTCATATTTCATACATTTGGTGTTAAAAGTGATGACTAAAAGAAAAAATGTCATACTTAATAGCTAATTAAAATATGTAATAATCCCACTAAGAATGCCTTCTTCATGGGTATTTTGTGAGTTGCTAGACAGATTCAAATTCTAAAATAACTATATAGGACGAATCAAGGATGACCAATTTAAGCCTTCCTGCTGTTCAGACGTATTACAGCATGTACTTCTGGACAGGCCTCCAAAACTGCTCTCTGGGATTTACAAGATTGAGATACCTTTGTATTCAGGGAGGTGTGGGAAAAAGAGGTAGAGGAAGCAAGATAAACAAGATTCATAATATTGTAATATCCTACCAGTTCAGAACAGAAGTGAGCACGTGAGCAACCAACTGCAAAACCAAGTAGCACAACATTTGAACACGAGTCTGAATTAATTATGGCTGATGATAGAAACTAATAGATTGCTTTAATCCTAAACAGGCTTCTTTCAAAGTTATTCAGCAAATTAAAATAAATAAGCAAGGCTGAAGTCTGAGACAATTCTATCTAGGAAACCCCACAACTTGTTCCAGGGTTGAGAAAATAGTCTTCAGCTACTTCTCTGCTGTTCTCAGTGCAGTATGTGCTGATGGAATCCACTACTGAGATCCTTCCCAGAATCCAGGTTTACCATATGCAATAATTGGGAGGGAGAGATTTGTTTTTCAAGTTCACTGTGAAGATCATCACCCCAAGGTAAGCGTCTGCAGCCACCAGGTCACAGGGAGGACAGACAAGAGCTGAGAGAAGGGAAAGCTCTTTCAAGCATCTATGAAACCAAAGACTGGAGGAGGCTGCTTCCTCAGGCTATTTCCTGGAGCCCCATTTTTATTGAATCTCTATTTTCAGATGATCTGTCATCTCCCCCTCACTTCACATTCTTATACAGGAGAAAAGGCATGACTCAGAGCAGAGGAGGTGCACAAGAGCATCGTCTCCCTTTTGCAAGAGGCGAAATAGATTATTTTCTTCAGTAGGGCAAGTTCACCCAGTGAACTCCCTGCAGGTCCTCAGTCAAATACACAATGTTCCGTACTACACCTGTGTGCTTTATGGCAAAACCAGCCTGAGTTCAAGGTTATTAAAGGCGCTGTGTCTCATCCACTGTAAGGCATCCATCTCATGCTCTGGATTTGCATTCCAGAGCAGGAACAAAAGAGAATGACACATCAAAAAATGAAATTATTTGATTTTAAATGTATTTCATTTCAGATACAGGAGCATGCCTTGGGTCAGAGGTACAAACATTACAAGGATGCACCAAGACTAAGATGGCTTGTGTCTGCTATCTAGTATTAATATTTAAAAGTTCATATTAAGGACCTTTTAGAATATGACTGTTCCTTTTACACATATCAAAAAAGAGTACATGCATTGGAGAGAATTCAAAGAACAAGATTAAGTTGTTCAAAATGAAATATGTTTTACAAAGTGAAGTCTAACAAGGAAAGTTATGTTCCTTGCATATCATTTGTTTCACAATAGGCTTTCACTTGGATGTGCAAAGCTATACACCTATATTATATTAATATATATATATTTGGTGGTTTGTATTTATTTTTTGTACTATTTTGTGTACCAACATCAAGATCTTCCTTCTACCAGCTGAAGACGACACTGAAGCCAATCTTAAAATTATGACAACTAGTTACAGACTTTATCTGAGAATTTAATTTCTGAACCTTCAACTTCTGGGCCTATTCGTCTGAGTTCCGAGTGACCTGCAGCCCAGCAAGTACATCTGTCTTAAAGCACATGTAACTTCAACTAGTTGTAAAACCTGTTTAAGAGCAGAGACTCACTATTTCCATTTACTCATTCACCAAGTAAAAGGAGCTTGACAAGCTAGTTAGTTATTTTTAAATTATAATACTGCTTCGGAACAACAGTCAGGCTCCAGGCTGTTATGCATTTGCTTTATATTTTCACAAATCAGAAGCAGGAGGAGTGACCAGGTCAGTGTTATACTACATATAACTAAGTGTTAATACTCACTGACAGGCAGGATTACTATCTGTTGGCATATTAAAAAATGCTCACAAACTCCATGACTCAAACACTATCAGGTATGGAAGCAGTAACAGCACAGAGGAGGTGTGAAAGTGGAGGCAGAGACAAGTACCAAATTAGCAAGTTTTTATTATTAGCAGCTGTTTCCAGGCATTGCTTAGATGATCTGAAGAATCAGTACGAAGAACAAACACTAAACAAAAAAAAAATAATCACATGAACAATTGATTATACTCTATAAGGATATGAGCTGAAGGAAAACAGATAAGTCTATCAGTAGTAGCATATCAGAAAATGTCAGCAGACTGGATTGCAGAAGAAAAAGCCGCATAAATGTTTCTCCAGCCAATTCAGTAATTTTTAGCATGCAATATAGGCCACTGGTACCTTGTTGTTTAACTACAAATAATATGAAGCACTCACAGGGTACTGCCGTCTGCCAACAGCTGTTACTGAAAATCAAACACATGGGGCAAGCCAGCAGTTCACAGCACCCTGTCTCCAGAAGCAGCCAAAACTCAGAAGAAATAGGAATAAAATTTTGGGGAAAATAATATCTCATCAAATCACTAAACCTAAATACTACATATCAGGCATAGATAAACCTTCAGCATTTCTGGAGAAGGCAACTACTGGTTACTGCTTAAGGGGTCTGCTTGACAGCTTTGTTCCTTTCACAAGCATGAGCACTGAAGTCCTGTATCCTTGCAGGTACCTCAGAATTAAAAGATTTATATCTAGGGATAATTATTCTTGAGTATAAGAAGTTCCACCTAAATATGAGGAGGAACTTCTTTACTGTGAGAGTGGTAGAACACTGGAACAGGCTGCCCAGAGAGGTGGTGGAGTGTCCTTCTCTGGAGACATTCAAAACCCGCCTGGACAAGTTCCTGTGCAACATACCCTAGGTAGACCTGCTCTGGCAGGGGGGTTGGACTAGATGTCCAGAGGTCCCTTCCAACCCCACACGATTCTATAATTCATATGCTGCCAACTGCTTTACCAGATATCAGTCTATTCAGTGAGAAAAGATTTTGGGGGCTCCCTGAACATGACAGCAGGATCAGCCTGGTTCATCTGAGGCTCACAAGTCAAACACTTCTGTCATTTGAACCACCTGAATCACTCCTCTCCATCATAGAGCACTTTATTTTCAAATAGCATTATTATGCTATTATTATTATTCATTCCAGACTGGAAGCGAATGGCTGTTATACAGTGGCTATTTGTACTGCTGTGGCAGCCTGAAGCAGTCAGTGACCAAGCTCACCCTGGTTCACTGGATACTGTGCACAGTCCACCGGCTCCCTAGATCTTGCCAAATACTGAGTCCATGCTTCGGAGTCACAAGCCAGCCAGGGAAGCAGGGTTTGAACCATCAGCCTGCATATTAACCAGCACCCGGGGGGCTTTCAGTCCAGCTAAGCCAACTCATTTGAGCTAAAAAGATGAAACTACCCCTCTGGTGAGGGTCTCTTCTTGGCATTATTTACTTTAAGGGAAAGGATCCGTGAAGGGACAACGAGACCTTTGCCTCCTGGCACTATGGAGAGAGGAATCCTTAAGTCTTCTATGCAATTAAGGCACATCCCGTTTTCATTTATCCTCCACACCTAAAGAGCTCATTAACAACAAATGGCTGAATGGTCAACAAGCACCTTGGTAGAATGTAAAAATCCACAGATGAATCCCACCACAAACTAAAAAAGGAGACTAAACTGAGGAATTTCAACATTTTAAATGAAAATTTCAAACAAAAAGCAATGACAACAAAGCAGCCTCAAGCCCATGCAAGTTTCACTCCTGCAAGCACACCACCATGCTGGCAAATCAACTGGTTCCCTTTAGCAACCATCTGTGCTTGCCTTCACTTAAAGAAGAATTAGCAAACAGAGGAATTGGCAGACGGGAAGCACAGTGTGTGACAGACTATATTTAGATTCACTTTCAGCTTTGCTCCAGAGATTGAAAGCAAGGAAGATCAGGTGTTTTAACTGGGAAACGTGAATTTCAATGCCACCTATACATACTGGCATTCCTAAGTCAATGCACCAATTAGTGTAGTTTTGAACAGTTTTCCTTCCCTTCTTTCCTATGCAAAGCCTGATGGGTCCCTACTGTTGCTCTCCCTCCACTTTACAACCTGGAGACCAAATTGATGAAGGCTTCTCTGAAAAGCAGATCACGGGAGATGGGCCAGATAACTTTCACTTTGTTTTATAGAAGTTGTGTGTTTAGTTTTTAAACATTAGAGCCATGGTCCTACTAATTCCCGCTAGCATCTGGAAGCTCCCTCCCACTGACACAAACTATCACTGAGAATTACAACCTAGGACACAGCTGGATTTGTTGGGGCAGGGGGTAAAGGTTCTTGGTTGCCTCAATTACATTTAAACCAAGCTTAACTAGCTTACTTTTGCAAACATTATTAGGGAAGAGTCAAAACCTTTACCTTGTCACAGAGAATAAAAAAAATAAAAATGCATTTAAACATCATGAGTTGAAAGAAACATTCAATCTTTCTACATGGGGAACTGGAAGACAGACCTCAGCCAGCAAAATAAAGCTTACCACTACAAGCAAAGGTTCAGAAGACTTCTAAAAAGAGTATTTTGAAGAATGGCATGAAGATTAAATGTAACAAAATATAGTCTCACCTACTAATTTGTAGCAAGCTGCTCCTCAGATAAACAATTAGAATATATCCACATTTAAATATCAAGCTTTAAGTTCTTAATATTAAAATCAGAGAAATCTGAATCTTAATTCTTCACTAAATATGCTCATGTGCAACTTGACAGTCACACTGATGACAGACCAATAAAACTGGAATAAAGTATTTTCATCAATTCTAGTATAACACCAAATCAGCAGAGGACGTGCAGTAAATGATACACGCTGCCATTTATAGAGGTGTCTCTGTTGTGACTTGCAGGCGTTTTATGCTGGCAGCAGGTTGTGTTGTAAGCTGAGGTCACATTTTCTTCTGCCTTTGGCCCTGCTACCACTTTTGATAAACTGAAGTGTTCAGTAACAGACAAACAAACCATCTCAAACGACACTGACAATGTTTGTCTTCCTAACATGCACAGCTATAAAAGTTTGAGAAAAAAAAGAGACATTTGATGAATTTGGAAATCTTAGATAACTAGGTGCCTCCTGTTAATGGCAAAATAAAATCATAGAATAATTTAGGTTAGAAGGAGGTCAAGTGATACAACTTCCTTCCTAAAGCTGACAAAGTTGTATCGGGTTGTTCAGGGCCTATAATCCTATTTTTAATGCTGACTAGCTAGATAAAGACTTCACATTTATTTCAAACTATTCCACAGGACCTTACACAGTCCACCTCTGCCACAAAATTCCTCAGTGCCCTAGTATGCTACCACATTTCCCACACTCTTAGGCAACAGTGCACAGAGTTGCTCATACAACAGTGCTATAAATAAGAAATAGTTTCAAGAAAAATAGGGAGAATCCTGCTTTAGAGCACAAGATAATAAGTAGGCTTCAGGGAGCAACATGATGGGAAGCAGCAAGCATGGAGCATGATGTGCAATACGCACTCCAGACTCAAATCCTTGGAGAAAGCCCACTGTAGTGAGAAAAGATCCAGCACATCACAAAAAAAAAATATTTAAAAAAATCTGAGGAAAGCACTAGAGACAAGTATGAAGCTTCTTAAGGGGGAAGGGACAGAGAATAAGTTCCAGGGAGCTGGCGCATAAACATTTTGCCTGTGGAAGCTCAGGATCAGATCTTATTTAGGTCTCCAGTGAAAAGGAGCATGATTGTCTCTCCACATCACAGAAGATGCGTGTGATTAGACATCTCTGCAGATTCAGCTCCTGCCCAGCACAGAGCTCAAACAGCGGGAGCGTAAATCAGAGCTGAAGGGCAGTGGCAGAGCTGAAGCCAGAGAGCAGAATGCCCAGCTCTGCCTCTCCACTGCTGCCCATGCTCCCTCCGGCTCAACAACAAGAGCTGAGGGGAGCGGGGGAGAAATGGGAACGATTGAGAACACAGACACATTCTTCATAAAGCAGACCTAATTAGAAATGTCAGGTCTCATTATAAGCCGGAGCTCCACTAGATGGGAGTCCCATTACTCAGGAGATACGTATGTGGAAGGCATGCATCATTTCTTAAAGATGTACACATCTTTCCTTTACCCACATCACACTCAAAGGGAACAGTCTCATTACACGGGGGTGGAGGCAGCACCAGCTCTGTAAGAGCCAAAGCCAACTGCATAAAGGAGACCCCGGGAGAAGCTGTGCCAGCACTGTTTTGTATATAAAAATTCTGTTTCCCCCTTCCCTCAGAAAGACTACAAGCAATCATGCCTAACACACCCATACAAGGCTATTATAAGACAGTCGAGCAGCAGTTTACAAAAGGCCCTGTTCATTTTCCATTGAAATCATTATGGGCTCAGTCCATTAAGACTGAAGGGAGATGATTTGGACGAAGAAAAAATAACCAAACAATGTCAATTTAACTAATTTATCTTTCCTACCTCTGCATATAAGCATCCAAAACTCTATCGGACCACAAACCATCCTGGTCTCCAAAGAAGTCCAGATATGTTTCACATTCATTGGGCATTAGCATCTGCAGAAGCTGCCATGTCAAGCATCATGGTACCCTGACAAGCTCTGAACGAAGGTGGGCCAGGTCTGCCACCAGAAAAAGAGCAGGTCTGGAAATGGAGTTGCTATAGGGTTTTGCCATTCATTTGAAAAGCAGTTCAGGTGACACTGTACAGTAAATAAAAGTATTTGTCTCTTTCCCCTATAGTGCATCACGCTAAAACTCACCTGGCTTGACTATGAATGCCAGAAAGAAGCAGCCATTAGCAGTTTTCCTTATGGAAACTTGGCTAGAGTGAGCTCCCTACAGGCTACTCAGAGGGTGTACACCAAGCCAGGATTATTCAGGGCCGTCTGCAGTTTTGGACTTCAGGGGAATAAACAAGAAAGAGACTCAAACTACTTTGCACAATGCAACTAAAGGATTCCTTTGACAGAGCGGCAGGGCAGAATTAATTCCTTCAACAGGTAGAAGAAACCCAGTCATTATACAGTATTTGCTGCCTTAATTCTACAAAAATAGGATGCTTTTACTTATTATAGTTCAGGTTAGATATAGTGATGTGAACTAGAGCAAAGTTACAAACAAAATACTTCAGCCAAACATAATGAAGGCCAGACCAGGGCCAAGGATGGACAATGCATTAACTGTACTTCCCATGGGACTAACAAATCGGCATTTGTCCACCCCTGCCTTTAGAATAAAGGACCTCTTCATGCCCCTGACTCACATGGCTGTAACTGCAGTTATTGTTCCATCACTGTGTATTAAAACTGGATACACCATCTGTATTCGTATTTCTTTCTCAGAAATGGACTTGGTAGTGTAATCTCATCCAGCCTAAGGTCAATGATTTGAATATGATAAGTGACCAGATATGAGAAAACCTTCAAGCCTGCAAGCATTTTTTTTAATGTTCTTTAGAAATCAACCAGGTGCTCTTCAGTCTAGACACTTGAATAAAATGTCATGGTTATAGAAGCTGCAGCTACTGTGGCTATGCTATAAATACAGTTCTGCAGGGCAGGAATGCTCTTTGTCACCAGCAAGAAAAACCCACATCTCCCGTGTACTCTCATTGCCCCTAAAAGCCTACCCCTGTAGTTCAATTACCTTAGAGTGACCGCTGTCCTCAGAGGCTGCTAATTACAGCAGCTAAACTCAGTTCACTTGGTACATGCTCACCCTGAAAACAAATATCAAATAAATGAGAGCAGCAGCACAGGAATTCACCAAAGTGCTCCACAAGAGGTGCAAGAAATTTCATCTCTCCCTCTCCCTGAGAGGGAGAGTCTTTGGCCATTGCTGAGGCTGCTGATTAAGGACAGCAATTTAATTCTAACTGGGACAGTGATTCTATATAAAAATAGCCCAGCACATTTGCTTATAAGAAGTATCAGGAGACTAGTCTCGAGCCCAGCACTCAGCCAACATAGAAAAAGGGGGGAGGAAGGCTACCACGCCTCCACTGCTTTTTGTCGAGACTGAACTATTTGTGAGCCTCAGGCAAAGTTTCCTACGTCAGTAACACTTTTGTAATTCTTTCCATACAGCAGAAAGCATGTGATATCTTCACTTCTTCTCACTCAAGTACTTTACTGTGCTTCCCCGACAAGCACTAAAGACAAAATGTGTGAAATACATAAACAAACACAACCCAAATAAGCTTCACGAATCTGCAGAATATACAACTACAGGATACATTTTACTCACACCAGGCCGCCCTTTCTTTGGGATATTTGAGTAATTTGTAGTCCTGGCTGTCAGAGAACTGTTGAGAATTAAAAGGCTGACTTAAAATCACTGCTATGTTCACAATGATCAATATGTGTGTGCACACGCATGTATATGAACCATCCTATTACTAAGTTTGTCTGTGGAAGATGCTCTGTATAATAAAAAGCTAATAGATCCAAAACTTGAGATTAGAGTTAGTCCTTTCATGTGAAAATGTCACTGGAGCTAGTATGGCTCCAGCATTGACCCCTAAACTGTTTCTCACAAACGATCTATGAAGGAGAGACAGCTGGGCAAACAGATCTTCCACAGAAGATACCCGGAAACTGGTCCAGAGATTTTTAAAGACAATGATCACTTCAGATTTGAGGCTTTCTTTTACACGTGAAACCAATCTTACACAGAAAGACATGAAAGAAATTTGAATATAAGACAACAGCAGAGAAAACAGCAAGACTAGGCATTACTGAGATGTGATTGACTCTGCAGCTTTACCAGATGTTACTACAGATTCCACAGAAAGGGTGTAGGATCTTTTCTAATTCATTCTAATTCTTCTTATGGACACTGAACTATAGATTCATCCTTGCGATGTGTTCCAGGTTTTGTGTGTTCTTTAAGACAACTGTTAAGGTCCTCAGATGCACATGGGACTTTTACCAATGGGGAAGAAAAGAACAGGCCATGCATAAAGAAGCTCATCTCCAGATGTGCAGGATATGCATGCATTTAACCTCCATCAGTGTTAACAGAATTGTGCATATTAATGTTTTGCTCATGATGTCCACACTAAAGAGCATCATCTCATCATTTAGCTACTCACTCCTTTAGCCTACATTTTATGCACATCTGCTGGAAATACCATGAAATGCAGTGGGGTAGAGTGGTTCTGCTTGGTTACAACAAAGCTTTGCCAAGAGCATTTCAGTGTTCATCAGGAGTTAGGGAAGTGATGATATACATGCAGCCAAGTAACTCTGGTCTACTGCTTCTTCGCAAGGGAATCCTGAAGTCAAGGTATTTTGGATTCAATCCAGAAAAAAACCCAGCACTAATAACTTTTCTTCTGACATTTGCTACTACCATAGTTCAGACAACCAATGGTGACCTGAAGGTCAGACATTTCCCAGCAGATGAGACCAGCTGGACTATGGCCCCAGGCTCTTCATTCCACCAGCTGATCTTTCAAAGCTGAGAAGTTCCCAGCACAATAAATTCATCATGCTTCATTAACAACAACAAATATGTGCTTGTTTTCTTTAATAAGCAGTTAAGTAAATTAATTATTCAACACAATTCCAACTTTGGAAAAACAATATATTATTCTCAACCCCTCTTTTGACCTGAGAGGAAGAGTCAGAGTGAAAAGGTCTCAGCTGTAGATGGTGACGCTCTCCAGTGACAGTGAGGTAGCTTGGGACGATAACCACCAGCAGCTTAGACAGGTTTTGGTATTTTGCATCTGGAGCTGGGAGACATTTACTGACTGTTCACAAATAACACCACACACATGCATCCCCTGCCTCCACTGAAAATACATGCAAAAACTGCCTTGGAAGAGCATTGTAATATTCCAAAAGGATCCCTAAAATGAAGAACTGCCTGTAAAAAGGGCACATAGCATCGCTTATAGTATCAATTGCATAGCATGCAATTTGCCCAGGTGATTTCCACCTTATAATACACTACAAAATGAGCTGCCAATTAACTCGCACCTTGAGACAGTAAATATCAACACAAAATCAAGGTCCATACAACACAGATACCAAGAATCTCAGAATTCCTAAATTTAGCCTACTACATCCACAGCATGACAAGGATTTCAACAGGACAACAGGTACGCTGAATAGAGAGGGAAAATAAAAGAAGAGATGCAGCTTTTTCAAAGATGGCTAACAGAAATAATTTCCTCTGAAAGCCAAGATGAAACACACAGGCTTCTGATATACCAAAAATAAATGCAATCCACACTTCTATCCTGTAAATTACTTCTTCACAGGTGAATAGATACATAGCTCCTCTGCATTTCTATTTCACCTAGTCCCCTCCAGCACCTCCAACTTCCACAGATACCCTTCCTATTACAGAGACACAGTTAAAATAGAAAAATGCAGAAAAGCCAGTGATGTCTCCATTAGGCACATTCTTGGAATTGTGATTCAATGTTAATTCAAAAGTACTTATAACTAATTAAAAGAATCTTTCCAGCCAATGCTACAAAAGAAAACAGTTCAGAAATTAAAGCTTCAACAATCGTTCAAAAACATCACATACCAGGAAGGGTGTCTGAAAATACCTGTCCTTCACCTCTCACAACCTGTTCTGTTCCCTTATATACACATCCTCCTCCTTCACCTCATAAAACAGATCATTTATCATTTTTTATAGAAGCTTGAACTGAGCTTGATGCCACCAGGCTACAGATGTTTACAGGCTATTTTTGTTAAAGTTCCACTTTTACTGCAAGATCCCTTCAGTCTCTTCGCACCATTAAAAACAAATTTAACAGGCAAATATTCAGACACTAACAAACAAACCCATCCATCCCTGTGGCACGTTCATTAGCACCTACCTTTCCCTGTAGTCATTATCTGCAGCGCTGGGGAGATACTGGGGAAGAGCACGGTGCTCCGGGAGCACCCCTACAGTACATGTCTGGCAGCAACTTAACCACCAGCAAACTCTCCGCCCTCCAAAATGACTTCTCCGTGTCACTGAGCAGACGATTGCCACCTCTCCTCCAAAATAAAAGCCTGCTCAGCATTCAGCTCAGCGCCATGTGTCCTCCTGTGCCTGCTTGCTCACGTCCCCCCTGCTTCTAAATTTCAGAGTTTAAAGTCCAGGAAGCAAGTAATACGCTTATTTACAAAGCTGTGTAATAGAGAGGTAGCAGATCTCGCCTTGTCCATTCATACCTTCCACAAGGATGTATATCAGTCAATAGCACTCATTCAAGTATCACTTGGACATTTCTGCTCTGCTCTCTCAAACCCTATGGCTTTTTTTTTTCCTTGCTTTTTTTATGCCACAGAAAATTAATTGACTCAGCATTCCTATTTCATTTAAAACTTGACAACAGTATTCATAGAGAACAAACCATAACAGAAATTAAATTGCACAAGGAGATACAAACACAGAAAATCACAGCACAGCGTTTGTTGGTTCAAAACCTCCCTGTGTTATCACAGACAGCCATCCCTCCTTCCAGTCTCTAATTCTGGTGCTTGAATGTGTGTTGACAAACAAACAACATCCCACCCACTGGCACATGGCAACGCTTGGCAAACGTGTGATTTTTCCTCCTTATAATAAATAGTAAAATAGTGACTCTGTCTTATTGCCGGCAAAACACAGGAATCTAGAATAGTTCTAGTTTCCACTTAATCGCCTCCAAGTTGTCAACTTCATCATAAACAGAATTCGTTCAACAAATAGCATATTTAGCTTAAGCATTATCTCAAATACAGAAGTAGTTCTACTCAAGAGTAACGCTGCGCCATCTTCATAGTCTTTGGCTTTCAGTAACTGGAATTACCATATCTGCTACTTTAGCATTGTTTTAAATACTCTGCATACTCTCAGAACGTTAACTCACATAGGCAACTACTGAAAGGGCATCCTCACCTTACTCTCTGCTAGTATCTGCGTGGGAAAGATCTCGGCTCCAGACTTCTGCCCTTAAGATCTCCTGCTTTGATTTCCTTGTAGCCCAAGACCACTGGCCACCTCCACTATTCCTAAAATCTTGCTCTCCTGAGCAAAGTCAAAATTCAGTGTGGACAAGAAAGTTGAATCCCCTCCCTACCCGAAGGTACCACACTGGTACACTACCGCACACACCAGTGTAGAAGCATCTCCCAAAAATTGACACATATGAAAAAAGGAGGGCTTACGTCAAAGAATGTCACATTATCATACCGCAACGATAAAGAGCATAAAACACGCACTGCAGCATTTTGATTACTAATAGCTTCGGTTTGGGTGATCATTTCCTAGCAGCTGTATCTCTCAGTAGATCATTTATTTCATTCTAATCTGTCCTGAACCTTGACTATAAAGTCTTCCAGAGTCCAGGTCCGATCCATAGTCAACTAAAATCCATGGGAAAACCATATACGTTTCATGTTCAAGTCCTTCCAGACATAACACCAAGGAAACCCGTGCAGCATAAATTTCTTGGAGTGCCTCTTTATATATGCCTCTCTCTGCATCACATCCAACTAAAGATCATTGCACAATGCTACCCGAAGACAGCAGCTGACTAGCTGGCAATTATTGGCTCTTTCATGCTGAAAATGTATTTGTCCCAGGGGAATAAGGCATCTGCATAATTAGCAAAAGCAGTTACACAAAAAATAATTAGCTTGCTGAAAGCCCAAAGGGGGAAAAACTATAATTTTTGCTTCAAGAGGCTGACTAATTATATGCCAAATAACAAAACAGAGATGCACTGAGAATCATCAAGAAATCCAACATGGATTTAACTTCACATTCTAGCTACAAGGGCTGCTGCCTAGCAACAAGCAGCATACTTCAGCGTGCCAAACCTCCCTCTAACTTAATGAAACACCTCATATTACTATGCAAACCTCCCCCACCCCACTACACATTTGATTCTTGTATTGCTACATGAGAAAAACAAAGACTAGCCGTTAAAAAAATATGCAAGCAATTCAAGATTAACACAAAGAAGCACTAATGGACCACAGTGTAGAAAGATAAATAAATATAAAACATATTATTCTCATAGATTTAAAATTAGAGCTGATTCATTAGATTTATTCATGGGATCAGAAAATACCCCATTATTTTAAGCACTTTTTCTAGTAGACTGAGATTTCTGTTCACTCATGTCTTGGGAACCAATAGTTAAGAAATCTTTAACAACTTAGAGCATACTTGCCAATTTCCAAATTACTCCTGATACACAAATAATGCTGCTGCAATTGCTTGCTTTTACTTGATTTCCTCAGTGAGCTGGTAGAGGGAACTTACACCAAACAGTAGTCTCAGAGTTAAGAGACCAGTTTTAGTCATTGTTCTTCTTTGAACAGTTCTTCTGCCGTATTTCACCACTTCAGAAGCCACAGTTGCTTTCCCACCTGCCCAGTAGTACTGTATTCTGCAATAAGTCAGGTTTGACAACCACTTTCAAGTCTTGTTGTAATTAGCACAACTCCACAGCTCAGTTACAAGTGACACTTCAGCCTGCTCTTGGTAACCCACCTGAGCTATCTACCACACAAGAATGGATTCACCAGGTTCACTCAGAAAACCACATTAAAAAAACCAAACCAGTGAGACTATGTTTGCTAGCGAGCTGGGGAAGTCATGATATCTCTTCAGTTAATCTTTCCATTTCAGAGGCACACATTAACCCTAAACCACAGAAAGCCAAGGGGTGAAGAGGATTACATTGCAGCAGCCAGTATGGACCCAACACAGGGAGCAGCTCAGGGCAGAAAACCCATTGGGAGGGAGGTCATGCTGCTCCTTCCGCAGCACCATTTTACACTCACAAGGGCTTCCAGACTACAGTCTGAGTGAACATTTGCAAGCCTGCCCTCCCAAAACCCCCGGGACACTCATGCTGCCTGTGCAGGGAGAGAAACAGCACACGCTAGCTACAGAGAGGGACTAACACGAGCTTTTAAGACAGCATAACTCCACTGTATTTCCTAAAGTCATCTTACTCAGGCCACAGAACGTGAAGGTTAAAACCTTGGTATTGTGTTGACCACCATTACAGGCAATGCCAGGCGGTGTTAGGGTCTAAAAGAAGCGGTATTAATGGTAACAGACAGTCATCCCCCGTAATGAATACCGTACTCAGCCAGACTCAGAAGAATAACAAGACTGAGACAGCTACTTCCTGAGAAAGGCGCAATATTTTTATCATCTTTCCCGGTGATGTTGACAGCTGCTGAAAGTATCACCTTTGTTCAAAAGCTGCAGGAGGCGTCAGGGACACAGAAAACCTGACAAACTTCGCTTGTCTTCAGGCCATAATAAACTTGTGACCATGGGTGAAGATAAGCCTCCGCCACTGGCTTATACAACCTCCAGATAAACTGGAAGTTGCACAGAGCTGCTGACATACTAGATATAGTGAGCATGAGCATGTACACTGTATTCGTGATGGGCCTGGAGGGTTAGGTAGGAGTAACAAACCAGCCTACAGCAGTATGGGAAACTGAACCCTCCCTCAAACTCACAAAAAAAAATATATTAATACCTAGCGTAATTATTAACTTCATAAATGAGACAAATTTTTAAATTAACTCATACAACTACAGACTTTTTTATTATTTGCAAAGATGAAAAGGTCCTGGCAGAGCAGTAGGAGACCCCTATCCTTTCCACACCTTGGTCTCTGACCCTGTAAACACTCTTCCATTCTCTCCAGCTCTCTCTCCCCTAGGTTACCTTTCAGTCTCAATGCCCACACAGGAGCTTCAACAAAGGAGAAAGGCTAACACACAGGCTTTGAGGATTGCATCCAGTCACAGTGCAAAGACAGCGAGACACCAGCAGATTGGGTTAAGCCAAGTGGGGAAAGACAAGAGCACTTGGGTCTGGAAGCACAAAAAACCTGTCAACGAAGTCAAGGACAGGAGATAGAGCGTGTAAGGTCTCAGGCATTGTACGTGCAAGTTAAATCTTCAAATTCATCAAAATGGTGGCAGAGGAAAGGGTATTAAAAGAAAAAAAAACAATTTTCAGTGAAACCTAAAACTAGCAAACGTAAGACATACAAGACGCTCTACTTGCACTTATGGGGAAAAAAATAAAGTGTTCCTAAGGAATTCATTCTTAGGAATTTTAGAACAGATGATTTGCTTTCTTAGAAAGAGATGGCACTCTATGATAAACTATTAGCCCTGAAGAGATCATCCCTAATTGTCCCAACTTGCTCCTTTTGATATCTTCAGTGGTGCCAGCAGCCTCAAATCACACCACAGCATGCACTGGGATGCTCAGTCTAGAGATCAGAACTGCCTCTCAAAAGCCAAGGATTCACAAGCAATGTCTCTGGTACCGTTCTGGGACACATACAAGCAAAAATGACTGTAGAGCTAAACTCATGTTGCAGATTTAAGATAACTAGTTTCTTGCTCTTAACTGGTGTTTATTCTTACACGTCTCATTTATATCATACTAAATACTCTTCTAATAAGTTGTGACACATCCAATCTTCTAAGATCACCTTTATTTAGATTAGAAAAAACCCTCTATAAGTTTAGCTTAAATTTAGCTAGGAGCACATTAAGCTCCAAAATCTTTCCTTCTCCCACTAAAGAAGAAAGCCAATAGAAATCCTACCTACAGTCATCATGCTACCACAGCTTTTGTTTAATGTCTCCATATAGCAACACATCTCACCAGAGAGCACAAGCTTGTCTCCTTGACCTCCAGACAACAGCAATCTGCATAGTACAATGATGCATCAAATTAACTTTTACTTTTTTGAAAATCCCTATTATGCCACTACTAGCAAGACAAACAAACAAATAAAAGCTACCCTAGCCTAGCCAAGTGAAAAGCAGAAAAGTTGGGTCTGCAGTAAGCCTGTTTCAGTTTGAGCTAGGCTATCACAACACCTGGAGATTGTAAACCTTAAGATGTTTGATAAGCGATTGGATACTTACTTTCCTCTTTTTTAAAAAGTACAAAGACATTTGTTTCTCAACTGCACTGTTTTGCCACTGTTTTTAAGCCTCAGTTACTTATGCAGTCGATATTTTCCCACATTGTGCAAAAGCACAGTTTTAACCCAGTCCATCAGAGCTTAAAATGGAACTGCTACACTAATATGTACACTTTCTGTGCTATTTAGGGCATTAAACTGAAAAGGCTTCTTCTCTTCGGTTACTATTTAATTTACCTTATGAACAATTTAAGCAAAGACGCACATGGACTTGAAAACAGAAGACATATTTCCCTAACTTAAGCTAACTTAAGCTTCCTTCTCCTTCTGATACTACCAGGAAAACAAAGCAGACCAAAACATCAATTTATTTTCTGCAAAAGTTACGTGTGTATTTCCGAATGATCACCCAATACTTCTCTTCCCCAGCAGAATGAATGCTTGCTCTGTGTCCATTTGAATGCCTCATCAATTGAAAACCTCTAAAAATACTAAAAAGAGAATACAAGTACTTCTACTCACCACCTGAACTCTGGATCATGTTTCCAGATTTTTGGACCTCGTCGAATTTTGTAAAAATTACATTCAACCTGTTTGAAAGTTAAAAAACACACCATGAACAACTGAATTTAATTTTTAGGATTCTTCTAATTTAAGATGTTATAGGATAAACTTTGCTTCACTCAGGTCATTGAGAGCACTGACAAAAGTGTCAGCATGGAGAAAAAATATTTTAAAATTTAAGAAAAAAAGAAACAAAATATACAAAGGCTGATAAGAAAAACTGAAAAGCAACTGATATATAGAGAGAAATAAGAGATACAATTGGAAACACATTACTGAAGATGACACGTCTAACTGTATTTCCAGTTCATTACTACTTTGCCTGTTCTAACTATTTGCAGAGATGCCACATAACAGCTTCACACATTTATTTTTAGCCTTAACACTTCTTTCCTGTTCGTGTCACAGGTCCGATGGAGCAGAAGATCTTTATCACATCCCATTATCTGCTAACTACACATCTGTAATAACTTCATTGGTTTTCCGAAGACACTGTGGCATACTTGTGCAAAGGTACAGGAACCACATTAAGTGCAACCTGAGTGTTTGTAGAATTAAAAGAAAAAAAAAAAAAAAGGCAAACCACCAAACCCCCTGATCCCAGAAAAAGGTTTAGTCCTGCAGCTCCTGATTCCTTCTAAAGGAAGGCAGGCAAGGGAATAAATAGTTGCCCAAAAATAGTGAAGGCATAAGGACATTTTTAACTTACCGAGATTGGGGTAATCCTTTTTTACTGAGATCAGCCCTTACACGTTCACCAACATGTCTGTAAATTTCCACAAGGCTGTTTATTGCTGCATCTCGAACCTGAATGCGAGGTATGAGAGAAATAATCATCTTAATTTAAATAAATAAATCCCTGCCTAAATAAATACATCCCTTTTCCCACACAAAGCAATTTTCACGTTTCTCAGCAACAAGTCGCCACTATACACATTACCACAGAGTTCATGAAGGAGCTTCCATCCCTGCATTTCTGATATTAACAGTATCACCAGGTGTAATTTAATTGAAAAGGCAACCAAGGCATAAGACAAAGGGTTTCATACACAGGGAGCTCAGCTGCCTTTGCCCAACTCCACCCATTGTGCACAACAGGCACATTTACTGAATAAAAAAAAGCAAGGAGAGACATGAACTGACTGTATATTCCTAGTACGTTATAAAACAAATGTTTTTTTAATATCATCTTACAAACTTACATTTCTGTGTTAATAACAAAATACAGAGGGAGAGAAGAGTAATCAATCATCCAACTCATCATTAATTTTGCATGGTTTCCAGACTGATTTGCAAGAAATTGCTGCGCACATCCTTTTCTTCACGCAACAGAAGAGACACAAATGTGATTATAGTGTCACCTTTCTGCACTGAACTCCCTCCCTCCATCAGCCACCGCAGGTAAGCTATCTGCTCTGCCTACAGAAACACCTATGGACCCACACACTACTGCTTTGCAGAAGATGACCAGCTACCCAAGCACCTCCACACATCAGGACTAGACACAGGATATTTTGTCGGCACAAGCTAGAATCACCTACAGGTGGGAGTCAAAAGGCAGGCACATGCACCCTGCTTCCAAGCCAAAAAAAAAAAAGACTAACACTTGACTCGCACTCATCTTGCCCCGTTCTCCTGCTCCACAGCCTCCCCATGCAGGAGGTCGCCACCACTTTCTGAACTGATGCCTCATGCCATCCCTTACCCAGGTTCTTGCCTCTTTTCTTTCTGCTCATCAGCCCCGTATGCAACCACCCAGGATTTCTGGGCACAGTTCTGGGAGGCTCTGGTGTCACTAATTTCTGGGTAAGCAGACCCTAACCCAGCCTCACTCTGGCTCCGACAGCCAGGGAGGAGAGGTGGCAGTGCCTGCAGCTCTGCCCACAGTGAGACAGGATATGGCAAGAAGCTCTGCCATACCGCTCCAGCCACAACATACAGTGCAGATGACCATGAAAGTCCTCACTGAGTGATCTAGAAGGACTGTCTGGGTGTGTAAAGTTAATCAGAGGAACAGGGTAAACCCTATATTGGGTAAGGCAGGGAGCCCCTACTATCATACTCGGTGGTTTAGTCCACCACAGCAATAACAAAGCTTTAACATTCAATTTGCTTTTTGCGGAAATAGTCATAGTTTAAATATTGTTGTCACACCAGATGCACACTGGATTGTACAATTACATTAGTTGAAAACAACAAAAACACTCTTTCTGAAGAGGGCAGTAACAGAAGAGCTTCCACGCTCACAACAAAAGGGAGAAAAGCTGCACTTGACCTGGATCTGTGTTTCTCCATCATCTCTCACCAAGAGAGGGCAGCACTGACCGAGCACCAGGTCTCCCAGAGCTCAGAAGGCACTCGCTGGGCAGAAGCAGCCCTAGAAGCCTTGGTTCAGTCGGGAGACACTTTGATTTGTGTCTGATCAGTTCAGGTGTGGGCTTTCTGGGGATGAAGAAGCAGACCCAGGAGAAGGAGCAAGAGATCAGTCTCGTTCCCCCCTGAAACTGGGTACTGGGTTAATGAGCTGTGCCAGGCACACGGAAGATGAGGGAAAACACATCTCAGTGTCCTCACCAACTTTCTAATTCTTTCAACAGCCCACCAGCAGCAGGACCAAGGTAGGTGTCTATGCAACAAGTCCAAGCCCTAAACTCAGCATGCCCTTGAAGAGTAACATCTTGCTCAGTCACAGCTCAGAACTACAAAGCACCCTGAACATTAAACTTCTTTAGAAACTTCTGGGCTTAACAGGTTTAACCCCCTGCACCGGCACAAGCAGAGAGGGAAGGGTGCTTCATGCTCCGTCCTCCGGACAGCCATGGGAACATACCCAACTCCCCAGAGCCAACATAACCCATTCCCCAGTTGGCCACCCCACGCTTCCTTCCAGTGAGACACCCACTCCAGAGCTGGATCACAGACACATCACCCATGCTAGGGGGGTAACAGGGATATTAAAAAACTGCTAGTACACATGTTACATGGCATAAGTTTGAATGCTGTTTCCTCACCTCCCTCTTCTCTCCAACCTCACATGATTGCACCTAATTTCAGGTTAGGTCTTGCCCAGGGCAGGACAAAAAGCACGAAGAAGTGACAGATTTTTTTCAGCATGTATTTTCATTTGGCTTGCATCGCTGATTTAAGTTTCCTATACAGCTTGCCTTCCCTCCACCTCTTATTCAGAATCTCCCTGTACAAGTTCTAGCAGCACACGTGGCCAGGCTATCCAACTGGTCCCATCTGCCCTCCCTGCCCAGACTGGTTCTTCCCTAAAGGTGCTGCACCGAGCCCCGAGGGACCCTGCAGCCTCCCCTGTGTTCAGGCTGTAAGGCACAGGAGTTCCCTTCTCACAAAATCCTCCTGCTCTGTTCATCTCACCTGCAGATTCACATTGTTCCGTTGGAGCTCTTGCGGTAATTGATATGCTGGTTTAGGCATACTTCAAATCACACCTCTTCAAAACCAGCTGAGGGCTCTTAATGAACAGTATTGTTCAGAGTTCACCACCAGCAGCACAATTAGCTAATTTACCAGATGGAATACAGAGCCTTGCTTACCAACAAGGCAATCAGCACAACCTTCAGACGTGACTTCACAGCAAAAAGCTCACCTGGCTGTTTGGATCTCCAAGTAAGTTACATATATGTGGCACTATCTTACTCAGTGTTAAACTCTGAGCTCCAGATCTGGGAAGAAAGAAGAAAAGAGCATGGGTGCGAGTCACCGAGTAGGCTTGTGTACCTAACATCAGTTTGCAGGAGGTTCTGACTTACGCATTGAGTGTTGCAATAAGGCAGAGGCAAATTCCTTCTCTTGTCCGGAAATTCTTGTGCTTGAATCCTCCTAGCATCCTGTCCCACACATACTGTGGAAGACAGAAAAGAAGGTGAGCCAGGAAAAAGAGGAGGTGGGGGAAGAGACAGACTCTGTCTTCCAGTAGACATACACCATAACACCTCTGGAGCTTAAATATAAGCTTCACATTCATCCAAGCAGAACAGGACAAGAACTAGAAAGACGTTTTTAGATCTGACTATTTCTTTGCTCTGTGCTGACTTCACAGTAACTCCCCACTAGCTAAAATGATGCTTTGGCTTACACAGAAAGCACATGCCTCCCAAGGACCCAGAACAACCGCTCTGACATCCACCTATCCCATCCTTGGCAAAATTCACTGACATTTGCACTCCCATGTGTATCCTGACATACAAGAGCATTCTCAGATGAAGGGAATATCTCATAACAAGGTGTGAGGAGATGAAACCATTTCAGACAGAGCCACAGGAGAAAACCCTCTGTCTGACAGAAGAAAGTTCTCGTTTTCAGGCAGCCAGTCACTCTCACACACTGCAAAGGGCTGCCGAGCATACCTGAGGGTTAGCAGCTTGTTCCATGATTTTTAGCAGCAAGGTCTGATCCTGCTCCCTCACAGAGTCCTTAGAGTCTCCCAGTCTATCAAGTAAACTCGGCAGCACTGAGAAAAGAAAACAGGAACATCCAAATCCCTCAGAAGAAAACCATCACAGCCCCTCTGCTCTCCCCTTACCTGATGAAGCGATGAGTCTGAAACCACCAAGAGCCTCCCGAGGGCTCTACTGAGAAGGCAGCTTTATGTCTACAGCAGACAGAGGGGACCCCACCAAAGCAACAACCCCCAACCTCACAGAGGGATCCCCCCCTTACCTGTGCCAATCTGGGCCTTGAAGCGATCTTGCAAGCGGGACACCAGTGCTGAAAGAATGTCAATCCCCAGGAGAACCACCTGCAAGCACAGGGCAGACAGTGTTTTAGCGGGCAGTCTTTCTACCCCAGGCCTTGGCCAACACACCTGGAGGTGGAAGCGCTGACACTCACTCCCCCGGAGAAGGGCCCTTTCAGCCACCAGCACCCCTCGGTCGGGTGACAGGGTTGCACAGACACATACAACTCAAACTTGCACAGCTCCCGGCAGACAAGCCAAGTGGTTTACGAAACAGAAAAGCACCTAATTATTGCTACCCATGACATTTACAAGCCAAAATTCCCTGCCAAGAACTTGACAGAGCCAACACTGCAACTGCCACTCAATGCTCAATTTTTACACATACATGTGCAATGTACATGTACCATATGCATAACAATCTCAGTATTTGCTGTATCTAGCAGTTCTGATTAATTGTAATTATTACACTTGTCATTAGAAAATGGTGTGCACTAACAGCTGCCTAATTATTCACTTGCAGACATTAAACCCAACGTTTTCATGACATAATTGAAACCTGGGGAAAGGCCTTTTGAGAGAAGCTTCAGGAAAGGTTGCAGAGAGAACCCTTGCCCTAATTAACTCCATTTAATAACAGTACAAAAAAAAAATACATCACATATTGAATATACTGTGCAGCTTGTATACTAAATACATGGCAAGACCCTATAGATCATAAGAGTTCTGTATGGGAGAGCTTTCTGCGGGTTTTTAGCAAGGCACTGAGGCCGCTACGGACAGCCAGGATTCCGAGGAGGTGACACTAGGGCTGCCCCACCGCAACGGGCGCCGAACACCCTCACATACCTGTACCTATGGATCTATACCTATGCCGCTGCGCGGACGCGGCTGCTGGCGGGGAGGCCGACAGGGGGCGCGCTCGGTCGCCGCCCGGCGCGGCTGCCCCGCCCCCTATGCAAATAGAGGCCCGGCTGACGCAGAGCACTCTGGGTAGCGCCGCCACAGTCGACAAAAAGGCTTAAACCGGAGTCGGGGGACGCGAGGAACCGCCGCTCCCCGTGCCGCGCCCAGGGGGGCGCGCCTCCGAGCCGGCCGGCGGGACAGCGGATCGGGCGCCGCCGTCGCCCCTCGCCGCTACCGAGGCCGCGGTGAGCTCTCCCCTAGTGCCGGCGCGCCGCAAACCACCTTTAACCGTCCTTATCTCGGGGTTGCGTGGCTGCTCAATGAACGGGTGGTGAGGGCAGCACTGCTAACGCCTTATAACAACACACCGGCGCCCGCTTCGCGCGCGGCGCAATTTTTGGAACCTCGCACCGCGGCGGGTGCCCGGCGCGCTCCCAGGAACAGCCGCTTCCGATGGCTGCTTCCCCTGCCATGAAGTCCGGCTACAAACAGTACCGCCCTGCGGCGCGGCTTCGCTCGGGTCCGGGGTCTCCGTCAGTACCTCCCCTGCCTCATGAGCGACCCGCTGCTACACTACCCTCCGTGCCGATACCCCGACTGCAGACCCGCATAGGGACCGGCTCACTCCACAGCCCCCGGGCTCCTCGTCTGGATACACACTTACATTCGGCTACGCAGCAGAGGGGAGCAGCTGCACACAGCGTGCAGAGGAAAGAGCCCACTCCACAGCAAGTCTCCTAAAAAGAAAACTTCCCAACACGGGCATCTGGATCCAAACCTCTCCCATCACACACCACTTCACTGCCGTTTTCTCCCACCACAGTAACAGAGCCTTCAACAGTGCCATTTTTTTAACTTGACATCGTTTGCTGCGTGTCAACAAGACCTAGAACCTACTCATGTGCCAAAGGAGAATGTTCCTCGTGCTTTGATAAGCCGTGTTTCATTTTCACATTCTTCTTGCACACTGGATTTAACCTACCATTGACACACGCTCACCCAGCTCCACAGCCAGCTTTGTAAGCCCTGTCCCTGCCAGCTCAGCTCCTCCCGGCTGGGTACAGCAAGAGGACAGGGCTTCAGGTCCTTGTTAGCCCAGAAAGGCTTTTAAGAGAAATCACTGTGGATGCTGGGCATCATTCACAGCTGTCTGACCAGAGTCCCATTGCAGCAGCATCCTGCCTGCAATTACCAAGGTGCGCCCCAGGGTTAAATCGGATCCCGGGAGAAGAAGGGATCCATCTCCTCTTCAAACTGCCTGCGAGCTGGGAAGAGCCGGGGGAACTCATGTCTCAGACATGAAAGGGAACACATGCACAGTGCAAACACAGCCAGTTACCTTGCAGTTCACCCCCAGGATGAGACAGGGAAGATGAGCTAAGCCTCTCAAAGACTTTTTGCTGTTGTGCTTATAGAAATGAAGAGTTAATTAGCACAATGATTACAGTGGTGGCTTGGGCAGCTATTGAGGAAACAACTGCTGGGGGTGACCAGGCGCTGTTCCCTTCCATGCTGGATTCATTTATCAACAAGGATGTGCCACCTGCCTCTGAAACTGCTGAAAGGTCAGAAGTGGAAAGTTGAAATCACATATGGATTGAGATCCAACTGGTCTGTTAAAGAGGCGGATGAAAGGAAAAATCAGCAAATGAAGGATTAATTGAATTCCAGCCCTTGTTGCATCGGATTGACTGTACTGAAGAGCCCACCCCAGTTTACCGCTGAAGCAGTTACTGAAGCTCTGCCTGAATTAACACACACGGGTGACCAGGAGGAACTTCAGGAGCAGTAAGACTACCACACAGGTTCAGGGCAGGGATGGACCCTCTCAGCAGCCACCCCATTGCTGGGATCCTGCAGCACAGCCCTTGCTAGGGAAGCCAGTGGGCAGGCACCGCTCCACACCAAGGCACAGGAAGGGCAGCTCTCCACCTGAAATTCCAGATAACGCTGCAGTGCTGACAACTACAGAGCTATTCCAGGCCTTCACATCAGCACGGGTCTTGCTTCACACACCAAGCAAAGTAGGGCTCAACTCATCAGTATCTCTAGGAGCACTGAGGCCCCCTTAGCCCTCAACTGAGAAAATACCGTGTCAGCAGCCACGGCTTTTATACAGCCCCCGAGAAGAATGATCTTGTGTCTCCCAAACCCACTGCAGAAAGGCAGTGGCACAGACCCAGCTCTGCCACTTTGCTTATTTGACTCCAGACATTCTGCAAGACAGTCAATAAAGCAATTTGTGCCATCCAGTATTCAGCTCAATTGGCATCTGCTGCTGCTTTGTAATGTCTCAGAGTGCTTTCTGGAGGCTCTAAGGGCTGTCAGCAAGCCCTTCCCCTGGCTCCCTCCAACGACAGGTCTCAAGGCACCATCATTTCTAGTAAACAAGGCTCTTATTAGTTCCTGGGATGCAACGCAGCCTTTCCCAACACAGAAAATATGTTTGTTTGGTTTGGTTTGTTTGGGGTTGTTTTTTTTAAGAGGTCATCAAAAACTTACTTCAAAGAACTCAAAGCATCTGTCCTTTAATACCTGGGTGGTGTTGAAAGGCCTGCAGGCAGCTCCACATATCAGAGAGCAGACAACCTACCATCATCTTGTTCTAACAGCAAACGTTCAGCAAGCATGGCAGACAAATAAATGCATCCAACACAGCTTAAAAACAAGACACACCTAAATGCACTCCCATAAAAGGGCAAAAAAAGCAAGCTCCATGATCCAGCACCAGCTGATCCAGCACAAAGTGATCAGAGCGAATCACAGCCTTGAGCTACCCCAACAGCCTGCACTAACACAGCAGCTCTGGACTGTAACGGGGAAGAGATGAGCCCTCCCTCCGCTCTCTGCACTGTGCCACATGCGGCAGAGATGTAGTGGCTAATGCATGAACTTTCATCCCATGTCTCCTGCAGGGAATCAGCAAGCAACAGGCTGAGCAGCACATCCCATGGGCTGGTTTCACTCAAAAGGCTCCCTGCTGGACCTTCCACACCCGACCCAAATGGGAATGCTGCAGGTACAATTTCTATCCCAGCTGTGCCCCCATCTTGCTTCATACTCAGTTTCCTCTTCTCCAACGTTGTGGTGACATCTTTTGGCTGTCTCATTTTGGAATCTATGAAGTCTTTCTTGGAGGATGGGAGGGAAGCGGAGAAGGAAAAACTTCTACATCTCAAAGCAAGAGGAAAAAAGTTGTAGGAGAATTCAACCAGGTTTTTTGAATGTTTGCTTAGAGAGACTTTTGGATTCATAAAAACACAGAAAAGTACTTGCATACTTTAAGTAAACTTAATATCTTTGTGAAAAAGAAGAACACTTCAGATTACACATTGAGAAGCCTGAGACAAGCACCAATGTCCCACATCACCGACTGATGATGAATGCTGCTGCTGGGAGCAGTTCTAACACCTCAAGAACAAGAAGCATCCACCACAACTGAACTGGACACCCAAAACCAATCAAGAGCTGAATTTAGCAGACATTTGCAGATTTAGTTTTGAAGTCAGGTACATATCTTGGGTCAGGACACATAATAAAACTCCCAGACAGACAAAGTTAGCTTACAAAGTGCTGACTGCTGTATTCCACCTGCGCACAAGTCACCCCATCCTGCACACGTCCACCATGGATTCCTCCATCCTCCTTCTGCTGTCCCAGTAGTTAACATTTCATGTTCCAAGGCAGGATCACATCTGTCCCCAACGATCGCCCCAACCCAACGATCCTAGTACAGACACCAGTTGTATGAGCTATTCTGTACAAGACAATTTGCAAAACCAACACCAGCTTCTCTGATGCAGTAGCACAACTGGTTTTACTGGCACGACTGCAAGCTGTGGTCAAAGAGCTAAACAGGGGAAAGATTTGAAATAGTTTATTCCAGGGTTCTTTCTCTAGATCCATGAGATACAGTCACAGACACCACCTTCAAAATCCACAAAAATTTTAGATGCTGGCCCATTGATTTGTTGTTCAATACAGCAACATCTCAAGAGACTGGCTGCTCGGAATGACCTCCCAGAGAAAAAAAAATACCCCTTTTATTTTCTCATCATCTACAGACAGATTTCTAGATCTGTGAGATTTAGAAACTTTAACTAGTTAATGAGGGAATTTGCTCTGTTTGGAAATTTAATCTCATTATGACCTTCCTTTTGTTGTAAGATATTGATGAGAGCCCAGATGCCTGCTTTGAATTTGGAACAGCAGCTACAGAAACCTTTCAGAGTGTTTTTCTGCACTCTTATACAACTGATCAGTTATTCTGCCCAGAATAGGGAATTACACTAAGTATACTGCATCAAATACAGACAGTACCTATGGCTGAACAGTCACAGTGGGTCAGGAACATCCCTGGCACTCTGTCCTGCCCCAGCAGGGAGGCCAGACCCTGTCTCTGCCATGCCACGGTCTCAAAGGAAAGTCCAGGAGGTATTGACTGCCCTGTGCATTTTCACCCAGACAGGTTCCCAAATCTCCACTACTTGCTGTCTCCCCTCAATCCTAGGCTCTGTTCAACATCATCCTGCAGGTTGAACCCCTCCATGCCAACACCACCCTGTGCTCCTGTGGCCATACTGACCCTGCGGTGACTCTCCTCACTGACAGCCAGTACTGTCAGCAGTCCCACACTACAGTCCCAACCATTTGAGCCTCTGGCAAGCACCTCATTTGTAGGCCACAAGGAGCAACACAACTTCCCACAGGGGACTGGAAGAGCAGGGAGAACTGCAATCACCCATCTCTTTAATCCACCACTGCTCTAACATAAGAGAGTTCAGAGCACATCTCAGCACTTTCAAACCACTGCTTGTAAGAAAACTATTAAGAAGCAGCATCTGTGAATTAAAGACCACCACTCACCCCAAAATTCAGGGGACCAGCTTATTTGATGCCAACTCATACAACCTACAATGGTGCAGCACCGTGGGACAGTGAGCAAGGACAGTAAAGCCTGAATGACAAGCGACAGTCTGCCAGGGCTCACTGCTGGACATGGCTGAACCAAAACACCCAATGAAACCACCAGCACTTGTAAAGAGAGCAAAAACCTGGTTATTAATGTTCTCCTTTATTTACAGACCCAGGAACAGATGAGCAACTCAATAAATAATGCATAGTTCTAGAATGAAATAAAACCCAAAAGGACTAAGGTCATTTAAATACTTGGAGGGACATATTTTAACAGTTACTGTTAGGATACAAGGGCACGTTTCTTATGCAAAAGCAAAACACCCCAACAACTATTTCCTGGATCTAATAAAAAAAGCCAACAAAAATTCAGTTGTCTCCTGATGTAAGAGCTAGAGACTTAGTAGAAAGTGTGAGAAATTCAAAGCAATTCAGGGAAATGCACCACAGAACAAGAATTTATTACTACAGAAATTCCACAAATAAAAATGAGGGGATGCTCAAAAGAATATGATCGTTGTGCAATATGGACATCTGCTTCCAGGACAGCTGTCAAGAATGTTCTAGGTGAAGCAGCTGGAGCAAGCTGTCCTCCAGTCACACTGCTCCCTGCCTGTGCTCAGTGGAATTGGAGGGGTAGAGTTCCCAAGAATAGCAAATTCACCCTCTTGTGCAAAGAATCTGCATTGGTCCTTGAGTGGTTGCACATATCCATGATGAGGTTACATGGACACAGAGGGAATCACAAGTTGCAGAGTCACTGCTGTGGAGCACAGGTGGCTTTTCTAGCCTAAGCAAGGTCAAATCTCCAGACAGCACAGCAGGTAAATCACGACTGACACAAACTACAGTCTGTGTTCAGTCTCCACGGAAGCAACACTGGTAGAAATCCACTAGGAGACCTTGAGATTGAAGCTAGAGTCCCAATTTAAATCACACTCTCCTGTCTCAATTACCCCAAACGCTGCTGAAAACCACCAGCAGCAAACATGTTTCAGGAAGGTAGTCCTGGTTTTGCAGGACCTTACAGGTACTGGTACCTGCATGGCAGTACTCAATGCTTAGTGTCTTCACGTAAAAGAAATCAGAACGAAACACCTGCACTACTGCTATTGCCTTTGGTTCCTCACCACAAAGCAGTTAATATCTTAGTCATAAGCACTGCCACTATTCTGTACATTTCCACTGCCCCCAGCTGAGCACTTACACTTACAGACAGGTCCCCAGCCAGTAAGGAAAAATAGATGTAGGTCCGTGAGCACAAATGAGATCACGCCTGTGCGCGTCAGCTGGGGATCAGGCCCACCGCATCCTTGAATGAGCTTGTAGCTTTGGTGACAAGTTGCATATCGGGAGCCCAAGGCAAAATGAAGCATCACAGAGTGAGTGCTTGGATCTCTTACAGAAAAGCAACAAGAACGTGTCAGGGAAAGGAAAAAAGCCATTACAATGCCCTGCTTCGTTTTTTATCGGAAAACTGAAAGCCTTTATTATGGCAACTAGTAAATTGCTTGTGTAGCAACGTGCCATATTAACAGACCAGGTTGGTTTACCTAATAAAATTGTTTTCCCCTCCATTTTGTTTTGCGTGCTACAGTATGTGGAGAAAACAAAATCACACTGGCAATTTGCCTTTAGGTAGAACTATATTAGTTGGGGCACCTCAAAGCTCCCAGCACAGAAGCGCTGACCACAATGCCATCTCTAACACCTACAGGAATAGAAAGTGCTCAGCACACTTTAAAATTGAAACAGAAGTGCTTCTGAGGGTTTAGACAGCATCTGGAAAAAAACAAGGCAGACACACAACATAACAGATAATAACCCACAGTCCTCTCTGCTCCATTAGGAGAATAACAAGAACTGTGAGGATGCTCAAATATCCAGCTACCTCCCTTGACTGCTAGTTCCCACACTTCTGAATACCTGCACTTCCAGATTAAACCATTCAATACAAGCTTTTATGAGGAACAGCAATCCTGCAAAGCAGTGATGACAGGCCACATGGACAGCCTCATGAGGCTCATCAAAGAGATGCAAACACAGCCAAGACCCACTAGCTGGTGGTCATCTGAAAAAAAGCTGGGGACCTCTCAGGGAGGCCAAGCAGCCATAGAGGTTCAGAGTTGACAGAAGCTTATTTGAGTAGGGTGGAGGGTAGTCACCACACACTGACATCTCTTGCTAGATGACAGTTAATGAAGTTTTTCTCTTGCCTTGTTTGGGAAGAAAAGAACACATGCAATTAAGAGTGCAATAGCATTTTCGGTAACCACAGCCTTTGCAAAACTGTGGAAACACCCTAAGACCTGAAGCTTCCACAGCAGCTCCCAGGCCTGTGCAGTCAGACTGCCTGCTCAGCATCTCCCATATGCTCCTACATCCTTGAGAAGAGTCACCAAACATAATCCACAACAGCCTAATAGTACAACTAAGAACTCAACTGAGAAAAAGAAAAGAAAGGTTCAAGGAATCAGAACCTTGAAGGCTCCAGGGAGCTGTTATAGCAGCCTTCCAGTACCTAAAGGAGGCCTATAGGAAAGATAGAGGGACTCTTTATCAGGGACTGTAGTGATAGGGTGAGGGGCAATGGTTTTAAATTGAAAGAGAGGCAACTCAGATTAGATACTAGAAAGAAATTCTTTACAGTGAGGGTGGCAAGACACTGGAACAGGTTGTCTAGGGAAGTTGTGGATGCCCCATCCCTGGAGGTGTTCAAGACCAGGCTGGATGGGGCTTTAAGCAACCTGGTCTACTGGGAGGTGTCCCTGCCCATGGCAGGAGAGTTGGAACTAGATCATCTTTAAAGTCCCTTCCAACCCCAACCATTCTATGATTCTATGATAAAAATACCTTTCTTAGCTGCAGGAAGAAGAAAAGCCCAAGTGAGGAGATGGATGCTAGGTAAAGAAAGGGACAACACGTGGCAGAAGAGAATGCTCCCTCCATGGAGGGAAGCATCACTTCAGGAGGAATCTATTCCTGCAGGGCTGCTTCTCTACCCCTCTGAAATCTTCACCCAGAGAAGCCTACAAAAGCTGAAGCTCTGACCAATCAACCACATGGAAAGCCTTTAACAACCTCTTAACACAAGGGCAATAGCTTCTACATCTTGCCTAAATTCTAAATTCCAGCTTCAGTAATTACAAAACCCCTGCCTGGAAGTTCCTCTCAGTTTCTGCCTGAAGAGTCCTTTCTTCGCTTTTTCTGGGAAGTGCTGCTAGCACTATGGTGCTCTAACAGCCAAGCAGAGGCAACTGATTTTGTAGCTGGAGAGTGCAGTTAGAAGCAAAGACAAAAGTCAGACTATATTTAATCACTGAAAGAAAGTGGCTGCTTATGTTCTTCTTACTTGCAAGACAATATAAGTTTGCAGCCAATGAAAACCACCTCTCGATGGAGATAGGCACAACCCATTGGGTGAGGTTAGGACAAAGCTGGGTGTCCAGCAGCACACACAGCAGCTCACAAGCAAGAGAATCCAAGCAAAGTTTTCCACAAAAAGAAAACCAAACACCATGCTCTTGCAGCATGTCCTGCAGATCTTCAGACAAGTTTTAGATATGATAGGCCCAACAAGTGCTCTAGCTCTAGGCAATCCTGCTTCAGCAGGGGAGTTGGACTAGATGATCTCTATGGTCGCTTCCAACTCTAAAAAACATTCAGTGAAGTGCTGTTCATAATTCAGGCACAGCTCTTCCAGTGCTCAGCATCACAAGAGGAGATAATTTTAAAACTTTCTGTGACAGAACTAAAATATGGGGTTTCAAGAGATTTTAGAACTGAGTTAGACCCTGATACATGAAGGAAATAGCCAAATGTGCTGAGAGGCACAAATAAACCAGCCTCTGGGACTAAGCAGCATCATTTTCAAGTATAGAGGATCTCTCGACACATACAGCCCTTTCTCTACTGGACCTACACCTTCTGCTCCCATCCCCTTAGGCAGGTGAAGCTGCAGTGACCCATGCGGTGTTGGCAAGCACTACCTCAAAGGAAGTCTTCAGCAGTAAGTCACAACACCTTCCTTCACAAATCAGCGTGGAAGAGGAGACAGTGCATTTCCAACACCTTTCTGACACATTCAGGACAGCCTAGAGGATGACCCTTAGAGGCACTGGTCAAAATACCTCTCAGTCTCTCCTACACCAGTGAGGGGTGCACCTGAGCTAGATCTAATTCAGCAGCTGCAAGATCTAGCACAGCCCATACAGCAAATGTGCTGCTTCCCACTGCTTACTATTTATTCAGTTCTGTCAGGACAGGTCAGAGAAGACAGAGCTACTGATTTAAGCTGTTGACTATAGCAGTTTCTTCTTTTATCGTTCTCTTAGTTCCTCCTCACCAAGTTAAATGCTCTTTTTCACTGCCTGCTTAATGAAAAAGCTACCAGAGGTGTTCACCTCTGTATCAGTGTTACACCAGTGACTCCAGCTGAAACCAGGACCTCAGAAAACCAAGTTCCACAAAAACACAGGAAGGAACAGTCTCAGTCCCGTCCTGCTCACGTGAGTGCTCATATGCAGGTAAAACCAGACCTCACATCAGCAGAGAGGCACCAGTGCCCATCTGCAAGCTGGGCAGCTGTCACCGTGCTCTCTGCTTGCACCACTGTGTCATCCTGCAAGGGGCCAGGGACATTTGACTGATGAGAAGTGACACAACTGGCCCAGGCTGAGCACCCTGCAGACCTCTCTACACAGCTTCTGGCTCAGCAGCTCCATCCAAGCAGTCTGTAACCCATACAAGCCTCTCACAACTCCAGCTCTCAGCACATTTCTTGATCAATTCAGGCATCATTTTTATATATCTTTAAACTTCTGGCAAGTAAATCTCTTTCAAAAATTTGATCTATTTGGTCTAGGAAACAGCAATCAGAATGAAAAAAAGATTCTGTCTGAGCCCATTCAAAAGCTAATGCTAACTTTGAGGGCAATGCTTTCCAAATGTTCCAGATCTAAACCCCACGTGCCACAACATACAGGAAATAAGCATTCTTCTTCTTCCTAAATATGTTCCTCAACTCCTTTTGACCTAAGTGTCTGTCCCTTTGCCTTTTTGGCTGTCATCATTGACATCTGGAGCAACAGCTGAAGCATCCCTAACTGAGCTCTCACAAGAGAATACAACATCTGTTTTCCTCCCTCAGACTGAAAACAGATGCCTTTTTTTCAGTTGTTTCCAACAGATACTCAATTATGACAGCATAGTGAAGCACAATGCATCTAAATTAGGGCACACCCTTGGACCACATTGGTGCATGGCATGCAGTCAGAAACCCGAAAAGGTTTTGCAGTCTCGGGTAAGCTACCTATCCACAAGTATCTAGGGTCTGAGACACCACACACAAGCAAGAGTACATTTCTTGCCTTGGCACTTAGAGGCTGCAGATGTCCACAGAACTGCTCTGGAGCAGAACATGTGCACCAAGCACTATGCACTTGTGTGCAGTTCAGCTGTGTACTTGTGGCTTTCCTAACAAGCTGCCTGGAAAACCCAATTCTATACATGTAACACTTCACATCATGCCGTTCGCCTGATGTTCCAGGTCTGAAATAGGTGACAGTTGTCACCACAAGACAGCTGTTCAACAAAATATGCCTGGCAAGAGTTATACCGGCTATTGTAGTCCTGTTGGAAACCCACTGCTACATAAAAACTCATGCAATTGGTACTTGTGGAAGCCCAGGCACAGACACACCCAGGTGAGCAGCCTGGCAATAGCAGGTTCAAGATCCAACCTGAGACACAACGGTGGGCTGACACTGGTAAGACCCAGCTCAACCAGTACTCATGTTGTGTTTGTTCCTGTGGCTGAAGCACTCCAGTGTCCAGAGCTGTTGAACTGGTAAGACACTTAGGAAAAAAAAAAAAAACTAAAGAAAAAAACCCAATACACAAACACCTCAAGGGAAGAGAAGGGAGTTCTTCAACTTGAATTGCTTGAAGAATCCAGCATTTTCTTAAGGGAAAAGAACAAGCCATCTAAGCAGCTGATAGCACAAGTGGAAAAACAATTGGGAAATCATAGGAACAAACATTTTGGCTTCTATATCCAGGTCCAGAAACACATTTAAACAAGTCAGGCAAATAGTTCCTATTGATGCTCTAGCACCGCAGCTACACAAACGAGTATCCCTCACGTTAGAGGCTTCCACAAATTCTTATGGATTAAATCAAGAAAGAATTAAATGTTCTGCTAAACCATAGACTCTTGGATTAATTATCTTAAATGGAACTCTTAAGAAACTGGAACACATCAGAAGAACAGAAGCTATGTATGTAACAGAAGAACCACTCAGTTCAGCAGAGGCCATACAAACAGCTGACACCCTGGGATACAGGCAGATATATGCAGGTACCGGCTCTACTCACCTTTCACAATGTTTTTACCACACCCTTCTCTCCAACTCACATCATTATTTTCAACACAACAAAGTGTAAGCCAAATCAAGTGTTTAAATAGCCATTTTGATTGTTATTTTAGATGACCGGTTGCCTTGCTTTGCAATTCAGTTATTTTCTCAAAGACATTTGTTCTCACTAGACACTTGTTAAGAAGAACAGCTTTCTAACTTTCTGCTGAACAGCATACATTATATATTTATGTAAACAGTTACCAGCATAGCATATCTTTATAAAAATGCAAAAACTTAAGACACTTAATATAGCTTGTTAAGAGAGGGTGGGCCATACTTCAGGGGGAAGGAATTTTTCCACCCCAACAGTGCAGAAACTTGAAGCAACGCTGAAAAGCTACTTCGAAAAATAAATGCTACCTGCTGCATATGAGTTACATTTCACCTCAGAAGGGGAAGGGAAAAACAACTTTACAAATTGTTCCTTCGAAAAAACAAAAATCCCCATTGATTTTTAACTAAAAAAAAAAGTAGAAATATTTGTAATTTGCTCATGGAAGAGACTCAGTTGTTCCTTGTTAACACAGGTAGGTTCAAAGGTGATTTTTTTTAAGATTTTTTTTTTTTGTCTCTAAGATTGTAAGGATAGCTTGGTGGTATTTTCTAAAGCAGGAATTATATGTCATCTTAAACCAAAATCAGCAGCACCAATACCTCTAAAAATGTGCCCTTCACATCTTTGAAACCTCTTCATTCTAAGCCATCTCATTTCTTCTTATTCATACAGGATTGAAGTTATGCAAGCCCCCCTGCTCCTATAACTTTAGAAGTGACTTTGGTTTGGAATAGCTGCAAAGTGCCCCATCAGTATTAAGCAACATCTTTAATGCAGAAGGAAAAGCATCGTAATTCTGAGAACTCCTAGAACCAAAACCGAATGTCTTGTGAATTCTGAAACAAGATAGACACAGTGCTGGACAAGAAACTGTGCCATTGCTAACCTGAAGTGAAGAGGATGCTGTGTTGTTTCCTCCCATCCAGCCCTACCACACATTCTGCATGGGGTTAAAAGACACAATCACTCCTTAACCTTTAGCATAAGAATAGGCCTTGCCAATAAAATCAGGTTAGAAGGGGGCCCCAAAGGCCAACTAGTTCAACACCATCTCCACCCCACTGCTCAAAATTAGGTCAGGTTGGTCACATTTCTATAAAGCATTTTGTTTTACTTGATTCTTAACATTAAGGTCTTCAGCTGTTGTTGACTTCAAATGTTCGTTAAAACTTGAAACCATTTTATATATTCTAATTAGAAGCAGACCTGTTAATTCATGAATTGATTTAATAAGCTTATGTGCCACCATCAATAAGAGCTTGCTGGCAGACTGTGAAACAGCAACAGTGATTTTTTTTTTTTAATCCTTCTCTAGGGACAGTAGTATAAGCCAGGCAACAATTTGCAGCCCCCACAGATTCCAGTTACATGATCTGATCTGTGACAATCTTTGACTTCAACAGGGTTTCATGCAAGTGTAAAGGACCTGAGACACAAATCAGGCAGCAAGATCACATGTTAAATTCAAATACTGCCAGCCATAGCAGGGGGTTTGGAACTCAATGATCTCCACAGGTCCCTTCCAACTCAAACCATTCCATGATTCTATGAATTGGTACATTCTTTTCAGCAAATAACCAGCATTGGGCTTGTGATTTATTTATCTAGGAAGTTTTGTTTAACTTGACATCATCTGATAAGAGTAAAAAGTTCAAAGTCACACACAAATAGGTTCCAATTACTATTCCTTTCTCTATCAGTCTGTGTCAACAGCAACTTTGTTCAGGAAGGAGGAGGGATTGCTGCAGGCAAGTCTCTCACAGTCTATGGTACAGAGGCTATTTCAGAAGAACAGGAGACAGTTTCACAGATAGCAACCATGTAAGACTAGAAAACATTTAGAGAAAGAGGAGTAAAGATAAGGTGATGTCCAAGGATAAAACCAAGAAATATAACACGCTTTCCTGATAACACAGCTTGTGGTGCAGGTTAGAGACCAAGTGGCTGCTTTTTGTTCAACACAGATGTTGTAAGAAAAATCAAGCAGTCCTATTGCTGTGTCTTCTACAAAATTACCACCATCTGATTAGGAAGGGGATCCAAGTATAGATACACTTCCTCTTGCCTTTTTCTTGTAGGCTAATAGCACTTTGCTGTACCCTAGCAAAGGTAGGGAAATACAAACTAGAGCTTTCATATCCTCACGTGGAACTACAGAGCATTATTACTATCATAAACTTGTCATGCTGAGGTCTAGCAGTACGGTCTGTATGTTGGAAAGAAGTTTTATTTGGCTACTTCATATACATCTGCCTGCAGTGTTGGGACTGAGCCAGCATGCAGTCCAGTTACAAATGGAGTTCAGCCTAAGATCTATACATACAGACACACACAGAAAAAAAAATGCAGAGTTACTCATACACTCATATCACCATTTAAAGAGATTTCTCCTCTCTTTCAAAGGACTTTATTTTTTTTTTGAAAGCACACATATACATTCTGTTCCTTGTCTTCGAATTCATATATCAAAGAAGATGCCAAAAACACAAAGTAATATGGAAGCAAAGCACAGATTCTTCATTAACTCTTGCTTTAAAGAGAACTGCAAGAGATGCGCAGGCCCTGCACTGCGTTTTGATACATTTTGACTTCAACCCAAGGTAAGGAGCTCAGATTTGCTGCTACGGGTCAGATTCTGACCCATCAGATCAGCATAAAGCCAGAATCTGAAGCCAGCTGTCTGCACTCACATCATGCTCCCCCAAAACAGAACAGGGGGATCAGCAGTCATTGAACATTTCTTATCTTTTGATGACTTAATTCAGATCTTACAGATCACCTAAACTGTATTAGGTTAGGAAAAACAACTCCAGAAACAGATTTTTTAGCTAATAAGCTACTTCAGTTTACTAGGTAGATCGTATGCTTCTTAAAGAGTTGCCCAATTATGTGCTGACCTTATATATGCCTTGATGGTTTAAGTGACTCATTAAATAATCCAAGATAGTGGAAACTTTATTTTGCAAGACAGATTAATTCAGCTGCATTATTTTTCCATGAAATTCTTCTTGATCACTAGATAATTATGATTAGAAGTCAGGATATGGCAGCATCAACATCTCCCTTTTATCCTTTGTCCCCGGCAAGAAACACAAGGTCCCAGGTAAAATACCCATGGAAACCAATCTCGCTCCCTGCTCCTCAGAGATTAGCCTGAAATCCCTTCTTAGGAGGGTTTGAGAAGGGATATAATACTAATCAACACCAGCACTGATTTTATTGTTCCTTTTGCCTGTGCACCCGCAGGCAAATAGCACCATTCTAGCCAGCACTGTCTCTGCAAGGACACAAAGAAATTTTGTTTCTACTTTACAGAGGAAACTGTGCACTTCCAACTGACTCTGGGCAACACAGACTTGCAGCAGAGCCAGGATGATGCTCCCAGGTTTGCCTCACAAACCTTTGGTCAGGTCTTCTTCCCCCACACAGGAGACGCGGGTCTGAACCGTCCCTCCCCCAGCACTCCTGCTGACAGCAACAGGCAAACACACTAATTCTGGGAGGGGGTCAAACAGGATCATCAGAAAAAAAAAAATCTTGATTCAGCCCTCTGGGATGGGGAACCCATGACTCAAGCCCACATAAATGTGATTTCTAGAAAGAAGCTGTTACAACATAACTGGTAGCTCATTTTTGCTACAAACTGTGTCCTGCCTAAAGAGCCTGGAGTGAATGCTTTTAGCACTGTGTTCACCCACTAAAAGCTTGAAGGTCAGTTCAAGTGGATCCAATACTTGCACCTCCCATGGGGGTCCTATCACAACAGTGCCTCCCACACCTTCAGCTTTCTGATGAAGTCTAAGGAAAGGCAGGTTTATGTGACAAAGGTCCCACAGAAGAGCCTGGTGGTAGCTGGAGGATTTTGAACTTCAAACTCCCTGGACACATCTGCGCCCACAACCATGCTAAGCAAAGAGCAAGTCCAGCATGGGCCACACTCAGGAGAGAGCTGAAGACATGCTGCAGCTCTCCTGCCCCACAAAGTTAAAGCAGAAGAGCACAAGTCACACCAGTTTTCTGCTCACATAATTGCAGTTCAGGAAATTCTTCTGGGGCAGGCCTAAACGTCCTCATTTGCTCCTTTCAATCTCTTGCTATATTCATTTGGCCTCTCTCAATATAGCAGCATGCTGCAGTTCAGCCTCAGTGCACATGGAAGGCATACCCTTCCTCAGGCTGCAAAGCTAACCAGGAATACCAAACAGCTCCACCAAGGAATGGATACGAAAGACTATGTCCTCTAAATGGACACAGTCACAAACCAAAGCACCATTGACACCACCAGTCACTTCTGTCATGCATCTCAGATGACTCTAAGATACTTTATAGGCTCAATGACCACCAAAGGAATCTATAGCCCAGTTGACTTGTCCAGGAGACTTCTGCTGCAGCCAAGAGAACAAGCCTCAAAGACCATTTCACTTCTCAATTGTTGCCTTCCAGGCTGCACATGCAAGAAGTTCACCCAGAGGAAACTGACTTGAGCCCTCTCTCTCCACAGGCAAAATTCCTGTGCACACAGATCTATCCTACCATCTTCTACTGACCCCCTCCCCAGAAATGCTTTTAATTCATATCATCACATTCTTGATCATAGCATAAGTTACTACCCAGGGTGACAAATCAACATAGTGACCGCACTTGACTGCCACAGCACGGAAGCTTCACAACACTGTCTCCTTGGTATGACTGTATCTGTACTCACCCCATCTGCCAGCATGCTCTTTTCCTGCCACATGCTGTGCCTTTCTACAGATTACAAAAAGTATCTCTGCCCACGACAATGCCTTTAAATCTTCAGCCTACATCTCCCCCCACCACCACCACCTTCTCTTTGTTCATGACACTGCTACAGAACTGGAGCTGGAAAGCAGAAGAACGAGTGTAAAATGGCTAAAGATTCCTTCAGGAGGTCTTCATTAAATAACGAAGATGTTACGCCTCCAAGGGCACATGATCCCTCAAAGGGAGGCATAAGCAACGCCTCTGCACAGATCTATCTACAGGCTAGTGAGGTGGTTCTTCTCTACCCTTCAATTACTTATCACCTTCCTGGGATGAAAAAAGAGTGGTGTGCCCTTATCCCAGAATCACGCCAAATCTAGCAATTAGAGAATGCCTTAGAACAGAGAAAGCCTTGTCAATACAGTGCAGAACAAAGCACAAACTACTAACCTCATTTGGCAGACAAGTAAACGGTTGGAGTGGAAACTACATTGAAGAGATTTTGCTAGCATGGACTTGAACAAGGGTGGTGATCAACTTTTTCCAGATCTTCCAGGAGAAGGATAAAGAGAAATCCTCTTAGATTAGGTAGAAAGGAAATTAAGCATGAAGAGCAGGGGGCACTGGGAAAGACTCATTCAGGAGGCTGTGAAATCTTCAAAGGATGTATTCTAAGCATAAGTTGGATAAACATCTGACAGAAGACATCTGGGTACATTTGGTCATCTTCTGTGAAGAAGAAACTGGATTTGACAATTTTCTGAAGTTTCTTATATTACGATACCTACAAAGCCTCAAAGATTCCTCCTTGCCATTATAAAAACAGTATCAGCAAAATAAGTTATGTTACTAGTTGGTAAACATCCTTTGTGAACTATAGAAGGCAAGCTGACAATACACTCCTATTAGCAATCCACTGTAGACAAATTACACTCACAAATACAAGTTAGTCCCCAGGGTAAGGCTGACACCCTGGTTAACAAAACTTTCCAATACTGGCTTAACTCAAGAGTAACGTACAACCACAAAGTATATAAAGTCTAAGGTAAGCCTTAGACTCTGTCTCCCATCTCTGAAACCCAAACCATATCCATCCTTTCTTTCCCTGCAGGATCCCTAATTAACTCTACACCAACCACCCCAACTTCAATATAATTTTCTTCTTGACAAAACTTATTTTGGGCCCAGCTTTGAGCAGTATGAAGCATGCACATCAAGAGATTTCTAGGAAGAACAAACTAGCCCTCACTCACAGAGAACATGAAAGAGCTTCCTCCTTGCTGCAAGCAAGATGCAAGGAGGCATTTGGATTCTATCATGCTGAGCTGCTCCAAGACCAAATAAAACTCCCCATACTTGTGACGTTCATTATTCAACAGCAAACAATAGGTCTTAATAAACTTCTGGCTATTCAAAACAGCTTTCCAATCACCCATACATCACAGACCACACATGCTGGACACCACATGAAAGGGAATCAAGGTTAGCATATTCAGTGTGCTCTGTCCTGGTTTCCATCTCAGTGCAACTCAGTTGTGCTGCTTTGCCACAGCCAGACCTGCCACTAAAGCCAGAATAACACACAGACCAGCCCTTTACCAATTAAATTAAACCCATTTATGCAACACTGAGCTAAACCACATGAAAAAAAGTCCCCAGGCCACTCAAATCAATAAAGTACACTTTGGGCTTGTAGCGTTTTAGCTCATTAAGGACTGGTTTAAATTAAACTGTATGGACGTGTGTCAAAAAAGGAATTTGCACCATTTCCCAAACCTTACGATATGGAAAGTATCTTCCCTCTATGTAGTGAAGATCCACCACTGAATGAAACACTGAGGTGAGGTCTGTGCAAGAAAGGTTTCACACATCATTCTTAGCTGCTGGCTCTAGAGAGGACAAGAAAACAAGCTGATCTTAAGTTAGACATCCTCTTTCAACTACAGAGGTCTTGACATCAGCTCCCGGTTTCAAACCACTACAATGGGCTTACACAGCCATTATCTTCAATTTAGCAAGCACACCATTTTCCCAAAAGAATAGAAAAGAGACTTAGGAGGAGGGAAAGACATTATACACCTGGACACTGCATATGGCCAGTCAGTGGCAGCGCTGCCAGCTGAACTTGGGCTTGTAACAACCCAGTTCCTGCAGGTAGCACAAGCCTGGTATCTCCACTGACTCAGTCTGGGAGATTCACAATCTGTGCTCCCAGGCCTTGCAAACAGACTCACTGCTCCTCATACAAGCAAGGACATTAAACAGCTCAAGTTATCTGGAAAGAGAAACCTTATTTGAAAACTTTATCTCAAGATATTTTTTTTCTTCTATAGATAGCCTGAATACCATAAAGGCAGAGACCTCCAAAAAACACTGGTTACCACAGACCAGTCACACACATTAACATGTAGCACTCATATCACATTATTGCTATGCCTATTCATATTAAAATCACGGGGGGTGGAATTACAGTCTAGCTCATGACTAAGGTTTCCTAAAACGTCATATGAACATTTTGACAGATTTTCTCCAGAGCGTTCCCCTGAACACAGACAAACAAAATGGGCAAGAAACTTCCAAGCAGGCCGATCTGCACTACTGCTGGAACCATCTCCTCTTGCTTCCCCTAATGCAGCCACAACCTCCTGCAGGAAGGGGCCATGTCACCTTTGTGCCTGCAAACACCGCAAGCAGCACGGAAACAACACACTTTGTGTGCAAGGTATCTTCATCTCATGAGCCAGCCGCAAAGAGGCTGGACTGCTATTCTGCCTGCCTACACAGAAAACCTTGGTTCTGTGGTGCAGAACTGTGGTTTGCAAACCTGGATTTCATCATTATCACTTCTGTCTCACAGCCTCAGCAACCAAAGGAAAGAGAAGGGTTTGCTGCCAGCTAAGAGTCAACAGCAGGCTCTTCAGTATTAACTCCTCTTCACTGTCACTCTCATTCACATGAAATAAAATCCACACAGCTCCTTCACAGGCCAGACTGGGAGCAGTACTAGGTGGGTAACAGGGATCTGCAAGAGACGTTTTCTTCCTTCAAATCTCTAGACTATGCAGTATGTTCAGGAAGGGGGAAATGGCAAGGTTCTGACCTCCAGTCATTTCCCAAGAGCCCAAAATACTGGAAGCATAATTGCAATTAAATGCTGCTAAGGCCACCAGCTCAGCAGCAACTAAGTCCTTCCCGTGGTTCCCCTGTGGTGGATTTAGGAACTGGGTGAACAGACCAGACCCAGCAACTGAATCCTGCCAATACACTTCTCCCTTCTTTAAATACCCTCCTTGAGACCTGGGGGAACAAGGCATCATTACCCTGGAGAAGCATCTGCATGTGGCATTTGGTAGAGCACCTGCATATACAAGCAAGAGAGAAAACACCTTTTCCTCTGGAGCTAACCCCTGCAAAGGCACCTGCTTTCCCAGCAAACCTTCACACCAGCAGAAATCCAGTTCCTACTCAGTTGCTCACAGTTCAGCAATCCAGACAGATGGTCTCTAGCTTGTAATTGTAATTACACACACAAAACCCACCTGCAGTAGTTTAATCATGTTCTCACATCTAAAGGGGCAAGGCTAGCAAGCAAACCACCCGGCCTCTCCTCCACACAACAAGGAATCCTCAACAGGAATTTGTGGAGCAGCCTCCATTCTTTTGGGAGTGACTTACAGCTTTATAGAAACATAAGGCAGAAAACGAAGAGTGTGAAAAATAACCAGGGATTTCCTCTTCACTACAACATCACCTTGCCTGCCAGCCTGCTTCAGTCACGCTGACAGAGGAGGGCTCCCTCCCACTATGTCTGGTACAAGTGTTTTCCTAACACTGGTTCTGTACCTCTCCCTCCAAAGGGAGGTGACAGAACTGCACACCAGGCTCTTGTGCTCAGTCACATCACAGCAGGCCAAGGAAGCTCCAAACCAGCCTGGTAAGTGAAGGCTTTGGGCTGCCAGAGCTGTGTTGGGTAGACCACAGGGGGAGCGACAGCAACATGCCCCAGGAGCCAAGCTACCTAATGCAACTGCTGCTGAAGCAATCAGGGGACAAGAAAAAAGAGTTTCTCCACATGAAGCAGAAGATATCTCTACTACTGGTTTGGCAAATACTCTTGTATATTCAGCACAGTTTCTTTTCCATTCAGAGAACAGAAGGGATGCAGGGTACACTGCAAATACCCCACATCACTTTCTAATCAAGTCCCACAAGGTCTGATTTCTGTAGCTTCAGAAGTATCAAGTGGGAAGAAAATTTATAAAGTCAAGTCAAAGGAAGACAGAGGCATAGTGTTACCTGCTGTCTAGCCTTGGGTTTTGGTTTTTTAAGTTAAAAGAGACCTACTGCTAACACAGTTTGGAAAACATTGTATCTGAGTAAAGGACTATTCCCAGCTACTAGTATGAATGACAACAAGCTTCTGCTTGTAAATGGAGGAAGGAAATCAGGCGAGAACACACGGCCATCAGGACCAGCACAACTGAAATGGGGTCACAGCTCGCAGGGCCTACCCTCAGCACAGCCACAAGGTAAGAGTCATCAGGGAGGAAAGCCATTCTCCCATTCCTCTCTTGGAAGCACCGCTCAATGCGCTGAGCTTCCAGACCTGCTACATGCTTCACTGGCGACCCAGTGACCAGTTCAGAGGCCAAATAGCACTAAAATTCACTAACCTATTGCCAAATTTTCTGTGCAGGATTGCCTTCCTACTTTATCTGTGAACTAGAACTAAATACAGCTTCTGCATTAATGCCTGGTGACTAAAGAACACAGCATCAATATTTAAAGCAATCCAATTCCCTTGACAGAAAGCAACACATTTGTGCCAAGTTTATCATTCAAGCAGGTAAAAGCCACATGCTTCAATGATGGGTTTAGCCATTATGTTGGTCTGAAAAATAATTACAGATCCTTTTGCATGAAAAGCACTACAGAATTAAAAAAAAAATATATTAATCTCATCCTTCCAAAACCATTTTGTTTTCTTTTGATCTAGCATCAAAGACTTTCATGATATGCTTATCGTTAACTATGCCAATCAGAAGAGCAGTGAACTTCCAAACCAACAATTTACAGTATACATAGGGAAAAACATGCTTTAAATATTTTTAAGTCACACCTTGCAAGACAAGGGGAGAAACAGGGGGTTCCTCCTAACAAGCAGGACTTCCAGGAAGTTTTACACACAATTTAGTTCTAAAGAAGGCTTTAGATATCAGGCACCAAATAGCATTATCTTCATTGACAGAGTCCATTAAATACTCCAAAAAAAATACTCTAGACAAATACAGCCCCTACTGAAAGAAGACACTACATAAGACGTAGGACCATCACCAAAGTCCAAGACTCACAAGGCCTAGAAAACTACATAAAGACTGACATTTGAGGCTCAACAGTCGGTAGTGGAAACAGATCACTTATTGCTCATTACCAATAAAAGAGCATCAAAAAATAGGAGATCGATAGCTCCCCTGGAACAGAACATCTATCTCCCCATGACTCTCCCCTTGCAGACTCTTTTGCATGTGCACAAGCTTGCTTTCAGCAGAAAGACAGAGCTCACTGCATTAAGGAAAAAATGAGCTGTGCAAATCAAATGAAGAGTCTATGCTTCTTTTCAAGTTTATTTTTAATCTTTTGATGCCAGATAAAAGGAAAAAATAAGATCCATCTCACAGGTAGGCAACTGTTTCCAAAAATGAGCACTGAACAGCAGAGACTCAAAACAGACAGGCACAAAGATTAAAACAATATCCATATGCAGCTTAAGGGTGTCATCCACAACCACTGAACCTGTCAGCGACAAAGAGAAGATGACTGTATGGCAAAGGACCCCTCCAGCCTTACCTGGGTTTAATCCCTATCTCCCTCCCTGCCAAGCCTCACCCCTCAATTCAGAGGAACAGGATGCACCTCAGATTCTTATAAGAATCTGGACCCTAATGCAAGACCCAGGACAGCCAAGAATCTGCCAATGGGCTCTTCCAAACACCTCATTCTCAGCTCTTTTATTTGCTACAGAACAGTACCCCTTTCAAATAGGAGGGCACAACCCTCATGACTGATCACCCAGACGCGACCCAAGCAAATGTTCTGTACAAGGACACCCCCTCGCAACTGAAGCCTTAACTCCAAATCACAGCCCAGCCTGTAGTGTTGGTTAGTCAGCTGCTCTCAGAGACATTTATACCTATAATGATTCTATTAAAGTCAAATGAGATTCTAAATTTTCTCCAAAATAACCAAGAGCAGGAGACAGTATATCAAAACAAGCATTGTATGGAAGCAGAGGGAACATCCTTCTCACACCACTGATCTGGGAAGGGCAAAGGAAACAGCAAGGACAAGAGAAGTAGAAAAAAAAACTGATTGAAAACAGCATTATCTGTCTATCATTAAGCTACATTATTTTAAAGAACATAGCCAGCAAAGACCATGATCTCTTTACCCTATATTATTTGCACCAATAACAGACTTTTAGGGGCAGAAGGGGCCCATTAGGCCTGAGATAATCTGATATCCTATGTAATACAGTTCATGAAATTCCAACCAGTTCCTACTGCACCAATTATTTTCTGTGAATAAAGTGTTTCTTCTGGAACAGCAAGTGTTAGGGCTTAATCTGATTAAAGATTTTCAAATCAAATAAAAGGACAAAGATCAGAACTAAAAATTCTGACCAACAAATTTTTTTTTTTGTTACAGATATAACCATTGCATACATCACAGTAAAATGCGTAAAGACACAAGCATTTTTCTCATTTACCAAAGAAGTACCCTGCCACCACAAGATTCACATACAGTAATTTTCAAGTCCCTGAATTGTACAGGCACCTACATATTTTCTAGTAAGGATGTGGATCTCTAGAGAGCAACCAACCAGAGAACTTGGGTTGCTTTCCTATCAACTCCTGCAGCAGTACAAAAAACAGTAACAGTCTAAGCAGTTTTTCCATCATCTATTGTGTAAAAACTTTATACAAAACAGCATCTTTTGAAGATGCTGCATTCACACAATGCCACAATAAATGCCACAGTAGCCAAAAACTGATACAAATTCACATTTAACCGACTGTAAGAAACTAGCATGTTAAGAGAAACAATGTTTTTACTTTACCACCAAAACTATCACATGGAAATAGAGATTCTAAAGCAGGAAAACTGTAAGTTTCAATCACATACTCTGACTTCTGTAGCAAAAGAGTAAACTAAATTAGTTACCCTTCCAATTACCTATTATTAAACATTAGCCTCAAAGGAACATCTCCCAGAAAGAAAAAAATCCATAATAAACAAAATTAAATGCAAATTAATCCTTATGAACATGCACACAAGTTAACACAGGCATAGATGTTATTACAAGCATTTCAAGAGTTAACTAAAAAAAAATAAAAATCTTTTCAACACTAGCTGTGGTGTACATCCAAAACTACTTCCTATCTCCAGGGAGCCTGCACATGGGCAAGCTTTAAGCAGCATATTGCAGCAGGTGAGGTCAATTTGAGTTTGCCTGACTTCAATGGCAGCAGGATCTGGCTGTTAATTAAGTACCCAATTTCCCATTGTCCCAACCCTACCACACCTTTCCTGATGAAAAATAAGCAGCTTTTAGAGCATTTTTGTTTTAGTTGCTGCTCAGCCAAGTTTGGCTGCAGAGCTGTTTTCTGGCATTCATTCCCTTATCAGAACTGCTTTTCTCACTTATCGCAAGTGCCCTTCTGATCCCCAGAAAGCAACCACCAATGACACATTTAATTTCCATCCTCCAGCTTGAAGATGCCAGTGACCCACAAATGCTGATAGGCATGATGTAAACAGAAGGAAGATAAACACACTTAAGTCATCTTCTTGACCTCCCAGAAGTTTTTCCTGGCTCACCTCCCACTGATGAACACCATCTCATCAAAGCCCTGCCCTCAGCATCTTCTGTGCTTACCTAACCCCAATTAAGAGGCACACCAGAACCTGTCCTCCTGCTCTGTTCCTCTCAGTTGATTGCCACATGACAGTCACCACTGGACACCTCCCCACAGGGAAAGCAGAGTCTATCTCACCCTCATCTTTCCCCACAGATCCACCTTTCTTCAGATCCGTAGCTCCCTTCTCCTCCAAGCTCCTGGCTCATGCACACTTGCTCAGAGGCCTTTTCCTGGACCTTCTGAACTGCCAGAATTTCCCCACCTGCACAACTAGCTATTTGTGACACGGCCACTTACACAGCTCCCCATGCATAAATATATCCAAAGCAGAGCCTTTGCTCAGCAGCGTCCGAGGGCTGCAGCTGCACCAAATGAACCCCCCTTTGGCTGGGAGCATGAAGACAGCAGGACCACCCCTGTCACCCCTTCACGACTAGTCCCACAGAATTATATTGATGTGGGAACATCCATCTTGGGATCATCATAAAACACAATCCTGCAAAACAATTGTGATAAATTTGGATTCTAGCTAAAACCAGAAAACATCTAACATGTGGGAATCTGGAGTACCCACACATAGTATCTAGGGCATATTCCAGCAATTCACCCTGGCTTTCCTCTCTAAATCAACTTTCCCTTCATCTCATTTCGCTCCTTTAGGTTAGCCAAAGGACTGGTGAATCCTTGAGACCCACATGACCTAGGTGACTTCACTAATGTCACGAGAAACCTGCTTTCCACGGACAAAAATGTCAGCAAACCACCTCTCATATGACTTAGTTTTGTATCAGGGTTATACCTAGAAAAGTAACCAACTCTTATTCTTAAGCATTTGTCCAGCTACAGCACAGTCTTCTGCTACGATTCCCATGCACTACTTTCTCCTGAAAATGGCCACCAGAAAACTCTTTGAAAGTTGCCTGTAAAACAGTCATCAATTACCATCAGCCCCAGATGCCTCAGTGATAATACAGTGAAGGATAAACAGCTGAGAGAAGACCATGTTAGTAACTAATACTCAATTTAAACTTCCCCCTGCCTAGGAATTTGAAGGGTACTTTTCAAGTTTATTAAGTGTCTCATCTTGCAGTATTTCACACAGACTTAAAATCCAGCCTTTCCCATTCATCCTAACACCTAAAAGTTCTCACATGGTTCTCAGTTGCTCACCTTTCTGCTATTACATATCTTTTTCCTTCCAGCTTTCCAAATATTCCAGCTCTGCCCCATTCAGAACACTGCTGCTGTAGAGGAAATTGTCTTACCCTCATACCTTGGGCTAGAATGACACTTTTTACAACCCCATCCTCTCTAGCAGTTCTGCACATTGGAGCTTTTTCTCTACCTCCAAAGCACAGTCATTTGGCCTGAGATGTCAGTTCCTGCCTTCCTATCTGTAGTTCTAGTTCCCACCACACCACCTCTAGGTGCGAGTTTTCAAACAAGAACTACTGCACTTTTTCCAAGCAGGGGGGCATATGCAGAGAAAAGCTTCTCATTAATTGTAAACTAGCTTACTAGAACAGGAAATTCCAGAAGGAAATTTTCACCCAGGATGAAATTGCATGGAATGGACAGAATGGGACCTAAGCAACACAAAGAAAGCAGCAGAACTCTTTAAAGGCAACAAGAAAGCTCAGATCTTGATGGGGACTGGAGCTGGTAGAATCTTTCACAAAATGACTTGTTCACATACTTACCATTCAGCAACATTATACAGGTAACAGCTTTCCAAAGACCTAAAGGCACAGAAGGTAGAAGAGGCAGACTGTAGACTACCAGGAAAAGCCACCTCTACAGGTCTGGAAGAAAAGCTTTAGCCAGCCACTCAAAAGAAAAACAAAAATTTCAATCCGCAAGAGCAGGTACCTCCTAAAAACTTGTGTGCACTTTCAGCTTTCCATACAACATTCAATCATTGTGAGAAAAATTCCTCCTGGCAGTTCAGCCACAAGCTTACAGCAGCACATCAGTGGCAACCTTCACTCTGCAGGAAACAACACTGCAGTGCTCCTCTGCATGTCTCAGGCTTAAACAAGGCACATAACTATCTTCTCTGGGGTCTTAAAAGAAGACAGGAGTATACACCAGCATCTGCCCAAAGATCACTCTGTCCACAGCTCTCTAAACAGATCTAAGAACATGTGCAGATACACTTTATTGAAGAGCAGTGGGATAAGTAGGTTGGTGCAACAGGACTGACCCCATCAGCTACGAGCAAACAGGATTTCCTCCAAAATTCAGGTACGCTTCCTTATTCCAATGTGAAATCTGGAGTTGTTTATATACATAAAGAAATTACAGAAATCGGGTTCTTAACAGGTCTGGCTCCATCAAATAACTTTGATGGTGGGTGCACACCAGGAAAAGCCTGTAACATTCAGCTTTAAATAGCATCCCCTTTATTTAAGTTCCCAACAGTCAGACATTAAGTTCTCCTAAACTGTTAAAAGCAGACATTTGTTCCACGTCACTGCATAAGCAGTGATGCCTCCATTTGCAGTTACGATTTCCAATTAGACCCATCATGGCTATGTCATTTGATATTAATCAAATGGAGTCACGACAATACAAGGTAAAAATACTGTCTTTTAATGGAATATAGTTCTAACAGACACACGAAGAACTAAGATAATTAGCAGGAAGAGCTGGTTTCTAACATACAATTCACAGTAAATGCAGATATTACTCAAACACCGTAATTTCAAAACACACTGGGGAGAAGCAGCTTTGGGTTTTCCGTTTGCTACTACCAGGTTCTCAACGACCAGCAGATGGACACAAACACTCTTAGCCTGGCAAGGTGGTAACACTAGTGTTAACCTTTCAACACTTCCAAGTCCCCAAAGAGACCCTGCCAGCCTTCCCACTTGGGGACACATCCTGCTTGTCCGAGCAGAGCCAGCCTCAAGACTGGTATGGCAAGATGGGGCTCTACCACCTGATTTCTTACTGTTTCCACAAACTTCTCTCAAAAAAGAGCTACTTTTGGAGATGAAAAAGCATTACTAAGCATGAAAGTTTTCTCTCTCACACTTAATTCAGGGCCCAATCCTACACACTCTTTCCTCTGGCTAAAGTCCCAGCCACACTATGAAAAATTATCTTGCTTTCCACGCTCTGATAACTGGGACTCTTTGCTCTCATTCTTGAATACTCAAATGTGGCTTTGTTTTAAAGTTTCATATTTGGCACAAAAGCAATATCAAATGAGGAACATAGCAAGTTTTGTCTAGTTAAAAAAAGAGAGATCTGATCTAGGAGGAAAGCAATGAACAATTTATGGGAGGTAACATTCACTTGGAGAAAATCAGAGACTGCATGTCTCCAGTGTGTTCCACACCTTCCCTCCTGCATTTAATGATATGGCCACAGAGCAGATGACAAATACATGAGGTTTATACAAATTCACACATAGCACAGTCCAGCCACCAGAAGCCTGGAGCTCTGAGCAAGACAAGCTGCAGGATAAATCCAACTCTGCCGAGCCTCATTCAGATTGTCACTGGTATCTTGGGTAGCTCATCTTAGAGTCAGCTCACCTATCTTTAAGACAAACCTAAACTGCTATGCTGTCATCACTGGCATCCCAAAAGCACTTATATAGGAGTCAATTCATACAGACACTTCTGACACTGAGACACTTAGCACTTACGTACTAATAAATTGTGTTAGAAAACCAAGTAAGAAATAAGTGTTAAGGCCTTGACTGTAAACAGTAATACAATGGATTGAACCAGATGAGCCCTTGAAGACCCTTCCAACTCAAATAACACTGTGGCTGTATAAGCTGATCCTCCATCATACAGGAAATAACTTTCACTTCCAAAATGCAACTGCTGCCACAGGAGGGCTGCTAGAGCCAGAATCACATATCAGAAACGGATAATATCCCTCCACCAGGTAGGATAGTCTAGTGGGCTGGTCCTCCAAAAACTAACATAGCTGCTCTTAATACTAAGGACACATTAGGTGGTTAAAAAAAATGTGCCAGGATAAAAGAAATGTGTCTTTTTTATTACGTAACAGGTATTTCTCAGCCTGATCTAAGGAAGATAATTATATTGTTCATCATTCATATATTCTTCCCCCTCCCCATAATTTCCAAATTATTTAACTGATTTCAACAAACTTCAACCAAATGTAATAGAGAAAATAGAGATCTCAAAGATAGTATGCTCTTTCAAATATAGTAACCAAGTAAAGGAGGTTCCATTAAGCAAAAGACTTCAGCATGAGAAAAACCACAGCATTAGACACCAGAAAATCTACATAGAAAAAGCCAAAGGAAATGAGGCTTCATAAAACTTCCCTGCTTGCAGAGAAGTTAATGATTTAATAAAAAATAGACAAAGTCAAGGGCAACTAGATCCCACCGCCAGTGGGATTGTCACTAAGTGATTTTTCATGCTGAAGTTCAAAGAGTAAGACAAGAAAAGCTTTCAAGAAGACTTCAAGGAATAGTCCCACAAAGAAGACATGGAAGAGTGCATGTACTTTTAGCTGAGAAACTAACAGGCAGGTAAAGCTGGTGTTGGTGTGGGACCCAAGGGGCTGCTTAATATTTCTTTCAGCATCATGAGAACAACAGAAGTCCACTGAACCATTTAGAGTCTCTTCTCATATCACTAAGATTTCCAGAAGTCAAGATGCCAGTAAACCCACCACTGCAACCACTTTCCAGTTCAGGCAACCCTCAGGCAGGAGACAGCACATCAGGGAAAGGAAGAATTCTCCCCTACTCACCCTGCTGCCTACTAAATTCAAAGGGAGCTAGATCACACATGCATATGAGCTAATTCTATCAATCCAGACATAACAGGCACGTGATCCTCAGGCACAGCAGGAATAGTCTCTGTAAGTCACTTTGGGATTTCTAAGGACCAAAACCAGTACACTTTGTAAAGTATTTGTGTTTATTCAGAGTGTTAGAGCAGTTTCAGGCAGTGTCATACCTGTTCTACCATACAAAGGGCTGAAGTGAACTTTCCCTATCACTGTGCATAATCCTGCTATTCAGTATCATATAAAAACTACTAAATCTTCACAAGATCTATCCTAAAACCAAACAGATGACTTGTCCTTATCTATTCCTCTCCAGGTTTTCTAGTCCCTCAATGTTCTTGATGCAGGCAACTTTCATCTCACATCCAGCCTAAATTTACTCACAGGCAGTTTATACCCATTTGTTCTTGTGCTAACCTTGCCCTTTAGCTCTAATAGTTCTTTCCCCTCCCTGATGTTCACCCCTCTGATGTATTTATAGACAGCAGTCCTATTCCCTCTCAGCCTTCATACTGTAAACTAAACAAGAAAAACTTTTAATCTCCTCTGGTCAGTGAGGCTCTCCAATCCCCTAAACACCACACTAGCCCTTCCCTGCACCTGTTCCAGCTTGAATTCCTTCCTTGCGGATAGGCAACTAGAACTGTACAACACATGCCACAGAAGGGTCCAACAAGGCACTGTACAATAGCATTAGTGCGTCCTTATCCCCACTGAAATAAATCCCCAATAATCTGTCTTTTCCACTGATGCATCAGCTGAATGCAGTCAAGTAAAAGACCCTAGGTTTCCCAGTAGCTGATGAACGGTGTTAGACCTCTGAATAAACCCCCAGTGACAAGCACTGAAGTGCTGCAACTGAAACACTACACCAGCATTAAAGGCATAGATTTATCCTCTCAATTTAGTAACCACAATGGTTCAGTCTGTGGTGTGTTGACCAGACTCTCAGTCCCAGCTGAGAGCCTGTTTGGCTTTGCCAGTGCTGAGGCGGCCACACTACCAAGCACTTATGGGAAAACATCTCCAAAGATAAAAATAGCCATAACACTCTTGCCCTGAACCAGTCCCAGCACTAAAATACTATAGGAATGTAAGATCAATTTAGTCAGAACGATAAATGACAGGCTCAAATCTCTACCAGACAGAAGGATATGCAAGGGCTATGTTTACATTTTATCCCATTTTTCTTGTCATCTCTCACAATCCACTACCAGCCACCAAGAAACAGGATACCAAGTTTGACCTACAGAAACAAACCTCTCTTTGATTTATTTCAATACTGGGTCTCCACTTCACACTCTTACGTTCCTATAGGTTCTCACCATTTATATTCGATTCTGTAATACCTTGGGAAACAACTGAAAGATACTGTTGTCTGGTACACTCCAGCTCACAAACTTTGTTTGTTTTATCCAACCAGCAGCACACTCACATTGTATATAAAACACTAAGTATCACTACTCCAGTACAGTTCTTCCCATTCCAGCTGGAAGAGGACAACCCTTGCTGCTATAACCACTCATTATTACCTTATAAGTGTTAAGAAAAAGCCACAGGAAACCTACAGTAGTCCATTTTTTCCTGTCCTGAATAAGGACTGAAGTTAGTATTAAATTTGATCTAGTCCAGCTGCTACAGATCTCCTTTTCTGCACTGCATCCTCTACTGCACTCTCCCTCCTGCTGATACCAAAGAGATAAGGGCTGCACCATAATCCGATCAAATTACCACACAGAATGGTAAGTGCTGGAATGGCAGTCCCAGCTATTAGAGCTGCAGAGAAAAAAAAAAAGAATGATCAGCTGGAATGGGAATTAACATCAATGCCTAGAGGAAATGCATATTCAGAGCCAAAACTCTGCTCTTTCATAAGTTTAAGGAAGGAAAACCCACCAATTAGGAGCATGCCAGCACAGGAGCCTAAAAATCAAAGACAGGGCACACTCTGCAAATGGAGTTCAAGCCCAGTGAGTTGTTAGCCCTTTCTAAAATAGCTCTTCTCCCCACATGAGATGAGTCAGAAGCAGTTTTTGCCACGACACCTTTTGAAATATGGGGATATCTACTCACAATCCACACCTCAAAACCCCTCTTCCTCCATAGTCCATTTCTCACCTTTTGAGCATCAACACTAATTCATTTTTATTAGCAATTACAGCTTCATGGTAAAGAGGTTTCAGGGGTGAAACTGCTAAATTAGTGTAAATATTACTGATCCTCATGTATCCCTCAGCATCCCAAAATTCACTAGCTAATAGCAGCTGCTTGGAAACCCTTTACAAATCTCGCATTTTCTTCCCCAGATGGTGAAGTCTTTTTTCCCTTGTGCATTAAATACTCAAACATGCTTACCAAATTATCATATCAACCCATAACCATGCATGATAATTATTGCTTAAATTGGGATTTCTTCCACCAAATTTCAACCAAAATAAACATAGTATAGAGAACAAATGTATACTTATAGTGAACAACATTCATCAGCTTAAGTAACTCTAATAGATGCCACTTTAAACTAAGCCTGCACCATCTGTTCTACCCCTCAATTAGAGAAGTTGAAAAAAAATTATTCAATGCACAGTTTAAGAAAGCCAGCTAATTTATGTAAGTTTTATTTCTCTTCAGCTCAGTGAAGCATGCTCTTGATATGCAGACACAGTTTAGAATGGAAGGCTGCTTTCTCTAACACTATTAGGAGTTTTGTCAAGGGAATAAAATTTCCCTGCAATGTTTCACCATATAAAAGAAATTCTCTGTAACATCTCAACATACATTTTATTTTAAAGAGCATGATGTCTCTAAGTAACAAAATCAACTAGGAGCTAACCAAATCAAATCTGCAGTCCTGCACACATGAATGCAAACAAACCTCAGGACACAGCCACGCACAGCTCTCATCCTGATGGAGTGGGTCTACCAGCACAGTCAGGAGGCCTTCAAAAGTGGAAGTGTCCTCAGCCACCCAGGCCTGACAACAATGTCTGCTCCTAACTCCCCTTCCATGGGCAAAGCTCAGTTCTATGAGCTCCTGACCTACACAGACCAAGCTTGCTCTGGGGCAAAGGGATAATCCCATGCAGGGGCAAGATACTCTCCTTGGCAAGCAGTGCCAAAAAAATCACTACCTGCCAAAGCACAAGAGAAAACCTAAAGTTTCATCCAGTTCCCTACTGCAAACCTCCACCTACTGACACTCCACTTCAAACTGACCTCTCCTACCACTTTGCAAAATGAGAAAACATTGAGTAGAAACTCTATTCAATTTGATGGACTCTGACCTCCTTGAAGGTTCTTATCACCTCCAAATCTCTAAACTGAGTTCACTCTTGGCTGTTGCTAGTCAAAAACAAACCAGCAATACTGAGGGCTACTTCCAGCATAAACCTCAGTTCCAACAGCAGAGACCACACATCACAGTGAAGAGATAGATGCAAGAGACCTCATCCCCAAAGCTAGATGGAGAAGACCGTACCATACTCCCCTGTTGAGGGGAGCAGGCAAGAGAAGGTGACTGCCAAACACCCTCAGTTCACCTCTACGAATATCAAGCTGGTAGAAAACTACTTTAAGATCCTGGACATATTCCCTTACACCACACCTTAAAATGAAACATCAAGAGCACATCGTAGTGTGGGTACGGAGAAAGGCAAAACAGCCACAGATGAGTCAGGAGATCCTGCATACTTAAACATCACCATTACTAAATACTGCCGCAAGTAGCTCAAAATGAGATTGTTCACCAAGATGATTTCAGCTCTCTCCCCTTGCTATAGGATTGTGAAATTGAGAGGACATGTTGAAGCCCCTGATACTGCTGCGCTGTTTTGCTTCATGTCTTAAGACAGCTCGGTGCAGGCCTTAGTTATTGCTCAGGGATTGAAAGCTCTGCAAAACTGTACTCTCTTTTTTGCTTAGCAGATGAATAAATGGAGTCTACCAGAACCACCATCCTGAAACAGCACAGACTGAGCAAAGAAAGCACATAAAGAAATGAACAGAGGCAGGACTCCTCTTTGGTCTGCAGCATCCTGCAATATCATCCCCAGCCCAACCTGGCTAATATACCCCACAACTCCTAGTGCCCATGCAGACACAGGCTGTTTGTTTTAAGTAACTGAGCTCCAGAGTAGAGTAAGAGCTCTCAAAGAGAATTCATCTTTTCACTCTGCACCATTCTGCTGTCTCCACCTACCTATAAGGACTGCTGGGAAAACACAGGCCAGGCAATGCCTGTTGGGTTCATTTCAAGCACGCTCCTGGTAAGCACAAATACACAAATGGCCTTGCACTGGACCTCAGTGCCTTGCTTCATATAACCACCCTCATATTTCCTTGACTTGAAAAGTATCCTGAACTATCCAAGTGCCTTCAGCTGCCTGTTATGAAGCAGGGGTCAGTGACCAGGTCACAAGGCCATTTGTTTGAAGAGTTTCAGAGTTCTGAGTGCTATCAGAAGTGTGTTAGGGTTGTTTCACACATGATGCTTTTATAGATTTGGACAGCATCAAGGAAGAGAAAAGCATCTTTGCCCCCTCCACCATTGCTTTTTTGCCGCATCACTTCAAAGAGAAAATTGTATTGTCTCCAGTCCTAGTGTTGAGGTCAAGAAATTCATAAAATAGCATCTGGTTAAAATAGAAACAATGTACAAAAACCACCAAAGCCTAAAAATGTCTATGACAGTCATGACTTGGATAGCTCAAACTTGCCAGTGAGGGAGACAGCTCAAGCTCTCCCTCTAAATGCATAGTAATTTCACCATCAATTGAGGCTCCTTTTAATCCGAATCGAATGAGATTGCCTAAGAGATTTCACTTCTCTTTGGTTCGCTGATGTTTCCCCAGTGACATAATGCTAGTGTTTAGCTAGAAGAGTCCTAGACAGGCAGGAGCCATGAATCAACTGGATGCTCTCCTGAGATAATGGGTCTGTTTTCCAAATTCAGTCTGAGAGCACCACATTTTATCTCTGAAGCGTCAGGAAATTTCAGATCATGCAGATGATCTCAATCTTCATTTTAAACTGATAATTTTTCAAATGAAGGTAGCGAGGTGAGCAGAGAGACTGCAAATATAATGGCTTTTTCAACCATGACCAAACAACTGCAATTTAGCTCTCCAGATGGCTATTCTAAGGCAGCGATGCTTGGCCTTTCACTCCCAGGGTTGTTACACTAATCCATGAACTGTATCAGATGACACCAGCTACCCTGTTCTCTCACACAGAGCCCAGCTTCTGAACCCCCACACCACAAGCAATCAGGAAGAAAGGCAATAGTAACACAGATGCATGCACTAAAAGAAGAGATTGGAATATTACGATGCACTAACCCTTGGTTGGATCCTGAAGCAGACCTCACTGCATCACTAACCTGCAGATAGTCAGCTTGCCCCACTCAAAGGTTTCACGTCCTCTATTATACTCATTCACTGAGAAAATACCCTCCAGACATCTGAGACATGCCGCTGTTATGCTTACTAAAATTTATTAAACACAGCAAATGCTATCTATAGAACACACACATTAACGAACAGTCAGTCAGCTCAGCAGCATGAGTTCTGGAATGGAGTCACTGCATTACAGAAGTGCCACCAGTTTGTTATTGGAGAATGAACATTTCAAGTGTGTAGTTTAGCAGACAAAAGACTGGAAAAGTAGGTGGGAGACACACAGAACAGGTTATCCTTAAAGAAATTCTGCAAGCTAAGTCTGATGCTGGAAGTGCAAAGTACTGGATAGCTCTGCCATCCACATCCCTTCATAAAACCCATGCACATTTTGTAACCATTTCAAGTTTACTGTGCCTGGGTTACCTTTGCACCGAGAAACATGGAAGTCTAAGAGAAATCCAGTTAACAATAAAAGAGGGAATAAGAACACACAATGCTCTCAGAAAAATATATGTACACTACATGCTAATGACAGCAAACTAAGATTTCTTCACATGCTCAGCCAGAATAGATCCCCTATTGAGACTGTATTGGCCTTGGAGGTCTGTGTCTTTGGTTAGGGTTATTTTTGTTCCCACATACCAAACAGCTTCTACCACAGCTCCTTATTGACAGAAGCTAAAAAATGCAGTTGTGCTGAACACATTGACCAATACACTGCAAACACACAATCACTTCTCAATCAAAATTTCTGTAAAAAATAGTCTAAATTGATCTGAGGATGTTCATCTCCAGAGCACTTAACAACCCATACAGCTAGTCTCTCCTTCACTTCCACAGAAAAGAACTCCAGTACAACTCTCATTAATTGGCTTCAGGCTCAGTTCTCTAGGAACTTTAACTCTCAGATTTTTCTGGACTTATCAGAAAGGAACTCTGTCTCCTATTATACCCCATACAACAGCTTAAGTACCCTATACTTGTCAGAGTGCCTTGTGAAGGGACCATGACAGGCCATAGCTGAGAACCCCTCCCCACTCCACAGAAGATAGGAGTGGCAGGACTTCCTCACTAAGACCTGAAGGGAGGGAGATAAAGCAACTTGATAGGGATAATGAGATAGTGGAGTTCCATGTCCTACCAATTCATAGTAACACTATCAAATTCAACAGAACTTATGTATGTAAACACACACTACCTTTCCTGAACTAAGTGCAGCGGATCAATTGTACTCAAGTGCCCACAAAAAATGGGGGAGGGGGCACGGGAGGGAAAGTCTAGCAAGATTTAATGACAGTGAAAAATACTGCTGTTTATACATGTTTTTTGCAGTTTTATAAACTTTTTTAATATTGCAGGAAGTCATCAACATCGCTGACTACTGGGATGATCAAAGCATGCCACCAGCTAACAAAAATACACAAAGAAACCAGGATATCACAAAGTATGAACACCAAATGTAAATCCACATATTAAGATGCCATTTACTGAATTCTTACTGCCTTTTGTCCTCAATATCTTATCGGCTATCAACTACAAAGAAACACATCAAGAATGGTTGATTCAGTGTAATTATCAGCTTACAGAACAGTATATTAGAAAGTCTACAGTACAACTTTCAGTTAAATCAAGTAGCACTTGGAATGTGATTACAGTCAGAAGTTTCAATGTCATCTAAAAATCTTACCTTATAATTGCTGGAATTTACCCAAGAAGTGGCCAGTCCATCAACCATTTTATCCAGCATAGTCTGATCATGTTCAAGATCAGCTGACTTCTGTTTATCTGAGAAGTAATCTATCAATTCCTGGCCAACCTGAAGTCTCTTTCCAACATCCTTCTGCAGCACCTGCGCTAAGCAGTATTCCATACTGGGCTCCATAGTGTCTTAGAAATACAGCACCAGCAAGAAAGCTAGAGGGCAGTAGGTCCAAAAAATCCCTCTATGCAGGAGGTCGCCTCTTTGTTCGATGAAGGTTACTGAGGGTCTGAGTTTCAAAGATGCAATTCTGAGAATGGCAACAATGCACCATGTGTGTGTGAACAGCAGCTGGCAGGATATTAAAAGTCCAATTTAAATAACTAGTAATAGACGAAGCAACGAGCTGTGCTGTACTGTTGAGTCTGCAATAATTCCCAATTCAGCAGTCCATTCTGAAAGAAATGAAAAAGAACAGTATTAGAGGTTAAATTAAGACTGGAGAAAAAAAAAAAGAATTGAAAGCATGTCACAAAATAGGTTATTCATATACAGCTGTGAAGCTGTGATAAGCTGGATACGTGCAGCATTGTTCTATTTTAAGAAATCAGACAAGGTAGGTCAGGACAAAAACCTTTGGTTATTCTTCACAACAGCAGTTACCCATCAGTTCCCTGAAAGCTTTAGTGACAGCAAAACTGGGGCTTAAGTAAGAGCTGATTAGTAATCAGTATCATTGCAACTGCCACCGTTACCATCCACCCACAAAGGTAGAGACAAAATCCTTGGGCAGGTCACCAGGAAAACACATCTGCTTTAAGAAGTGATGCAGGAAGAGGTCTGGATCCTGTTCTGACTGCTGGCCTTCAGTGATCAATGCCACCACCCAGCCGGCAAGGTACAGCACTAACACTGGGTTCCAGGAATATAAAACAAGCAGTTTTCAAAAACGAGGTGCTCAAGCTATTTCCAGGCTGAATCCTGTTACATCCCAACTGCATATGCCCAGGAAACAGCACAGGTCTAGTGCAATAGTGTAAACACCGTTCGATCAACAGTGCCCGTGGTGTCAGGAGAGCCAAGGCCACATACAAGAAAGACCCGGACAAACTTTGCTGCCACTCAGAGGCACAGGATCATCTGTGAAGTAAGCTTTTGGCTTGCGTATAAAAAGAGTGGTCACGTCTGTGGTTTGGTTATGTTCTCCAACCCTAGAAACTATCCTGTCCACAGGAGAAACGGACTCAGCTACAGCTTTTCTTTTTTTTATTTGTCCCTCCATCTGCAGCCAATGAATCCCTCCAGGTACCCATGGAACAGACCCCAGGCCTGTCCTCCACCCTCCCACAGACCAGGGCTCCCAATATCACCATACTGCTTCCTGAAGCATTCCCTCTCACAGGTTTGCTATTTTAGGAGGGTGTGATAAAAATCCAGAGTGTCTTTTTGTTTCCTGTCTAATAATATCTGAAGCTAGAAATCTGCCCTACTTTTTCCGCCAGCATAAAAAAAAGCAGGTCAAGCTCAGAGCAAGGGAAGAGGCCATGGAGCAGACACCTGGTTTAATAAACAACTGGAAGGAAGCTGGAGGCGCAAGTTCACTAATTGGAAGCACTGGGGCAGCAAATCTAAATACCTTCTGTTTGAGCAAATAAAGTCTTCACAAAAGTCTTAATACAGCAAAGTGGATCTGGTAGCACATGAGAATGAGAACCCTAGCCTGGAAACAAAAGCACACCTCACTCAGCAAACAATTTCAGCTCATTATCTCATCTCCATCCTCCTTGGCCAGACTTAGAACCTGCCACATCTTACCAACACCAAACACAGCATCCAGAGGCAGCACAGAAGCTTGTGGTCTTGAGCTTCCCTAACCCTACAAGCGCTGCAAGACATGTCCCAGGTGCCCACACTGGCTGCACCTCTTACTCATCGGGCAGGAGGAGTCACCAGAGAGCAGGTCCCTCTGTTCCAGCCAGCCAGTTCAAATCCCCACAGGCTGTGGGTGCGATCAAAACTGGTTCTGTACATCCAGGGACTCACCTCAGCCTGGCAAATCCTACCATCAGCCAGAAGGGATTGCGTGTGCCTGTAGACTAAAAATCCCTCCTCACCAGCAAAACCTCACCCTCCAGAGCAGCAAAGAAGCATTAGCTGTGATTGCACACACAGCACCTAGGGCTTTATGTTAGTGCCAAGACTGCTTACTGCTTGTGGCCACTACCCCAACCTGGACCATTTAAGGACGCACCAAATTCTCACCATTTTGCTGCAAGACTGATTTGACTTCAAATTCTAAAATTGTCAACAACGCCCCAACCAATAACCTCAGATAAACTCCTTTTTTTCTAAGAAATACTGGTTCCAAACTAGAGGAAAGCCATGCCTTTTGTTATTGCTGAAGCTACAGTTTCTCACTTGTTTCAGCTGAGCACCAACTCTGAAAGCAGTGCTCTCAGCTTTCCTGTCCTCAACCAGAAGTGTTCACGACATGGCTCCTACTACACACAGCCAATTAGGCAAAAAACCATGGCTGCTTCAAGCAACTGTAAAAGCACAGTAGAAGTTTTCCTCCAAGTCTCCCTGTTTCACCTTTGAATATTGGCCCCTACCCTGCCCTCTAGCATGGGCTGGTCTTGCTCCTTGCTGCAGGCGCCCCAGTATTACACACAGGAGTCTCTAAGCATCTAACAGAAGGGTTTTCACACAGTAGGGCAGTGTTTCACTGGATACCTTGCTAGCAGAGAGCTACTGGAAAAGGGGCAGACAAGTGATATTTAGCAGCCACCATGTTCTACCTGAAACCTTTCAAGTCAGCTGTGTAGTTTGCTTCTGGACTCCAGAAGCTGCACACATGTTCAAATGGGGAATCTTCTGTTAAACTGGATAGAACATGGTGAAGAAAGGCCCCTAACTGCTTTTAAAATGGAAATGTGAAACTTGCTTGAACTTGAAAATTCAGATTACAGAAGAGTGTGAATGACTTAGTTACCCCAGAATAGCCATTTTTTATTAACTTCACACATAGACAAGTCTCAACACATCCAAGAAACCATTAGCTGGTCATCCTGCCATGAGAAAGGAACATTCAAAGTTCCAAGTCTTTCTTCTATGCGGTTTTCATGTAAGAGTTTGTAAGTGCCTATGGGCACAGTCTTTTAAGCAAACTAATATAATCAAATTTCTCTCCAGGTTCCTAATGTTTTAAAGTGCGTGCAGGAAGGCATAGGACAGAAATTATGGTGTACTGTAGAAGAACAGAATTGTGTCATAATTAAGGACTGTAGTCTAAAAAAGATCCACTATGCATTACAGCAACACCATCAAACACACATACGGGAGAAGAGCCAGCCAACAGGTGTTTAAGTTGCACTTTTTTTTTAACTAAAAAAAAAAAAAAAAGCTTTTCCACACATGTTAGGAAGTCTGTTGACTCCCCCTCTTCCTCATAGGAGGAAGTGGAAAAAACACCACCTGAGAAAACCAAGATCCAAGCTGACAAAAAATGAACCTCCTGGACAACGAAGCATATGGTTGATATATCCCATTAAGTTTGAAATCAACTGGGCAGATGCACCCCACATAACAAGCTTTGGAAAATAAAGCCACAGTGGTTCACTTCTGCAGAATTTAAATGCCATGGGTTTTGGGTAGCCAAACAAGCCAAACAAGACACAAACAATTCAGGACGAGGATTTTGAGTACAACCTCTTCCCACAGAAGTACAGTCAAGCAGAATCCAAAACTAACAACTCAGCCATACAGGTCCTGTGTTTGGAGCTCCTCCAAGTTTTGAGAAGGGTTGCAAATATAGGCTCCAAAGCAAGATTTTTCTCTAATCCTTCTCCTAGACTTGTGGTTTGCACTTGGGGAGACAGGCTAGGCTACCTCTGACATAATGTCAATATGTAGACAGGATAATCCAAGAGGAAAAAGAAAAAAAAAACCTCTTCTCCCCATCATCCCAACTCTGTCACTTTCACTAATAAGCCATCAAAACTATGCATTTAATAAAAGCCTCTGTCAGTAACACCTAAATTTTCCATCAAGAGCTACCCAGCAGAAAGAGAGGTTTAGGTTTAATGCCAGCTTGGAGCTCAAAATGATGAGTTTAAAGGAGAAAGCTGACAAAGACTGAACAGTCCAAAGTTACTCAGCCTAGATACTAACACCATACCACCATAAAAGCTGGTACAATTCACAGCAAAGCTACAGGCTCAGCATGTAAAATAAGTCAATTGAAATAATAATAAGGAAATACTTGTTATCTAAATGCTGTGGCAAACAGTAAACTGGGTACATAAGCCAGTGAACTTTTTTAAGTGCTTAGGAAAACCTCACTGACCCCAGACTGAGGGAAACCACATTATTGGCAATTCTCAAGTAAGACTATCTTGGGACGACTCTACAGGAAAATTAAAATCTTCTTCCTCTTGCAATGAGGACAGAAACCTGAAGCATGTAAAGAATGCAATACTACTTTCCTGGGGGCTTATCTATACTTGGGAGCTCTTCAACTTTAAATATTATGCCCCACTCTCTTCTGCTCTAGTCCATAGATTATCATCTTTGTCGTGTTTCACTGCCATCTTCATTTCCCAACAAACCAGTGTCGTCCACAACATCCCCAGTCAACTGCTCCAACACAGCTAATTCAAGACACAAGCTTGTAGCAAGACAAAATATTGCTGCCACTCATGATCACTGTAGGCAAGAGCCAGTGCCACTCAATACCCAGGCCTTCCCAGTCACCTTCCTGAAGGTACTTCTGTACCTACTTCCAGACAGTAAGCCAAACTTACAAACACTTGTAAAAATGACAGTTCTTCGGTATCTTATTGAATGACAGTTCTTCTTTGTTTTTTGTATGGGGATAGCTGTAGCCCAGCAATTATAGAAAGAACACAGCAACACAGTTGTACCAACAAGCCGCCTCCTTCCCAGGTCTCGGGACCTAACTGCATGCAAACTTCAGTTTAAAATTAGTTCAAGGTACATTAGACAGGTATTTCCTTGAACCTTGACTTTCCACAACAAAGAGCTCCTCTCCTCCTTCAAGAGATCTCCACCCTAGTCAAATGCAGCAATTTTTCAAGTATAAAAAGCTACCAGGCATCAAAGCTGCAGTAGTTTACCACTACTGAAAGGTGGGCAGTGCAAATACTTAACTATTGGGTTTGACACCCAGGGCGCCTCGGGCATGAAGTTCAGAGCAATTAGAACAGCACCTAGAAATCACCTCCTGCAAAGACAAGATGGAGACCTCATCAGCAAGGCAGTGTCAAACTGCAGCTCTGCAGGAAGGCTGGAAACTCTTAGCTCTTTGTCCACTCGTTCTCCTCTATTTTTTCTTCAACCCATAAAGCTATCCCCTGCCCAGAGGGGATATGGTATCAGACCTGTACAAAGTATGACACTCACTAAGCACTCAAAACCATTCTTCCCTCCATGTGCAAGTAACAGTGGACAAAGCAGCTGCACTAACAGTGTCCAAGCTCAAAGTGTTCTTAGTTATTCAAATCCTCTAAGAGAACGAGGTGGCAAGTAAAACGTCAAGTGTCCTACTTGAAGAAGCAAGCAACCTTTTTCTGGAGCCAAAGGCAGTTTGCAGGAGACACCCACCCAGCAACTGACAGGTGGGCTCTCCCTTTTGTTCACCTGTCTCCATTAAGTAGGCAATAATGCTTCTTTAGTAACTGGAATATTGCTCAATCACTGATTGTTTTAAATCGGTAATTAGTGTTGCCTTGTAGTTGAGCCTCCCCTTAATTCAAAGATGATATCTTAGATTTCCAGCCTGACAACTCATGCTTTTCTAATTAGCTGACGGGACAGCCCCGTGGTGCTCATCTCAATGCGCTAAGTGCTTCAGACTGCACTTAAAGCAGAGACTCATTCCACACCCCCTATACAGTAACTTCAACTGTCTTCAGACAGAGTAGCCACCACACCTCTGGTACTCACCAGGATAAGCTTGCTGACAACCAAAGTACTGCCCATATGGATGCAGCTTCCCTGATGGAAGTGTAATCAAGTCTCCAGTGGAGGGTTTCTTCCTCCTAACACTGAGGCAGCATTTGTGAACCGCCTACCGCTGTGGGCAGTTCACCCTCCAAAGAACCAGAAGGCGTCTCCGTAGGACTCCGCTGAATATCAGCTGTTCTTCAGACTTGCTTGAAGTCTATTAAGTTTTAAGTACAGACAGGAACCAATTACATCAGGACACAACTTCACCGCCATGAGGAAAACAGGCAGATTTCTAGAGTGAAAACGGCTGAAAGATTTCCAGGACTTAAGCTAAGGCTTTCTAGCTCCCACACAATCCTTCTAGGACAGATGCTAGCCGTGAAAGTTGCATTACCCTACCCCGGGTAAGATGAGAGATAAGCTTCAGATAACAGGAATTCTTATGCCTCCACTAAAGGTTTGCATTGCTGCCTCGGTAATTGAACACCTCATACAGAGCTACCGATTTCACCAAGGCATCAATCTTCAAAAAAATCTCAACAGTAATGAAGCTGCAGCAAATCAAGGCAACTTGCAGGGCACCTCAATGTGACCCCAATACCCTACACTAATGGAACCACTTTGCAGAGTGGAAATAACCCTTCAAGAGTAGGGTAGAAAATTAGATGAGCTTTAACATCCTTTGTTTTTCTAATACAACCCCTCTCTGAAATTAGTTTGGTTTTAACTGTCTGAGACCAAGGACAAGTCTACAATGAGCTTTCAAGGTCTCCTTCCTTCCTAACAGTTTGAGCGCTGAGATGCAGATCAAAATGCTATAATGTTAGGACCTGCTCTGCATGACTCCCTCTTGTAGGCATCTTAGTTCACGGCTCCAAGGTATTACACTACAAGCAATTTATTAGGGATCTACTGGACCATAAGACTGGTCAGGGGTTGGAGAAGAACCAACCCTATCCTCACAACGAATGCGAATAGTACCCAAGTCATGGGTTTGTGCATACAAAAATATTTTTTCTCTCCCTCATTCTAGAGATCTAACCTTAGAGCCTGCAGACTCCAGCTCTGACACCTGTGGGACCCCAGCCAGCAAACCAAAGAGCATTGGCTCCCTGTGACTTCCAGCTCTGCCTTGCAGAGTGTCAGAGCCATAGGTGCACAAGGTCCCCAGAGGGGCTGTGGTGATACATTCCAGAAGAATGAAGGTGGCGTCCAGCCCCCTTCATATTGCTATTATGAGTGCAAGACAAAACTTGCCACAGTCATGTCCTAACCCTCTCCTCCACACTCCACTAGCAACATAGGATCACCTGGAAAAACATGGGAAAAGGAAAAGAGACTTTCACCTGTAGCCTCATGCAAGTATGCTTAGCAAGGTTTGGAAGCAGAATGCTACTGAGAATTAGAGCAGGGCGGCCCATTACTTGCCAGACTGCTAGCAGGGCAAGTGGCTTCACAGCACCCATCTCAATCTTGTAATCTCTACTTGTATTGCAAGAAATGAATTCCTGTAGGCTAAGATCACTAATATAGCCAGTCCTGAAGATGGAAAGCACCTTAATGTATTGGTTGAAGAAAAAGGTGGGGGAATACCAAGAAGCTCCTATTTTACAGGCAGGAATAGGGTAGAAATTCAGTGCCTTTCCCAGAGCAATTGCAGAGCAGATTTCCAGTGGCAATAGGAACCAAGGGAAGATAACACCTTAGGGAAAGAAAAAACCCATACTACCACATGCTGGTACAAGATCAGGATAATCTAGTTTTAAAGAGATCAGTGGGTTTGATATAAATTCCATACTCAACTAATCCTCCAGGACCTTGTTATCCCTACTGATGTATAATGGCTAGCAACGCAGAAGAAGTAGGTAAGTTTTTGTGTACCAAGTCCCAGCCAGAACTACCCTGGAAGGAAGTACTTGAGAGACAACTGCAAGTAGTAAAATGATAGCTTGGAATGGAAAAACAATACACAAGATCATCCCTTGGGTACAAGCCCTCAAGGGACACTGAGTGTCCAGCTAAGCACCTTTTAGTAAGATTTCTTCTCTCTGCACCCCACATCATTTTCTCACGACATACGTATTTTAGACAATCTTAAAATGTGTGTGACACAGGAGTAAAGAAGGGAAAAAAAACACACTCCATACAGTCTACACCTCAAATAAGTTCACTCACAGAAGAGCCTCAGGCAGATAAGCAGATACTACAGCCACAGACAATGACTTACACACATACTTGTGACAACAAGTCATGCCAAGATGCTGTGGGATGCAAAAGCAGCAGTCTGTAAGTCAATGGTTTTAGAAAAAGTTTATTTTCTTGGTCTCTCTTCAGGCTTCCCAGCTACTGTCCATCTCTTTCCTGTGACTCTAAATACAAATTTGTCTGCGTTCCAAAACAGGGCTCTTCACCTACCCCTGTTCTCCAGGCTACCAGCCCTCATGGAAACTGTTGGCAAGGACAGGAGAACTCTCAGCAGCAGCTGGATTTCAACTGCTGACAGGCCAGCAGAACACAAGCACCTCGGACCAATTCTGCTCCAGGGAGGTGAAGGAGGGTTACCCTCTGTGCCCAGGCATAAGCAGATTCTATTGAGCCTGGCATTTGCAACCACATGTAAGCGGATGGCCGGAGAAATCCCCCAACAGAGGCAGCAAGGGATCGCAGAAAGCCACCACTGCACTTAAGATTTATAAACCATGGGTGGAGAGAGCACAAGACAATGGGGAGCAGAAAGGGATTTTCTTTACCAATATCATGAATTGGGCTGAACTCTAGTGGCAGTTAAGAGACTGCTGGGTTAAGAAACCGCAATTTAACAGGCAGAGAGGCACATCTACAATTCCTTCCTTCTTCTCAGCATCACCTTGAAACACAGGTCAGAGTCTGACTCCATTTTGATCAGACCTTTCACCAAATCATTGTTCATTCAATTTGGCTTTCTGAAATATCTTGGGATCTAAAGCATCTACAAGCATACAAAAAGTACCCCAACTTAGAGCTGAAACACAGAACAGCTGCACCAGGGACTGGAGTGCTTAGGCAGTTTAGCCTATTATTTTAGTTGGCAGGAAAAAACAAATTAGAGATTTTAAAACCTGCCCATTCACTTCCAATAAACTAATGATTATGACACTTCTAACAATTTATCTTGCTGGTCCCATTTGGCATATTGTTTCTAGATGCAGAACGGACACCCTCCTTGCAGAACCAAACATGCAGAAATTTGATTAAATGACAGAATAGGAAACCAGATAAACTCAAACACTAACTGAATTGTGATTCTTGAAGAGCACCTGCAGCCTCTCAGACCACAAAACCCATTTGTTGCCCTCCTCTAACTTGAACAGTTACAATTCCACCACAATCCATTTTTTGGGGTTGGTTTTTTTTTTTTTGCAAAAGTGCTAGTGCTGCCAAAGGGAGGAGAAAGTGATCTCTCCTGTTTGTGACAGAGCCAGACACTAGTGCAGCACAGAATGCCAAGGAACTTGAGTGTGTTTAGCCCTTCAATATCCCACTGTGCAAAAACTCCTAACTAGCTCACATCAGGCATTCAGACAGCTTTGAGGACCAGTAACAGGTTTGCCCAATAGAGAATGTCAAAAACACTGAGTGAGCTCTAAAGAAACATGCAACACAAACTTCAACATCACTCAGGTTGATGAAAGTGAAGAAACTGAGCAAAGAGTAACATGGAGCACACACCATTAAACAGCCGGGTAAAGTTAAGGGCATTCTGCACAAGGCTGCCACAAGCATCAACCCTTCTTCGAGGGAAGAAGCCAACCCCTTTCCTCACAGTCAGACTGTTTGCTTACAATTTACTGAAGTCACAGTCTGAAGAAATTAATAGACAAACCCATTCTATTTTATTCACTCAGCTAAGAGACCTTTCTACACTTGCCAGCATATTTTTTTTAATGTGCTGGCAAGCACTGTTTGAAGGTGTGCTGTCAGAATCCAGGAGGAAGCTTCAATGACAACTGCCAGCCAAGGAGGCGTTCACAGCAGCCAGCCCGTCCCAGAGGCACACCAATGAGATCTCCAGGCCTAGTCTAGCCAAGGCCTGAGATAATCAGAGACTCAGAGTGACACATGAGCCTGATCCAAAGTCATCTGAGGCCAGAAGGTTACTCCTAATGGCAGTCCACAAACTTAAAAGCCACATTACTCTTGCAAAAATCTGCCTGTATGTTGAAATGGGGAGGAGGTCGTTACTTTACCCACCTGCACATTTCATGACCAGCCTCTTAACACTGCTTAGAACAAAGCATCACCTGCCTCTAACACAAAGGATGTTGAAGGCAAGATCTAGCTCCTCATGTTGTAACTACAGAAGTGGTCAGGCCTGCTGTCAGCTCTCATTCTCTACCAACCAACAGCCCTGACCAATTTGCCTGATGGATAGGGAAGGACTGACTAACATAAGGGAAAAACAGATAAATCACTTTGGTTTTGCCATTTAAACATCTAGTTTTCGTAACACCTGAGTTGTAGCTCAGATTTAAGATTCCTACAGAATTTCAAAGTTGACTGAAAGACAAACTCATTCGATCATAGATGCTCCCCTCCAATTGTCCCTCTAGGGAACATCACATGAACTGGAGAAACATTTCCATCTCACAAGTACGCTGCTGTCTCGCTCCCCGCACTGTTTGTTACCAGCCAAGTGAAGCAAGCCTAAAATGTTTAACTTCGGGTCATTTTTCTTCTTGAAACAGAAGCTTTTGAAGCTGCCTGATCAATTTTGAGGACTTCACAAGAATGTTGCGGGCATCAGCGTAGAAAAAAAAATCCACCTCCACTTACGTTGGCAGCATTTTTTTTTTTTAAATGAGACAAGTGCAGTATGAAATACAGAGAGGATCACGCACAGTTACACAGTCATTACTCTGTCCCTCTCCTAACTTCCAGGCTTCAGTCCCACTAACTGACAGAGTTCAACAGAGAAAACAACCAAAAGCTGGACTTTGCCAAGCCCAGGACTGCAGCATAAAGCCTTGCTCCACACAGTGAGCTATGCCACCACGGTAAGGAAGAGCCTGAATATGACAGTACTGTGGTTCAATCCTGCACTTGGTGTAGTCCTTTGCTATAGCAAAAGCTGACCACTATTTGAAGTTTTCAAACATATCCAGCTGCAGACCCCTCTCCAGTTGGAAACTTCTTTTAAATTCAGTTCAGTATCCCACATAGAAGCAAACACTCACATTCCTAATACCTTTGCAAGATCTTATTTGAGAACTAATAATCTAAATGGTGGATTTGCGTTACCAGGTACCCAGCAACAATACTTTGGTTTGTCTTCAACAGCACCCAGGTGGCATCAAGAGGAGCATGCAATGGAGATGTAACTGCTCAAAAGATACAGAGGAACAGTCTGCACTAATGAGCAGCAAAATGGACTCCAACACATTTGTCTAAGATGCTGGCATAAGCACTGGAGTAGAGAGCACATCTCCACCCTACCAACACCGTCTTGGCACATGCTTCTTTGCTTAACTGTTGTCTCCTTTACTAAATGATGACTTATGAAACAAGTCTTCGCAGGACAGAGAGATCTACTGGTCAGGACAACCCTCACACCTGGGAACTCTCTGCTTGACTCTACCACGGGCTTCCCATACAACCCTGAGCTTGTCCCCTTGCCTCAGTTTCCCACCTTTCTCAAAAAGCTGTGCAGGGGGGCTGGGAAAGGGGGTGGCTTTTCCCTTCCTCACAGGTATCTGAAGACACATACATTGAAAATACCTTAAGTATAGCCTACACGGGCCTGTACAGACACACCGACAAATAACTATTTTATTCACTCAGACCCAGCATCTCTCAAAAGCAATTTTGCAAGATTTGCCTAACGATCAAGCCACCTCTTTGCACAGGCACGAACTTTCAGACCTCACCCAAGGTGCGCTGAAAATTTTGATAGAAATAGCAAGGCACCAGGCGGGCACAAAAGGGCCAGCCCAACCCGAGAGCCGAATACACCCCCAATTCCGAGACGGTGTGAAAAACAAAGCGGCCCCCAGACGTTACCGCGGCCCAGGCCTGCTGACTGCCTGAAGCCGCGCTTCACCCCGCTCCGGCGCCAGCGGGGACCCTCGGGGGAGGCCTCTGCCACGCCACGGACCCAGCACCGCTGCCCCTCCGCCCGCAGGGCTGCCGCCGCTCAGCACCCACCGGCCCCGAGCCCCTCCCGCAGCGGAGCCCGCCGGGAGCCACGGCCAGCCACCCCCGCGGGCTCGCTGACCCCCGCCTCCCCGGCCGTTGGGGGCCCCGGGCAGCCCCCGCCAAGACCGTTATGGACCATCCTCCCCCTTCTCTCCCCTCCAATAACCCGCACCACCGCCCGACGCAGGGCTGCGCTCCGGGCACGCCGCCGTGGAGCGGGACGGCCCCAACGGCTCCCGCCCCGCCCCGCTCCCCTCACGGCCGCACTCCCCGCCGCAGGCGCCACACAAAGCCCCCAGCCGCGCTTCTCCTCACACCTCCCCATACTCCTTCCCACCCGGCGCGGCAGCAGCGGCGGCCCCCTCCTCGCCCAGCGTGGTACCGGCGGCGGGCGTTACCTGCCAGGGGCGGCGGCGGCGGGGCGGGGGCCGGACGGCGCTCAGTGCCGGCGGCGGCGCCCGCTGCGCTGCATCGCTGCGCCCGCCCCGCTGCCACGGGAAGAATGGGAGCCAGCACGCATGCGCCAACGCAGCCCCTCCGCGCCGGCGCCGCACCGCCCCGCGCCTCTAGAAGGCTCCCGGGCCAGCAGCGCGCATGCGCGCAGGTACACTGTCTCTCCCCTCCCCCCCCCACATAACTCCGCGCGTACCATAGAGTGCGAGGCGAAGGCCGGAGAGCGCGCGCCGCCCGCCGGTCTCTATGGTAAGGTGGGGCTGGGGGAAGCCCCCGGGCACGGCGGCGGTGAGGTCAATGTGCGCCGTGCGCGTGCGCAAGGGCGTCACGCCCCCCACCCGCTGCACGGCGGCCGTTAGGGGCGGGGCTGGTCGCCATGGCGACGCCGCGCGCGCGGCGGGAGCCGTTAGGGCTGAGAGGGCCCCGGCGGGCGGCTCGCCGTGAGGAGGAGGCAGGAGAGCCTATTTCCAGGCGTAGCGGGGGAAAATCCGGTCCCGACCGATTCGGGCTCAGCAGGCGGCTTCGGGCAGCGCAGTGGTCCCGGCCAGCGGGCCCAGCTTGTGACAGGCTTAAATGAGCTGAGAGGAATTCCTGATACTGGTCAGGGAGAGCTCAGGGACCGAGTGCTGCCGTGGGGAAAGAGGCCTCAGGCTGTGCATAGCCAGCCCCCCCATATCTTTTTAACGATTCCCTATTGAGGGAAACAGTGTTTTCTGCAGCCTTAGTTTAAAAAGCTGCATTTAAAAGCAATGAATTCTCCTAAATGGAATGAGTTGCAGCACTGCTATTGTACAACTAACTGCAGTGAAAATAGGAAACAAACTCCCTCTGCACAGGCTCCTTACCACGACACTTCTGACCATCTTCTTCCTTAGGTTTATGGCTGCTTCTCTTACGGTGGTTGCAGGGAACTTTCATTTCACCTCAGAACAGCCCCAGCTGTCCTCGTTCTCTGCACTGCAGAAAGCAGTCAACCTCCATGAAGTGGTGTAACATTGCAGCTTCCAACAAGTATGTAGTCTGAGACATTAAAACGGTTCACAGGGAAATACTCTTTGTGGAAAATATGGTTCCTTTCCAGTCATATCTCCTTGAAATAATAATACCCTTTCTCCATGGCTCATGGTTTTGGCACAGGAACAGCTTTTGCCAAGAAGCCCAAAATAGCTAATTTGTCTTTTTCCCCACCACCAGAGCACTACGTAACTGCTGGTTTGCATGAAGGAATCAACATAAATCAAATTTAAAAGTGGAACAGGCTGCACAAATGTCAAGAGAAAACCAAGGATATTAGTGCTTAAAGGGATGCCAGCTCTGTGTAAACCAAACACAGGTGATTACAAACCAGCTTTAGGTATTATTACCTTGGTTCTTACCCCCCAGGCAGGAGCTAATCTCCTGAGAGCTCTAACTACTTAAGTACTACCCACAGGAGAGACACAACAGTTCTAGCTCACCCACTGTGGGTTTCCAGGCCCCATACAACTACCCATCTGCACTCAGGGAAGGGCCAGCCCCTGTGCTGAGTGCTCTCCCTCCCCAGCAGGGAAGTTCTGCAACCAGGACTCCAGTTGTTTGCCCTTCTCTCATTTTGCAGCCTCCTAACAGCAGCTGACGACAAGGTAGGATCATCAGTACATCAGTAAAGCACAGATCATTCCAGTTTAGCTGAATCTGTTAGAACTTCAGGCAAGGTTTTCTTGGAGACTCTAGATAATTCCCTCTCTGCTACCTAAAATACCATCACATTCCATTTTGAGCAAGAAAATGAGATAAAAATTGATCAAATAAATAGTACTAAGTTAGCTGAATTATGATAACCAATATTTCATTTAGCTTCAGTAAGAAATCAATAATGGTGTATCTCGCATTTGCTGTGAATTAATTCTCTTCAGTGTTACAATAAAGAGGCATTTACCTTGGAAATTTCTCAGTACTGCCTTCTGACATAATTGGGCGTTTGCCCTTTTTTTCCACACATTCTTACTTCTGGCAATTTTAGGGTCACTGTTCAGCAGTCTTAAGCTTCATACAGAAACACCAAGAGATGCAGTTGTCTTGGTTTTTAAGTACTTTCCCCTCCTTCCTAGATAGAACTTGCACAGAAAACATGATTTCTTTTCTCTTTTGTTGCAAGACTTCAGGTGACAACTGTGTGAAACTTCAAAGTTTCTTCACTGTGAAACTAACAGACAGACTGCAGACACAGTCTGTATGCGTTTTCTTCACATTTTTATTATAAAACAGGTAGAGTCTCTGCACAGAAATACATTTCTCTGTCATTTAATCAGCTCTATCTAGTGTTTTGGGTTTTTTTCTCTCATTACATGACCAATTCCTTGGCTCCCTGCAGAGACTTTTAGCACAATTAATACCTGTATTTTTAAGATAACCAAATTGTTCCATGGACAGCAGCACTAATGATGCCTGGTTCCTTACAGATCCATGTTCTTTGTCCCTCTAATCCACCCTGCCCTTGCAGCAGCCCTACCTTCCTTTGTGTGTCCTGCGACACTCCCATCTAAGGAGACACAGGCAGCACAAGGCGCGGTTAGTCCAGGGCTGTAACCAAGTGCAGATCCACTGGCAGGCTGCTGCCAAAGGAACCACACCATGCCCAAGCTCCCTCCTGCCCTTCCCTGAGGCTGGAAATCAATACTCTATTCTCCCGTTCTCATGAAATGTGAGAGTCTTTCCTCCTCCCCTAAATGATGAGAAGGAAGGAGTAGGGGGTTAGTCTGACAGCTGAATAGAGGTAGACAGATCACATAAGCTTTATTTTCATTAGGAAAAGAAGTCAAAAGTACATCATAACCTGCAGGTTTTCTTCAAACTCTTAAATTCTTTGATTCCTGCCTTTTAGGTTTCTTAAAATTAATTGCTACTGCATATAGTACTGCACCGTATCACACACCATATTGCACACTTCATCCTGCTTTCTCTAATAGAACACTGTCCTCTTATGGATACTTATTTTAGCTTTCTTTCAGAGTCTCACAGCATCTCCATGTTCTTGAATTCTGCTCTTCATTATGCTGTGCAGTCCATCAACTTTCATGGGGATCTTCACGAGTTCTAGCACCATCTATGACAGACCTGTGTGCCCACTGCCTGTGACAGTTCACAATGGAAGGCATGAATCTGTGTGATATCCCAAGGGCAATCAGATCCAGGTTCCCGATGGAATCCAATCTGCACAGATACCTCAGCTTTTCCAAAGTTACTGTTAGGTGACGACTGTGCTATTTCTAACCAGTCCTCAGGGATTCGTCTTGGGGTGCAGAAAGGACTCTCCAAATGAAGGAAACTGGAAGAGCTGGTACCATCACACACGAGTGCTTGACAAGGACTTCACTACCAACGGTTTATATGTTACCCTTATAAATAACATACCTGAAATAAGTACTTCTTACTATGCCCTCATTTCTGAAAGATCTACATTTCTCACACGTGGATCTCCAACACATACTAATGCACCAGAAAGGTAGGACCATCTGTCTCCTGAGACGACACCATTCCCAGTGAAGCAGCACATACCTCTCTCTCATCGGTCCACCTGCAAAGTACACTGTTCCCCACCTGTTGAGAAAGGTCTGATTCATCACGAGTAGGATGTGTGTACCTATCTACGTGCAAAATAAAGCACAGTCCATTTGCACAATGAAACGGGATATAACTGTATGACATCTGCAGTGAGGGCACAGAAAGCTGTAAGGAAGGGCAAAGTAAAGCCAGAAAGCTTTTTTAAAATATGTATGGAATTTCTAGCTGTCATTTCCCAGCACTGCTCTTTCAAACAAAAACACATCAATAAACCAGGACTAGTGACAAGTAGAGGGATGGATCGGGAGGGAGAGAGGCTCTACTTCAGTAGAAACACTGACTATACCTGGGTGACCTGCTCTTCTCTTCCCTTCAGGGCCCTTTTGCACAATCCCTTCCTGCTCAGGAATCTGAGGGCCGAGTGCTCCAAGGAGAAACGTATTCATTTATGAATGTCAGAATGATGATCATAGAATGATTAGAGTTGGAAGGGACCTTAAAGATCATCAAGTTCCAACCCATACTAGAGACCTCCCACTAGAGCATGTTGCTCAAAACCTCATCCAGCCTGGCCTTGAACACTTCCAGGGACGGGGCATCCACAGTTTCCCTGGGCAACCTGTTCCAGTGTCTCACCATCCTCACAGTATGGTGGTGAAAATAAAAAAAATTTATTCCTGATATCTAATCTAAATCTCCTCTCTTTCAATTTAAAACCATTGCCCCTCATCCTATAACTACACTATCTGAAAAAGAGTCACTCTCCAGCAAGGCCCCCTTTAGGTACTGGGAGGCTGCTGTAAGGTCTCCCTGGAGCCTTCTCTTCTCCAGGCTGAATAACCCCAGCTTCTCTCAGTCTGTCTTCATAGGAGACATAGGAGTGCTCCAGCCCTCCGATCATTTCCGCTGGACCCTTTCCAACAGGTCCATATCTTTCCTGTGTTGAGGACTCCAAAGCTGGACACAGTACTCCAGGTGGGATCTCACCAGAGTAGAGGGGCAGAATCAACTCCCTCAAAATACTGGCCATGCTTGTTTTGATGCGGCCCGGGACGTAGTTGCCCATGACAGCAGAGGCAGCATTGTCAAAGCCTGGCTGTCCCTGGGTTGCTTCCGTGGAGTTGAGCATGCTACCATGCAGACGTGGAAAGCCACATTTCCTTTACGTGCTATCCCAACCTGACTGCTTGACTTCAGATCAACATTAATAATTCCTCGTTCTCTCCTTTGCACATGATAGTTGTCACAACCTCAGATTCGAGCACTTTCAGCTCAGACAATGCGCTGCTATCTTTAATTGGCACTTTCCTGCCAAGCCTCGGTGTTTCACATTGTGCTTTTTCCACGTGAGAACTGCCACAAACAAAGCAGCCTGCTGACCCACTTAACTCCCACGTGAAGGCGCATGAAGCTCCACTTTGGTCATCAAACAGAAAAGAAAAGGCGAGAGCAGAAGGGTTTGATTAAAGGGAAGTGAGCAAATGGCTTCAAGGCTCATCGTGTGCACATGGGCACGTCTGTGTGCGTTCACTCCTTGCAGAAACTTGGCCACCCAGGGAGAAACACAAAGCAGGCAGCCCTCATGCAGCATGAATTGGGTTTGATTCGAGAATTTGTATTCGCACAGAAGTCCTGTGAGCCATGCAATGTCCCCATAGCCCTCTTGTTCTGACCCGGAGCGACTGCCTCCAGGGTGGCAGGGGACAGTTCATTGCCCTGGCCAAAATATCAAGGAAGGTACCAATTAGTGTTAATTGAGGCACTCTTTGTTTTGTGACTGGAGTCTGAGCAGAAACCCTCCGAAAACTGAACAGAGGCTACTGGCAACAGCTTTCCACCCTTTCTGACCTGAGCTAAATTTAATGCTGTAGCCTAGAAGAAGGTCTCTGGTCTTCACAAGGCACAGGCACTAGGTCTTATATTTGCATCAGAGACCATGTTTCTCCTGGCTGCTCCCAGGCCTCTGAGAAGAGACATTTACAGGTCAAACCAACAGGAGTCCTATTTTTGTCTAGCACTTAAATTTATATGAAACAACATTTCAGTCCCATTTCCTTTTCCTTCATAAATCCCCATTTACACTTTTCAAATGGATTTACCTCTTCCTGTGCTTGTTCTCGATAGTCATCTGCTGTTATTTTATATAGTTATCTGTGTTATTTTATCTTTTTTCCACCACCCAAACACTTATAATTATGTTCACATCTCTTTTTTTTTTTTTTTTATACTTGCACATCACACATGCACATACCTTAGCAGGATGGATTCTTTTAATCTTTGAAAAACATTTCCTTTTTATCCTCACCCAAATATCAAGCCAACTGGAAAGTGACACATCAAGGTTAGGAATGCAGTCTGCTCCTGACAAGGAAAAAATGCTGAGCTTTGCAAGAGAGGCTAAGTGGATTAAGATCCTTTTTAAAGATTAGGTCACCCTTCACCCCAAATGCAGATTTCCACTGAAATTAATAGAAGCTCTTACAAAATGCAATGGGAGGGCTGACATTGAATAGCAACACAGCAAAAACCCACCAGCAGTCCACTTAAAACCAATTGTCCAAATCCCCGATTCCAAATGGTTAACAGCCAACAGATTGAATCTATACTACATATTAACACGGCAGGATTTCATCTTGTAAAATTATGAGCTGATGGGAGGAAAAAAAGCTGAGCTAGGAGTTCTCAGGATAAAAACTTGGGCTGTGATTCATCCAATGTGACATTACACCAAAGGACAGGTTTGCCTTAGGAGAATTCACACCACCCCTGAAACTAGTCCTTTGCACTCACATAGCTCCTGCCAACACAGGCACAAAGCTTTGGCAGCTGCACACCTGTTTTTTTTCAGGATACAATTCAATATAACACACTCTAAACATTGCCCAGCAAACCACAAACGTTACATCTTTGTGGGGGAAAGCTGAAGGAAAAGCCCAATTTCCAGGTCCATACCTGCCCACCAAGCCCTCCTCTCAGTCAGCACTGGAAAAAAACACAGAAAAAAACCAGAACTTTCCAGAATCACTATCCTAAAAAACAGTTTAATTTTTTTTTCTCCTCCCTGGTCTTTAAAACAACAATTGTCAAATCCAGAATCCACAGGATGGGTCGAGTGCAGGGTTGAGTGTGTGGCCACAAAAGGAGGTGCCCGTGGCTTACTGCAATCAGCCATCTTGCTGTCCCAAAGCCCTGCAGCATTCGTCCTCGCAGTCCTGCCTGCTCTCTTCAATACTGCATTTAAAGAAAACTATAAACCAGCATTTTCTTCCCTGATTGGAGCCACAACTTGTACAGGAGCTTCTCTGTAGCTTATTCTTTCCCAGCACAGGAGATCCACATCGTTACTAGCCACAGACACTTAGATGTGTAACTAGTCCGAGCCTCCCAGGACAGCCAGCATTGCTGTCCCTGCCATGTTTAATTAATGTTGGATGGGAGAAGTGATGAGAGGCCTTGCTGCACCCTGCATGGGAGAAAATGTTTCACTATTAGCAATTCTCACTCATGCAGTTAACCCTTTCCTCAGCTTGCTCTGACTGCTGCTGGCTTTGGGCCGTGAGGGATGTGTTTGGATTAGCAGTGCCAGGCAGCAGCTTGACACCCAGAATTGCCCTCTCCATCGCCACCTCCAGCAGCACCCTGGGGTTGTCCCTTGCATATCTCTGGCCAAGAAGGTGCAGATTACTGCTGCCTGGAGTTGGACATTTCAAGGCTTTGTGGGTTAGATTGTACAGTCTGGAAAACAGCATGTGTTTCAACAGTGTCTTGGACAATGAAGGAGTCTGGTCCAAGAGGAGATGTGATCTTCATTAGGTATTCTCCAGGAACAGGTACCGTACTGCTGTTACACACTTGCCCAGCTTTCACCTGCAACACAGCCCTCGCCTGGCCTGGCCCAGCCAGCTGCATCAGACAGGCAAAGTAAGAACCAAACACTCCAGCACTCTGAAGGGAAAGTTGGGAGAAAAAGAATTTGCTAGAGCTGCCCTCTGCCTCCCTGGTGCTTTGCTTGGAAAGGAGAGGATGCACCCCCGAGAGCCATGCACAAATCCTCCCTTGCACCATGAGCTATTTGCAAACGAGGTCTAGCCTTGTTCCTTGGGGCTGCAGCCATTTCAAAAGCCAGGTATGCAAGCAAACAGGCTTGTTACTGGCAAGAGCAAGTGTCACTTGCCCAGCCTGCTCTCCTCCTCCACTCAGGGCTCATGAACAAGCACTAGCATTTGGTGCCTAGCCTACAGCACACTCCCGATGCGCTGTGCAGCCTGGGCATCCCACAGCACATCCAACAGGCAAAACAAATAAGAAAACCACCAAACTGCATCTTTAATTTCAAGCAGTCTAACACTGCCAAATTCACCAATGCTTTTTTTCCTCTAGAGGTGAGCACTGGCTTCATCATTCCTTTCTCCCCTCCATTTTGCAGCCAATTCTGCTTTTCTCCCTGACCCCATTCTCTTTTAGTTCCACTGCTTCATGTGCTGGCGAATGCTATGCACTCCAAGACCAGCTTCCCTCCCTGCAAAACAGAGAAATCAGAATAAACGAGTGTAAATTAGCAGACGTTGACAGCATGTATATGTTTCTGAAGCTTGAAAACAGTATGACACACGTGAGTGTTCAGTAAAGCAGCTCCACAGTCATTCATTACAGAAAGGTAGAGAGTTTGCAAGTTATGCCTTGAAACCAAAGCCCCAGCACTCCCAGCATCCCAGTAAAAACAGCTCTCAGCCAGCCCTAAAATCAGCATCCAGGAGGTTTGTATCTGTCCAAAGTGACCAACAACTGAAGAGCTGAGAAATAGAAATCAGTGCAAGGACTGAGGCATAACTCATGACACAGCACGTCTGTCCACTTGCTACAGAAACTATGTTTGGCAAGTATCAGGTGTCTGAATCTCTCCTTATGTACATCTCCCAGGACAGCAGTGTATTAATAACGCAGGCAGCCTGAAAACAGAAACTATCACCAAAAAAAGCTACCCTTCTGCTGAGAGTTCCCTGCTGTAGCCTGGGTATTGTTGTCGTGTTTCACTCAAACATCACAGAAGTTTGTTTCCTTGCTTTTCAGATTTTCCATCTAAGCTGATCTCAATTGAAGGAAGACCAATAAACAAAAGGAAGTATAAGAGCAAAATTACAGCAGGAAGCAAACCTTATTGTAAGTGCAACTTTCTTGAACGTCTTCCCATCAAGGCTCCTGCTGCCATGCGAATATGGAGAGCCAGCAGCAGCCAGGGTGCTAGCTTAAAGGCACAAACCTTGTCAAGAGTCCTTCAGAAGCACGAGTTCCTAGAAGCTCATGCAGGCGGACGAGATAGCCTAGGCACAGCAAGGAGCATGAAAAGAAAGAAGCCACAGAGTCAAACAGAGAAGAAAGTGGCGAGCAGACACAGGCTTCCAGGCAGGGGTAGAACACTAGGCACAGAGAGGAGCACAGTAACAGAAGCAGACTAGGAAAAAAGCAACTCCAGTTTCAAAACGCAGGCCAAAGAGCTAGAGAGGGAAGCCCAGGGAGTGAGCTGCTCAAGCTTCAGTGAACATGGAACGGCGATGGATATGTTACTCCAGATAAACTAAGTTTTCTTAAGAGCAGCTTTAACTCAACAGCCCTGGAAGGACTATTTCTGGCAGCAGCAAAGAAATGGGCATATGGGATGAAGATCCACACCAGGTTTGTCCTGTGTTCTTAAATCATGTCAGAGATGCATTAGTCATACCAATGCAGCCACTCACTCCAAGCTAGACAGGTTTCCCTATCAATCAGGGAGGCCCGGAAAGCTTGTGCTCCCTTTGTCAGAGGGCAGCATGTCTCCACCCAACTGAATTGTGCTGCCCCCCCGTGTCAGACCGTGCCCAAGAGACTCAGCTCCAGGCAGCAGACAGTGCAGCCACGTTTCTAATTCGTCTTGACCCAACAACCATCTTCATTTGCACAAGTCAGGAATATGGATTTTCAAAGAAAACTGCCACCATGACACTTCTGCTGCTGTCTTCCATATGAAGGCGAGGCAGAAAAGATTTTTCAGAGCTGCATCTCAGTTGCTAACAGGTAAGCAATTTCTGCCGACCACTCTGATCACGTTTATCTCAAACCTTAGCTAAGGATGTACTTCCTGTGAGTTTGAGATGTAAACATTGCCTGCTCCATGTCAAACAATGCATGGAGAAGCAGCCCTGCAGGTGTACACAGCAGCACAGCTACTAGATGGCAAAAACTGTCGGTGACCATTGGGCTGGTGAACATCTCTCCCCAGCGTGCCTGAGACAGATGACAAGCATTTGATATAAAGATGCACTCATCCAAGTGGCTTTCCCAACAGTTTAGAGCAGCAAAGCAGAATGATCTAATTTGAGTCACCGAGAGAATGTCATTACGATCACATGATTATTCAAGTGATCAGGCCAGATAGGACAAAATCAGCCAGGCCAATAGTTCAGATTTCTTCTCCTCTGTCAGGGCTCCTGACTCTTAAAATAACCAAGGAATTAGCGCCAGTCACCCCCCTGAGCAGCTGGTTATCATCACCTGGGCTTTCCCCTGAAATCTCCTGCCAAGCCTGACCTACAACCAACAGGGCAGCAGCAGAGCGTGTCTCATCTCAGACAATAAAAGATAAAAGCCAAATAAGTGCCACAAAACCCAAACTGGGATTTCTGCAGTTCTCAGATTTGCCATAAAATCAAAATTCTAATTGCACAGTGAAACTGCATTTTCAAACAGGACTGGTTGTCTGCAGTCAGCTATCACAGGTTATGTCAGAACAAGAATAAATCTTAATGCACAACAAAAAGCTACACTCCGTTTTCTGAACTCATACTACTGGTGACAAAATCCTGTCTTCCCATTCCTAGTTCACCCTCCCAGATGCTTATTACAATACTGCAATGTGCTTATCTCCCTCTGAAGCAAAAGATAACCTTGTTTCACACAGGAAGTGAAACTTAAGCATAGGGATGAGGTGCTGCAGGGTCCAAAGGACAACAGAACTCCTAGAACAACCCAGACTGCTCCAGATGCATGTTCTCAGAGAGCCTTGCTCATTCTGAGAACAGCTGGACATAAGAGAGTTATCACCATTTGCTCCTCTCCACAGTTCACCAAGGCCATTTTCCTCTGCCTCTTACTACCTTCCTAATCACCCTCCTCTCCAAGTCCTCTGCAACCAACTCCACACCCTGGCAAAGGTGAATTTCCCAGGTATTGCTGAAAGCAGGATTAAAAGGTCCTGGCTGGCTCAGGCAGTGCAGTATATTCTGCCTCCGCCCTGCACAGAACAGGCACATCTTGACCAATCACAAACAGGAGATGAAATTCAAGGTTTGTCTTCCTTGGGGAAAAAAGTCCCTCTCTATTTGCATAAGTATGTGAGAACTTGCATGAAACACAGACATTCAGTTACACAGAAGAACCACTACCAAGAGCCAACACAGTTGAAAAATGATGATTTTTTTTTTTTTTATAACCTGTCATTAATTATACTGTCTCTGAAAACAGCGAGCGCTAGAGCCAAGTTACAGAATTAACTGAAGGTTCTGGCACAGATCTAGGCGTGTCACAGGTGTGCACTGGTGTCACGGGCACTGGTGTGCACAAAGTCAAGAATAACTTCAAAGACAAAGACGACCATAGGTCCCCTGATGGCTAAAGAAGAAGGGAAGGATTTATGAATAGATTCCTTGCCTAAGAAAGACTGAAACAGTCCAGCCAAGACGAACTGAGCCAGGGCAGTGGAATAATTAGAAGCTCCACCTCAACAGTTTTTGAGTTGAAGAAAAAGCATGGCTACAGCCACCAACATTTTACATCTATTTCTGTTTCTTCAGGTTTGGTGTTTCTCTTGGCTGCTTCTTTGGTCTCTGTACAGCATTCTTGACACTGGCAGGGGGCAGTCTGAGAGTTATTTCATTGTCCTCTGCATCATCATCCACCTGGGAAGCCTTTCGGCGCTCGAGCACTGTTGGAGTACAGACTGGAGTAGGATCCTGAAGAGATCAGAAAGACACGATTCATTGCAAAGCATCTGCCAGAGAAATTGTCACTGTCTCTGTGGTACCTCAAGGCACCTCAGTCCAGCTCTCCTTCAGAACTTCCACATTTTAGGGCAAATTGTTTTCTTTTTGCAGCTAGCTATTTTTGTAGACAGTACTTCTGTAGACAAAAGCATCATCTCCAAAAAAGTGCATGTGAAAGGCAAATGTAAATTAACTCACATTTTCTAACATGTCATTATGCACATTTGTTTTCTAAACTGTACCTTTCCTGACTCAAAGCACAAAGAAAGCCAAGAGCAAAAGAATCAGGTTGGGGGAAACATATTTGAGACTGGCATATAGAAATGCCACATTCAAGCCCACAGCAGAGCTGAAACATCCCAGCTTCGTTATCTCAGTAAGTTCTCAGAACTCAGTTGACTGAATGTGTGAGTTACCCTGTCTTCCTCACCACCAGCCCTGTCCCAATTATCACAAGTAAATCCAGTAACATTAAAAAAACAAAACCAAATTCACAGCAGTGATGAAACAGAACAGAAACGTTAAGACCTGACAGACTTTTCAGACTGTTAGTGCCCAAAATCTCAGTCCTGATGACCCGAGCTTACCTTTCATCCCACTGCTAGTTTTAGCTGGCAGTAATTTTCAAAATACTGGAATACAATGCATGAGGGAGAAGGAGCAGTCTAGTAGGTAAATGGGGACTGTATTAATGGTTCGACTTCCTTTTTGTCAAAACAGGCTGGTATTATAATGTAGTGCAGACCAACAGAGGGATGCCAGTAAGGAGACCATTCCATTCCAGTTTAAAGCACAGATGTAGGTGGTGTACAGGTGACTGTCCCCAGCACCCTGCGCTTCTCCTGCCTCAAGTCAGTGCTGCCTGAACGCACCTTGAGGCAAGCACTGCCAGTTACAACATGCTGAGCAGAAGACTTTGCTGCTAAATACTGCCCCAGGAGAAAGGACCAAGAGGATCCAACCAACATTCCCTGTTCAAGAGCGTTAATGTATCTCAAAGTGGCTGCTTTTGGCACAAAAATCTCTCAAGCAAGCAATATCAAAGTGAGTATCAGGTGTTGAAATTAATGTGAAGAAACCAGCTGCACACCTAAAACATCTACCCCAGTGTGAATGGTGGAACATGGTGCTGGGCACTTCCAGGGCTCTTTGGTCTTACCTGGCTGCTCAAAGAAACATTCAGCTCTGGTTTCTTGGATGTGTTAACTTTTTTCCTCTTTATGGAAAGCTCCTGCGCAGCCTAGGAAGCAAGACAGATCAGGTGGATCACTACAAACTTCCTTGTGTGAAGATGCAAATGGTCATTTAACAGTCTATAGCTTTCTTTGTTTCATAACTAGAATGCTACAGCAATTAGGTTTTAATAAAATGACTTGCGGTGCCACAGAGTTGATCTGGTTTGAACAAAACCACCCAAAGTAATGTAAGAAAACTAGACATTTTTTAAAAATAGCAGTTAAACAGCAATGCTTGAACTTCAACTCCCTTTACCCAAGCACTCTGCAAATGAGCAATCGCTTGGTTAGCTTAGGCAAGGTCCAGGGACGGAAGCTCTAGTATTAGGACCTGCCTTCAAATACCTACTCCCCCCCCCGACAAAGCCTCCCTCGGGGCTTGGGCAAAGTTCCTGTTGCTCTTCTGTGATCCACAGACAAATGTGAAAACCCCAAGACAGTCTACACTTTATACAGAGAGAAGAAAAGGAACATCTTCCCTTTGTGTTACTCATTTACTTCTCTACAACCCAGCAACAGCATTACACTAATTTTCAGAAGCTTCTATACAGTTCTTAATGCAAGTAAGTCTCCCTGGTGCTCCAGCTCTTTTAATAGCTCACATAAAACACGATTTTCTTGTATTTAGTACAAACTTAAAAACACATTTTGCATAAAACACTCATCAAAACGATGCCAAACTTACAAATCCTGGAAAGTCGTAATTGAGCCCCTTTTCAGCCAGCCTCTTCCGTAAAAGCTTCTCCTTTCGCAGCAGTCGCTTTGTCATCTTTGCCTTCTGGAGGAGGGAACGTACCCGATTGTACCGCCTGACCGCTGGCTGAGAGGGCTTCAGAAACCTTTTGTCACAGTTTTTGAAGAGGTTTTCGTGGACTCTTTCTGGAGATATGAACTGACCTGTATCATAAACATAAGACATCAGGTTACAGCAGAGCTACTTTCTCACCCAATGCACTCACACAACACTACTCAGTTCTCACTAGCAACTTATCCGCTGCTGCAGCAGAGCACTAGTATGGCATTTTATGAACACAGAAGGTGGAAAATAACTGAATACTTTTAAGTGAGAAAACTGGTAATGGATGGATAGAAGAGAAGAATACTTTTTTCAGTTTCACACAGAAAAAAAGTCAGAGAAACCTGTTTTTCAAAAGTTGATACAACCCTCTATAAAACAAGCATTACTATCATCATATCTGAGAAACTTGCTAATTTCGTTAATCTTTTAATCAAAAAAGCCCATTATGTCTATCGAAACAGCAGCTGCAACAGTTACAAACGACAAAGAATTTCCACATCAAAGGAACTGTCTCCACAGCAAACCCCACTGCTCCCTGAGATTTCACATTACACAATTACACAACAAACATTATCTGCCTAAAGGAACAAAAAACAGTACGAGTGACCAACATGCTGCTGAGGACATACTTTACACAGGAAGAAAAGCTCAGTTCCACAGAAAATCCTTTGGGGACAAAACTTAATTTAAAAAAAAAACAAAACAAAACCAACCAACCAACCAACCAACCAAACAAAACCAAAAAGGATTCCCTACTAGTCCAAAAAAGTAACATAAATAACTATGAATTTCCTTTGCATGTTAAAGGACTTACACTTCAGCAGTCTTTCAGAAAACAGGTAGTTGTTCATTGTGTCTGCAACGATCTTAGCCACATCATCAGACTCAAACTCTATAAATCCGTAGCCTTTGCTGGCTCCAGTCTGCAAGCACCAACAGAAAGAAATGTGAAACGATGCCTCCATACCTGAAGAGCTAAACTAATTTCATATTTCTGGAGTCATAGCCCATTCTCACCTAAACACAAGCAATTTCACAAAGTTCACTGAAATCATTAAAAGCAGCAGATGTGCCCTTGTGGCCAAGAAGGCCAATGGCATCCTGGGGTGCATCAAGAAAAGAGTGTGACCAGCAGGTCAAGAGAGGTTATCCTGCCCCTCTACTCTGCCCTGGTGAGGCCCCACATGGAGTACTGTGTCCAGTTCTGGGCTCCCCAGTTCAAGAAGGACAGGGAATTGCTGGAGGGGGTACAGCAAAGGGCTACAAAGATGATTAGGGGCCTGGAGCACCTCCCTTATGAGGAAAGGCTGAGGGACTTGGGTCTTTTTAGTCTGGAGAAGAGAAGGCTGAGAAGGGATCTGATCAACGCCTATAAATACTTAAAGGGTGGGTGTCAAGGGCCGTTTTTTTTCCAGTGGTTTCCCGGGATAGGACAAGAGGAAATGGGCAAAAACTTGAACATAAGAAGTTCCACTTAAACATGAGGAGGAACTTCTTTACTTTGAGGGTGGCAGAGCCCTGGAAGAGGCTGCCCAGAGAGGTGGTGGAGTCTCCTTCTTTGGAGGTATTCAAACCCCACCCAGACAAGTTCCTGTGCAACCTGCTCTAGGGAGACCTGCTTTGGTAGGGGGGTTGAACTAGATGATCTCTGGAGGTCCCTTCCAACCCCATATTATTCTGTGATTTTATGTAGTCCTAAAATAGTAAGATATTATTCTTAAATATATATCTGCATATAAAACAAACTTCTTACTGATACCTATTTGTTAAAAGAAACAACAACTGTCCTGCATTGTTCCTGTTCTGTTGCTGTTACCACATGTATATAGCAATATTATAACATAGTGAAAAATCCAGGTACAAGAAGTTGAATTTATCAAGCACAAAAGCAACAAAAAGTGTATGTTGTCGCTTCACACTTTCGCTTGAATGAGTGCATTCTGCCAACCCCCCTCACACAAGCGCATTCACTTGTGGAAAAGGGGGGCTCCATTAACTGTCACTGAAGCCGCCAATTTGCAGCCCGGAGACACGGCCTCGCACGCCATCACCCCGCTGCTCCTGTCGCTGGTACGGCTTTTAAGACAAGCCCTTACGCACGGTGCCCCCCTCTGTCCACTCATGACACTGCAACGAAGCTTTCCACGTGGAGGCACGGAAGGCGGAGCTCCGGGCAGGCGGTAACGACACACGGAGCTGCCACGGGAAAGGAATCAACTCTCTCCGTTCACCGAATGGGCAGCTTGTGCGAGATGAAGCCTCATAGAGGGCAGGGCTCGGCCTAAGGCAGCCGGTGTCTATCTCAGGCGTTTCACCAGGAACCGGGGCAGGAGGAGGCGCGGCCCAGCCGCGGTCCCCCCGCGCGGGGCGGAGACGAAGGGGCGGGCCCGGGGCGATTTGTTACCTTCTTACTCCTGGAGAGCCGGAGCCGCGTCACCGTCCCGAACTGCCCGAAATACTCCTGCATCTGCGGCTCGCAGAGCCCCCGCGGAAGGTGCCCCACGTACACCACTCCTGGCGTCAGCTCCTCCTGCGGGGCACAAGGCAGCCCTGTCAACACAGGCCAGGCCAGGCCAGGCCAGGCCGCCCCCGCCCCGTTCCGGCGCTCCGCTTACCTTGGCCACCTGCTTGTTGCGGACCCGCTGCGCCTTCTGCTGGAACTCGCGCTGCAGCCGCGGCTCCAAGGCCAGGAACGACGCCGTGGGTACGGGTGCGGGCACCTCCGCCACCGCGGCCTCGGCCGCCGCCATGCCGCCGCCCCGTCGCCGCCGCCGGAAGCACGTCATTCCTCCCGCACGCGGCGGCAAGGGCGCGCAGGCGCAGAGCCGCGGGGCGCCGTCTCCTAGCAACAGGGCCGCCGCCGTACTCTCCCTCCTTCCCCACTCCCTTCCCTGGACGATGTCGCCGAGCAACGCGGCGCCGTCCCCAGGCAGCGCGACCCTGCCATCGCACGAGGAGGGGCTCCGCCGCATCTGGAGGCGGCCTTAGGTCACGGACACCCCCCTCCCGAGGAGAGTAGCTCCCCGCGGGCACCCACTCACGCCACCTCCCGTCTCTTCCGGCCGCTCAGGCACCGTGCGGGGCAGCCCGGCTGAGGCGGGTCAGGCAGCGCTCTGGTCAGCCGCTGCGCCGGCGGTACAGAAGGCCCCCTACGGGCGCGGGAGGCCCCAGCGGCGGGAGGTGGCGGCGGTGGGCACTATGTCGGTGAGCGACATGTTTATCGTGCTGCAAGGCGTCCTCACCGCCGACCAGGACATCCGCGAGGTGGGCGGCAGGTTGGGGACGAAACCGAGACCGGGGACGGGGGCAGGGACAGGGCAGGGCAGGGTAGGGTGGCGGGGTGTCTGATGTCTGCCTGACGGTGGCCTGTCCCCGCAGGAGATCCGGAAGGTGGTGCAGGCGCTGGAGCAGACGGCCCGGGAGATCTTAACGCTGCTGCAGGGCGTGCACCAGGGAGCCGGCTTCCAGGACAGTGAGTTCGCCTTCGCTGGGGAGCGGGTAACGGCCGTTTGAGGGGGGGGACGCGGAAAGGACCCTCCGGTGTTACCAGCGCCCCTTTCCCTGGGGTGCTTTGCGTGGGCTTCTCAGAGGCTGCCGTGGCGGGTGCGGCCAACTGGGGGGTTTCAAGCCAGATAAGCGGAAAAGCTGCCGTTCATCATCAGGAAACTGTTCTTTCCCCTTCTCCCACCCCCAGGTTGGTGTTTCAGTGTCTCCGTGCAGAAGTGTGTTTTTATTGCAGGTGTTCATTTCCTGGGTTGTTGAATTCGCTCACTGGTTTTCCTTTAAGTGACATGCACATGGATTTTTATATCCTGCTAATTTTACCATCACTTGTTAGGCCTTTGTATCTGTATCCCGTTCCTGGAGGTCATTCAGGATGCTGTGGGTAGGGGAGGATTTTAGTCTGGTTTGCATAAGATTGACCTTGTGTGTCTGTATCTATAAAATCTGCTTAATGTTGCAAAATCCAAAGGAAGTTTGCAAAGGCTTATAAAGCAGAAGCTGTGCTTGATGTATGTTTGAGTGGCAACTGGAATTGTTCTGCTATTTTTGAGGTTTGGGTTGTAGCCAGCCTGGTTCCTCACTTTCAGTCCAAATTTGTTTAAGATGTTTCACATAATGTTTCAGGACCAACCCATTTCATCCAGGTCACAAGAACAGACCTAGATGCCAAATCAAATTTCGGTTCCCCCACCCTCAGTTTTAGACTTACTGGTGAAACTACTGGAATAAGCGGTATTTTTTTTTCCCCTTAAATATATGACTTAAAAGCTGTTTTTCAAGTCAATGAATATTTCCTGACAGGAAGCATCTATTCTGACTTTCCTGGAAACCTTTGAGAGGAATTTGGGGAAGCAGAGATACCTGACAGGCCACCCTCTGAAGGAGAAGGAACCTCAGCAGATGTTGTTTTATTCACCTGTAGAGCCGACTGGTCATCATCAGCCTGGTGACATTCAGCGGCACACTCCTGCTGGAGCTGGAGGCCTGGGATTTCTCTGGCCTCCAAGAGGATAAGTGTTTAGCAACGTGCATCACCGGAGGTTTGACCTCTGCTGGCAAGTGCAGCTTCCACTACTTAGGAAATCTGGCAGTGATAAAAATTAGAAGTGCTAATTGGTTATTTTGTGTAAGCATACACTCGTTTTTCTGAGTGAGCCCGTGGATGTTGTGACAGTTGTGCTGTGGGAGTATCAACGTCAGGGCTTGCTTTCTGGCATTTAATAGTGGAGACCTGCGTCTGGCTCACTGTTTTTCCCACTTGATTTTTAATTCCGGAAGAGAACTGATTCTGGAACTTGCAGAGTCTGAGAAGAGATTTGGAATAGTTAAAAGTGGGGAAAAAAACCCAAACAAACCCTCATCTTAATTCTTGTCATACCAAAGATAATGAATGCATGCTTAATAGGTTAGGAGTTAACTCATGCTAATAGACCTGTCAGTTTGTCATGAATTCCAAGCATAATAAAGAAACTCAATAAAGGTTTAGATTAATAAAGATATTGGGGCCTGTCTGCCAGTACAGGCAGGGATCCAAACCCATCACCTGGGAGTATCTTGGGGTGAGGAGAAAGCAGTTTGGCTGGCATGTTAATGTGTTTCCCACCAGATATTTGTGGGGATGCTCTCCCTGATGCTGAGCTGCCCCCACCTCCTTCCCCCCCCCCCCCCCCCTCCTTTGGCAGCGAGGGCAGATTAATAAAGATTTACAGCAGAATAATATAATGCCAATTACAGAAGGATTGTTACGGGGATAAATAGCACCTGTCCGGCATCACATGTTTTAGACTATGGTTTTATTTGATAGTGGTTGTAGTTCTGCAGTGTAGTGCACTTAAATGGCTGTTTGGCTTACTACAGTGTCACGTTTGTTGAGTCATAAGAAACTACAGTGATCCTTCCTTAGTGGAAGGAAAGCTGTTCATGGCAGCGTGTTCTGCAGCCGGCTGTTAGCTAACAGGACTCTGAGTGACAAGTAGGGTATTTTAGTGACTTTTAGTGGGGCTTGTTTGATAAAGATCATTCATCACAGCTTCCAGATTTAGCTTCTGTGGATCTTATTTAAATAATGCTATCTTCTATACGTTGAGATGCAGGAGGGCCTGTTGGATTGATCTTCTGTCTTCCCTGGGCTATGACCTGGATTCCTGAGGCAGCTGCAGTTAAGAAACACTGGTTTGGGTAGTTCTGTCTGCCCTGGTACTGCGGGTGCAGGGTGGCTGTAACTCATATGGATAAACAGGAGGTGGCAGTGGGGGGTACATAAACAAAGGAGCATTTCTCTGCAGAGGTGTCACATACATTGGGCAGCTACAACATACATGGGCTAAAACCCAGTTTCTTCAAAGACGTCACTTTAAAGCAGGAAATGTTATTTCATGAAGGGATATTTCACCTCCTCTAACCTAACTGATCAATAAGAAAAAAATATTATGAGATTCTAAAGTGGAGAATGTTGCGTTTCGTTTGACTGTACGAGTCGTTTGGCGGCGCTGCTTGGTCTGTGGGCTTTCTTTTGGGCCCGCTGTGTCTGGTGCTGTTCCATTGCTTGTGATCTGGTTGTTGCTGGTTCTAATAAACCACTGCATTAGGGCACTCTCCAGAATGTCTTGTTTCTCTCTTTGTAACCCCTTTACGCTGAGACTCTTTCTCTTACTCCATTTGCGTGGTTAAAACTAAAACTGCCCCATTACCAGCTCACGCCTGATCTGTGCTGCGTCCTTCCTCCTGCAATGCCACCCATAGCCCTGCTGCTCCAGAGCACTGCTGCGTGGGTGGGCTCGTGCCAAGGGGCTTTAACGGCGTCACTGCTCTTGCTGGCTCCCTTCTTTGCCCCCTCGTATCTGTTGTTGTAGTCCCAGCTCTTCTACACTTACAGACCCTCGGTCGAAATTGCCCGTCTGCTACCTCAGATGAGGTCTTACACCTGATGCTTTTTGGGCCTTTCGCCATCTCTGCTTGTCATCTCTACTTCAGCGTCACCCTGCTCAGGCTCCGTTGCTCGTGGGTTCATTCCTCAGACAACACCACATCTACTCCCTCTTCCTCTGTTCCTGCCTCCCCGTTTGTACCCCCTTGGTCTGTAGGTGGCGTGACATTTCTGTCAGTGCCCATTACAGAATGGGTTCTTCATCCGTGATGTAAGTTTTATAGCAGCAGTAATTATTCATGATTAGCAGTGATTCTTAAATAACACTGGGGCATCTTGTCTTAAGTTCAAAACCAAGGACTAGAGCAGGTCAGACAGCCCAAAACTCAGGATTATTTCTTATCTGTCTGTGTGACTCCTGGTGCGACAGTGGGTATTCCTGAGACTGAATTGAATGCGAGCAGATTGTTTCGGACAGCAAAGGAGCACCCATGCTGCTGTCTGCACTGGAAAACTCTCTGTTTACAGAACCCTGTTCTCTGTCAAGTACTGAATGTTGCGCTGTTTCTTTTTCAGTACCAAAGAAATGTCAGAAGGCTCGTGAACACTTTGGCACCGTGAGAACGCAGCTGGAGTCTCTGAAGACCAAGTTTCCCGCTGATCAGTATTACAGGTGAGCAGGATCACATGCAGCCAGACGTGGATGCGGGAATTGCCTGGGCATATTTGGTATCGTTACTTTGGAAGAATGATTTAAAGATTTCTGGGCCCAAGACTTCTTTCTGTTTGAGAAGTTCGAGGTTTTTATGACCACAGATAAAAAATGCTTCTGCTCAAACTCTTGATTTTTAACTTTTCGCTAAAAATATCCAGTATTTAATCCTTTTTCTAGAAACTTTTTTAAAAAAAGAAAAATTAAAGTTTAAGAAATTGATGTTCTGTTGGAGTTGCCCTTGTTTCTGAGAACAGAGCTCTCAGTCTGTCGTAAAATGGCTGTTTGCTACTGCAGGTGCTAAATGAAGTTGTCACCTTGGTGTTGTGTTTGCTGCCAGAAGGGGACGGTGTCTGGCAAGAACATTGCAAAGAACAAGAATCTTGTCAGCTCAGATCTGCTGAGGGCAGGTGGGAGGGAAAGCCCTGGGTGCCCTTGTGGGTGAGACAACCTGACAGACTCTGTGAACCGAGGAGGGTGAGAGGAGCCAGCACTCGGCGTAGTGTCTGGAGGGGGGGAAAGCTGTGGAGTACCAAGGAGATGACTTTAATCTGGTGTTGTTTTTATAAGCCAAAAATATTGCAAAGTTCTATGTGTGAAGGTGGGAAACATAATGTATACATAACGTATGCTTGTTGCCTAACTCTCCAGTAACAGATGTTACTCATTTATACCTTGACGGTGTTTTCTTCGACAGATTTCATGAGCACTGGAGGTTTGTGCTCCAGCGGTTGGTGTTTCTGGCAGCATTTGTAGTCTACCTGGAGTCAGAAACGTTAGTGACTCGAGAGGCTGTTGCAGAAATACTCGGGAGTAAGTTAATGTTGTAACTGAAGAGGGAAAAGCTTGTGATGTTTTTAGATAGTGTAGCTTTGAGAGGTCCAGAGAAATGGCAGAACTTCATTTCTTCTCAAGAAATAGGTTCCAAAATTTATCTGGCATTTGATTTCATTATATAAACAGCAAATGGTTTTAGAAGGTGGAAAATGGCAAACCTAATGTGAACAAAAGTATTTATTAATAAATTAATCATCAGTGAAGACTATTTATTCAAATTGCCTAAATTTACTAAAAGAATAATACAAAGATGAGAGCTTATTTTTATCAGTTTTTGCTTTTGGTGTTTAAAAAGTGTAGAAAACAGATCAAATTTTTATGTTGTAGGAGAATTCCATCAAGAAATTTCAGGCAAATATTTTTCTAAGAAAGGACTGCAGACCCCTCTCCTATACATTAATATAATGTAGTTCCATTATTCTGTTGGATCTGGACATTATCCAGGTATTCTGTTGGATCTACTATAACCTATTGCACGTCCAGTGGAGGATGTATGAGATGCTGAACTGAAACGCTGAGAAGCGGCAGTAATTGCATCACATACAGGAAAAGACTGACTTTTATTTTGTAATAATCGTTCATAAATTTGATATTTCAAATTAACTCCAGTAAACAAATGCAATTTCAACTCCCTGGTTTCGCTCACATTCAGCACCACCTGATTTACCGCTGTGTTTTTCATCCCAGTTGAAGCTGATCGAGAGCGGGGCTTTCACCTGGACATTGAAGACTATCTTTCTGGTGTGTTAACTCTCGCCAGTGAGCTGGTAAGGAAGATATTCATGCATATATTTGGATTGAAACTGACTTGAAATAGTGTTTTCGAACTTTCCCAAGTCGTTCCTGGAAGTTACAATATACAACACATCCGTGTGAACTCTAGCAAACCGCTTGTCTAGCCCAGAGTTGTTCCTTACTGAAATTTTAAGATTTAAACTAGTCACTTGGTTGAAAATCCAGGATGTTTTCAACAAAAAGGTAGATCCAAGTATAAATAACCTGGCTGCCTGGAAGAAAACTGCTTCGTTTGGTAAAGTAAACGATGGGAATAGCGATGTGATTTGGGTGGGTTCTCCTGCTCCTGTTGATGTTCTCCCTTGCCTCTTCCTCTCGTAGGCCAGACTGGCAGTGAACAGCGTCACAGCAGGCGACTATTCTCGCCCTCTCCGCATCTCAACCTTTATCAACGAGCTGGATTCTGGCTTCCGTCTCCTCAACCTGAAGAATGACTCCCTGAGGAAACGTTACGATGGCCTGAAATATGACGTCAAGAAAATCGAGGAAGTGGTTTACGACTTGTCGATCAGAGGACTCAATAAGGAGGCAACAGTTAGCGCGGGGGGAGAGAAATGAAGGATGCTTGTTTTAACAGCATCATTGATTACCTCAGACAGTTGCCAATTTCAGGGGGGTGCTAGCAAAGCCTTCCTGCAGTAGTTTAGAAGAACTGCAGCTGAAAGCTGCTCTCTATTTTCTTACAAAAGGTGTAGTACGGGTGTTAGGCCTCAAAATGTTTTGTAAAATCATGTCTAGATAAGGGCGGGAGGCTGCCTGTCTCCAGTGGAATTCCTCTGTCAAATGCGGTGCCCTCCCGAGCGCAGCGGCAATAGCTGCCAGTGACTCCCCCGAGCTCAAATTCTCCTTTAGTTGTGTCATGTTGCTTCACTGCACCGGTAGTGACGTGCTCCCACTGTCCCCGCTCACACACCTTTAAAGACATGAGCAGGGCTTGCAGCGCAGCGTGGGTACATGTGGTGTTTTAAAAAAACACAGCGTGTAAATATCTATACTTTTTTTTTTTTAAGACACTGATATTTTTTTTGCCTTTTTTATTTCTTAAATTTTCACTTATGTCAGTAAGATGAACAGATTTGCATAACTGTTTATTAACCAGATCTTTTTAAATGGCTTCTGTTAATGTCTCTCCCTTAATTAAGAAACTAGTGAAAATATTCCTGAGAATTTCTCCATTGGAAACTGTTGTACGGCACCCGGACACATCTCTCTCTCTTTTGTTTTTTCTTCCTTTCTCCAAGATTTTTTTTGCCGGGGGTCAAACATCTGCTTTCAGTGGCCGGTACTTGTTTTACTGACATGCGTAAGTGCTGAGTTTTAACATGATCGTTTACCTTGAACTCAGTGTAACCAATGTTATTTTATTTCTTTTTAACTACCAAAGTTTCCAAATAGAGCAGTGGTAACCGATAAACTGCAGGGAGCGCCTGAATTTTAACAACCTACATAGGCTACAACTGTACCCATGTCCTGGGATTAAAGAAGAAGAAACACACCAAAACTATAGTCCATGTAGTAAAATGTTTGTGTGTTAAGAAAAGAGGAAATTACTAGTTTCAGATACTTTGCATGTAAGGTGTTTGCAAACATCAACAGCCTCTTTCATTTGTGTAAATACCTCCCAGGTTGTCTGTTCCCTTGTCCTAAATGCCTTTGAGTTTTGCCATTCTCCTCCTACTTCTGGTGGTGCAGGAGGGTTAAGGAGAAAAACTTACTTAGGAAGAGGAATATTTCCAGAGGATGAACGCAAACAGCCAAGTTGATGTGAGGTTTGTTAGTGTTTCATTTTGTTAGCAAAGATTTCCCACTGTTTCAGTTAGGTTTTTGTTTTGTTTATTGAAAAAAAAAAAAGTTTCTTGGTTATTTTGGCCAATAAAAGTTGTTCTTTGATTTTGGCCATTTGGTAACTCCGCATCTTGTCTCAGTATCTGTTGCTATTTGCTTCCCTTCCTGGGAACCTACCTAAATCATAAGTTCAGGCTTCAGCTCTGCTTGGACAGCAATAGAACTCCTCGCTTTGGCTGTTCCATGGGCCACTCTCACATGCTGGTGAGCTGAAGTCAAGCTGCAAACAGATCTCATTGGCTTTTTTTAAATTTTAATTTTGACCTATTCCACTAGATATGGAGGAGTTTATCAGCACCAAATCCAAGATGCGGCAAGGTTCATCTTCAGAGCATCTCATAATCTGTAATGTTTGTCCTCATCCTTTATATTTTATGTCACATAACGTAGGGAGATGGTAATATCCCTCTTTCACAGCTGAAGAAAACAAAGGTGTAATTTCCTGAGCCCCATGACAAAGAGACCAGCTTTCAAAGTAGTCTTCTTCTCTTGCCCAATGCCACCACTTGCTTCTTTCTCACTTTAAGCCCGTGGAGGCAGGAGGAAGGAAGGAGCTTAAGCCAGTTCTACTGCCAAAACCAGAGGCTCGTGAAACAACACAACACCCAAAGACTCTGAGACAGAGCAAGGTCACACAGGAAACGCGTGGGAGCAAAGGAATTATTAGAGAAAGGTTTCCTGAGCCTCAGTCTCTGGGGCTGGAGGACTCCTGGCACATGGGACTGGGATGGGAGGCCACATGGTGGGGCAGGTTTCTGGTTTGTTAAGGCTTTGTGCTAATTGTGTCCGAGGCACTCCGGTCATGTTTGGTCGAGCGACAGGTCCACTTCCTGACATGGGATCCCATGTGCCTAATGGAGCTTTTCAGTAGATCCTAGATGTGTCAGCTTTGGCATCTTACATGGTGGAGACACAGCAGTGCTGCACCAGAGGTGCAGATACTGTGGGAGAGACAACTGGAAGAGCAAGTATCTTACTCAGGGCTTACAAAGTCTGCAAAGTGTGGGATCCTTCTGTCTGAGACTCTGGGAAGAGCAGGTGCCTGAGAAAGAGATACTCCAGTCTTGTGTTCCTGGAGGGTGTTTAGCAAACACCTCGTTCTTTCCTGTTCCTCGGTTTTGGGAGAGCCTAGCATCTTCCTCTGGAAAAGCATCATTTGCAAGGGCTGGGCTGCACAGTGCGTTCCCCAGCCAGGTCTGGGTGAGGGAAAGGAAAACCACAGACTCTCTCCCGAGGCTGCAGCACATGCTTTGTGTGGCTTCCTCTGCGCAGAGGTAGGAGGACCTCTGCCTATAGGACATTGTGGCCTTGATTGGGAATCTGCACATTGCTCTGGTCCTAAATAGTAAATTGTGTTTCTGTCCCAGAGCTGGGAGCAGAGGGAAGAAGGGAAGACCCAGAAGGACTTGAGGGGGGGGGTGTGGGGTGTGTCTCTCTCCTCTGGCCCTTCTCTTTCCCAGGATTAGCCAGGGGGAACAGCAGTGAGAGTTGGAGCTGGGAGGAATTGCAGAAGCTTGGTGGCTCAGGATGAATCAGATGCACTTGAACTGTGAACAAATACCTCCCGTTGGCAGTGAATGGGCTGCGCAGCCTGCGCTGGCAGCCGGGAGGGGAGTGAGTCAGCGCAGCAGCGCTGGGGAGTCTGACTCAACAGCACAGCTATTCCCTGAGCCCCCTCAGCCTGGAGTCTGTCCCAGGGAGCGCCCTCCTGGATCATCTTCATATTCACGCACTGGTTTGGGGATTTTCCATCCCCCACCCTATCTTGACATCATTTCTGAGGGTTTTCTTTATTTCAGTAAAAAGGGCACTTAAATAGTTGATTAACTGCTCTTTATAGCACTGCCTGTTCCACCCCTGCAGATCAATGAAAGTGCTGACCTGAAACCCTTTGGGAAACCTTTGGGTGGAGAGAGCTGCGTGGCGCAGGATGTGGAGGAGACCTGGTGGCTGGCTGTGGAACTGAGCTCCAACTGCAGGAATTGATTAACTGCAGCCCCAGACCGGCACCCTCTTCACCCTGACACTTGCTAAAGGACATGTTATCATCACCTCCCGACTGCCCTTTTCTAGCACCAGCACAGGTCTCTGTGCAGTGAGCTGCATCGAGGAACTGATGCAGCTGAAACCATCTTTATTTTCCAGTGGTGTTTGCCACCAATCCAGTTCACCGCACAGTCCCGCACACGCTGTGCCCGTGCGTGGAGGGAGGCTTCTTCCTCTCGCTGCAGTGCCAGCTCTAAGCGCTCACCGGGCTGCTTCACTACATGGGGAATTGTCTGATTTTCTTGCAGTAATTTAACTGCTTCCAGTTCTGTGAGGATCACCAAGGCTTTTCTCTTTGGGTAAATTATTTGCCTTCATTTTACTGCAAAGCGGTGATTTCTGTGCTATATGTGCTAGAGCCTCACTCTTGGTTTTCAGCCGATAAGGTCATTACACACAAAGGCAATTAATGAGAGCAGAAAGTGAACATGGATGACCCCTGGGGTCTGTGCGTGGATATTGACCCGTTACTCATCAGCAGTCCGTCCTCCCTCATTAATTAGCATCCGTTGCTGGATACCGCGCTGTACTGCAGTGTGTGGAGGGGCTATTCAGAGCCTCCTGCCTGCTGCACTCCTGGAGTGTCATTAACAAAGTGATCAATTTTGAAAGAAACAGTCCTTTTTGGTATATATCTCCTGTATGTAAGTTGTAGGTCAGGCATGAATTACTTGAAGATGGGTGTCTCCTTGCAGGTTTCTCTGCCTCTCTGTTACTGTGACTTCAAACTGTTGTGCTTCTGGCTGGCACTGGTTTGCCATCACTGGACGATTGTCCTGCCGAAGGCAGGGTCTTTTACCAAAACCAGCCCTTTCCTGAAAGAAGGGGAATACACTCCTTGTCTGAGTGCTTGTTCATCTGCACGTTCATGCTATGGGTGTGAAAACACCTCATCTGCTTCTCTTGGCAAAATGTAAGAGTCCAAGCCCTGCAAGGGCACTGCCATCTCCGTGGGAAGCCTGCTGGCTCCCACCCTGGTGGGGAGAGGTGTCGGGCTGCCTCTGGATCTGCACTGGGGCCCTGTGCAGCTCTCATGGGCTTCTGTGAAGTCTGACCACCACAGCGTGTTGGAGACTTCAACAGGGTCTGCAGAAAGTCTAAAGGGAAGAAAAAGCCTGACATTTCAGCTCCTGTGAAACAGTCCAGGGCTATAAAGACCTTCTGCTCTTTGCATGTTTTGGTTATCCCAGGCATCAGTCATGGGATTTGCTTTGTGACCTTCTTGTGACCTCCAAGTTTCCCACTCTCATCTGTCAGCCCTCCCCACAACACCCAGAGAAACGTGTGATGTGAGTCCTCCCAAGAATATGACTCTAGCACTGCAAGGGAGGTTCCTGCACTAGAAGGGAGGGTTCAAAACCACCTGGGCTCCACTGCCACTGAAACAAAGCATTCCTTTGCCTGCTCCTACACAGGACACCTTCCCTGGGAGGGCTGTGTGCAGTTGGGGTCTTCTCACCTGCAGCTGAGATGGTTTCTCAAGGATGCAAAGCCTGCGCTGGTGGAGATCGCACTGGGGCAGGATTTGAGCCAGAGAATTGCAGATCATCACTACATCCATCCCTGCTAATGGACCTAGAGCCTAACTCCAGCTGTTCAACTTTTTCCAGCTGTGTAACTGCTCCCAGTCAAGACTGGGCAGACACTGGCACTGCAGGACACTCTGCCTGTGTGTAGATTCAAATTCCTCAGGAGGGCTCTCCACTCTCTGCTGAAGAGGACACTCTAAGTTCCTATCACTCAGCTTTTCCATCTGTGTTGTAGAAAGGTTTCCCCTAGGGGACCACCTTCAGCTTCCTGAGCGAGAGGTCTTTCTTCTTAATGAGTGCTCTTGGGGCTTGCCTGCAGTTTTTGGACTGTGCAGTGTTATTATCAAAACTTTCTTTTTTTTTTTTTAATTGCTTGTACCTGTCTCCAGTCGTATTGATATTCTGCAGCAGCCTCTGTGAGAAATAAGGCAGTTCCTTTGTCTACCTGATCACTGAGACTTTTTGCTGTCATTTTCCACTGTAGTGACAGAAGGTCACTCAATAGTGACAGTGAGATCTTAGAAAATTTATTTATCTCTGTCAGGAGGAGTTTCCCCCACCACATTTTGTTCCAGGTTTTTCCAATTTCAAGTCAGAGAACATAAGCCTAATTCCAGCTGAATCTCACCTGGAATACATTTAGAATCTCACCAGTATATATTTAAGAGACACAGTGGGCATCACAAAAGGAGTTACCACAGCTGCCTCACCCATGAGCCCTGGAGGGGTATCTTTGACATATGGCGCTAGAAGACTTGAATTATCTTCCCTTTGAGGATGTCAGGGACAAGGAAAACAGTGAGAGATTCACCAGAATCTACTGCTGGAGACCTGCCTTCCTGGGACTTCAGCTCCACAATAGATTCACATACATTGAATTACTGAAGTTCCCCAAGACAGAGACCTGAGATGATCTTGGAGCTTTTTTCAGGATTTGAGATGTGCTGAGGTCAATCTCTCCGTCTCCAATGACAGCCACAATAGATCATTGCTGTTGCTTGCTTTCAGATGCCTTCTTGATCATGTAGCAGAGACCTACATTGAATGCCCCTTCCCCAGCCTCACTTCTCTTAAGAACAACCAGGAATGTACAAGAATGCCATAAAAGAGATCTCTGTTCACTAAAGCAGAAGTCTCTGCCCTCTAAAGTAATTGCTGTTCATCTCCCTTTGTTTTTTTCAGGATTTTCCTACTCAGCCTGCTGACTTTTAACGTAGCCATTTGTAATTTCCTCGGGACCTGAACTCACAGGGGGCTCTTAATGCAGTGGTGTGTCTTCCTGTGTGTCTATTTTGTGAGCTCAAAACCACAGGGACTCTATGATGAAGGCTGCCTCTTGTTGGTAGTGTTGTTTTCCTAGTAAATGACCAGTGAGACTCAACCTGAATTCTTGTTAAAGGTCATTTATGAGTTCTGATGAATCAAAGGAGTAATTGACTTCCTCTTTTTTTCCCTTAACATGGTATATCCAGAGAGGCCTGCCTGTACCAGTCGGGTAAGTTCAGTGGGCAGGAGTCCTGAAAAGTAATCTTAGTATTGTCCGTCATGATACAATGAGAGGTATAAAAATATTACAGAGCCTTAGGACGGCCAGTTTGGAACAAATAATTGCTTTCTTGGCTTGCAGACAACCCTTTTCCCAAGTACCCGGGGTTATAATAGCATTTTTTCGGGTTTGTTAATCACAAATGGAAAAATACAGCACAACTTATCTCCAGGGTTGCCAAGTAAGATGTGTACATGTGATAATGAAAGACCTGAAACTTCCCAGGAGAGAGGGATCATCCAGTTCAGAAAGGTTCCCAGGGATTATGGAAACCTGCTGCCTCGTCAGTGCTGACTCTGCTGGCCCTCCCCGCACAAGCTGACCCTGCAGCACGAGCGCTCGCGGGGCTGCAGGGACTGTCCTGCGCTCGTGCTCTCTTTCAACACCTGTAATTTAAAGGCGGGAGAGCAGCTGAGCACACACTGGATACGTAAAAGATAAATACTATTGGAAGCACAACCTCTGTCTCGTTTGACAGGTTCAACAATCGGGCTGTCACTTCCCGTAGCAGGCTGTCCCAGATCAAAGAGTTTGTTCTATTCCCCGGCCGCAGGTTTTTTAGCACTAGGTTGCAGCACCAAGTACATGTCCTGCTTGCAACTCAACACCCAGCGATTATTTATGGACCTTCTTTTGGGGAGAGTTTGCCCGGTTCAGAGGAAATAAGCCATGATTAGTAGGAGCCTGGCAGGCAGGTGTTTCCTGTGATACCTAGAAAAAGCCTGAATCTGACAAATTGAACAATCACCCAAACGCAAGATTGATGCTAAATATCAGAACTTTTACATATACTTACTGTTTTCTAACCTTTTTGAACAGCCAGGGTGACTGAAGGTATCTTGATTTAAAGATATGGCTGTGCAAACAGCCCACGGCTGGTTTTGAGGGTGAATTGGTGTGGAGAAAACCACTCTGCTGGAAAGTAATTGAAAACTTTCCAGAAAGCACGAGCTTTCTGTGGCTGTGAAAAGCACTCACTGTTTGGATAAATTAATCTGTTAGGCTTACTCTACTTTTGCTTTCTCTTACCAAAACTGCCACTGGTGGTAACGAAGAGGAGGCAGCCACGCCATTTTGGTCTTGAGAGAGAAAAGGAAGGTGCTATAAGCTGTTGGTTTTTTCCATGTTCGGTGACCGGGGCTTGAAGGCTGTTTGATGCTGATCTGTCATGACAGCGTCAGAGAAACCTTCCTCCAGCAGCTGTTCTGCTCAGGCATCCATCTATTTGAAAAACAAACAGCAACCTATAAAAGCGACTCCTTGTGCCCTTCACCAGCTCTTCGGTGCGTTTTTGGGGGAACAATTTATTGTGTAGTGACTAGAAATAGCTGGAGGGAAGTGCAGCTCACTCGAGGGAGTCAGGCTGCTGCCCCAGCAAGCATTTTCCCAGCTATCGCTCGCTACAGCGCTCAGCTGTGCGCTGCCACCCTCGTGTCTTGGGTGTGTTTGTAAAGCCCCCAGATGACGCAAAACCTCGCATTTCTTCAAGGACAAAATGAGGCACTAAAACACTGGATGTTGCAGATGAAGAGAAAACACAGGCATTACGCGCACGTCTCTCTGCTGATGCCAGCCCCAGTGCCTGAAGCTGCGTAACAAGCCCTGGCAGTGGTGGCAGGAGGACAAAGCCCTGGGTATGGTTTGGAGGCTGCTCAGGCATTGGGTCAGTGGTGACAAGACTAGGGCTACCTATGTGAAGGTAGCCTCTGCCCAGCTTCCTTTGTGCACTCACCGATGCTGGTTATGTCTGGAGAAATACATAAATTTGCTTCCCTGTGTGAATCCTCCTGTAAAATAAATGCTTTTAACAAATATTTTGTTGGGAGGGAATAGTACTGATTGGCTTTGTCTTTACCCCAGAGGGGCTGACAGAACACTTACAGGCTGTCCTCTCAGATCCACTGACCAAAATTCAGGCTCCTTTAATTTAGCCTCTAGGGCTGTAATCTGGCCTTTGCTGTGTAAGTCACAGCGTGACATTTTGCTGCTCTTGTAATCGCAAGGCCGCGGTCAGCGGTGATGTCAGGCTGAAAAGGTTAAGCCCTGTTTGCCTTTTCACCATTGTTCAGCTTCCAGACATTTCCCTGCTGTGGAGCCGAGAGAGGCTGGACCTTAAGGGGGAGAGCATTGTGGCCTCGGTTTTGGATCTCAGGTCTGCTGCACCAGGGCCTGACCTACCCAGGCAGGGCTGGGGCCAGAGCATAAGATTTTGTGCCAGTCTATTGTTGTCTGGGGAGAACAGCCCTGAGGAGAGCAGCCTGGTACCGTTCTCCTAGCTTTATTAGGAGTAGTCCCTGAATTCTGTTCAGGGGATCCAAAGAACAGACGTAGGCACACTGTTGACCTGAATGTCACCCACACTACATGAAGTACCTACTCCAGAAAACAAATATTAAAAAAAAAAACCTCACCTAAAGTCATTGAAATATAATTATTAAAACCTTTTATGTTACTCTACAGTACAATGTAAATTGTTCCTTTCAATTAGATTTTGAAATACACTAGATTACATCATTTAAATAATCGCAAACTTTTAAGTTCACTATTAGTGGTAGCAGAGCTATATTTACATACACTTCTGAGATATTTCAGATGCAGCGTTATGTTCCAGTCTCTAAATCAGTTAAATAACAGACATTCAATGAGGACATACTGCTCTTCCACAGGTTCTACATGTATTTCGGGTGTTTGTGTGAGAGCAAGAACTCCTTTTATTCTTGTCTGGTTTTCTTATGCGGTGTGCATGCAGCTGTATCTGAGCAAATTGATACCTACTTGATTTGGATTAAAGATGAAAGACCTTTCTTTTTTAAACAAGAATTTTGACTGAATATACAGAGGTGAATAATGAAATACAGTCCTTAGGAGTGGCAGTGGAAAACATAATTTTCTCCAACTTTCCTCCCCTTTTGCATAATACTGCACCTAATTTTGACCCTGACTTTACCTAATGCTGATGAAATATAGTCAATGGTGGAAACCTCTCTCATATTGTCAAGACTGGCTTTCAACACGATCCATGCAATGGCAAGCATCATACTTCATTCTCCCACAGTGCAATATTAACAAGTTAAACTCAGTATTTTCTTCCAGAGATCTGCTCCTTGAGGGAAGCCCATCTCATATGTACATCAGCCACCAACAGGCTGTGAGTCCTGAGGCTGGAGACCAGAATTAGGCTAGAATGCTTGCTTCCAGTGCTGCTAAGAGTGCTGCTAAGAGTCTTCAAAGGCCAGCCTCCTCCCTGTGTTGTCCATGGAGCAGAGCAAGCTCAAGCCACCAAGGCTCTTGATGGTTCTTGCACACGGCACTGGTCAAGCGGAGTCTCCCTGAGCGCTGCCCGCATGGGACTCAGGGCCTGGTGTGAGGGGTGCTGATCATGATGTTGGGCAGCGCGTTTCGACGCTTCTTCCAAGAGCCCAGCTCCCTTGAGTACCTCCTGATCTGCCTGAACCAGTGGTGAGTCCGTGCCCGGTCGCTGTCCCGGAACACAAATGCCTCCCGCCTGATCTCAATGAGTTCAAAAGTGTCATCGCAGTCAGGGTCAGTGGAGACTATGCAATTACTCAGCCTTAAGGGCTCCCTGAGCAAATGGAACTTCCCATTATTTTTGTCCCTGATGAGAACCAACACAGCATCCTTCACAGGCCCTGGCTCAGCTGACTCCAGGCTGGACTCAGACACGCGCTTCATGTTCACCAGGAGGAGGACCTGCATGTTCTGGAACTTCAGGGTCTTGCTGCCTTTCTTCACCCACTGGCCGTCGGGGGGCTGGGCCAGCTGCAGAGACCCCTCCATCACAAATCGTGTTTCCTCCCGCAGCCAACCTACAGTTTTGAGGGCAGTTTCTCTCATCTCAATGTTGATGACTTCCCTCTTCTTCTTGCTGTCCTGGCGAAAGGAGCGGAGGGTCCATGTGTTCCCCTCCTGCTTGGTTTTCATGTTGATGTGCTCCAGGTGGGACTCGATGCGGCTCTTGGCCTCCCGCAGGCTGCCGTGATCTGGGTGGTACTCGGTGGTGGCCTTGATGATCCTGCTGAGCAGCAGTGGGTACTTGGTGACTCTTTGCAAAGGGGCCATCAGGAAGGACCTCAAGTTCATCCGCCGCAGTGCTGTGTTGTCATTCTGGGAGACACTGAGGAATATTCTGCAGGGATTTAAGAAGAGGGAATTAAATGGTGGCTGTTCTGCCAGCAGATGCTGCAATCCTAAATGCAAATAACAGTGTGGTGCGACAGCTGCTGGACACTGCAGCCCCCCCTCTGGTTTTAACAGCCTGGTGAATTCTGTCTTCTCAAAAATTAACAACAATTTCTGCAGCTGTGCTCATCTGCAAAACAGTGATGAGGTGCCTGGGACACTAGCACGTAACATCCTAGCAGTCTTCTATTAAATCATAAAACAACGAGGGTGTGATCTTTCTCTGGTACACACTGACGTAGGCCCAAGGCAGATGCATCAGTTTATATCAGATTACATTAATTTGGAGCTCCTTTCATCATTAGATTACAAAGCACTCTAAACAAGAACTTGTTACTGGCATCATTTTAAGCTGTGGTGGTGAGAAGTGACTCGTCTGACATTACCCAATAGGCCAGGGCAAGGAATGCCAAACAAATTCAAGTCACGTATGTGCCACACCAGTGGAAATCCAAACTGGGCTCTGGCACAGGGACTGAGGCGCTGCTCTCAGCTGAGCATTATTTGGTGGCAGTTCAGTGCAGTGGGCAAACACTGCTACCACAAAATACAGTATATAGCTGGGGACCAACTGGCTGCCTCTGTGGAGTTATCAAGGACTGAATATCTTTTGGAGAATAAATTACTGTCCTCATCCCAAGAGAGAGTAGCTCACTGCTGAAGAACATTACCATCAAAACTTTGATCTAGTTGAGCTGACAAAAGCTTCACCCTCAGCCTGGTGCCTGCCTGTCCCCAAAGCTTGGAAGTGTACTCTCAGCCCTTTTCTCACCTGAGCAACTCTTTCTCCTTCTCCAGGGCATTGAGCATATTCACAGAGGAGGACTGCTGAAGACAGTAGGTCTGAAAGGCTGGTAGCATGTTGACAAACTCCAGAAATACTTCGCCGATGCACACGGTCATCAGGTCGTCATCACCCTGCAAGCACGCAATATAGCCCTGCTGGGTTAGCTCAGGAGAGGCACAAGCACGGAGCCTCACTTCAGTCCTATCAGCATCAATCTGCTGCAGGAGCTGGTGAACACCAGATCAAAGGTGGAACTGCACTCTCCCTTCCTGGTGGAAAGGCAGTCCCTGCAGGTCCAGGGAGAAGCAGTGCATGGGGAGGGGAAGGAAAGCTGTTCTAACTGCTTGCTCTTCTGCACAAAAAGAGCTATCTTCTCTGCTTCTGTGAGCTCAGCCAGCCTACCAGAGCAGGGAATCAAAGGCCAGAGGCCAGAGTCTGCTAGTCAGGAGGGTGTACTGGGGCCCTTCTTGCTGGCAAGCCTGCCATAAGTCTAATGCAGCAGTGCATAAATTAATAGAGAGCATTTAGGAGCAAATGGGCACATGAGGCGTGTAACTCAGGTAACAGGCATGCACTTAAGTTCTACAGTTGATCCCAGCAACTGGTCTGGCTGAGAAGCAGTATCCTTAAGTTCTGCTCTTACCGGTTATTTTGATGCCTGAATGAAAAGTAAATTCCATAGTAAACTGTTCTGTGATCTCTGAATGTGTAATAAAGTAAGGGAATAGTAAGAATCTGGTGTCATATAATGCTCTTAGCTTTACTGAGGTGTATGCTGACATGCTCTGCAATCACTACTCATTTCAGCAGCAAGAGAGGGAGAAGTTCTCTGGCTGCTGGTGGCTTTTTGGTGCAGTACTGAGCTCCGACTGCAAAGGCAAAGTAGAGAAAGAGATAGGGAAACCCAGGGCTGTTTGTAGAAGCCATTGTCTCAATAAATTATTCACAGAGGACATCACACCCACAGTGCACATCTGTCTTCACTGTGCCAGGTGCATGAGAGTGATTGTCAAAGTTGCCAGTTTCTGAGACATGTATCACTCAGTCTGACATGCAGAATTTCAGAGAGGGAGAGGAGGGATGTGTTTCCTAGAAAACAAAACATCACGGTGAAACTGATAGAGCAACAAGTAGGTATTGGCTTCTTGAAGAAAGGAGGGTGTGGAGCTGTTTATACGTCCTTTGCAGTGATTGTCTACTGCCCTAGAGTCTTATTTCTATTTCTCTGCTCTCTGACCACCATGCTGGTGCCTGCATTACCACAGCAGAGGGAGGCCAGCAGCTGTGACCTAGTACAGGTCTACTGAAATGACTGGTTTACAATAGCTATGGGAGCAAGGGACTAAGTAGATGACCAGAACCCAGGTGTCTTACCTCCTGATCCTCTGCTCCACCTATGCTGCCTCAATAATATAAAACCTATTCCAGCCTGCCCAGTCTACCTCCTTTAGAACGCACAGCATCATACCTGGTCAAAAGCCTGATCGATCTCTTCCTGGAGTATCTCCAGGAAGTTCTCATTGAGGTCAATGAGCTCCTGGATGTTGCTGAAGATGCTCAGGAGCTGCTCCTGGCTCAGCAGCCCAGCCGCCTGCATGGGGAGGTAGAACTCCTCTTTGATGATACGCAGGTCCTCTCCATAGCTGGCCTCTGTGTTGACAAACTCCAGCACAGACTCCTTGCGCTCTGTCCTGTGCTTGCGGCACTTCTCACAGAGGTCAGCCCGCCTCTGATTGCAGTTCTGCACATCTGTCTCCACTGGGAGGTCCCTTTCTCCACAGTCGGTGCAGGGACGGTGGGCTTCCCAGGCCTGCAAGGAGCTCAGCGTTTCGGATGCCCTGTTCCTCCACTTTCTGGCTGGCATCTGGCCAATGCCACTATCTGCCCTCTCCACATCTGCTGACTTGGTCCGGGTGGCCTCACTGGGATCCAGGTCATCCCGGACATCATTCACACCCACGATCCCACTGTCAGTGCTCAAGCTGCTGACATTGCTCCAATGATGTCTGGAGCGGAGGGAGCCACGTGAGGCATGGCAGGTCTCATCAAAGCTGCCACCATGGCCAAGGTTGGCTTTTGCTACGACCGGACCTGAGAAGAGACACAAACCATTACAGGCACTGCCAGCAGCACAGAGCTCACCTGGAGAGCTCAAGCTGGCACAGCCATGAGCGGTAGGAACCCAGGGGTAGCAGGCTAGACCTGGTGAAAGCAGGGTTGTTAGCTGTCTCCCCTCCTGTGCTGCTGCTGAGACCAGAGAGAGTCAGAAGTAACTGGCTCCCAGGTGACACCCGGGGCCTGTCTTCCCTGCACTGCCCGTACCTGTGACCTCATTTGGGCTCTCTCTTCCCCTGGCATCTGCCAGGCATGGGCAGAGACACAGCAAAGGAGATCCTGATTTCTTGCACGCCTGGGTTAAACCCAGAACGCTTCCCTCCCCCAGGTCAGTAGTTCCTCCATATTTACACCAGCACAGCAGGGCTCAGTATCTGGCCCACCAGCCCCCTCTGCGTGTGCAGAACATACCGTAGTCTCGCTCCTGCCGGCGCTTCTGTGCGTGCTGCCGTGCTGCAGCTGCAATCTTCAGCTCCAGCTGCTTCCTCTTCACCGAGTCTGTTGGCATAGGGTCACTGAAGTGTGGCCACAGCCGGCACTCCCGCTGGGCCTTGGCACCATCCGTGCTCTCATGGACAATGTCAGAGCTGGATCGGCGGCAGCCAGGACTGAGGGTCTGCAAGAAAGGCAAGCGAGTTTGGAGCAAGGTGGTGGTGAAAACAACACCTGGTTTGCAGCTACTGGACTTCAGTAGCTCAAAGGAGAGAAAAGCTCCTTTGAGAGTAGCTCTCTCCTCTTCTCAAAGGAAAGAAAAGAAAACTCATCAGCGGTGGGATTGTAAATGCAGCTCTGCTACATGATCATTGGGAAATCTGTCCTCCCTGTCCCTCTGTCTTGCTTAGTCTAACAGCAAGAAACCCTCTCCCTTTGTTGTTGTGTAGCTCTGAGTACAGTGGCTCCGTGGTGGCTGGATCATGGCTGTCAACCTGAAGAAGGCAACAGCACAGCCCTGGCTAAGGACCTCAAGGGGAGCTGAGCCTGTCCTCTACGCATCTGAGCTAGCTTGCCGCTATTCTGTGAACGGTTCAGCGCTGCAGGGTCAGGAACTCCAGCCTCTGTGCCTTACCTACATTAGCAGTTTGACCAAGTGGAGACTAGGAGGGAGACTGTCTGATCTCCCAGGTAGTGCAGCAATGAGGGGCTACTGGCACACTGAAAGCCATGAAGGGGTTACTGCTGAATTCTCTGCAAAAGATGCAGCAGCAGATAGGCGAAGGCACAAAACTGACTCCAGTTTCATTAACTGTAATGAAAAAGGCACTAGAAATGCTTCGAAAAGAGTTTAATCTCTCATGGGAGTTGGTGTGATTTCAGATCCCAGCCTCCCAGTCTGTTCAGTTCCTACAACGAAGGGTTCCTTTAAAGCTTCTGACAAGAAAAAAATCCTAAATGCATGCCCACGTTAGATGGGAACTCCTCTCCCTTACATTCCCTGCAGGTGGAGAGTCACTGGATGTCTCATTGCTTGGCTTTTCCTCCCAGGTCTCTGTTGCCATGGACATCACTATGGGCTGCTGGCTGTCCTCCGGAGGTGGGGTATCAGCTTTCCTCAGATCACACTGTCCCTTGGAGGGGGATTTGGCAGCAATCTCAGCATTGCAGCTGCAGGGGAAGAAGCAGACTCTGATGAACATCACATTTGCAGTTCACCTGCGGTTCCTGACACAGATGAGACTGAGCAGCAAGCCCAGGTTTGGACAACCAGCCACAGCAGTTCACGGAAAGTGCAAGCAGAAACCTAGCTCTAGGCATGGATGGCTGCGCATGTGTTTCAGCAGCTCTAAACACAACTCAGTTATAGCAGTGCGAATTGGGTAATTGCACTCATCCCAGCATCAGCCTGGGATATCAAGTCTCGGGTGTTCATAGAGCATTTTTGTGTCCATAAAACATGAGGTTCTCCCATGGGGGAGACCTACTTTCTAAGTAGGCCATATCCATATTTGCTGCTATTTAAAGAGATGTCAACACAGAAACCATATTGCTCATCTGGAAGAAAATCATCTGCTAAAAACCGTAATACTTTGAAGAGATTAGGGGATTAAGGAAGCTTTCTCTCTGTTTTTCATCTCATATGATCCCAACCCTGCTGAAGCTTCTGGACAGATTCCCTCTGCTTTCAGTGAACTCAGGATCAGGCCTTCTGGTGCACTTAAGAGCCCTGAAAAGATTGGCAGATTCTGTTGTTCTCACTTGGCAATTCTGGGATGCTCTTATTCATGGCTGTCTGGTGTTAACAAGGGCCTGGCCTGGCTGATCCAGGCAGCCTGTTCCAACCCCATGTTCCCCTCTCTGTAGACACCACCACCTCTCCAGACAGACACAGTCTGGTGTAAAACCACTGACTTGACAGAGTAGTTGACAGGCTGTACTTTTTTGATACTACTTGTGATACAATTTTTTTAACAGACTCTCTAAGACACCCTATTTCCATGCATAATGAAGCCTGCTTGGAAGAATATTAACTTTTTTCATTTGGGGTTTACTTAATTTTTATGGGCTTGGATTGCTTTAAAAAGAAAGGTTGTCAGGACTGGATATGGATGCTTGCCCACAGAGGAAGCCCATGTCTAAAACATATTTCAGGTTATGCATATATTTTATGCTTAACAAAATCTCCCACCACAAAAATCTGCTTCTTAAAGGCTTCACTTGTGAACTTATGATGGTAGGTCACAATTCCAACACTGCCACATGAGACAGATGGGCATTTTCCTTACAATGAATGACACTTGGCCCTAAGAAGTAACCATCAGCCAACAATGAAATCGCTGAAGAGGGAGCAAGTCTCCCAGAACACAAACTGGCTCTGTTGTCAGGCCAGAAAATTTGCTTTGCAACTTTCCAGCTGATGCTTTTTTCATCTTCCCCCATTTTTGCTTCCAGGACCCAGCTGACACTACCAGAGGATTTACCAACTTTAAGAGTTCAGCTGTGGCTGCACAGCAATGGCACAGCGCTAACAGCAGGCTCCTGGCTCTACTTTTTGCTATGCTAACTCCCAGCTGTGTGGATCTGGAAGCATCACTTCACTGCCCAGCCCTCTTCTTCGCGGAAGAAGATGGGGATACCAACATCAACGCTGCCACAGAGCAGTCTGTAGTACTGCATTATCCCCCTTATAGACTTGCTTTAAGAGCAGAGCAGGAACACTGCAAGGCTGTGGTCCCACCATGGTACTGTCCTGGCCTGGTCTGGCTTCAGATGTTACTGTCTGCTTTCTCCCTCCTCTCTCCTGACACATCTGGGGTACCACTCTTTCAGCCAGTTCAGTGTAACTGTCTGTGTGGCCATGACCGGTCATGAAACGATTTGGGTTTAAAAAAATATCCTCCCTCATGTATTCCCAGACAGATCATTTCATCGATGTTTCACAGAATTGGGTAAAGTATAAACAGTTCAGCTGGGCATACCCGTGGGAGGGAAGGCAGAAGTTAAGGAGCAAGAAAGCTCTTGAAGAGGATATGCCACTACTGGAAAACCACCATTTCCAAAAGATGCTCCTCCTCAAACAGCTTCTGGTTGAAACATGCAGAAAGAAGGAACCATGCTGAGGCACAGAGAGGTGACAGGATGTGTCCAGGGTCCGTAGCAGAGTTCAGAACTGGAATATTATTTTCTTGATCACACCACCACCCACCATACAGACCATAGTCTCAGAGAGAAGCTAAGCTTTCATATGTCATTTTTACAGCACTTCAAAATCACAGAATCACAGAATCACAGAATCTTAGTGGTTGGAAGGGACCTTTGAGATCATCGAGTCCAACCACATTA